>CM059428.1:45172967-46372967 GCA_030390025.1 Squalus acanthias | reverse complement strand
TGATTGACCTTCAACCACCACCACCATTTTCCTTTGTGCTAGGTATTACTCCAGCCAGTGGAGCGTTTTCCCCCCGATTCCCATTGACTTCAGTGTTACTAGGGCTCCTTCATGCCACACTCGGTCAAATGCTGCCTTGATGTCAAGGGCAGTCACTGTCACCTCACCTCTGGAATTCAGCTCCTTTCTCCATGTTTGGACCAAGGCTGTAATGAGGTCGGGAGCCGAGTGGTCTTGGCGGAACCCAAACTGGGAATCAGTGAGCAGGTTATTGGTGAGTAAGTGCCGCTTGATAGCACTGTCAACGACTCCTTCCATTACTTTGCTGATGATTGAGAGCAGACTGATGGGGCGGTAATTGGCCGGATTGGATTTGTCCTGCTTTTTGTACACAGGACATACCTGGGCAGTTTTCCACATTGTCGGATAGATGCCATTGTTGTAGCTGTACTGGAACAGCTTGGCTAGAGGCGCGGCTAGTTCTGGAGCACAAGTCTTCAGCATGACAGCCGGGATGTTGTCAGGGCCCATTGCCTTTGCTGCCACTGAGGATCTAAAATTGTAAGGTAATTTTGAGAGACTTTAATGCCAGCCTGGAACCTCACTAGTGGAGAGCGTGGGTTGGAGAATCAGGGCTTTAGTGTTCTAGGCCTATCTCTGGTCTACACTTGTGGGCAGCAGTACCCTTGCCACACACAAGTTGGGGTCGTAGGAAGGTCTGTAGCACTATATCCCAGATTCTCCAACCCACACTCGCCAGCAGTGAGCCTCTGCGCCAGCAGCCTGCCTTGCAAAATGACCCCTTCTAATATACCTGTCGATATTCCTGTGGCATTGCTCATGAGTAGTCTTGCATCTGGGAGTGCCAATGGTCCCTACACTTCTAGGCTCTGACTTTTCCTGAATTATCAGAATAAATTACCTCTTGCACATTCTGATAGCAATAGCAATTTCTTGTTTGTGCACCTTTAATGTTCTATGTCTAATGTACTTATGCATCTCCAAAATCTTATAGCTGTCATTCACCATTACAAGCTGTCTGCGTACTTTTTTTAGTTGATTCGTTGCATTGGCCTAGACAAGACAAAGGTTAGCCCATCACTGTGATACATCAAATTTACTGAACAATCGATCATGATTGACACCAGGTAAAAATATTACACGCTTTACCAACACCGAAAGATACAGCCCTCACCGATACAATATTTGTAATAGTACCACTGTACAAAACTCGCTTCCGATACAAGTAATTTCAGAAATACAACACGCTTTACCCTCTAGATCACAGAGCCAAGGACCAGGATTACAGGCCAAAAGCTGACTATTATAAAAGGTCTTAGTGTGGTGCTGGCTGCTTCTGGACTTGCTTAGCTCTCCCACAATACCAAGTACCCTTGGCCTGCTCGCCCCAATGCTGGCTGTTCCTTCACCCACTCACTCCCTGATGCCGATTACTCCTGGACTTGCTCTGCACTGATGTTGGTTACTCCTGGACTTGCTCTGCACTGATGTTGGTTACTCCTGGACCTGCTCTGCACTGATGTTGGCTACTCCTGGACCTGCTGTGCACTGATGTTGGCTACTCCTGGATCTGCCCTGCACTGCTGTTGGCTACTCCTGGACCTGCTCTGCACTGATGTTGACTACTCCTGGACCTGCTCTGCACTGATGTTGACTACTCCTGGACCTGCCCTGCACTGATGTTGGCTACTCCTGGACCTGCCCTGCACTGATGTTGGCTACTCCTGGACCTGCTCTGCACTGATGTTGACTACTCCTGGACTTGATCTGCACTGATGTTGGTTACTCCTGGACCTGCCCTGCACTGATGTTGGTTACTCCTGGACCTGCTCTGCACTGATGTTGGTTACTCCTGGACCTGCTCTGCACTGATGTTGGTTACTCCTGGACCTGCCCTGCACTGATGTTGGTTACTCCTGGACCTGCCCTGCACTGATGTTGGTTACTCCTGGACCTACTCTGCACTGATGTTGACTACTCCTGGACTTGCTCTGCGCTGATGTTGACTACTCCTGGACTTGCTCTGCGCTGATGTTGGCTACTCCTGGACTTGCTCTGCACTGATGTTGGTTACTCCTGGACCTGCCCTGCACTGATGTTGGTTACTCCTGGACCTGCTCTGCACTGATGTTGACTACTCCTGGACTTGCTCTGCGCTGATGTTGGCTACTCCTGGACTTGCTCTGCACTGATGTTGACTACTCCTGGACTTGCTCTGCGCTGATGTAGGTTACTCCTGGACCTGCTCTGCACTGATGTAGGTTACTCCTGGACTTGCTCTGCACTGATGTTGACTACTCCTGGACTTGCTCTGCACTGATGTTGACTACTCCTGGACTTGCTCTGCACTAATTTTGACTACTCCTCGACTTGCTCTGCACTGATGTTGACTACTCCTGGACTTGCTCTGCACTGATGTTGACTACTCCTGGACTTGCCCTGCACTGATGTTGACTACTCCTGGACCTGCTCTGCACTGATGTTGACTGCTCCTGGACTTGCTCTGCACTGATGTTGACTACTCCTGGACTTGCTCTGCACTGATGTTGGTTACTCCTGGACTTGCTCTGCACTGATGTTGGTTACTCCTGGACTTGCTCTGCACTGATGTTGGCTACTCCTGGACCTGCTCTGCACTGATGTTGGTTACTCCTGGACTTGCTCTGCGCTGATGTAGGTTACTCCTGGACCTGCTCTGCACTGATGTTGACTACTCCTGGACTTGCTCTGCACTGATGTTGACTACTCCTGGATTTGCTCTTCACTGATGTTGACTACTCCTGGACTTGCTCTGCACTGATGTTGACTACTCCTGGATTTGCTCTGCACTGATGTTGACTACTCCTGGACCTGCTCTGCACTGATGTTGGTTACTCCTGGACTTGCTCTGCACTGATGTTGACTACTCCTGGACCCGCTCTGCACTGATGTTGGTTACTCCTGGACCCGCTCTGCGCTGTTGTTGGTTACTCCTGGACTTGCTCTGCGCTGATGTTGGCTACTCCTGGACCTGCTCTGCGCTGATGTTGGTTATTCATGGACCCGCTCTGCACTGATGTTGACTACTCCTGGACTTGCTCTGCGCTGATGTTGGCTACTCCTGGACCCGCTCTGCATTGATGTTGGCTACTCCTGGACTTACTCTGCCCTGAGGTCTACTGCTCCTGGCTCCACAAAAATACTATGAGACACTGCCGACTCGGCTTCACCCCACCTCGGCCTTGCCTTCTCCCCACCTCCTTCACCTTCCCGAGGACCTACCTGGGGGCCTCTGCTGGCATCCCAGCCAGCTGACATTGCTGAGACCAAAGAGCAGCGACCAGCATCGAGGCCCCCGTTTGGTCACTGCAGCTCGTCTGCCAAATCCAAACGCAGCCGGGGCCTCAAAATTGTGGCCGGAGCAGGCGGCCGGCCAAAATGAAAATTGACCCCCACAAGTCAGGCATTAGCGAGAAACAGTTTCAGCGCTAAACTTGTGGAGTGTGAATTCACTGGCAAATGAGTAACAGAAGAGGTACCAGGGCAACAGAAAGGCTACTAGTACATAGCTACAGGAGAGGTTCAAATAGATTTTTCAGCTGCATACTCTAATGGTTAACCTCATATGTGGGTGTATTATATTAATCAGGCAGAATACTGGCAATTATTGTCTTCCAGTGTAAGATGTGTTCTTCTGATAAGGGCAAAAAGAACACTGTACCAGGCAGTAAACCTGCTTTATGTCAAAATGATAGTATCCTTTTACATAGCAGTGACCTAATCAGGTCAGAAATTCAACTATATGGATTCCTACCAGTATTTTGTTTGGAGAGTTTAGCATCTATATGGCTTAAAATCAATCTCCTAATTTTGCTACATGTTGTTGGTCACCAAATCTTGCTTATTAAATATGCATCATACTATGCGCGCCGGATGATCCTGAACGAAGTGTGCGTTTGCAAACACTGAGGGTAAAGGAAAATTAGTCGGCAATTTTTGCAGCCTTTTTGGTTGTACTGTGACCTCAGCTATCCGCACAATTGCAGTAGTCAATATTCTTGGTTCCTGACATTTCGATGATGTGGTTTATTGCGACAGCCCTGATCTGAGGCCAGCATATTTGCAAGACACAGCTTGTAGCAAGCATGCTGTGCACCAGGGGTTGCTAGTCATTCGCACACAAGTGTGCTCAAAATGCTTGTAATATCACCCACTGCTGCCACTGTCAAAGTGCGAACAAAAGAATTCTATGGCTGGTAATTGTCAGATTTCCAGATCTCTTTAAGATTTTAACTTGGTAGCCTGTAATATCAGTTAATCTGCTCACTTCAGATCCAGTGGGAGCAGTGAATGTTTGTTTCAATTTGTGATGCTAGAAGTAAACTAGACTAGGTCAGGTTTTAAAACTTTTGGTAACCAAAAGGCCTGTGGTTCAGTCATTGGTCTGTGCTGAGTTTGCTGATCTCAGTCAGGACAGTGTTGAGATGCTAAAATTGGCCTCAGTGCCCCTGCGTCAGAGGCAAAATACAGCCAGGGCTCCTGCTCCTGATCACTGACCAGTGACTCCCCCGCCTCCCCACTGTAAATTACACATGTGTGGGCGTTGGGTAAGGACAGTATCAGGCTTGGTTGTGGTGCCCTCCTTGGTCAACTAGCCTGCTGACACTCACTGTCCAGTCTCAGATGTGAAGAATTACAACTTAGACGAGGTGCTGGAGGGCAACCAGCACATTTGGTAGAGTAACCCAGGAAAGGGCCAGTCGCTTCCAGAGAGCATGGAAAAAAGGCAGTAGTTAAACTGGAGGGGGAAAAAGTAGCAAATTAAATTAATTTCTCGTCATAAAAAGTTAATGAAAAGAATTGTGCATGTCAGTCTGCTAGTTGCATACTTTGGAACCTCACACATGTTTAAAGTGGCACTGTTGGGATCAGTTCTTGAACGTGTTGTTGCCTCCCAAATCCGTGCCCATCTTTCCCGCAATTCCATGTTTGAATCCCTCCAATCAGGTTTCCGGCCTTGCCACAGTACCGAAACGGCTCTCATCAAAGTCACAAATGACATCCTTTGTGACTGTGATAAAGGTAAACTATCCCTCCTCGTCCTTCTTGACTTGTCTGCAGCCTTTGACATGGTTGACCACTCCATCCTTCTCCAACGCCTCTCCACCGTCATCCAGCTGGGTGGGACTGCCCTCGCCTGGTTCCATTCTTATCTATCTAATCGTAGCCAGAGAATCACCTGCAACGGCTTCTCTTCCCGCTCCCGAATCATTACTTTGGATGTCCCCCAAGGATCTATCCTTGGCCCCCTCCTATTTCTCATCTACATGTTGCCCCTTGGCGACATTATCCGAAAACACAGTGTCAGTTTCCACATGTACGCTGATGACACCCAGCTCTACCTCACCACCACTTCTCTCAACCCCTCCACAGTCTCTAAATTGTCAGACTGCTTGTCCAACATACAGTTCTGGATAAGCAGAACTTTGTTCCAATTAAATATTGGGAAGATCGAAACCATTGTTTTCGGTCCCCGCCACAAACTCCGTTCCCTAGCCACTGACTCCATCCCTCTCCCTCACATCTGTCTGAGGCTGAACCACACTGTTCGCAACCTTGGTGTCATATTTGACCCTGAAATGAGCTTCCGACCACATATCTGCAGCATAACAAAGACCGCCTACGTCCACCTCCGTAACATCGCCCGTCTCTGCTCTTGCTTCAGCTCATCCGCTGCTGAAACCCTCATCCATGCCTTTGTTACTTCTAGACTTGACTATTCCAACGCACTCCTGGCTAGCCTCCCACATTCTACCCTACGTAAACTTGAGGTGATCCAAAACTCGCTGCCCGTGTCCTAACTTGCATCAAGTCCCGTTCGCCCATCACCCCTGTGCTCGCTGACCTACATTGGCTCCCGGTTAAGCAGCGTCTGGATTTCAAAATTCTCATCCTTGTTTTCAAATCCCTCCATGGCCTTGCCCCTCCCTATCTCTTTAATCTCCTTCAGCCCCACAACCACCGCCCCCCCCCCCAACCCCCGAGATATCTGCGCTCCTCTAATTCTGCCCTCTTGAGCATCCCTGATTGTAATCGCTCAACCATTAACGTGCCTTCAGCTGCCTCGGCCCTAAGCTTTGGAATTCCCTCCCTAAACCTCTCCACCTCGCTAACTCTCTCTCCTCCTTTAAGACGCGCCTTAAAACCTACCTCTTTCACCTGCCCTAATTTCTCCTTATGTGGCTCGGTGTCAAATTTTTTGTCTTATAATACTCCTGTGCAGCACCTTGGGACGTTTTACTATGTGAAAGGTGCTATATAAATACAAGTTGTTGTTGTTCTTGTATGGGAAATAGCTATGCGATAACATTACAGCAGTGTAGCATGGTGGAGCACCAGTGTGTGGTATTACAGGACTGGAAGGATGCAGTTCAATCCTCTGCACCTGCAGAGTTCCCTGTCTCAGCCATGCTGTTATATGACAGGACAGACAAATTCTCCTCAAGGCGAAGGAAAAATTGAAGTGAATGGTGTCTGCAGTGCTTTTGGGCACTTCCTCCGGTAGAGACAAAGGGGTAGATCTTGACTTTCTGCGATCGTGTAAAACGGGTGATAGCGAGTCAGCAGCCTGTTTTACATCTCTTCCGATTTTTATTTCCTTTGGAAAGCCCTCAGTGCAGATTGCCTTTGGCAGCATTTGAGTTTGGTCTTGGAAAACCAAGAGAGATTGGGAAAGAAACCGGATTTCATATTCTAAAAAAGTGTGTAATGGTGACTGGTGTGAAAAAAGCAACAACTATCAAAAGTTTTATATGGATTCAGACCCAGTTGCCTTTTTTGATATAATGGATATCCCTATTCCTCCTTTGTCTCCCCAGACTAAGTTCTGACTGGCAAAATCTTGGGCAGGCACCTGCTCACGAAGAGTTCTGGGGGGATGTTGTAGATTTTAAAATGCAAAAGCCACCAGTTTAGCACTGTTTTTATACCAGTTTTGGAGTATTATGTAGATAAACCTGTGTATACTCCTAGATAATGACAATGCTACTACTATGTAACCAGTCCAAGTGTTGAAACTGATTGTCAAGCCTTTAATACCTTACTTACAACAAGATTCAGGAGCCCATGCCAGATAGTTGCAACATAAACTTAAATAGCGTTCAGAAACTGAGGCAAGCTTGTTAGGAGCAGGCTGAGCTTCCTTGAGTTTGGTTGTCTGTGTGAAGATGACTAATGTGATGAGTGGCCCTTCAGATATTTAATAATCGAATAAATTATGAGCAATAAATCAAAAGCAAACTGAATCAATTGGTAAGAGGAAAGTGAATAACTTGAGCTTTTTTCCAGGTTCTCAGACAGCTCCTGGGCTTGTCCTTTCTTGCCAGTTATAACATTCGTCTTATTAGGTATGTGAAGAGAGGAAGCGAGGCACAGACATGTAACTTACTATAGTTCTGTGGGCATCATATTACTACTGCTGTATTGGTTCACATCCTGCTAAAAACATCTCTGGTTTATAAACAGGCGTTTCAGCAAGGTCAGGGATTTCCCCAAAGCCAATCTCCAACCACTTACTTTGGACTGACATTCTATGTTTTGATTTAATCTCTTCTGTAAGTTCAGAAATGAAAAATACTCTTTGAATACAAAGCTACTGTGGGGTAGGTAGTGACTTAAACAACACTTTTGTTGGAGTGATATTCAAATAAGGTTTCCTAAAACCAGCTGAACCTGGTGGTGTGATAATAAGTCAACAGGTTTGACATTGTTGTTGAGGTGCGTGCCAGTGAGAGGTTCATTAGTAGAAATCCTTTGTGGGTACATTATCTTGTAGTTGTAGTTGATGCAGTTGTAATTGTAGTGAAGAGATATTTAAATAGAATACAAGTGGGACAAATTATAAACTGTTGTTAACATGTGTTCTGCTTGCCAGGATGTCTGGGCCTTGCTGTAGTAATCAGTGGATTGATAGCATGCACAAACATGGGTGAAATCTGTGAAGATGACTAATGTGATTTTAAGCTAACCTGCCTGGCAGGAAGGGGTCAGACACCCGTTTTACACCCTTTCTGTGGAATGTATCCATGGAGAGTAAAATGGGTGTAAATGGGCATATGACCCAAACTCTGCCTGCTGGGTGGGCTAGGTTAATATTGGGGCTTTTGAGTGCCTGTGATATCACAGCAGGAAACTGGGTAATCAGAGAGAGCCAACATCTGGTAGTCATTAACCTAGAATGTGTCAATGACTGTGCTTTTTCAACTGTATGTTAATTCAGCTTTCTAATAATGTTGTTTGCCTTATGATGTCAGCAGCACTCAGCTAGATGGATACAAATTTAAAATTTGAGTTGACCATTTGTCCATCCACCTTGACAGTTTGTCTATCTGAAACCACTGCCTAGATTTTCCAATTTATTATCTTAATGCTGGTGGTAACCTCTTGACATGGACGTTAAAGTCACACCGATCATAAAATCTAGACTCACGTGATTGCTCAGTGTCACTGGTCCTTATATGATTACCAGACACCAATCACCATGCTCCCAGCCCACCCCCTTCCTAGATCCTGAAATTGCAGGTTTATGTCCAGCTTTCGGTCTGTAGCCAGATTGCACTCCTCGTCTTTGCCTGTTCCTAGGTCCTGCTTCTTGGCTCTGCCTCTTTTTGAACTCCACTTCTTGGCTTAGTTTCTGTCTCAGCATCAGCCTCTTTCTAGCCCCTACCACTCAGGCCTTGCTCCTGCCTCCTCGGCTCCTGGCGGGATCTCCGCCGCCAAGAGGGAGCCATATAATGCAACCAAGGAAGTGTCCGGAGTGCTGCTGCACCAGAAGTGGTGGCGAGGGAGCTTAAAAGGGGCAAACGAGCCCCAAAGATTGACATCAAGGTCCCGCGAAAGGCCTTGTCTTTTATCAATGCTTCCTGGGGCCTATTGTCACCATACACTTGGCGGA
This sequence comes from Squalus acanthias, assembly GCA_030390025.1. Taxonomy (NCBI): domain Eukaryota; kingdom Metazoa; phylum Chordata; class Chondrichthyes; order Squaliformes; family Squalidae; genus Squalus; species Squalus acanthias. The sequence continues at coordinate 46,364,014 of CM059428.1, read as the reverse complement.
CCGAGGAAGTGCTGGTAAGTAGGGCTGATGGGAGGAAAATCTGCCTGGACCCAGTTCCCATACCCCCTCCACTACCACTTTCCTGCAGCAAATGGGAAAGGAGCAGCCAACAGTGGTCCCAGTGCTGCCTCATTCTCCGCCATGGTCCCCACATGATTTCCCTTAGTGTATCCTAGAATGGGGGTGGGTTCATGAGAAGAAAACATGGTACAAGGTCCTTGAACTCTCAGTACTAAACCCTTCTCTTTTTATCCATGAACAATGTCACTGGACATCAACTAGTTGCTAGTATATTAAAAAAAACAGCTATAGACAAATAATAAAGATGCTAAAAGTGATTACAGTTCTTTATAATGGTTATTTAATGAGATGTGAGGCTTTCTTTTGTATAATTTAGTTTGCCAGGAGTGTATTTGAATAAACAGTAGAAATCTATGATGAACAAGCTATGGGCAAAAATAGCCTAGCAATTATTTTGAGGGGAACAATAGGAAAATACTAGTATGTAGAATCTATTTTAGCCAGTTTTCTATTCTTTGTATTATTTTTCTCTTTTCTTTCATTGTTTTGCTGGTTTTCATTTTCTGTGCATTCTCTGAGGATATTCGTCAACAGCTCCTGGGAACTGGAGAATAGGCTTAAAATCTGGAGCCTCAAGGTCACAACGGGAGACTTAACAGGAATATCCTTCCCCTGATTCTATGCCGTCACAGACTGAAACCTCGCTCCTGCCTGAGTAGAATCTGTATTCTGCTGCACTAAGCAACATACCACAGCCATGCTAAATACGTCGCAAGTTCATTAGAACGGCAAAAGAAGGGCATAGTCAATAAGCATAAAACAAGACAGGAGCAAAGAAAAATAGACAAGGATTTACTCTGTCTGAGGATTTCAATTGTTACTTTGAAATCAAAAGCTCAGTTAATTAAATCGCCACGCCAGTCTCTGCTAACTAATTTACTGACAACACCTATGACAGTACGAAGAGGAAAATAGCCTTATTGAGAGGCTTACTTTAAATGAATGAAGGAATGACCTGGCATACGTGCTGTCCCTCAGAATAGTAAGGCAATGATTCTTTCCTATGATTTGTTTAGCTGATGTCTTTATCTCAATTTTTTAAAGTGCCATTGAGGGATAAATATTGGCCAGGACACTGGGGAGAACTCCCCTGCTCTTCTTCAAAGTAGTGCCATGAGATCTTTTACATCCACCTGACAGAGCAATGGTTTAATGTCTCATCCAAAGGATGGGACACCCAACAGTGCAGCACTCCCTCAGTACTGCACTGGATTCTCAGCCTAGATTTTGTGCTCAAGTTTCTGGAGTGGGACTTGAACCCACAACCAATAAAAAAAAAGCCAAGCTTAAAAAGCTATTTGTGGAATTTGAAGATGGCTGTTTAGTGGTTAAGTTCTGAAATGTCACAACAAATTGTTTCCAATACTTTAAAAATTTTATATTGGGTGACATGCCCAGCATAGGGCACTGGGTGGTGCAGTGGTTAGGCTCAGGCCTCTGACTTCTGTGGCCTGGGTTTTAATCAGGCTGAGACTGATGAGATGAAAGTCTCATTTGTCTGCTGGCCAAAAGATTGTAATGGGTATGGACCCACAACACAAAACTGTCCCACTCAGCAATTTCAGTCAGAGAGGCGGAGGTGCTGTTCTGAGGTTGGAGTTGAGGCATGTTGGCACAGAGCAGAGGGAGCTTTACTACGTAATCTTCCTTGCAATCTTTTATTTAGAAAGCAAAATCAAATTTCAATTCTACATTTGTTTGTTAATTACACAAAATCTGCAAGGGGGGGAAGTTTTCGTTTGTTTCCACTAGTTCTGTACCCATATTCCAGCACAATCAGGGCAGAATCGGTCGAACCAGTGCAAAAGATCGGGGAATTTAAAACGTACGTGAGTTACACCCAGAGCCACTTACGCTCGTGTTTTCTGCCCAAAACAGGCCTTGCCCCCAAAACAGCCCAGCATATTTCTCACTCTACCATTACCATCAAACCAGGCGACCAACCCTGGTTCAATGAAGAGTGTAGAAGAGCATGCCAGGAGCAATACCTAAAAATGAGGTGCCAACCTGGTGAAGCTGCAACACAGGACTACATGTGTGCTAAACAGCGGAAGCAGCATGCTATTGACAACTAAACAATCCCACAACCAATGGATCAGATCAATGCTCTGCAGTCCTGCCACATCCAGTTGTGAATGGTGGTGGACAATTAAACATCTAACGGGAAGAGGAAGCTCAATGAACATCCCTATCCTTAATGATGGCAGAGCCCACTATGTGAGTGCAAAAGGCAAGGCTGAAGCGTTCGCAATCATCTTCAGCCAGAAGGTCTATCTTGGCCTCCTCCTGAGGTCCCCACCATCACAATCTTTAGCTAATTTGATTCACTCCATGTGATATCAAGAAATGGCTAAGTGCACTGGATACAGGAAAGGCTATGGGGCCTGACAACATCCCGGCTGTAGTGCTGAAGCTTTGTTTTTCAGAACAAGCTGTGCCTCCAAGCTGTTCCAATACAGCTGCAACACTGGCATCTACCCGACAAAGTGAAAAATTGCCCAGATATGTCCTGTCCACAAAAAGCAGGATGAATCCAATCCAGCCAATTACTGGCCTATCAGCCTACTCTCAATTATTACATAGGATTGCATAGGATATACAGCACAGAAACTGGCCATTCGGCCCAACCAGTCCATGCCGGTATTTATGCTCCACTCGAGCCTCCTCCCCTCTTTCCTCATCTAACTCTATCAGCATAACCTTCTGTTCCCTTCACCCTTGTATACTTATCTAGCCTCCCTTTAAATGCATCTATACTATTCGCTTCAACCACTCCCTGTGGTAGCGAGTTCCACACTCTCACCACTCTCTGAGTAAAGAAGTTTCTTTTGAATTCCATTTTTGATTTCTTGGTGACTATCTTGTATTGATGGCCTCTACTTTTGCTCCTCCCCACAAGTGGAAACACTCTCTCTGTGTCTATTCTATCAAAACCGTTCATAATTTTAAAGACCTCTATCAGGTCACCCCTCAATCTTCTCTTTTCAAGAGAAAAGAGACCTAGTTTGTTTATCCTTTCCTGATATGTATACCCTCGCATTTCTGGTATCATCCTTGTAAATCTTTTTTGCACCCTCTCCAGTGCCTCTATATCCTTTTTATAATATACTGGAAGCAACCCCCTCCCTCTTGGGGCGCTGTGAAGGAATTTAGCGGCGCTACGTGCCACGGTATTGCAGGCCTACCTCCCCTTCTTAAAGGGGAGGGGCCTTGCGCAGCGCGACCCTGGGCCCAGCTGGGCCACCGGGGATCAGGAGTGCCGGCAAAAGAGAAGTGCCGGGCTCACGGAGAGCAGCCAACACTCTGCGGGGGGGCGGGCCAGGAGGCCGGGGACGGCAGCGGAGGCAGGTGCTGGCAGGTGGCCAGCAACAAAAATGGCTGCCCGGCACCTCGCCTTTAAATAGCGCCGCCCCTTGCCACAGGTAGGCCCCCCTGACCCCATCGGACATAGCGTCCGGCTGTAAGTCAGGGGGCACTACCGAAGATCATGGCCGGGGCGCGAGCGGGGCACTGCGCATGGAGATGACGTAATCGCCGGCGGTGCAGCGCTGCAGGGCGCCAACGGTTACCACCGCTGCTAACCTCCCGCTGAATTTTTCCCCCTCACCCTCTCCACCACCTGCGAAATGTGGCTGCAGTATGTACCATCTACAAGAACTCACCAAGGCTTCTTCAACAGCACCTTATAAACCCGCAGCCCCCTACCACCTAGATGGACAGGGGCAGCAGGTGTATGTGAACACCAGCATCGCCAAGTTCTCCTCCAAGTCACACACCATCCTGACTTGGAAGTATATCGCCGGGTCAAAAACCTGGAACTCCCTCCCTAACAGCACTGTGGGAGTACCTTCACCACACAGGCTGCAGCGGCTCAAGGTGGCGGCTCACCATCACCTTCTCAAGGGCAACTAGGAATGGGCAATAAATGCTGGCCTTGCCAGCGACGGCCACATCCCGTGAATGAAATTTTTAAAAATTGGTGATTCAAAAGAATTAACACCAGACACAATTAGAAAGTTAAAAAGAGTAAATATCTATATTTTTTAAAGCAAATTAACATATTATAAATCTTAAATATAAACAGAAAATACTGGAAATACTCAGCAGGTCAGGCAGCATTTGTGGCGCGAGAAACCGAGTTAACATTTTGGCTCTGTGACCTTTCGTCAGAACTGGAAAATGTTAGCGATGTAACAGGTTTTATCACACACAGATACCGGGAAAGCAGGGAGGGGAGGAAAGAACAAAAGGGAAGGTCTGTGATAGGGTGAAAGGCAGGAGTGATTAAATGACAAAAGGAATGATGATGCAAGGCAAAAGGAGGCGGTAATGAGACAAGTAATGAATCATAAGATGGGTCCAGAGGAGGTGTAAATGGCATCAGCAGAATCATTACCAACAGCTGCTGTCCAAAAAAATGGGTGCAGTGGTTATGGTCTGAAATTGTTGAACTCAGTGTTGAGTCCAGAAGGCTGTAAAGTGCCTGATTGAAAGATGAGGTGCTGTTCCTCGAGCGTACGTTGAGCTTCATTGGAACAGTGTAAGAGGCCGAGGACAGAGTGGGAGTGGGGCGCGGAATTAAAACGGCAAGCGACCAAAAGCTCAGGGTCACGCTTGCGGACTGAATGGAGGTATTCAGCAACGTGATCACGCAATCTGCATTTGGCCCCTCCAATGTAGACGAGACCACATCATGAGCAGCGAATACAGTATACTAAATTGAAAGATGTAAATTAAAGTAAATTGCTGTTTCACCTGGAAGGAGTGTTTGGGGCCCTGTACAGGGGGAAGGGAGCAGGTGAAAGGGCAGGTGTTGCATCTCCTGCGCTTGCATGGGAAGGTGCCGTGGGAAGGGGAGGGTGTGTTAGGACTCATGGAAGAGTGGACCAGGATGTCGCGGAGGGAACGGTCCCTTTGGAATGCTGAAAGTGGAGGGGAGGGGAAGATGTGTTTGGTGGTGGCAGAAATGACGGAGGATGATCCGTTGAATGTGGAGGCTGGTGGGGTGGAAGGTGAGGACAAGGGGAACTCTATCAAGGTTCTGGGAGGAAGGGGAAGGGGTGAGAGCAGAAATGCGGGAAATGGGACAGACATGGTCGAGGGCCCTGTCAACCACTGTGGAGGGGAGTCCTTGGTTGAGGAAAAAGGAAGACATATCGGAAGCACTGGTGAGGAAGGTAGCATAGTCAGAACAGATGCAACGGAGATGGAGAAACTGGGAGAATGGTATAGAGTCCTTACAGGAAGCGGGGTGGGAGGAAGTGTAATCAAGATAGCTGTGGGAGTTAGTGGGCTTATAGTAGTTATTGGTTGACAGCCTATTCCCCGAAATGGAGATAGAGAAGTCGAGGAAGGGAGGGGAAGAATCTGAGATGGACCATGTGGAGGCGAGGGAGGGGTGGAAATTGGAAGCAAAGTTGAATAATGTGCTTCATATGAATACTGCTGAAACTAGATATTTTATATTTATACATGTACAGTGGACTATAAATAGATTTCACCAGGGGAAGAGCTTTGAATGTTCGGGGCACATTTTGGGAATTTGGATGTGGGTCCTACAGGACTTACCATTGGTTAGAAAATTCTTGAGGCATGCTGACCTCTATCCCCGAATTCCCGATGTGTGCAAACTTCTAAAATCTAGCTTTATCTGCTGGAAGAGAAGCACAGTGCTTTTTGAAAGCGGTGCTTAAAAATAGTTCCATGTGCAGTTATGTACAAGCAAAGAACTAAGTTAGATGATAAATGATGTAAAAGATATGATATAGGCAATGAATGGAAGAATCGATTCAGTTGGTTTTGTCATCACTCAAATTTATCTACAAATATTTAGGAATTATTTGCACTAATTGTAGTGGAATTTTCATGGTTAAAATTGCATCTCATTTTTTTCTTGTTCATTCACGGGATGTTGGCATCACTGGCAAGGCCAGCATTTATTGCCTATCCCCAATTGAGGAGGGAGTGAATGTTTAAGGTGGTAGATGGGGTGCCAATCAAGCAGGCTGCTTTGTCCTGGATGGTGTCGAGCTTCTTGAGTTTTGTTGGAGCTGCACTCATCCAGGCAAGTGGAGAGTATTCCATCACACTCCTGACTTGTGCCTTGTTGTTGTAGATGGTGGAAAGGCTTTGGGAGTCAGGAGGTGAGCCACTCATCGCAGAATACCCAGTCTTTGACCTTGTAGCCACAGTATTTATGTGGCTGGCCCAGTTATGTTTCTGGTCATTGATTGTGAAGTTTATGCATTTTTAAAATTTGCATAAAACTGAGTCCTCCACTACTAAGTAGAATCATTCAGCCCAACGTGCCTGTGCCGGCTCTTTGCAAGAGCCATCCAATTAGTCCCACTCCCCTGCTCAAGTAGAAACTGATTTGAATGATACAGCAAGATATTGCCAATGGCATACTTTAGTTTCTATTGTCTCATATTTTCTAATGGGAAAATTAGGATCTATTTCCACAGGTGTCCTGAAGATACCCTGAATGAACAATTCAACAGAAGTACATTGCATTGCGACTGACAATGTGTGCAACAGGACATGCGGAAGTGGCTATCTGTCTTTAGCCGGCCAGAAGAGGAGGCAGCTAATCCGACAGAAGACTGCGTGACCTCTTTAAACCTAATGCTGCATTTATACTGCACCAAACAAACTCAGATTGTTCCAGAGTTAGTTTGGCGTTTAGGGAGCCGATTTATACTGGATCCTCCAAAACTCCAATCTTATTTCCTGAGTTTCAATCGCTGTGAAGACTCTTCACATTACTGTATTGTGATGTGGACGCAATGATGTCGCAATACATGCTCACGTGACAGTTACATTTATCAGCAATTAAAAAGATTGCTTACATTATCCCCAGAGGGGCAGCTAACCCATGTTAACCTGCCTTGCTGGCATATTTCCATTTGTGCCCTTACTCCAGCTTTGAACCTGGGCTGCAGAAGACCAACTGCAGGGAGGCTGAGGGTGGGGAGAGAGGTTCATTGTGGCAGTTCAGGTGTGCTCCACTCTGACCTAAGTCTCTGTTTACACACTGACCTCAGCGTCTAAACCCACTACACTGTGATACAGCAGCTGGTATGTAAATGTAAATACTATGTAATACTATGTAAAGCCAAATCTCCAGAGGTCAGATCACTGAGGGTCAGGAGTGATGTTATCTCTGTAACCTCCTCCAGCCCAACAACCCTCTAACAACTCGTTCCTCCAACTCTGGCCTCCTGTGCACCCGACTTCCTTCGCCCCACCATTGGTGGCCGTGCTTTCAGCTGTCTAGGCCCTAAGCTCTGGAATTCCCACCCTAAATCTCTCTGCCTCTCCAGCTCCTTTAAGATGCTCCTTAAAACCTGGCCACCTGTCCTAATGTCTCCTTCTTTGGCTTGGTGTCAATTTTTGTCTGAAAACGCTCCTGAGAAGCGCCTTGGGACGTTTTACTATGTTAGAGGCACTATATAAATACAAGTTGTTGTAGTTAATCTGGATAGAAGAAGAACTCTACTTCTGCAGTTGCATGCTCCCTGTTGAGGAAACAAATGTCTATAGTGGGAAAAAATAAGTTAAAGGAAGAAATTTAAAAAGAAGTTTTCATCTTAAGAATTTTTAATAGTCTGTTTCCTTTATTTGTTTATTTAAAAGCAAATTGAAGTATCCCACCAATTTTGATACCTATTATGCTGATGTACTTATTACAGTAGATATGACTCATTGCTATGTCTAAGGGCCCCAAGGGCAGATTACACACAAGTTTCCTTTTCTGTACCAATCTGGCATTTTAAAAATTTTCATAAAGCAGAGTCCTCCACTACTAAGTAGAAACTGATGCAGCAAGACATTGCCGATGGCATACTTTAATTTCCATTGTCAGACACAGTCTAATGGGAAGAACTAGTCACGGGTTTAAAGAGAGAAAGCTGAGCTTTGCTTTACTAACAGGCTCTAGTTTGTTTCATAAATTGAGACTCAACTGACCAGCGACCCCTACACACTCAGGCTCCTCGGGGAGAAAGATTTACCCCAAGCAAGAGAGAGTAATGTAAGGTGGGACGACTTTGAGGAAAATTAATTGCCGCAACTTCATACAGATATCTAAACAGAGAACTGAAAATATAGACAGCTGATCTGGGGCGATTCCATCGGGGAGGTTCTGCAACCCACTGCTCCCAGTGGGTCGCAGTGCTCACAGGAAGTGCATCTTGGGAAATCACTGGTATGTGACCTGTGATTTTCCATCTATTAAAATTAGTGCTGCTCTCATAGCAGAGTCACTCCTCATATGTCTCATTAAAACTCTTTTGTTTCAGTAAACAGACTATTGTGTGCCATCCACCATGTTTCAGATTGGGGGTGCAGATGAGGTGAATTTCTTTGTGTAGCGTAATGTCTATGTTACTAGCCTAGTGATTCAGAGGCCTGAAATACTAATCCAGAGAGTGTGGGCTGAATTTTGCTGGTGCTCAGAGGGCAGGTTCGGAGGCGGGTCCGCTGTCAAAACGGCAGTGATTGACAGTGGGGCGGAAGTCCGCTCTGAACCCGCCTCCTTGTTAATTTCCCAAGTGCCGGCTCTGCCTGCGGTTTGCAGACCCGGCGCTAAGCGGCGGGTCAGGCAATTGAGATACTTAAGAAGCTGCTTAAAGGTATTTAAACAGCATTTTACCAGGTCCTAATAATTTTCCCATGTTTTTTATGAGGTTCCCGGCACTCGGGGATCACGTCAGGTAAGTGTGTTGGGTTCTCAATGACTCTGCAATGCTGTGAATAGTTGACAGCTGCAAAAGTGGTATAAAAGCTACCATTTCACAACTGTTCAATTTCCAATCTTAGAGGCTGGAGCCTTCAGGATTTGGAATACACTTCAGCTTTATGGAGGTTTGAAGTGTTTGGAGCAAACTCTCTATCCAGTGTCACCTCCTTGGAGCAAGGTCTCTCACCATTGACAGATCGCTTCTGTCATCTCAACTGAAGCTGCCATCTATTCCAGCAGCATTGGTGCCCTTGAAAAATCTCACCTTAGTCCTCAGAATCCCACCACGATAAGCATATGGAGAGAGTAATGGGAGAGCCTGGTTGCAGCCCTACACCTTTGTGCAGTGCTTGTCAGTGTTTGCAGCACCTCAGTGCTGCAGAACACTGACAGCACAACTGTCAAAATGATTGTGGCCATGGTCCCTTTAAGGAAACCGGCTGATGACGTCATCAGACCCGCTTCCTATTAATTGGCCGGGAGCCTCGCAGGGCGGGCTTAACAAGCCCCATCAACGGAAAATCTTGTTGGAGGCCGGGATCGAGACATGATGCGGGGTCCCCACACACCACGGACGTCGCCTGCCCTGGAGCCGCCAAGGTTGGAAAAATCCAGCCCTGTGTGTTCAAATCCCACCATGGCAGTTTGAGAATTTGAATTCAGTTTTTTTTTAAATCTGGAAATAAAAAGCTGGTATCAATAAAAGTGACCATGAAGCTGTCGGATTGACGTAACAACCCAATTGGTTTATTACTGCACTTCAGGGATCCTTACCCGATCTGGCATTTGTGTGACTTCAGTCCCACACCAGCTACCCTCTGAAGTGGCCTAGCATGCTACTCAGTTGTAACTAGGTATGGGCAATAAATTCTGGCCTTGCCAGTGACACCACACATGTCGAGAATGGAAAAAAATAAAGCCTTGGGCCCTTTTGCATGAATGTACAAGTGTCGGCTTGCTGTGATGCACATGGGTATCAATACCTGAATCCAGAAAACTGGTCTCAAGTTAGGAGAGTATAAGTGTACTGTAAAGAGACTTATGCTGCATTTATATTTCATAAAGTTTCCACTTGAAGTGGTACGCATGAGTTTCAGTGCCTGGTGCTCTGGAATCAGCCCCATTTACAATGGCCCAGAGTTTGCTGGAGCGGGGCATCTCAAGGCATGCCCCGTTTGTTAGAATGTTTTCCTTAACCTTCAGCTCAAAAATTTTTTGCACCACAAATTGCTGGAAGTGAATTTGATAACGGTGCAGCGAGGTTAATGGGGAATCTGGGACCTTGGTGAATAACAGGGTCGACAGTCTATCTCCTTAACCAATGAGATTTAAGGATGGAGAAAGAACTAGGGTGAATTAGAGCCAAAACAGGCACAGAAGGAGAAATAAAGAGGGAAGGAAAGATTGGATTAAAAGAGAGAGGAGACAGAAAAGAAAAATAAGAAAAAAAAAATTAAATTAAATTTTTAAAAAACATCTAGGAACAATTTACTACCTGTAGGAATGAGACTCCACAGTTTCAATTGTTCCCTTTCTGGGCCTCTGAGTTTGAATGGCATTGCAGGAACATAAATCTCATAATTAAAAAGGTCCTTACGTCGTTAAATACCAGCGTTAACTTTCTGCGGAGAGTTTAATTCATCTTAACAGCGCAAACGCAGCAATTTCTTGAAACTCATGGGGAGGCTAACGGTGGAGCGACACAAATCATCCAGAAATTTGTGCCGATTCGCAACTCTTGTGGTATCTCTTCCTCGCCACAAATTGCTGGGGTTTTTTAACACTAATAATGGTGTGTGCATTTAACTCACCCTTATTTTCCCAGCAAATTCTGGGTCATTGTGCAGTGGATTTCAGGGCACCGTTGACAACAAAAACAGCTGTTCATACACAGTTCTTTGAAAATCAGGATAGTGACTTTCATTTTCTGGCTGCAAACCTTCCCTGGTATCTGGGGAAAATCCAGTCAGACCAACAATGCAGAAACCAAATTCAAGAGGCCGACTGTGGCTAGTAATAAAAGGTGCCCTGCCTTTTCCGGCACTCGTTTACAGAAAGAGTATCTCCTGAGCTGCTATTACTGGAGGAACTAGCACCCTCCCTTTTGTATTGCAAAGCTGCCAACTGTGGTCAGGGCCTACCTCTAGCAGATGCACTGTAAATATGAATGCAGCATGAAGTGACTTCCTCTTGTTAATCGTGCGGTATGAAGGGACACACTGGGAACCATAAATCCTTAAACACTGACACAAACCTCAATAGTTTTAAGGATTTCAAACAAACCCTAGGGGCTTATCACATTAGACACAGGGCTAACTTCCTAACTGGGCAGGTTGGGAACTCTTTCTATGTGTGCATATATAGATATACCTATAAATACTGGCCAACCATCTTGTCATTAGACAGATCCTTTCACAAATAGGTTTCATTTGGGTGTTTAAATCATCTCTCATACATAAGGGTTAATTAGGTTGCAGTGGTTGATTTAGATGGAGTTACAAATGCTCATATCCAACTGATGTGACAATAAAATTATAGTAGTGTGCATGTGTATAACAATTGTGTAAAAGTGACAATAAAGCAGGACAGTCCGGTCAAAATGAACAGGTATCAATTTTTTAAAACGGAGATAGCAAAAGTAACGCAAACTGTGAGATGGGAAAGTGGAATCTCAAAAATGTTATCATTGAGTCCACAATACAGATGACCAGCAATGCATCTACTATTTCTAGGGCCACTTCCTTAAGTACCCTAGGATGTAGATTATCAGGCCCTGGGGATTTATCGGCCTTCAATCCTGTCAATTTCCCGAACACCATTTCCCTACAAATACTGATTTCATTCAATTCCTCCCTCTCATTAGACCCTATGTTCCCTGACATCTCTGGGAGGTTATTTGTGTCCTCCTTTGTGAAGACAGAACCAAAGTATGTATTTAATTGGTCTGCCATTTCTTTGTTCCCCATTATAAATTCCCCTGATTCTGACTGCAAGGGACCTACGCTTGACTTCTCTAATCTTTTTCTCTTCACATATCTATATCTATATTCAACGGGATTAACATCGCCAAATCCCCACCATCAACATCCTGGGGGTCACCATTGCTGGAAACTTAACTGGACCAGCCACATAAATACTGTGGCTACAAGAGCAGGTCAGAGGCTAGGTATTCTGCAGCGAATGACTCACCTCTTGATTCCCCAAAGCCTTTCCACCATCTACAAGGCACAAGTCAGGAGTTTGATGGAAAACACTCCACTTGCCTGGATGAGTGCAGCTCCGACAACATCCAAAACAAAGCAGCCCGCTTGATTGGCACCCCATCCACCACCTTAAACATTTACTCCCTCCACCACCGGCGTACAGTGGCTGCAGTGTGTACCATCTACAAGATGCACTGCAGCAACTCGCCAAGGCTTCTTCGGCAGCACCTCCCAAACCCGTGACCTCTATCACCTAGAAGGACAAGGGCAGCAGGCGCCTGGGAACACCATCACCTCCAAGTTCCCCTCCAAGTCACACATCATCCTGACTTGGAAATATATCATTGTTCCTTCATCGTAGCTGGGTCAAAATCCTGCAACTCCCTCCCTAACAGCACTGTGGGAGTTCCTTCACCTCACGGACTGCAGCGGTTCAGGGCGGCTCACCACCACCTTCTCAATAGCAATTAGTGATGGACAATAAAGGCTTGCCTTGCCTGCGACGCCCACATCCCACAAATTAATTTTTTTTAAATCTGAAGGGGAGGGGGACAGTACCTGAGGAGAGGGAACCGTTAATAATAACAGCTAACATGGGGGCCAGGAAGGGAAGATGGGTGTTCAGCAGTTTGGTGGGCAAAGTGTCGAGGGAGCAGGAGGTGGTTCTCATGGACAAGCTGAGCTCGGAGAGGGCATGAGGGGATCTAGGAGAGAAACAAGAGAAAGATGCAAGTTCAGGGCTCTGGCAGGGGTGAAGTATTTTCCTTGCACTGCTCAGCTTATCCTGGGAACTCGCATCTCCTTGATTGAAACCTGGAGTTAGCGCAGTAACGTGGTAATTCAGAATGTCCATACATGAGTTTAATGTATTGCAAGAATTCTTGTTAATTCAAATTAAACTGCATATTTCCTCCCCCCTCCACTAATCTAAATGACATCCAATAGGCTTCTAACTGTCCGATAGAAATGAATTGAATGTATCTCACATCCACACACTAGCTAAAGAAAATGGCAGTACTATTTTAACAAAGATATTATTGATACTGGACAATAACATAACAAACAGCAAAATCAATGAGTGCATTTGAGAATTAGCAAAATGTGTCAGTACAGAATATGATTAACATTACAGTGCACCCTTTTCCAGAATTAGCTTCACAATATATAACCTGCAGCCAAGTCAGGGAATCTATTGAAACAGAAATATTCTTTGACCGTAGAAATCTGAATAGTAATTCTGGAATAGGATTTTTTTACATTTGTTTTCAGGATGTAGGTGACGCTGACAAAGCCACATTGATTGTCCCTCCCCTGATGCCCTCAGAAGGTGGTGGTGGGCCGCCTTCTTGAAGCTTTTGTGTTACAAGTGAATGTTTTGCAGGACCACTTCAGGCGGTGGTGGCACATTCCCTTTCCTGGAGGATATTAGTGAATCAGTTGGGTTTTCAATGACAATCCAGCAGCGCTCGTGTCATTTTTTTCTGGTGCTAGCCCAATTACCAGATTTCTTGAATTTAAATTCATAAGTTGCCATGGTGAGATGTGAACCCACAACCTCTGAGTTGTTTATCGAGGATCATAACCACACTGCTGCCACACCCACTGTAATTTCAGAATTGTTTTTGATTGAAAAAAAAAGCTGAAATAAATATTGGACTTTGCTTTTGACTTCCGAGCAACTGACAGGTCAGCTGCCCAAATATAGCGGTGATGAGGTGGCCGCGATTTTGAGGCCCCAGCCTCATTTTAGTCTGGCAGGTGAGTTGCGGGGAGCCAAACAGGTGCCCTGGTGGAGCTCGCCAGTAGTAAATGATAAATAGGACCCCAATAAGGCCTCAAAATCGGGCCGGAGCATCCGCCAGTAGGGTAAGTTGCGGGGGAAGGGGATGTGGGGGTGGGTCGTGGTCACAGAGGGTGGGGGGGCCTGGGACCCACAAAAATAATTCGGCACCAATCTTTAGCGGGTTATGTGATGAAACCACCAGGAATACACCCAACACTACCCGCCCCCCCGCATCAGTGGAACCTCCAGTGACCAGCACCATGAACAAGTAATACCTGGCCAACTGACTGACTGACTCTAGCTGCAGTATCCAGGTTCAGTATAAAAGCATCTTCTAAACATCCCCTGCCATTCCCGGTGCAGTAGTCTCCCTCGGCAACATAACAAATCTCATCCCAAACAACACTTTTAACTCAGAATTTTTATTTAATGACTGAAACATTATAAAATCTTGAAAAAAATATTTGTTTTCCATTGCTCATGCCTCTCTTCTTATTTCTAAATGTTCTGTCTGATTCTAATGTGACACAGATTGTCACTGGTGAACCCTGACTATTGTAGTTCCACGGGAGCAAAGTGAAAATAGCAACTCCCGTGATGCACCTCTGTCTCACATAGAATTTGTCCACATGAGCTGACACAGATGAAGAATCATTTCCTACCTGGTTGTCATGTGGCATGGGTATATCATGGTGCACTATGGGCATTGTAGTTCCACAACAAGCTGAACATGACAACTTCCTGTTCTGACCTGGAACGTTATCTCTGTTTCTCTCTCCACAGATGCTGCCTGACCTGCTGAGTATTTCCAGCATTTTCTGTTTTTATGACAATTCCATAATATGTCTTTTTCTCTCTCTCTCAAAAACAGAACAGGAGCTGGAACCCCAACACCCAAGACTAAAGTGAAATTTACAACTCTGGGACTGAAGCAGAACTTGAACCCGAGACCGCAGAAAGAGGGACAAGACATTTCTTGCAGGAATTTCTAACATTAAATGATTAATTTTATGGGTAAGTTTAATGATTTTTGCATCAATTATTTTATTCTTTATGTATTTCTTTTGTTACAACTACATATTCAGCCAGGTCCGAAATCCAATATGGCAGCAGGAACCAGTTTGAGAAAAAAAAAGCAATAGGATTGGTTCAAATTGCAACATTTGAACTAACTGCTTTTCTGCGGAATCTTTCCTGATTTATATTTCAGCAAATCATTCTGGTTACACTCTCTTTATTTGAAGAGTCAATCAAAAAAGCATGACTCTTGTTCTTTTTTCTACTAGATAGATTTAATGTACCATCCTAATGCATCATCTACTACATGTGGGGCTTTTAATTGTATAGATTTGGAGGAGTAAAACAAGCAGTTTGCGGATGATTTAAAAACTTAAAACATGGGAACAATGCAATCAAATTCTAAAAGCTTTAGCTAATTTATTGTCGGATTACTTTTCTGTGACGCGCCTTGGGACATTTTTCGACGTTAAGGGTGCTATATAATTGCAAGTTGTTGTTGTTAAGTAATTGGGCCAATAAGTGGCAGATGCAATTCAATCATGATAAATAGAAGATAATCAGTATGGAACAAGGAGCCAAAAAGAGAGTATATAGGTTAAATGGAGCAGTGGTGCAGTGTGGTAATTAGAAAAGAGATGTAGGCTGTGAAACTCCTGGTACAAGTGCATAAAGTGATACTTCCTTGTCTAAAAGTCATGCTAAATTTTTCATTAAAACTAGTCAATGCAGGAATTTCACCACCCTAGAGGTTATAGTGAATAAATCTATTATCATCGGCACAGTGCTTAGCCGTAATAAAAAACACAAAACCAGCCTGCTATAACGTTATTATGTGTTTTGACCCTTCCATCTGGGGAAGTGACTTTTCCCTGGATTGAAACTTGAGATCAGCCATGGCTCAGTGGTAGCACTCTCGCCTCTGAGTCAGTAGGTTGTGGGTTTAAGTCTTGAGCGCATAATATAGGCTGACACTTCAGTGCAGTACTGAGGGAGTGCAGCACTTTTGGTGGTATCTTTTGGATGAGACGTTAAACCATGGTGCTGTCTGCAGAGGTAAAAGATTCACTGGGACTATTTGAAGAAGAGCAGGGGAGTTCTTTGGTTTCCTGGACAATATTTATCCCTTTATCACTAACATCACTAAAACAGATTATCAGGTCATTATCACATTGGTATTTGAGAGACTTTGCTGTATGCAAATTGGCCCTTGGTAAGGCACTGAAGTTAGCAATAAAGAACAAGATTTTAAGTTACAAAGAAAATTTAAAGTTGGGCCTTCTATTTGGAATACATACTTGAATATTTTTAAAAGATTATTAAAAACTTGATTCAAAATTGATTCAAGTAAATTGTTCACTATGATGAATAGTCCAAATATTGGGTGACACACGTTATTAGGAAGTTGGGAGTAGGAGGAGAAGTGAAACAGACTTCTTTTTCACCCAAAGGTTAATAGAGTTGACAGATTAGTGAAAGGGAAAGCCATTAAAGCAGAGTATAAATGGGTCCAAGTCACAAATGGATGCGTTTCTGGAGAGAAAGGATTGAGGGATTTGGTGAGAGAGTGCATACATGTGTTTGATCTATAAAAACGAGACAGCCCTATTTGTGTCTAAAGACCTTTAACTGATCCAAAAAAATACTAATGTCCATATCTAACTACCATCGTGGGATATGATCATTTTTCCAATTTTGTACGATTAATCATTTTGTGATTACAAATGTCAGTCCTGGGGCTTCTTGCTGGTTCATTGAATAGATCCACTGCCTGGTATGGAACTGACCCATACATTTCAGGAAAGAACCAGGTATGAACCCTGGAGTGTGCGGAGTTACTTGGTCTTAGCTGGAGTGGCAGTAAGGGTGCTACCTTAGATCACATCTCCTGAGGCTAGGAAGAGGAATATCAGCCTGGCTCTGACTGCTCAGCATCATCAAGACGGTTCGGCGTGCAATTACCAATGGTTAAATAATCTGCCGACATTCAGCATTAGGACTCAAATGTGAAGAACTGCCACCTGGGTGAGTTAGTAGAAGAGTGCCAGTACTTGCACAATAGTAAACCAGCAACAGGCAGCACTTGCGGTTCATTGAACAAAAAAAGAGTCCGAGCAATTCTTTTACTTTCAAGCAAAAATAATGGTAATCAAACCATTCCAACAAATTCTGCAGTCTTATTCCTTTTCTGATACATATCTGTTCTGATGCATCAGTCCTTGTTTCTGTGGGTGGAAGATTCCATCAGCCTGATTACGATCTCAGTTAATTTTGGAAAACAGCTCATTTTATATAGTTTATGTGCCCCAGCGCAGCACATGCTTTCTATTGACCTCTCTTGAAATTTATTCGTGTGCTAGAAATAACATGCGGGGTAACTGCTTTATTTTACTGTGAGCCTGTTCAAAATGAATCACACAGCTGCATGCTCGCATCACCATTAGTAAGCGCACACAACTGTATCCCAGGCAACTTCCTCTTCAGAAATGGCCTTAAGCATCAACAATTACAAAATAAATCAATTGCATTACACTGTAGAACCATGGAAAAATATATGGTTCACAACAAACTAAAACTAAGCCACACAAAAATCATACCCAAGCATCTTACAACTAGAATACACTAAATGAAGATATTGATTACCATGTTTGTTCATTTGATAATGTATGCAAGTTTGCCACTGAGAAAGAGACAGGGCAGTTATCTTTAATAGTTGATCTTTTGAGGCTATACTTCTAGGAAGGCAATTGTTGGCTCAAAATTAACACCTATAAGACGAAAGGGCTCTTTTGGCATGAAGGCTTTGCAGTAGCTGCTAAACTTTTGTTTGTTTGTTTAAACCTCGCGTTCAAGTTACTGGGGTGGAACAGAACTCCATGCAGCTTGTGGTGCCTATGTCAAGGATTTGTAAGACACAGTTAAACGGTCTCTGAAAAAGGACCCTTTGGGACTGATATGGTCCGTGGGGTTTGAAAGCTGTTCTGCATTGCCTCCTATCATGAGACACTGTCTCGTTGACACAGTGCTGATAATATGGGTCCCAGCATTTTGAGCATACGTGCCAATTATGCGCAAGTCTCAGTAAGGCTCCGAATTTTATTTAAATTAGGGCAAAGTCCCATAATATGACTGGAGCACCTGAGCAGCGTTCCAGACACTCGGCACCCATTTGAAATATGCCCATTCACTGCACGCGTACTGTTAAGTTTCAGTTCATAGGATGTATGGGCCTGCCTTTGGAAGCTGCCTTTTGTGGTGAGCACAGGTAAAAAGTATTGGGAAAGGGCCCAAATCCTAATAGAGATCTGTATAACTCAGATGTGCCTTTAAAACATTTTCTTATTCTCAGTGGTTTGTTATTTATATTTCCTCTTGGAAACAATTGGATTGTGACCTGCAAGACCTCAAAAAATATGGTTGAAGGGAGAGAACAATAATTTGGAAAAAAAATTTGAGGGCTACGTGTCCTCATCAAAAACAAAATTCCTTATGGGCCACTATCCTGTGGGAAATTACAATAGGGAAAATTCAGCACTCTCGCGCTCCCAGTGTTGTACCCCTATCTCCAATGCATGCTTTTTTCCAAGTGTAAACTCACCTGTGGGGCTGCTGAATTTACACTTGTATGACATGAATGTAGACTGTTACTACAAATGCACTGGGTGAAGGTCAAGCAATAATTGCCCCTCTGTTGCAATGCTAGAAACTGGATTCCTCCACAACACTGCAACACATTGGTAAAAATACAGGGTTGTATGTGTAAATACTTCTATTTGTGGCATACAGCTATTCGCAAGATTGCTCCATCTCTTTTTTTCTAATTTGCTCCCTCTGAATCTCATACAGGTGCAAAGAGGTGAAGTGTCTGTATTCAGAATGATCAGACTGCACTATTGTAATAATTGGGTACTAATCACTAGGTGATGATTAAATCCTGTTATAAGCTGTTATTTTTCAGATACCTTGCTTGTACAGTTTCAGCTTTACCTTTTTTCCCAGTCTTGTTTGCTCCTCACCTTAAGGCTGTGGCTTATGCTGGAATACAGTTCTACAGGTGGTAACTGCCTTCCGGTAACTCATGCTATTCTTTGTCACACCGAGCTTTCTGAAGGAGATTAATTGCATATTTATTTCTAACATAACGGGTTGAAAGAATGGAACTATGCAATCACAAGGTGGTAAAAATGCACAATTGGATTGAATTTCAATAATAAGACAAAAAATCTCTATGGAAACAAAAAAGTACAGCATAAGAACAGAAAAAACAGATAAGAAAAAGAATCATAGTGCACTTCAAATTACTGGAAAAATGCACCAAAAAGTATCAAAAAAATGTTCCTGAGGGCAAACCCCCAGACCCCCCCCCCCCCCGAAAATAAATGTTGCCCCACCAGAGCTCATTCATAAATTTCTGAATTCATCACTGCAAGAATTACACTTTTGTGTACTTCAGGTATTCTAAGAAAAAAAAGAACTGATGGAATACTGGGTATAGCTGCAGCTTAAGTCGTGACAAGTTCATATCCTACTGCATTCCCATTGTAACTACTTTTTTTTATATGCCATACGTGAGGACATTGCGTTTCTGTTTTCACAGAAAACAAAATGAATTGCAGAATGTGATCCCCAAACACCAATAAATATCCTGAAATCCAATGTGAGGAAAAAAAATGCAACTTATTCAGTCACCTTAAAATATTGTTTTTGGTTATAGGCCTTTATTCAGAGCTGTTTTTCTGTTGCATGCTTATTTTTGAGAGTTGTCAGCTTGTCTGAGTTTTGTAGAGTGGCGTTTATGCTGTTGCCTCCAAACTGGAACTAAAATCTGGACTGGGATTTTTCTTTTACCAGGACCCAGCTTGTTAAACCCAACTGAGCCCTTGTTGTTGCATTACTGCTCCCTCTGGATCTCATACAGTTGCAAAGAGCTGAAGTGTCTGTATTCAGAATATCAGACTGCACTATTGTAATAATTGGGTGATAATCACTGTGAGCTCTGCGTAAATAGTGATTTCAAATAAAGCTGTTGGACTATAACCTGGTGTTGTGCGACTTCTCACATTTGTCCACCCCAGTCCAACACCGGCATCTCCACACTATAACATCTCAGAGTCAGTGTCCGATTAGGATATGCTAATATTGGAGATTAGTCGGGACAATGGAGGAGTAGGAAGAAGCAGATGAGTCAGCAACATCCCATGTGAGGTGTTAATAGCAGATTGGCCAGAACAATGGAGGCACCGAAGCTAACACGTAGCAACTATTAGCAAGGTCACATTAACTATCTGAGATTGTCCAGGTCATCTCCTGTTCCTTTGTAAATTCAGACAGGAAACATCAGGTTTGCATTGATTAGCAGTTAAACCATCAAGAGGACCATTATGTCAAGATCTGAAGGTTTGGTGAGAAGGAACCTTACTTCAATATATATTCTGGGCAAAGTCTCACACATCCCATGCTACCTCTCCTCACGCATCCCATTCTACCTCTCCTCACGCATCCCATTCTACCTCTCCTCACGCATCCCATTCTACCTCTCAGCTCACTGGTCCCATTCTACCTCTACTCTGCTACGATCCTGCTCACTATTTACTACATTGCCAAGTTTTATATCATCAGCAAACTTCAAAATTGTACTCCCTATATCCAAGTTCAGGTCATTTATATATAACAAGTGAAGCAATGGTCCTAATACCGACCCCTGGGGGACCCCACTGCATACTTCTCTCCAGTCAGAAAACATTCATTCACCATTACTCTCTGCCTCCTGTCCCGTAGCCAATTATGCACCCAAGTTACCACCGCCCCTTTTACCATGTGCTTCTATTTTCCAAATAAGTCTGTTATCTGGTACTTTTCCAAATATCTTTTGAAAGTCCATATATACAACATCTACTACACTACCTTCATCAACCCTCTCTGTTACTTCATCAAAGAACTCAATCAGGTTAGTCAGACACAATTTGCCTTTAACAAATCCGTGCTGGCTGTCCCTTATTAATCCATCTGAACCACAGGAGCAGATTTAATGTCTCATCCCAAAAACAAATAGACTGGATATTGTTGGTGGAAGGAAAACATTTGATGAACCAAATAACTTGTTCTGTTAAGTTTTCTTATTATTACACCAACATTTATCGGGAGGTGGTGAGAAACTAAAGCTGAAGTTAATGTGCACTCAGTGCAAACATAAACCTGCACAAGACTCATGCCTCACGCCTTTAGTACCCTCAATTATCTGAGGTTATACCTCCACTTTTTCATTGAAGTGCTCCCAAAACCACTTTCCATGGGAGCAAAAATGCTTGTAGAACTGTGGCCTAATTTAAGATGAAAAACTTCTTTCATCCCCCTGCTGCCTTGGCTCCGTTCAGCTTTAACCAGACACATCATTCACATCAACATTTCCAGTTCAGGACCGTCTTCTTGGGTTATACATTCACAGCTCACCTTTGTCTGCATTACACTGCATGAATTGAAACGTGAAACAGAAAAAAAAAGTTTACCTGAAGAGGTTCCCCAAGACACTCACTGTCTAGAGATCGGGAAAGTTCTGAAACATCGAGGGGCGATCCGTTTGTCAATAGTCCACCTTTTGCAACGCTGCAACACGTCCCTGTCTTCCTCTTGGCTTCAGTTTCAAAAACTTTGGACATTTTTAAGGTTTAAAAAAAAACACCTTTGGACGGTAACTTTTGTTTACTTAAAAATAAACATTTACATTAAATAAATATACGGACATTAAATATGTGAATTTTTTTTTAAAGTTAACCGAAAACATAAATATATTCCAGCAAGCAGTATATTGCATATCTCCTTCCTTCCTGGTTTGGAGTGCTTGGGAAAGCAGCAATGGCCACTTATTATGGGCCGAAGGCTTGGTGGAAAAGGCATTTGAGTTTAAAGTAGCAGCCTCAAGCAGAGAATGCCTCCCATCTGAGTAGTCCAGGTGTGTTTGGCTGTGAATTCCTGGTGGTTTTGGGTGACGGTGTGTGTTGGAGCAACCCCAGTTAATGTGGATATCATTTTCTGTAGTGAGTTTTCAGATTTGGTGTATTCTGTGCCCATAAAAGGAATGTGCGAACTTGCTCCGATCAATAACCGGCTCCCACGGTGTGTTGTTCCAAAGTGCAGCCGCCACTCAGTCTCTGAGAACCGACTACATGCGTCTCCGCGGAAAAAGTACTGACAGAATCCCGAGACAACGCTTGGCGGGTTCCAGGGTTCCGTATCTTAGCAAACGCCATTCCAATTCGGATCGGTTCTGTGAGGTCCTGTGAAGTGACTTGGAACTTTTACTATGTTAAAGGTGCTATATAAATGCAAGTTGTTGTTGTTGTAGTACAGAGACACAGAAGGCAGAGGCTGAAAGAGAGCAGACTGTATAAACCCTAAGAGCCCCTGGCATCAGACACTCATGGGACAATGTTTACTGCTTCAGTACTAACTACCTGGATATGATTATGAAGTAGTGAATGAAAGACACGTGGTTACCCTAGTAAATGCTTACTGAATAGTGCTGTTATTTTACATCTCAGCTGGAGATGCAATCCATTGTGAGCACGGCTCTGCCCGTGGCTCTTAAGGTGTTCATAGGCCTGAATGATTATGCTACAGAATCCTTCCAAGCTGCCATGGGGAATTTGATGAGGGTAAGCCTTGCATCAATGGATCCACATTATTACAAAGGCTCAGTTAAGACACTCACCACAATATGTACACTTTGACACAGCAGCAGAGATCCTGGAACCATGACTTCTTTGACAGTTTCCCAAGGATGCAGGGCATCATCAGTTTCATGCATATTCCCATTTAGCTCCATCAAGCCAAGCTGTGCTCTGCAAAAAATCTGTAATGGTTTATTTAGTCAACGTGCAGGTAGTGTGGCACATCAATCTGAACACCTTCCCCATTAATGCCACAATCCTTAGAGCTGCAATAACTCATACATCCTGCAACAGTCCAATATGCAAGATCTATTCCACATCGATGGCAGACTGGATGAGGTAGATTCTGGAGGATTCTGGCTAGTTTGTTTGACTTGACTGATGACACCAATTGCTATGACAACCAAGGGCTGTCGAGAGCTACAGTAATGCCTATGCCAAAATCAGGGTGTTCATTGAGCAGTTTATGGAGTTTTGAAGCAATGATTCCACGGCCTGGATCTCTCGAGGGCTCTTGTTAATAGACTCTCGAGAAATATCCAAGATAGTGATGGTGTGTTGCATGTTCCATGATGTCGCAATAAAGAGAGTCATATGCATGTAGGAGACCAATGAGCTGCAGCCTTCAGGGGATCATGAGAATGAAGAGGGACTCAAGTATATGGGTATTGTGGACAAGGTGCTACTGCTGGGTGACCAGCAGCATTAGCAGATCATTGCTACATCTTTCAACTGAGTACCAACACTGTCACTGTTGAAATGTCCTGGAGGAAATGATGATTGATTCTTCTGCTTGTCCTTTGTAATGGCTGCCAGGTGCTTCTGTGGGATGGGTCTAATCTCATTGGGGGTGAAATTCAGCTTTGGCGGGGGCAGTACCAGATTGGTCACCCATTAGGCACCTTGCCCCATTTTCCTTTCCATTAGCTTAAAAAAAATATTGCTATGCAGTAGAGTACAGTTTCCATTTCAGTCACCTACCTTAGTGACTCTTCTGAGTGTCCTTGAGTGATCTCTTCTTTTGAGACACAACATTGACACGTTATCTCCACCCAAGTATGAAGTCAGCAGGGCTTGATTATAACCCACAACCCAAAAATCCACTGTTGGCATGCCAACACTTCATCCATAAGCAAGAGACAGTGCATCAATGAAACATGCTTTTCTCCTATGGGTGGCTGCCATATTCTATCTAATTCCTCCGCTCTCTGCTGTTTAGCAGTCACAGCCACTTTTATCACAGTTATTAGGGCTGATAAGGCATCTAAAAAGGGGTGGGGGCTAACAACCACTGTGCTAATTGGCTTGTTTTTTGAGCAGCAGGAGAGCAAATGGATTGCACCAAAAGCCACTAATTATTTGCCTTATTAATGGAATTACCAGAAACGAGTCGAAATGGGGAGGAATTGGCCCCAGAAGTGTAAATTATTGAAAGGTTAAATATATAGAATTGAGTTTCCCATCAAAAATTGCATTGAGATGCAATCTCTTGACATGCTCATAGATTATGATTACAAACTGCAAATAAAAATTCAGTTGTTCGGCATATTTATTCACATGAAATTCTGTTTTATTTTGAAAATGTACACCAGGATTTCTGTAGAAAGTTGGATTACAGTGAACACACAAACATTATTTTAAATGGGAAAAATCTAGTCATCCCCAAATCTGTGGGAAAGGCCTTGCAGCTCAGTTTCTGAGTTTTGTCATCAGCTTGTTATTGACGTCTGAGATGAAGTTTAATATACAATTAAAAAAAATCCTTTTGGTCAATATGATTCTGCAATATTTACAGTGAACATTAAAGTAACCGAGTTAAACAATCTTCTTTAAATAAAAAAGTATCATGGTACCAATGTTCCCCCTAATTTTTTTTGGGTGCGTGGTCCCTTTAATGGGCTGCGCAGCCCATTTAAAATTTCGTGCAGCAAAATCTCCGATTTGAAAAGCCGGTCCCGGGCTGCACAGGATCTCCTGACAGCTGTGTGGCTGCGCAGCTTAAAGGGAACATTGCATGGTACCCAAGCTATTTATAGCTTACATTTCTGAGTTTCACCATGGTATCTCACGAACTCAGAATCTTTATCATACAGTTGTGAGTGCCCCTCCCCTTAATGTAGCCATAATGTCAACTAATGGAGATACAGGCTGATTGTCTGAGGTTACTTTTCGCACTTTATCTGATGTGGCTGGTCACCCAGACACCTAACTAGCATTATCTAAGCATTTCATTGATGCCGTGGGTGCATCTTGCTATAAAAACTGACTTGTTTTGTCCATATTATAATACATGAGCCTTCAGCGTTTTCTGCATGGCCACATTTGTACTGTGGTTCATGTGAAATATTCAATGGAACAATATACTTTACAGTGGGTGCAGTGTCAGCATGAACAATAGTATTTGGGCAACGGGGTCTAACATATGAGGTACACATTTTGGGGTGACCTCAATAACAGCTAACAGGATATACTGCAATAGCTAGCAGGAGTATGTGATCAGGTCAGTGAATGCTGTTTGTATTAGTTCAACAAGAATTCAAGCTAAATTGGTTCAGTTCTCCAGAAGCCTGGTATTGCTCAACCGAGCACTGACTTGACAGCTTTGGTTACACTGTGCGGTATTTTAAGAGGTATCCTGCTGCCATATCACTGCGTCATTCCAAGAGGCAGTAAAAAAAAAACCCCAGGGTCTTCCTGATGTTTGGTCTTAGCAAATTCAGGAAGGTTACATTTGGGTTGGCGCTGGCTGCGCAAGATTGCGCGTCGGAAACTGGCAACACGAACCCTTCTAAAACCAGTGGACAAACAGCCTGAGGTTTTTCTTCTAACACATTTCTGGCAGGCATGGTAGGAAAAAAAACACAAGTGTTTAAATTCATAGAAGCTGAAGTGGAGCATCGCCATCACTGAAAACAATGATATCCATGTGGAAAGCACTGAAAGATGTAATCACATTCTGAAATTGCCATTGTATGCCAGGTGATGCCATTGTGAAGAAACTGATTGATAACATAGAAAAAAGAAAGACCATTTATATAGCGCCTTTCCAAACCTCAGCACTTCCCAGCACAGAAGGAGGCCATTCGGCCCATCGAGCCGTGCCGTGTCTCAGAAGAGGTCTGCTTAAGGAGACATGGAAGTAACTTTGGGGGTGAAACCGGCCTGCCGGCACGAACTGGGCATACAGTGCAGTTGATGCGCTGGAGCAGGTAGGCCAGAGGCACATTCGATATTGGACCTCGGGCCACATTTAAATTAGACCGTCAAGCTGCAGATGCCTGCTGCGCGACCCCAGACAGCTTGCTAGTGAAATCGATTTAAATTTCAGGCTACTGAAAGTGGCGTTCAAGTAGCTCCTAGGGTGGGGTGAGGGAGGTGGTTGGGAGAGATGGGAGGCGATCCAGAGGAGGCCAAGTGGGGGCCGCCAACGGTCTTCGGGACTCCACAGTCCGGGTTTAAAACTTGCCTTAGGGTGGTGACCTCCAGCAGTCCCTATTCTGATCGTCGGTTAGGCCGCATATAGACGTGATTACCCTAAACGCAGCAGGCCCGGTGCCGGGGCAGGTCCGGGGCGGCCCAATTTTGGAAAGGGGTCCTGAAACAGGCGTTAGGCCTCCTATTTGCATATGCAAAGCCTCTAGCGCTTGGTTCGGGTGCAGGCCTGGACACCTGCACTTCAGCCTTTACCAATATGGCAGGTGACGCCCTACCAGTGCAGAATGTGCACATGAATGTCACCCGCCATATAGGACATCTAGACACAGTTTTTTCAGGCGTCAATGAATTTCTCGGCCTCTGTCTCCTGTTGCAAACTGACCTGTAAACATCCTCTCAAACTTAAAATCCAAAGAACAGACTAACTTCAGAACACTGAACTTCATATCTTAAAGTGATTTTACTACGCACAAACAGCAACAACAACATCAACTTGCATTTATATAGCAAATGCTTCTTATTACCATTGAGCCTATCTCTGGTACTTCTTTGCACTGTTCTTAAATCTGGGTGGTGCAATACTGTGGTGATACTTGAGGGCCAGGGACGCCAGAGGTGCTTGGTTATACTGTGGTATCATGAGCCTCTTGGGATCGAGGAGGCCCTTATCTCAAGACTTCTTAGTCTCAGGAGGATTCATCAGTAGGCTACACTGCCACTGCACGTGCACAGGTAGCCTAGTTCTATATCCTGCCACCAGGCACCAGAGGGGACTGGATGGAAAAGTGACATTAGCTGGAATACTGCATACAGTTTTGGTGTCCTTACTTAAGGAAAGACATCCTTGCTCTCGAGGCAGTGCAAAAAAGGTTCACTCGGTTAATCCCGGGGATGAGGGGGTGGTCATATGAGGAGAGGTTGGGTAGATTGGGACTCTACTCATTGGAGTTCAGAAGAATGAGAGGCGATCTTATTGAAACATATAAGATTGTGAAGGGGTTGGATCGGGTGGATGCGGGGAGGATGTTCCCGATGACGGGTGAGACGAGAACTAGGGGACATAGTCTTAGAATAAGGGGCTGCTCTTTCAAAACTGAGATGAGGAGGAACTACTTCACTCAGAGGGTGGTAGGTCCATGGAATATGCTGCCACAAAAAGCTGTAGAAGCTACAACATTAATTAAATTTAAAACAGAAATAGACAGTTTCCTAGAAGTAAAGGGCATTAAGGGTTACGGGGAGCGGGCAGGAATTTGGACATGAGTCTAGGTTCGGATCGGTCATGGCCCTGTGGGTAGTGGAGCGGGCCCAGGGACTGTGTAGCCTGATTCTGCTCCTATTTCGTGTGTGCAATTCTGTTAGATGCAGGAGATGGTTCTGTGATAGATAGTAGATTGGCGGTTAGGATCAGATCAGCCATGATCTTATTGAATGGCGGAGCAGGCTCGAGGGGCCGATTGGCCTACTCCTGCTCCTATTTCTTATGTTCTTATCAAGAGAGAGGACAGCCACATAAAGGCAGATTCTAGCCACACCGCTTGTGTGGGTCTTGAATATGATTGCCCCTGATCAGTAGGAGGGCAAACTTGATGGAATCAGTTAGATTTTGCAGATCCTGAGAAATGGCACCCAAATCTTTTGGCAGCTGATTGCCATCTTTCTGTTGGGTTCCCCTTGTTGGATGCACTGACTGGTCTGGAAGCCTCTCTGTTAAAGGGGAGGATGCAGATGTTCCTGGTGTCACCACTTGCTCCAGGTAGCACTGCATTTTGTCAAATCCTTCTCGGAGGATAGCATAGGATGGGGCGTGCGGGGCGTTAAAGTCCTTGCAGCGTCCTACTCCTCTAATCCCCACTGGCCCTTTTAACAGGTGTGTTCTGGCCAGACAGCGAGGCCCTTGCACCAAGCAGTTGAGGCCCTCATTCAAATTCAAAAGTCGGAGTCTGATGACATCATTCAGACCCCGACTACATTTTAATCTGGACAGCTGTGTTCAGTGTCCAGTGCCGGCCTCGCCAGGAGCATCAGGCCTGAAGAAGCAGCTGTCCCAAAAGGGGGCCGCAAAAGTAATTTATTTTTAAACGTTTCCTTGTGGACCAGGTGGAGCGGGAGTGCTCCTCCGGGCCCCACAACAATCCTAGCACCCTGGGTTCCCCTCACCTGACCACAGTTGAACTCCCTGCTCTTCTTTGATCTTTTACATCCACCTGAACAGGCAGATGAGGCCTTGGTTTAACATTTCATCCGAAAGACAGCACCTCTGACAATGCGGGCACTCCCTCAGTATGCACTCAAGTGTCAGCCTAGATTATCTGCTCAAGTCTTGGAGTTGTGCTTAAATCCACAACCCTATAACTCAGAGATACGAATGCTACCACTGAGTTGAGTTGGCACAAAAAGAGCGAAGATCTGAGGCCCAAAATTCCAATGAGGCGAGGCACTGGAGGCCAGGGGAGGAGCGGGCTGAGGGGAGGGGGGGCAGAAAATATCTGGAAGGGGGAACGAAACTTGGTGCACTTTTTGTTCCAACTTGATTCACTTTTTTTTCCAACTTGATTCAGTGGTAGCACCCTGCCCGAATGCAAGATGGTCTCTGAAACCAATCCCTACACCTACCTGGTGTCAGCGGGCTGCCTCTAGGCCGCGCCATTTTCTGCCACTTCCCACCTGGAATGGGCGCGAAGTCAGCTGGCGGGATTTAAATGAGACCTGGGGGTTAAAATAGCTTGAGCCTTATTTCTGGAGCATTGGGTGAGTTTCCAACTCCCCTTGTTATCCACTTGGCCAAAACCCGCCTGGGGTTAAAATCAGGGCCATAATACGGTGTTGGTAATACTATTTACCTACCACTTTATAAAACTTGCTTTGGATCCAAATAATTTTGTTCTTTACTCCCTAAAACCTCTTATTCTCAGTTATTTACAATGTACAGGTTTTTTTTGTCCTACCTCCTGTGGTGGATTTGCAATATTTTCTTAAGATCCAAGTACTTTATGTTTTTTCATTCTTTCCTCTTCTCTTAAACCTTTTATTTCTCAGCTATTAATGTGGGTTGGCAAATCTGCTCGAGCTTTGTCTTCTGTGCTTAGATCTACTTTGACACAATTAGTGAGAAACTATCCAGCATTGCAGTTTTATAGTGCAAAATCATCATGCTTCAGGTCCCTGTTATTTTTACCTATTTTGTCAGAACATGAATTAATTACACACCTGAGGCATAAAAGACAGTAGGGGGGAGGGGAGTGGGGGGGTGGCGGTGGAGGGAGAGATTTTCCTCTTTATGCTGTGGAGTAAGAGTTTGATCGGGTGAAAGCCCTTATCAAAATCAGGCACAAGCTGCTCACAATTTTCCATCCATTCATTTTGATGTGGCAGCCATTTTGTGCACAGCAATGTCCCACAAATAGTAATGAGAATATACGAATAGCAGTTGATCTGTTTTTTAGTGGTATTGGTTTAAGGGAAGAATGTATGCCAGGACCCAGGGAGAACACCCTGCTCTTTTCTGAATGGGATCTTTAGGGGGAGAAATTCAGTATCGCCCCATTTGGGGTGCAATTATCGGCCGGGCGCAAAGATTAGCACCTGGCGCTAATTATCGCCTCCGACTGCAAACTTGACTTTTATCGCCCCATGAGGTGATTGGAGCGCTAAATCAGGCGCTACACATCTGTCTTAAGGCGCAAAGGCCGAGGAGCGAGGCGCTAACTCAGAGCGCTGGCGAAGCTCATGTGATGTCAGTCAGCAATGGAACAGAGACACAATGGCGCCGGCCAATTCTTAAAGGGGAGGGTTGATCTTGCTTTCCATCCACATCCTGCTCATTGCAGCCTTGAATCTCGGCCTGGAGAGACCTGTACATCAAATCTGCTGGAAAGAACAATGGAGAGAACCAGGGAAAGAGCTCAGAGTGCAGCCCCCACAGTCTCTTCTAAATCGATACAAGGAAGGGCAAATCAAAATGAACCTGCAAAGTGCTGCTCAGTACCCAAAACTCCTTCACACAGCGTTGAATCTCTCCAGAAGTGTCTCTCTCTCTCTCTCTCTCTCTCTCTCTCAGAATGCGTGGTTCAAAAATGTCGCCAACAAAAAAAGGCAGGAAGCGGTCGCCTTTAAATAGCGCTCCCCCAGTCCCTTCCTGACTGCAAAATGCTCCCCTCAACCTGTCGTTGCTAGCGGCAGGCGGTAAGGCAGGGGGCGCCACTCAATATCCGCTCCGGGGCGCTACCGGGGCGTTGCACACTCGACTGACGTCACGATCTGCTGGCGCAGGAGATCGTGGCGGTAGTGTTTAGCGCCGCCGCAAAATGTCTCGTTAATTTCGCGAGCGGCGCAAACATCGCCGTGCCCGGGCGCTAGTTGCTTTGCGCCCCATTAGCGCCCTCTTAAGGCGCTAACGGGAGGCGCAACCAACTGAATTTTCCCCCCTTAATGTCCACTTTAGGCAGAGGAACAGGTAGACAGGGCCTTGTTTAAGATCCGTCTCATCTGATGGATGGCACCTCCGACTATGCAGCACTCCCTCAGAGTTTCATCTGCTCAAGTTCTGGACTGGGACTTGAACCCAAATCTTGTAACTCAAAAGCATGAATGCTAACAAGCTGACAGAATTATCTATCTTCAATTAAAATGAGAAACCATAATATTTAATTTCTTTTTAAGGGATATTGGAAAATGTCCATGTTTTTTCTGTATCATGCAAAGTTATCTGGGGCCTCAGAATTCTGTGTGTGTGTCTACTCCCTTGATGGATGTGTGAATGAGAATAACTGCAGGAGATCAACTACAAAAGTCAAAAAATATTTAAAAATTGGTTGAAACTCCATTGAGACAGGTTTTGTATTACATCAGATGCTCTCTTCTAGTTGCTTCTGGCAGTGAATATCTCAATTACTGGTGTTCCTGTGACCAGTTAATTCTACCACGAATAATTGCTTAATTAGTGGTACTTTGCGCAATCTAGTCCTTCCAACAGCAAACTGTAGTTTTGTAGCAGATATGTTAACTTGGACGGTCAGAAATCTATGAAATAAACAGTGATATAAACTAAAATGATAGCATCTTATTAAGATACACTTAATGGAGCAGAAACAATGTACTGGGGGTTGGGGGAAATGGGAAGAATTCTGGCTTCGAAAAACATGGTACACTGGAAGAGGCACGGACTTATTGTTCAAACCTTTTACATTGTGAACGTACATACTGTTTGGCAAATGTATAGAATCCATGATTGGTAGCTGCAGAGCGAGTGACCTCATCTTGCTGACAACAGATCATATAACCTTCCAGCGTGTGCAGCCTGAAAACTGCAGCCCGTATGCATTGCTGCAGATTAAATACTAACTGCATTTGATATCTTTAGTTCCAGAATGTAACTCCCGAGGATTACAGAGTGACTGCTCCAGTGCATAAATCCGGAGGCTGAGATTGTTAACTGCAAACACAAGATCTTTTCTGAGATCCCATTGGCAATATACAAATACGTCAAACAAATACTAACTGCAGTATTCTGTCAGCATTTTAATGTTTGGCTTGAATTACATGCCGGTAACTCAGGCAACCCTCTTCATGAGAAATCAAAAATCTGTACGTTGTGCCAATGATGTCACTTCCACAACTGTGAGTCAGCAATTAATTTTAAAAAAGCTATTTCATATCATGTGACACCATTTAGTCCAATTACGTTCAAGGTGCTAGTTCAAGGGTATACATTTCTGTATTACTGGTAATTTCTGTAATCTTAGGGGAAATCTGCTATTTGAGTGCCTCAGATCTCAAAACAGTCACTGAGTACACACAAATATACTGTATTCAACCCACAGGTCAGAAACACCTCTTTGCATGTCAGAATCGATTTATTACAATAATCAAAACTATATCCTATTTCAATAAACAGTACTTTGCAACCCATTTTTGCTATAAGGGTGCATACTTTACCAGTGACCTGAGTTCCTTAAAGGTTTAATTCTCAAATGTTGTAGTGCAAAGAAATAAATGGGAGCAAATGCATGTGATTTTCACAGGTCCAAAATGTACAGATGTACATTTTCTTGTATCGTAGTTTCTGAATCTATAGCTGCGACCTAGATTTAACTAAACCATACTCTTACCTTACTGTGCATTCCTTTGTCAAAGATGTGGTCAGTTTTTAATTTGAAGCAGTGTTCCAAATTCTGTTTCTCTGCAGGGATTTTACACCCAGATGCCTATCTCAATCTAGCAGTAAGAAGGCGCAGACATGTCCCACCCTCAATCCTTTCATAACCTCAAGATCTAGTAAGCCTAGTGGGAGATGACTTGCTTTAGTTGAGCTAAACTCGGAGAGTGTGACTACATGTGTGAAGGAGGATATTATCGGCTTTGTGCTCTCAGTTGTAGGGCTCACCCCAGTAATGCATTGTCAAAAGGAGTAAATGCTTGGTACCCTTTCATAATATAGAAAAAAATATGCCTTAGACCAGGGGCTATCATTTGCTCTGTCAGTTAAAGGTAATGTATACTTTAACCGTATGTTAAAGGAGTAGTAATTTTGTGACTTAGCATGAATTGAACAGAAGTTAACTTTTGTCCACACTACTAAACTCGGCCTTGTATTTCTAAGTATTTTTATTGCATATTAACCCATTGACCCAACATGTTAAGCAGTAATTAATTCAGAACGTATACATCTACTCATTTCCTTTATTCCTACATCATATTGATTTCTTCAATTTAAAGCTGGTAGAGCAGAGTAGGAGACCTGTGCTAAAGTAGAATTCTTTTGGTGAACTCTGCAATGTGGGCGTCACTTCAATTCTGTCAGGGACTTGATACTTTGGAGTAGCAGGAAGAGGAGCAACAACAGCAGGAGATCAAGGCCTGGGAGACAGAATTTCAGGATTGCAACACGTGCTGCCAACATATCACCTACCAGGGTCTCATCATGGAACAGCATAGAAGAAGGTTGTGGGCCAATAGGAATGTGATCTCAGATCTGTGTCAGCTTCTGCGACCGGACCTGTTGCTGTGGTACAAGATCCAAATGGCATTTTCAGTGGTAGTGACAGTGGCCACCCTCCATCAACTTCCACACCACTGGATCCTTCAGGCACCTACATGAGACATCAGTACACAGTACACTGCTGCATCATTGAAGTAACAGATTACATCTGTTGCCACGTTCTGACAAACTTCACATTCAACAACAGCATATAGAACCAGTTGAAGAAGCAAAGCAAACCTCATCAGTTGTGTGACATTCCCTAAGTACAAGATGACATTGATCGTACTCAAGACAGTATTTGTGCACCTCCGCAAAAAGCCTTCCCTTTTATCCACAGAAAGGATTACTGCTCCCTCAATGTACAGATCCTGTTCAGCATAAAAACTTACACCAGCATTAAAACTTATACAAGGTAATTTTTTTTCCTGTGGAGTGCTCATGATGCCGTTGAGGGAATCAAGGATTCCCCAGTTGTTTGATGGGAAGACAAAGTGTAACATTGGCTTCTGCAAAACATGGCTTGTCTAGTCCAAACACGACTGATAACACCTGTGCGGAACCCCCTAGACCTTTTAATAAATATTACTAGTATGCTTGGACTGCTTTGGTGGTCGCTCGCAGTATGAATGGGATAAAGTTGATAGAATAATTTTAGTATGTTGCATGCTACATAATATCACCATTGAAAGTGGCATGTGTATGCTTGCTGAAGAACAGCTGTAACAAGGCAGGCCTCAGTGAGATTGGAAATTAACTCCTCCCAGTAGCACACCATCTAGTGGCTGAAGTGACACAGATGCTACAGGCACTGGGCAGCAATTTCTTGTCTTTCTGCAAACAGAAGCACAAAGTGAAGAACTCTGTATATGGATTTTAAATAAAATTGTCTGGCTGATGTGCTTCATTTTTCTCATTGTATGTGCAAGGCATTTGTTTTTGAACAAACAACAACTTGCAGTATATAGCACCAATAATATAGAAAACTGTCCCAAGGCCCTTCACAGAGATATAATCAAACAAAGATGAACCCTGAGCCAAAGAAGGGGATATTTGGAAAGATGACCGAAAGATTGGGCAAAGATGTGGGTTTTAAGGAGGGTCCGAAATTGAGTTTTAGCGCCCAAGAGGGAGGTGGAGCGCTAAATCAAGCGCTCCACTTCCTTCTTAGGGCGCTATTGTCGGAGAACGGGGTGAAGACTTCAGCAGTGCTGCACACTGGGCTGTGCAGCACTGCCCCGTTCAAAGGCTCCTTCCCTCCCTTAAAGGGAAGGGCCATCGCTGCAGGCTCTGCAATATAAAAAGTACCTACCTGGACCACCAAGGCAGCCGCGATCCCGCACGATCAGCCCAGCATTTAAGCAGAGTGCCGGGCTGTTCGATCGCGGGCAGGAACCCGCGAATAAAACTAGAACAGGAAAGGTAAGGTTTTTTTTCCACTTACCTTGGCCACCTCGCCTTTAATCATCGCCCCCGAAGCGGCCGGCTGCCCGATGCACGCCTCCTGCAGCCGTCGGTGTTTTCAACCGGCGCTGCTGCAGGGGGCAGAAGTCAATTTCGGGTCCAGGGCGATGCACACGCCAATGATGTCACGATCTCCGGGCGAAGGAGATCAGGGCGCATAGCCGTAGCGCCGCCACAAAACTCCCACCGAATATGGCGGGAGTCGATGTCAGCACCGCGCCCAGTTGCAAAGCCCCGGGGGCGCTGATGGGAGGTGCAAAGGCACCCAATTTCACCCCCCAGAGGTGGAGCATGGTGGGGGATTGCAGGGATGGGGAGATTACAGATAGGAAGGGATAAGGTCATAAAGGGATTTAATCATGAGAATGAGAATCTTAAATTAGAGGTGTTGGCAGCCAGGAGTCAATGTAGGTCAGTAAGAACAGGAGTGATGGGCAAGCAGAACTTGATGTGGGATGGGATACGTGCAGTTTTGAATGAGCTAAATTTAGTGTGGAGAATGGGAGGCTAGCCAGGAGAGCATTAGTCAACAAAGTCAACATGGATTTATGAAAGGGAAATCATGTTTGTCAAACCTATTGGAGTTTTTTGAGGATGTAACCGGTAGAATAGACAAGGGAGAACCAGTGGATGTGGTGTATTTGGATTTTCAGAAGGCCTTTGATAAAGTCCCACATAAGAGGTTAGTGTGTAAAATTAAAGCACATGGGATTGGAGGTAATATACTGACATGGATTGAAAATTGGTTAACAGACAGGAAACAGAGAGTAGGAATAAATGGGTCTTTTTCGGGGTGGCAGGCGGTGACTATGGGGTACCGCAGGGATCAGTGCCTGGGCCCCAGCTATTAACAATATATATCAATGATTTGGATGAGGGAACCAAATGTAATATTTCCAAGTTTGTTGACGACACGAAACTAGGTGGGATTGTGAGTTGTGAGGAGGATGCAAAGAGGCTTCAAGGCGATTTAGACAAGTTGAGTGAGTGGGCAAATACATGGCAGATGCAGCATAACGTGGATAAATGTGAAGTTATTCACTTTGGTAGGAAAAACAGAAAGGCAGAGTATTATTTAAATGGTGATAGATTGGGAAATGTTGATGTACAAAGGGACCTGGGTGTCCTTGTACACCAGTCACTAAAAGCAAACATGCAGGTGCAGCAAGCAGTTCGGAAGGCAAATGATATGTTGGCCTTCATTGCAAGAGGATTTGAGTACAGGAGCAAGGATGTCTTACTACAGTTATACAGGGCCTTGGTGAGACCACACCTGGAGTACTGTGTGCAGTTTTGGTCTCCTTACCTAAGAAAGGATATACTTGCCATAGAGGGAGTGCAGCGAAGGTTCATCAGACTGATTCTTGGGATGGCAGGACTGTCGTATGAGGAGAGATTGGGTCGATTAGGCCTGTATTCACTAGAGTTTAGAAGAATGAGAAGGGATCTCATTGAAATGTATAAAATTCTGACAGGGCGAGACAGACTGGATGCAGGGAGGATGTTTCCCCTGGCTGGGGGGTCTAGAACGAGGGGTCACAGTCTCAGGATACGGGGTAGGACATTTACGACTGAGATGAGGAGAAATTTCTTCATTCAGAGGGTGGTGAACCTGTGGAATTCTCTACCACAGAAGGCTGTGGAGGCCAAGTCACTGAATATATTTAAGAAGGAGATAGATAGATTTCTAGACACACAAGGCATCAAGGGGTATGGGGAGAGAGCGGGAATATGGTATTGAGATGGAGGATCAGCCATGATCATATTGAATGGCAGAGCAGGCTCGAAGGGCTGAATGGCCTACTCCTGCTCCTATTTTTCTATGTTTCTGTTTCTATTAGAATAGTTGTGTCTAGAGGTGACATAGGCACAAGAGCGAGTGGGGGAGCGGGGGGCGATGTGGGTAGCAGCAGAGGCAGCTGAATAGATTGTCTTAATCTTGGTTACAATGGGGTTCATGAGCTCCTCGCTTGCAATTCTGTTGGAGATGAAGGTTGGAAGGGACAGGGAAGAGAGGTTTAAGGAGATGGCTGGTAGCGGAGAAGAGAAAACAGAATTTTATATTAGAAAGTAGTCACTGTAAACTTTACAGGCTTCATCACTTGTTTTTACTAATCTATGACAATATATGTGCAATATGTTTAATGTGATGTGTATCTGTACTGTCACTTTATGCTTTGTGAACTCATGAGCTGTGTTCTGTTCCATGCACTACTTTTAAATTATTCCTACTGGAAGCAATAGGTGTGGCGGATTCCTGAGATCTCTTCTGAGGAGTTGCTTGCAATCCTGGTGGTCCTGCCTGTGTGCTAGAAATCGTCTGTCCTATTCTGGCTGTGACGGCCTGCATGCTTTGGGGTGCTTCTCTGGCACTTACCCAAAGGCAGACACATGTAAGGGAATGATGGACACTTGAGAGCCACCCACTTGATCCTGTGCTTCTGCATGCAAGACACCACTGGAGACTGAATCATAGCTGTGGCCACAGGTCTCTGTGAGCAGAGACCATTGCACTGCTGTGAGGTAGCTGGCTCCCTACTTCATGGTTGTTCCTCGCATGTTTCAAAGCACTGGCCTTTATACAACCTTGGACTATAGAGCCCAATACCTCAACATTGGGGAAAACTATTTCCTCTGGTGGGAGAATCAAGGACAAAGGAACATAATCTTAAAAGTAGAACTAGGCCATTCAGGAGCGAAATCAGGAAGCACTTTTTCACACAAACGGTAGTAGAAATCTGGAATTCTCTCCCCCAAAATGCTTTGGATGCTGGGATAATTGGAGCTTTCAAGACTGAGATAGATATATTTTTGTTAGGTAAGGGTATCGAGGAATATGGAGCAAAGGCAAGAAAAAGGAGTGAGGTGCAGATCAGCCATGATCTAATTGATTGACGGAGCAGACTCGAGGAGCTGAATGGCCTCCTCCTGTTGGTATATTCCTAACATCATGGGGTAGATCTTGACTTTGTGCGATAGTGTAAAATGGGTGATAGAGAATTGCAGCCTGTTATACATCTTTTCCCGTTGTTGAAATAAAAATCGGGAGATACATATAACAGGCTACTGATTCACTATCACTCGTTTTACACTATTGCACAAAGTCAAAATCTAACCCCTCAGTGGGAATATTCCTAAGAGATACATCAACTGTGCTTGTTCTGTGAGTGCCTAAGCTATCCCCTGCAGATGTAACAAATGTTATTATGCTATTCAATTGCAGCATGTAGAGTGGAAAACCCTTGATGCACTACAGTGTCCAACTGGACAGTAAAATCTGCAGCTCTCTCCAAACTGATTTCATTGTCTTATGAACGGATACAAATGACTTAGTTTCCAATTCATTGCCATGAAGGATCCTCTGTTTCATTGGTGGCTTTTCATGACGCTGGAATCAGAGAGATTCAGCAGGGTTCCTGGCCAGGTAGTTCCTGTACCTCCATACAGCAACAGCCAACTCCTCTTCACTTATAATATCTGTTCTTTCCTAACCCATAATCATTGACTAACCCCGATGAAACTCACCAGCACCCTGTTAATGAGTGTTTTTGACCTGGCGCCTGCTTTAAGTGATGTAAGAGCACAGGGTACTGTGTGTGTGTGACCGTCCTGCACACTTCCTCCTCCTGAGCTTGCAGCCTTTCTTTTTTTAAAAAGCGTGGGGTGAGCACATGGGCCTTGTTCTACATTTTATTGTAGCAGTGACAGTACAGGCTATGTTTTTGAATACAAACTGCTTCGCATACAAGCTGATTCGGATTTGGTGAAAGTGAAAATCGATGTCACAGAGAATGTGAGAATCATCGCACAACCCATGATCAAAGTCACCTGCACAAATGTATGGCCTCCTGACCTATGAGGTTCATAATGACATCCTTTAATGGGTAAGGAAATTCATCTGCTATGTACCGCCACCAGTCCCCGCACAGCTGCGCCTTTTGCAGGCTATCTTCTGCAGAAGAACAGTATGCATTCTTTGAGACAAGTTTGCAAAGAGAAACAAAGGCTCCACTAGTGTATGCTTATTAGAAGATCTCGCAGAAAGAAATGTAACATATCTTGCTAACTGAAAATGAAAAAGCAGGTTCAGCACCTTAATTTAATAAGATCTATCTGTGCTTAAAGATAGTTAGTGAAAAACCTTTCTCAGTTCTTAATAACGCTGTCTGTCTTTTCTAGCATGTTGTAAGTAGTTCAAAAGAATCTTCAATCCCTGTCTTATGTGCTCTCCTTGCATCAAGATACAGCTAAATTTGGGTAAACACCTGATGAGAAACTATTCAGGTAAACATGGCTCACATCTACAACTTCTTTGGATAACTATTTATGCCAATGTAAGATAATTAGTATTCATAACCCTATTTCGCAGTGTTAAGTAACAGACAGTTAACTCGTACAGATTGTGTCAGATAGTCGACAGTGCTCTTTATATTGCTTACTGTGACACTTTTCTTTAAATTGAACACCTTTTCTGTGCATCCTCCAAGCAAAATTTGTTGTAAAGTATAATTGAGTGCTTGCATGAATGCTTCCAATACCTGCTGCATCTGCTGTTCAGCAGTGGGTTGCCATTCCAACAAGTAGAGGACAATTTATCTGTTCTTTCACACCATCCACAATAATCTGAAGGGACTCATCAGTAAAGTGGGCCTGTCTATGATTTACTCAGTCCATCAGTGCTCCAATTTGTAAACTGGATAGCAGGACTGATGCACTTGGCTTTATTTACAGTGCTTCTCTGCTTAGTAAGGGGATTGATGGGTTGTTCAGTACTATTATTGCAGGTTTTTTGGATTGGCTGCTTAGCTGTAACACCTCAAGAAAGTGCCCTGAGTAAACCTGTAGTCCTGCAAGTGTGCTAAAAAAGTGTAGAAAAAAAGTAACTCTAGGTTAACAACAACAACTTGTAATTATATAGCGCCTTTAATGTAGTAAAACGTCCCAAGGCGCTTCACAGGCGTATTAAAAGACAAAATGTTTGACACTGAGCCACATAAGGAGAAATTAGGGCAGGTGATCAAAAGCTTGGTCAAAGAGGTAGGTTTTAAGGAGCATCTTAAAGGAGGAAAGAGAGGTAGCGAGGCGGAGAGGTTTAGAGAGGGAATTCCAGAGCTTAAGGTCTTGGCAACAGAAGGCTCGGCCACCAATGGTTCAGCGATTATAATCAGGGATGCTCACAGGGCAGAATTGGAGGAGCGCAGATATCTCTGGGGATTGTGGGGCTGAAGGAGATTACAGAGATAGGGAGGGGCAAGGCCATGGAGGGATTTGAAAACAAGGATGAGAATTTTGAAATCGAGGCATTGCTTAACAGGGAGCCAATGTAGGTCAGCGAGCACGGGGCGATGGGTGAACAGGACACAGGCAGCTGAGTTTTGGGTGACCTCAGGTTTACATAGGGTAGAATGTGGGAGGTCAGCCAGGAGTGCATTGGAATAGTCAAGTCTAGAGGTAATAAAGGCATGGATGAGGTTTTCAGCAGCGGATGAGCTGTGGCAAGGGCGGAGACGGGTGATGTTACGGAGGTGGAAATAGGCGGTCTTAGTTATGCTGCGGATATGTGGTCGGAAGCTCATTTCAGGGTCAAATATGACACCAAGGTTGCGAACAGTGTGATTCAGCCTCAGACAAATGTTAGGGAGAGGGATGGAGTCAGTGGCTAGGGGACAGAGTTTGTGGCGGGGACCGAAAGCAATGGCTTCGGTCTTCCCAATATTTAATTGGAGAAAATTTCTGCTCATCCAGAACTGGATGTCGAGCAAGCAGTCTGACAATTTAGACACTGTGGAGGGGTCGAGAGAAGAGGTAGTGAGGTAGAGCCAGGTGTCGTCAGCGTACATGTGGAAACTGATGCTGTGTTTTTGGATGATGTCGCTAAGGGTCAACATGTAGATGAGAAATAGGAGGGGGCCAAGGATAGATCCTTGGGGGACACCAGAGGTAACGATGCGGGAGCGGGAAGTGAAGCCGTTGCAGGTGATTCTCTGGCTATGATTAGATAGATAAGAATGGAACCAGGCGAGTGCAGTCCCACCCAGCTGGATGACGGTGGAGAGGCATTGGAGAAGAATGGAGTGGTCATCCGTGTCAAAGGCTGCAGACAAGTCAAGAAGGACGAGGAGGGATAGTTTATCTTTGTCACAGTCACAAAGGATGTCATTTGTGACTTTGATGAGGGCCGTTTCGGTACTGTGGCAAGGGCGGAAACCTGATTGGAGGGATTCAAACATAGAATTGTGGGATAGATGGACATGGATTTTGGAGGCGACAACACGTTCGAGGACTTTGGTGATGGGGTGGCAGTTTGCAAGGACGGAGTGGTCAAGGGTTGGTTTTTTGAGGAGAGGGGTGATGACGGCAGATTTGAGGGAGAGGGGGACAGTACCTGAGGAGAGAGAACCGTTAACAATGTCAACTAACATGGGAGCCAGATAAGGAAATTGGGTGGTCAGCAGTTTGGTGGGAATAGGGTCGAGGGAGCAGGAAGTGGGTCTCATGGACAAGATGAGTGCGGAGAGGTCATGAGGGAAATCGAAGAGAAACTGGAGAAAGATGTGAGTTCAGGACTAGGGCAGGGGGGAACCTTCGAGGAAGTTTGGCCCGGTGGGCTAGGGGAAGGAAGGGAAGTGGCAGAGGCAGCTGAACGGATGGTCTCAATCTTAGAGACAAAGAAGTCCATGAGCTTCTTACACTTGTTGTCGGATGTTGTTGTTGTTGTTGTTAATGCACAAACAGTACACAAGGACCAAATTAATCCCTCTCCCCCATGAGTGGAGTGGGTTTTTGTCCTCTACTTCATATTCACCAAGGAGAAGGGAGTGTTTGGGCTTGTCTTCAACTCCAAAAACTGAAGTTACACTAGAAGTAAAGATTTATATGGCCACTGCCCATCATCAAGGCAGTGTGTCCAGGAGATTGGGTGGTGTATGTGGCCAGAATGCTTAAAAGGTGCACACCTATACATGGCAAATAGAAAGAGGAATGAAACATTTCTGCATTTCCATGGAACAGGCAAATGCTGTTGGTACAAAGAACAACCCTTTAGCCTGGCCTGAGACAACAGGGACTTTACAAAATGTTCACCTACACCTCAAGAATACACTGACCTTGGCTCCTGACTATTGAGAAAGGCACGGCCTTTAACCATTTCAGACCTGCTATTAGATAAAGAAAAGTCTTAATTGGAACCTTACCAGGAACCAGTTTCCAGATAGTGTCAAAGCAAGTTTCCCTTCTAGAAGAGATTTTTGAACATCCAGTGACATCAAGCACAGTTGCAAATTGGCAACAGAATCATGATGAATTCCAAAGTTCTGGGATTAAGGGCCAACACCTTCTTTGTTGTCCTGGATCCTTGGCTTCTATGAAACTCTTGACAGCTCCGTTTATTGGCACAGTCTTCACATTTTCCATTGTAATTGATAATTATGCAGGCAGGATGATGTCATGATGTAATAAATTGCAGTCTGCAGTCCTCCAGCTAGTTGAAGAGCACAGTGTAATGGCTATTACATATCCATGCTTAGTCAGCATGGGGAATATTAGTATTAAGAAGGGCTGCCTGTCTAACTATAAAATTATTTTTTGTAGAATATTACTGCAACTTAACATTTGAAATCATTGTGTTCAAAATGTTCTTATTTTATATTCAGTGTCACTTTAAAACGTGTTATCATTTGCAAGTAACAACATATGTACATGATGGTTTTTGGGTTGTATTTGTATTGGAATGTCTCTCCCCAATCATGCCTAATCTCAGCAATGAATTACTACTCATAATAGTCGTGATGGTAGAATACTGGCCATGAACCTTTTATATTTCCACACATCGCATTGCAAACTAGATTTTTATTGATGTCATTTTAATCATGCCCTCAAAGCATTTTGCAAAATAATGTAGAATATTAGTTTAAATTACACAATTAAATGGTGACAAGTTTTCCTCTATGTAATATGAATACATTTACTGCTTTCCAATGTACTGCATTCAATAATGTGTGAGCATTTTAAAGAGGGAATAAATACAATAGCAAAAAACAGAAAGGTTTGTATGTGTAAAAAATGACCTGCACCATTAAGTAAAGCACTGGTTCACTCCTGCCATTTCCAACATGGTGAGTTTCCGAGTTCAGTTGGAAGGGGAGGAGAGGAGCAAATGACTAGTTGAGGTGATCCAGTTCCTTTAGAGGAAAGGAGAAATCAGAGACGGGACAAGCTATATCATCTTAGTGCATTTCTTAGTACCCTGATCACAATGGGCATTGAAAAATCCTTGCAGTCGATTGCCTGACCATTCTTCTGGTTGGGGAGTACCATGGAGTAAAAGGCTGCAAAGAAGAGGAAAAATAGAGGAGAAATTAAACTTCAGTAAGCTGGAAAAATGCACACCTCTACTCAGCTCATAAGAGATGAGGAGAGGTCTACCACCAATATCAAATATTAACAAAGAAAGAAAGAAATTGAATTTATATAGTATCTTAGAATATCCCAATTGCTTCACAACCAATAAATTACTTTTGAAGTCCTGTCACTGTTATGCAGGCAAATGCAGTGGCCAATTTGCACACAATGGGGTTCAACAAACATCAAATAAGATGACTGACTAGTTAATCTGTTCTTGGTGGTGTTGGGTGAGGAATAAATATTGGCCACGACACTGGGAGAAATCCCAAGTTTTTTTCAAATAATTGATATTTTACATTCAACTGAACGGGCAGACAGGGCCTTGGTTTAACATCTCAACCAAAAGATGGCCAATCTGACAATGCAGCACTCCCACAGTACTAAAGTATCAGCCTAGGCTTTGTGCTTTAAGTCCTGGAGTGGACTTTGAACCACGAGTTTCTGACTCGAGATAAGAGTGCTACCAACTGAGCCAAGCGGATATATAAAAGCACTGAGAGTATATATTGTGACATGAGTTAAGGACTGATTGTAGTTTTCATCAAGCCTCTGATTACAATTGGATCTTTAAAACAGGGCTGTCGTTATAAACAAAATAGTTCTTCCTTAGGTTCGGTCCTACTGCTATGTTTCTGTAGCTGATGAGTTCCATTGTCAATGATCAGTCTCCAGGGTCAAATGTCCATTCACATTTAGGAAGTTGACTGTCAGAACATTTGGTGTGCCAACCATATTTGTTCTCCACCACAACAGCAATGGAATTTTCATTCACATTGCGAGTAGAATGAAATGCTAAGGTCATTAAAAATACCAGGCACTCATGTTTGGCTATAAAAAGAGCTTCCAGATCCAACCAGTAACTACCAGGTAGCATCATTTCCGTTACTTGTTCTAATTATTTGCAGGAACTGTTATTAGCTGTTGCCATTTTGTTTTATGATGATGCTCATTTGAACAGTCATTATTTAGCAGAGAATTATAATTTGCATAGAGAACAATAGGCACCTGGGAGTAATTACAAAATGGTAATCTAATCCAGGGGTTTAAATGGCATAATAAATTGTGCAAGTGAATCTTGGGCAGTTCATAACCTCAGATTTTTGTTGTTCAATAATTGTCAATACTAGTTTCAACTGTTCACATCATAGGGTTAACAATTGTGATGTGACTGTTACAGATGTAATTTGTATCTGATTACTCAGAAATTCTACGGCAACTCCATATTATGAAGGTTGTTTTTTTTCAAATAAGACCTCTGTTACACTGTAATTGTTAGGATGATGAATAGAGCCATGTTTTGAACAACTAATAATGTAGGTTGTAGACTTGCCTTCCTGAGAGAATTAGTAGTTTGTGTCAGTGAATATTCTAACATGGTTCTTTTGATGAGATGGTTATTAGATGTCACATTAATGTATATTGAAAATCAATATACTATACAATTCCATTAATGATACTATTGTGAGAGGTTTTTCTTTGCACAGCTATAAA
Source organism: Squalus acanthias (assembly GCA_030390025.1). Taxonomy (NCBI): domain Eukaryota; kingdom Metazoa; phylum Chordata; class Chondrichthyes; order Squaliformes; family Squalidae; genus Squalus; species Squalus acanthias. Next base: position 46,319,751 of record CM059428.1, on the reverse strand, counting down.
TGCCTCATTACAGTTTATCATTTTTCCTATTAATTTATCACAATTATTATGGTTATCCTAGTTTAACCACTAGCCTCCTATTTACATACTTCTACTGTGATAAAATGCATCTTCAGATTTTGATTTTAAATGGAGCAAAGATTAACATGTACAGTTTAGGGAAATGGGCTATTGTATTTTATATCATCATGATATGTACCCTACACCAGAATACTAGACTTATCTTGCATTTCACATATATTATACATTTAAGATCCTTCAAATGCTGGGAGGATAAAGACGCCACCTAGTGTAGTACTAAACCATATCAACTACAAGGTCTCAGATACAATCCCTGGTCTGTGCTGAGTTAGGTGATCTCAGTGGTGGATTTACAATTGCCCTCAGTGCCTCTGGGCCAGTGAAATGAAAAACTAATTAATCTGGGTTCCTGGTCCTGATTACCTTAAGGTGACCCCTACTGGAAAGTCTGTAGTGGACTGGTGGGTGAGGACTGGATCAGGGTAGGCTGTGATGCCATCCATGGTCGAATATCCTGCAAACGCAGGGAGTGTTAAGAAATCTTGTTTTAAAAAAAAACTTTATTGCAGTCAATTATAACTTTAAAAGATCAGTATCTATAATAGAGAAATGTTGTATATTGAGAATATATAGTACAGTTACAATGAAGAAATTCTGTATTTCAAGAACATAGAGTAGTTTGTTTATAATTGAGAAATATTGTAATTTGAGATTATATCGCAGTTTATTCATAATGCAGGAGTATTGTAATTAATGAGATATATAGCAATTTATTTATAATGGTGAAATACTGCAATTTTTGAGATTATATAGGTATATTTATAATACAGAAATACTGTAATTTGAAAATATATAGAAATGTATTTATATTGTAATTTGTGAATATAGAGATGTTTATTTATAATGGAGAATTACTGTAATTTCTGAGAATATGTAGAAGTTGACAAACCTCTCCCTCTAGAAAATGGTAATGTTCAGAATACAGAAGCCAAGCCTCTTGAAGCTAGAATACTGCTGACGATTCCATTATTGGCTCATGTGGGTATTTTTCGGGACATCACTCTCTGACTTGATGATGTTAACCTGTGACATCCATCAAGTGTTTTGATTTGTTTCAGCTGTCCTGAGTAAGTTCTGAGACAGAAGGTTATTTTTTTTTTACAATATATTGAGGAACACTGCCCCTGCCTCCCTGCTTTATATAAAATAATAAAAGTAAAATTATCTCCCACTTGCACCCTTTGCTCCAGAACAGGGGTTCCCAAACTATGGTACGCATACCCCTGAGGGGGGGGGGGGGGTGTTATGTGGGAGAAATTGTCTCATGGTGGATTTTATTTATTAATTATTTTATTTATTTATTGCATTTTTATAATAGGCTACTCAGAAGAAGCTTTAAAACTCTATGGGAATCTGTTATATAAAGTAGTTAACTTACTTCAAGATGTACCAATGTACAGTGCTTGGGCATTAAAGGGGTTAAAATATTAAACCTGTGTGCTGGTAGGGGTACGCGGGCAGCTGGTAGATCTGGAAGCGGCTACACAATAAATAAGGTTTGGGATCCTCTGCTACAGAAGACATTCTACGTGGAAGTGCATACTGCCAATGCTGACTGGGACTCCACCAAGCTTAAAAAAAACTACTATGACACTGTGGTTTAACCACATTAGTAATTTTCCAGATTTCTGCTGGATGTCTCACATAAAGAGCTTTTAGTTAATGAGTGTCAGTGGGTTTTGCCGATTGAACAAAGGGCTAACCGTGAAATCAAGGGTCACTTGAGATTTTTGCAGTGACATTAATTAATATTTGTTATTCATTTAGAACAGTAATCTCTTTAAAGAACTGTACGTAACTAAATTATGAGTAACTTAGATTAGTGAAGCAGTAGAATTAGTCTTTACAGGATGGCAATTTAACTTGTAGAAACTTAAACTACCGAGTTTTATTATTTACTGGCTCCTTTTTCCAACTCTATTTCTAACATATCTGGTAATAGGAGTCCCTTTAAATATCTTTAAAGGGCATCTTTTCAGCTCCAATTAGACCTTTTATATTTCTTTTAAATTTGGATTCTGGGAGCCTGCCATCTGGTAGCTGTTTCCTCACATTTATTCAGTGTCTATAGACCGGCTGCAGACTTGTAGATTAGGTTTTACCTGTGACTACAAGTCTGCTGCTGGTCGACACAAAATGGATTTAATGGCATGAATGTCGGGAGTGTCTCCATGAAGGGACCATTAAAAAAGGCCCTTGTAATAGTGTTTGTGGTGAATTTATTTACACCTAATATCAGTTACATATAACATCAAGCTGTATACAAGAGGAGCTATATAGAGTCATAACGGCACAGAAGGCGGCCAATCGAGTCCATGTCGGCTCTCTGTAGAGCAATCCAGTCAGACCCATTCCCCCGCTCTATCCCCGTAGCCCTGCAAGTTTATTTCCCTCAAATGCCTATCCAGTCTCCCTTGAAAACATTGAGTGTCTCCGCTTCCACCACTTCTGTCGGCAGCGAGTTCCAGGTCCTCACCACTCCCCCCTGTATCTCTTGCTCAAAACCTTAAATCTGTGTCCCCTAGTCCTTGTACCAACAACTAGTGGGAACAGCCTTTCCCTGTCTAGCCTATCCAAACCAGTCATAATCTTGTACACCTCTATCAAATCACCCCTCAACCTCCTTTGCTCTAATGAAAACAAATCCAGCTTCTCCAACCTGTCATTGTAGCTAAGATCCCCCATCCCCAGAAGCATTCTGGTAAATCTCCTCTGCACCCTCTCAAGTGCCTTCACATCCTTCCTAAAGTGTGGTGACCAGAACTGGACGCAATACTCCAGTTGTGGCCTAACCAGCGCTTCATAAAGGTTCAGCATAACTTCTCTACTTTTGTACTCAATACCTCTATTTATGAAGCCCAAGATCCCATATGCTTTGCTAACCACTCTCTCAATATGTCCCGCCACCTTCAGGGACCAATGCACATTAACTCCCAGGTCCCTCTGTCCCTGCACACTTTTTAAAACTGTGCCATTAAGTGTATATTGCCTCTCCCTGTTCCTTCTGACAAAATGCATCACCTCACACTTCTCTGTATTAAATTCAATCTGCCACTTGTTTGCCCATTCTGCTATGCTTTCTATGTCCTGTTGCAATCGATTGATATCATTCTCACTGTTTGCCACAACCCCAAATTTGGTGTCATCGGCAAATTTAGAAATTCTACTCTGTATTTCAATATCCAGGTCATTTATATATATCAAAAAAAGCAGTGGCCCCAGTACTGACCCTTGGGGAACACCACGGTCTACCATCCTCCAGTTTGAAAAACAGCCATTTACCACAACTCACTGTTTTCTGTCCTTAAGCCAATTCCTTATCCAAGCTGCTACTGACCCACCTATTCCATGAGCCTCAATTTTGTTAACCAGCCTTCTATGTGGTACTTTCTCAAACGCCTTCCTAAAGTCCATGTAGACAACATCCATTGCATTCCCTTCATCAATCCTCCCTGTTACTTCATCAAAAAATTCAATTAGATTAGTCAAACACGATCTGCCTTTTACAAATCCATGTTGGCTCTCCTTAATTAGCTTAAACCTCTCCAAGTGCCCGTTAATTTTTTGCTTGATTATTGTTTCTAAAATGTTGCCCACCACTGATGTTAAACTGACCGGCCTGTAGTTACTAGGATTGTCCTTACACCCTTTCTTGAACAACGGTGTCACATTTGCCACTTTCCAATCCTCAGGAACCTCCCTCGCATCTAGGGAAGATTGGAAAATTATGGCAAGCCCTTCCGCTATCTCCTCCCGCAATTCCCTTAGCAACCTGGGATGCAAGCCATCTGGACCAGGCGACTTATCCACTCTAAGCATACCCAGCCTTTCTAGTACATCCTGTCTATCAATTTTCACCCCTTCCATTGCTTCTACCTTTTCCACTTTTTTAAAATTTGTTTATGGGATGTAGGTGTCGCTGGCAAGGCCGGCATTTATTGCCCATCCCCAGTTGCCCTTGAGAAGGTGGTGGTGATTCGCCTTCTTGAACCACGGAAACATAGAAGATAGGAGCAGGAGTAGGCCATTCGGCCCCTCGAGCCTGTTCCGCCATTTAATGAGATCATGGATGATCATCCAAATTCAGTACCCTGTCCCTGCTTTCTCCCCATATCCCTTGATCCCTTTAGCCTTAAGAAATATATCTAACTCCTTCTTGAATATATTTAATGAATTGGCCTCAACTGCCTTCTGTGGTAGAGAATTCCACAGGTTCACCACTCTCTGGGTGAAGAAACTCCTCCTCATCTCAGTCCTAAATGGCTTACCCCTTATCCTTAGACTGTGACCCCTGGTTCAGGACTCCCCCGCCATCGGGAACATCCTTCCTGCATCTAGTCTATCTAGTCCTGTTAGAATTTTATAAGTTTCAATGAGATCCCCTCTCATTCTTCTAAACTCTAGCGAATATAAGCCTAATCTACCCAATCTCTCCTCATACGTCATTCCTGCCATTCCAGATATCAGTCTGGTGAATCTTCGCTGCACTCTCTCCATGGCAAGAACATCCTTCCTCAGATAAGGCGACCAAAACTGCACACAATACTCAAGGTGTGGTCTCACCAAGGCCCTGTACAACTGCAGCAAGACATCCTTGCTCCTGTACTCGAATCCTCTCGCTATGAAGGCCAACATACCATTTGCCTTCTTAACCGCCTGCTGCACCTGCATGCTTACCTTCAGCGACTGGTGCACAAGGACACCCAGGTCTCGTCGCACTTCCCCTTTTCCCAATCTATTGCCGTTCAGATAATAATCTGCCTTCCTGTTTTTGCCACCAAAGCGGATAACCTCGCATTTATCCACATTATACTGCATCTGCCATGCATCTGCCCAATCACCCAACCTGTCCAAATCATACTGGAGTTTCTCTGCATCCTCCTCACAGCACACACGCCCGCCCAGCTTTGTGTCATCTGCAAACTTGGAGATATTACATCTAGTTCCCTCGTCTAGCTGGGGTCCTAGCACCGATCCCTGTGGTACCCCATTAGTCACTGGCAGCCACTCGGAAAAAGACCCGTTTATTCCAACTCTTTGCTTCCTGTCTGCCAACCAGTTCTCTATCCAAGTCAGTACCTTACCCCCAATCCCATGTGCTTTAACTTTGCACGCTAATCTCTTATGCGGGACCTTATCGAAAGCCTTCTGAAAGTCCAAATACACCACTGGTTCTCCCTTATCTATTCTACCAGTTACATCCTCAAAAAATTCCAGTAGATTAGTCGAGCATGATTTACCTTTTGTAAATCCATGTTGACTTTGTCCGATCCTGTCACTGTTTTCCAAGAACCGCTGCAGTCCGTGTGGTGAAGGTACTCCCACAGTGCTGTTCGGGAGGGAGTTCCAGGATTTTGACCCAGCGACGATGAAGGATCGGCGATATATTTCTAAGTCAGGATGGTGTGGGACTTGGCGGGGAACTTGGAGGTGATGGTGTTCCCATGCGCCTGCTGCCCTTGTCCTTCTAGGTGGAAGAGGTCGCTGGTTTGGGAGGTGCTGCCGAAGAAGCCTTGGCGAGTTGCTGCAGTGCATCTTGAAGATGGTACACACTGCAGCCACAGTACGCCGGTGGTGGAGGGAGTGAATGTTTAAGGTGGTGGATGGGGTGCCAATCAAACGGGCTGCTTTGTCCTGGATGGTGTCGAGCTTCTTGAGTGTTGTTGGAGCTGCACTCATCCAGGCAAGTGGAGAGTATTCCATCACACTCCTTACTTGTGCCTTGTAGACGGTGGAAAGGCTTTGGGGAGTCAGGAGGTGAGACACTTGCCGCAGAATACCTAGCCTCTGACCTGCTCTTGTTGCCATAGTATTTAAGTGGCTGGTCCAGTTAAGTTTCTGGTCAATGGTGAACTTGATGGTGGGGGATTCGGCGATGGTAATGCTGTTGAATGTCAAGGGGCGGTGGCTAGACTCTCGATATTTTGTCAGCATCCACCTCCTTAGTAAACACTGATACAAAGTACTCATTGAGTATTCTAGCTTTGCCCTGCGCCTCTAAGCATATATCACCTTCTTTGTCCCTAATAGGCCCCACCCCGCCTCTTACTACCCACTTACTGTTTACATGCCAGCAGAAGTTTTTTCGGTTCCCTTTTATGTTAACCGCCATTCTACTCTCATAATCTCTCTTTGCCAATCTTATTTTCATCTTCACTTCCCCACTCAACTTATTGTATTTGGTCTGGTTCTCCCTTGAAGAATTCACCTGACATTTATCATACACCCTCTATTTTTGTTTCATCATCTTCTCTATCTCCCTCGTCATCCAAGGAGCCCTTGCTTTGGTTCCCTTACCCTTCCCTCTTGTTGGAATATATCTAGCCTGTACTTGGAACATCTCCTCCTTAAAGATCACCCATTGTTCCATTACAGTTTTTCCTGTCAGTCTTTGGTTCCATTTTACCCTGGCTAGATCCTTTTGCATCCCATTGAAGTTAGCCCTATTTCAGTTTAGAAGTTCCACTCTAGATTGTTCCTTGCTCCTCTCCATTGCTAATCTAAATCTTATGATACGATGATCACTCGTACCCAAGTTTTCTCCCACAGACACTTGGTCGACCTGGCCCACCTCATTCCCCAGCACCAGATCTAGCAATGCCTCCTTCCTAGTTGGGCCAAGAACCTACTGGTCAAGGAAATTCTCCTGAACACATTTCAGAAATTCCTCCCCCTCCTTTCCCTTTACCCTGGCATTATCCCAATCGATATTTGGGTAATTAAAGTCCCCCAATATCACCACTCTATTGCTCTTGGATATCTCTGCAATTTCCCTGCTGATTTGCTCCTCTACCTCCCTCTCACTATTTGGAGGCCTGTAGAATACCCCCAATAGCGTGATCATACCCTTTTTGCTCCTCAACTCTAACCAAATGGATTCTGTCCACGGCAGCTGACGAATTTAAATTCAGTTAGTTAAATAAATCTGGAATAAAAAGCTAGTATCAGTAATGGTGACCATGAAACTATTGGATTGTCGTAAAAACCCATCTGGTTCACTAATGTCCTTTAGGGAAGGAAATCTGCCGTCCTTACCTGGTCTGGCTATATGTGACCCTAGACCCACAGCAATGTGGTTGACACTTAACTGCCCTCTGAAATGGCCTAGCAAGCCACTCAGTTGTACCAAACCGCTACGAAAAACAATAATAAGAATAAAACCGGACAGGCCACCCGGCATCGACCTAGGCACCAGCTTCGGTCACGACAAAGGCACATCCAGCCCAGTCAAGCCTATAAAGCTCTCCTCACTAACTGAGGACTTGTGCCAAAATTGGGAGAGCTGTCCCACAGACTAGTCAAGGAACAGATTGACATAGTCATCCTCACAGAATCATACCTTTCAGCCAATGTCCCAGACGACTCCATCCCCATCCCTGTCCTACCGGCAGGACAGACCCACCAGAAGTGGTGGCACAGTGGCATACAGTCGAGAGGGAGTGGCCCTGGGAGTCCTCAACATTGACTCCGGACCCCGTAAAGTCTCATGCCTTCAGGTCAAGTATGAGCAAGGAAACCTCCTGCTGATTACCACCGACTGCCCTCCCTCAGCTGATGAATCAGTACTCCATTTTGAACTCCAAGGGCACAGAATGTACTCTGGGTGGGGGACTTCAATGTCCATCAGCAAGAGTGGCTCGGTAGCACCACTACTGACCATGTTGGTTGAGTCCTGAAGGACATAGCTGCCAGACTGGGCCTGCGGCAGGTGGTGAGATAACCAACACGAGGGAAAAACCTACTTGACCTCGTCCTCACCAATCTACATGATAGCATTGGTAGCAGTGACCACTGCAGATTCCTTGTGGAGACGAAGTCCCATCTTCACACTGAGTACACCCTCCATCGTGTTGTGTGTGGCACTACCAGCGTGCTAAATGGGATAGATTCAGAACAGATCTAGCAGCTCAAAACTGGGCATCCATGAGGCGCTGTGGGCCATCAGCAGCTGCAGAACTGTATTCCACCAGAATCTGTAACCTCATATCCCTCACTCCACCGTTACCATCAAGCCAGGGGGCCAACCCTGGTTCAATGAGGAGTGCAGAAGAGCATGCCAGGAGCAGCACCAGGCATACCTAAAAATGAGGTGCCTACCTGGGGAAGCTGCACAATGCATGCTAAACAGCGGAAGCAGCATGCTATAGACAGAGCTAAGCGATCCCACACCCAACAGATCAGATCAAAGCTCTGCAGTCTTGCCACATTCAGTTGTGAATAGTGGTGGACAATTAAACAACCAACGGGAGGAGGAGGCTCCATGAACATCCCCATCCTCAATGATGGCGGAGCCGGGCACGTGAGTGCAAAAGACAAGGCTGAAGCATTTGCAACCAGCTTCAGCCAGAAGTGCCGAGTGGATGATCCATCAAAGCCTCCTTCTGAGGTCCGCACAATCACAGAAGCCAGTCTCAGCCAATTCGATTCACTCCACGTGATATCACGAAAAGGCTGAGCGCACTGGAGACAGCAAAGACTATGGGCCCCGACAACATCCCGGCTGAAGACTTGTGCTCGAGAACTAGCTGCGCCTCTAGCCAAGCTGTTCCAGTATAGCTACAACACTGGCATCTACCCGACAATGTGGAAAACTGCTGAGGTATGTCCTGTCCACAAAAAGCAGGACAAATCCAATCCAGGCAATTACCGCCCCATCAGTCTACTCTCAATCATCACCAAAGTGATGAAAGGTGTCATCGACAGTGCTATCAAGCAGCACTTACTCACCAATAACCTGCTCACTGATGCCCAGTTTGGGTTCCGCCAGGACCACTTGGCTCCAGACCAAATTACAGCCTTGGTCCAAACTTAGACAAAAGAGCTGAATTTCAGAGGTGAGGTGAGAGTGACTGCCCTTGACATCGAGGCAGCATTTGACCAAGGGGGAAAACTCTCCACTGGCTGGAGTCATACCTAGCACAAAGGAAGATGATTGTGGTAGTTGAAGGTCAATCATCACAGCCCCAGGACATCACTGCAGGAGTTCCTCAGGGCAGTGTCCTAGGCCCAACCATCTTCAGCTGTTTCATCAATGACCTTCTCTCCATGATAAGGTCAGAAGTAGGGATTTTCACTGATGATTGCACAGTGTTCAGTTCCATTCACAACTCCTCAGATAATGAACCAGTCCATGCCCGCATGCAGTAAGACCTGGACGACATTCAGGCTTGGGCTGATAAGTGGCAGGTAACATTCGTGCCACAGAAGTGCCAGGCAATGACTATCTCCAACAAGCGAGAGTCTAACCACCGCCCCTTGACATTCAATGGCATTACCATCGCCAAATCCCCCACCATCAACATCCTGGGGGTCACCATTGACCAGAAACTTAACTGGACCAGCTATATAAATACTGTAGCTACAAGAGCAGGTCAGAGGCTGGGTATTCTGCGGCGAGTGTATCACCTCCTGACTCCCCAAAGTCTTTCCACCATCTACAAGGTGCAAGTCAGGAGTATGATGGAATACTCTCCACTTGCCTGGATGAGTGCAACTCTAACAACACTCAAGAAGCCTGACACCATCCAGGACAAAGAAGCTCGCTTGATTGGCACCCTATCCACCACCTTAAATATTCACTCCTTCCACCACTGGCGCACCGTGGCTGCAGTGTGTACCATCTACAAGATGCGCTGCAGCAACTCGCCAAGGCTTTTTCGGCAGCACCTCCCAAACCCGCGACCTCTACCACCTAGAAGGACAACGGTAGCAGGCGCATGAGAACACCGTCACCTACAAGTTTCCCTCCAAGTTACACACCATCCTGACTTGGAAATATATCGCCATTCCTTCATCGTCGCTGTGTCAAAATCCTGGAACTCCCTCTCTAACAGCACTACGGGAGTACTTTCACCACATGGACTTCTCAAGGGCAGTTAAGGATAGGCAATAAACGCTGGCCTTGCCAACAACGCCCACATCCCAGGAACGAATAAAAAAAAATCTCTCCTCATCCCAGGAATCACTCTAGTGAACCTTTGTTGCACTGCCTCTAAGGCAAGTATATCATTCCTCAGGTAAGGAGACCAAAACTGTGCACAGTATCCAGGTGTAGTCTCACTAAAGTCCTGTGCAATGGTAGTAAGACTTCCTTACTCCTGTACTCCAACCTCCTTGCAATAAAGGCCAACATGCCATTTGCCTTCCTAATTGCTTGCTGTACCTGTATGCTAACTCTCTGTTTCCTGTACGAGGACACCTAAATCTCTCTGAACACCAACATTTAATAATTTCTCACCATTTATAAAATATTCTGTTTTTCTATTCTTCCTACCAAAGTGAATAACCTCACATTTCCCCACATTATATGCCACCTGCCACCTTATTGCTCACTCACTTAATCTATCTATACCCCTTTGCAGGCTCTTTGTGTCTTCCTCACAGCTTCCTTTCCCATCTAGCTTTGTATCATCAGCAAACTTGGATACATTGCACTCTGTCCCTTCATCTAAGTCATTAATATAGATTGTAAATAGCTGAGGCCCAATCACTGATCCTTGCAGCACCCCACTAGTTACAGCCTGCCATCCTGAAAATGACCCGTTTATCCCTACACTCTGTTTTCTGTCCGTTAACCAATCCTCTATCCATGCTAATACATTAACTACAACCCCATGAGCTTGCGTAACAACCTTTTATTTGGCATCTTATCGAATGCCTCTTGGAAATCCAAATATACTACATCCACTGGTTCCCCTTTATCCACCCTGCTAGTTACATCCTCAAAAAACTTGAATAAATTTGTCAAACATGATTTCCCTTTCATACAATCATGTTGAATCTGCCTAATTATATTGATAATTAGAATTATATTATGATTTTCTAAATGCCCTGATACCACTTCCTTAATAATGGATTCCAGCATTTTCCCGACAACTGGTGTCAGGCTAACTGGCCTGTAGTTCTCTGTTTTCTCCCTCCCTCCTTTCTTGAATAGCGGGGTTACATTTGCTACCTTTGAATCATATCCCTTGATTCCCTTAATAACCAAAAATCTATCTATCTCTGTTTTGAATATACTCAACGACATTGAGTAGGTAGTATGTAACATCATTGTCTATTGCTGAACCTTCTGTTCAGGTGGTTGTAAAAGACCCCATGACACTATTTGAAGAAAAGCAGGGGAGCTCCCCCAGTGGCCTGGCTAACATTAAAATCTCAATCAACAGTATCAAAAATACTTTAACTGCTTATTAATCTCATTGCTGTTTGTGACATCTTGCTGTGGCTGCATAACAACAGTGACTACATTTCAATATAATTCATTAGTTGTAAGGCACCTTGGCACGTCCTTTCACCTATAATGTGTTTGGTATTTCTTAGTGTGTGTATTATATTTAAATGCAAACCTGAAAGATTATTATGAATAAACCTCATCATAGGTTCCCAAGTCTAGGCTACTTCCATAGTCTTAAATGTGCTTTTGTATTGTACTGGTGCTGCTGGATTCCCAAGTGTGAGGCTTGTGAAGCTACCTGCAAGCCAAATTTAAAACTGCTGGGGCTTGCTTAGGCAGGAAGCCTGGATAAAACCATTTCATCCTGGCATGCAGTATTAGTGAGTCTGGCAATTTTACATTTGACTTGCGGCAGACTGTGTAAAAAGCCTGTGTTTAGGGAGCCCAGTGGCACTAATGCACTAACACTCAAGCAATTAACAAAAATACCGTTAGTCACTGCAGCTTGAATGGTTTGGATTATTTATATGATCATTAGCTAGCTTATGGGTTGCTGCTCAACCTTCACAAACACTACTCCTTAAAATTGTATATTAAGCTCAGTTAAAACCTTTAATGGGAATTATAATTTGATCCTAAACACTACAAAGGGAAACATTTATACATTTAAAGTAGTCTTTAGCTACCCTTTTGCCTTTGTGTCTTGTTTGTTAAAGTTGCTAATTTGAAGCAGTCTAGGATTATAAATTTTTGTGTAGAGCTCCTCCTAAGGTGATGTCATGAAACGCTGCTCCATTGACCACCTAACTGGGAAACACTGCGCAAAGTGCACCAGAGTGCTGCTCATCAGGTCAGCTCTACCCAAAACCTCTTCCCGGTGTACGTCTCTCTTGCACAGGGGTGACCAACTAGTGGTCAAGGGTGGGACCAACAAGCCCTGGATGTCAAGGGATGTACAAGAATGGATTAGGAAAAAAAGGGAGGCTTTTGGCAGATACAAAGGACGAAAAACAGTGGAAGCCCTAGAGGAGTATAGAAAGTGCAGGGGGGGGTACTTAAAAAAGAAATCAGGAGAGCGAAGAGGGGGCATGAAAAAACACTGGCAGGCAAAATAAAGGAAAATCCCAAGGTGTTTTATAAGTATATTAAGGGCAAGAGGATAACCAGGGAAAGAGTAGGGCCCATTAGGGACCAAAGTGGCAATCTGTGTGTAGAGCCGGAAGATGTGGGTGAGGTTTTAAATGAATATTTTGCATCTGTGTTCACTATGGAGAAGGACGATGTAGAAATAGAAATCAGGCAGGGGGATTGTGATATACTTGAACAAATTAGTATTGAGAGGGAGGAGGTACTAGCGGTTTTAGCAGGCTTAAAAGTGGATAAATCCCCAGGCCCAGACGAGATGTATCCCAGGCTGCTGTGTGAGGCAAGGGAGGAGATTGCAGGGGCTCTGACACAAATTTTCAGATCCCCACAGGGGAGGTGCCAGAGGACTGGAGGACAGCTAACGTAGTACCATTATTCAAGAAGGGTAGTAGGGATAAACCAGGGAATTACAGGCCAGTGAGCCTAACATCAGTGGTAGGGAAATTATTGGAAAAAATTCTGAGGGACAGAATTAATCTCCACTTGGAGAGGCAAGGATTAATCAAGGATAGTCAGCATGGCTTTGTCGGGGGAGATCATGTCTAACCAATTTGATTGAATTTTTCGAGGGAGTGACTAGGTGCGTGGATGAGGGTAGTGCAGTTGATGTAGTCTACATGGTCTTCAGTAAGGCTTTTGACAAAGTCCCACATGGGAGACTGGTCAAGAAGGTAAGAGCCCATGGGATCCAGGGCAATTTGGCACATTGGATCCAAAATTGGCTTAGTGGCAGGAGGCAGAGGGTGATAGTCAAAGGTTGTTTTTGTGACTGGAAGCCTGTGTCCAGTGGTGTACCGCAGGGATCGGTGCTGGGTCCTCTGCTGTTTGTAGTGTACATCAATGATTTAGATATGAATGTAGGAGGTATGATCAGTAAATTTGCAGATGACATGAAAATTGGTAGAGTGGTAAATAGCGAGGAGGGAAGCCTCGGGCTACAGGACGATATAGACGGGTTGGTTAGATGGGCAGAACAGTGGCAAATGGAATTTAACCCTGAAAAGTGTGAGGTGATGCATTTTGGGAGGACTAACAAAGCAAGGGAATATACAATGAATGGTAGGACCCTAGGAAGGACAGAGGATCAGAGGGACCTTGGTGTGCATGTACATAGATCCCTGAAGGCAGCAGGACAGGTAGATAAGGTGGTTAAAAAGGCATATGGGATACTTGCCTTCATTAGCCGAGGCATAGAATATAAGAGCAGGGAGGTTATGATAGAGCTGTACAAAACGCTAGTTAGGCCACAGCTGGAATACTGTGTGCAGTTCTGGTCGCCACACTATAGGAGGGATGTGATTGCATTGGAGAGGGTGCAGAGGAAATTCACCAGGATGTTACCTGGGCTGGAGCGCTTCAGCTATGAAGAGAGACTGGACAGGCTGGGGTTGTTTTCCTTGGAGCAGAGAAGGCTGAGGGGGGACCTGATTGAGGTGTAAAAAATTATGAGGGGCATAGATAGGGTAGATAGAAAGGAACGTTTCCCCTTAGTAGAGGGGTCAATAACCAGGGGGCATAGTTTCAAGGTAAGGGGCAGGAGGTTTAGAGGGGATTTGAGGAAAAACTTTTTCACCCAGAGGGTGGTTGGAATCTGGAACTCACTGCCTGAGAGGGTGGTAGAGGCAGGAACCCTCACAACATTCAAGAAGCATTTAGATGAGCTTTTGAAACGCCATAGCATACAAGGCTACGGACTAAGTGCTGGAAAATGGGATTAGAATAGACAGGGCTTGATGGCCGGCGCGGACACGATGGGCGGAAGGGCCTCTTTCTGTGCTGTATGACTCTATGACTATGACTCTATGCACAACTTGCTTTCCCACCCATCTTTGTATCATCCGCAAACTTGGCTACATTACACTCGGCCCCTTCATCCAAGACATTAATGTAGATTGTAAATAGTTGAGGCCCCAGCACCGATCCCTGTGGCATCCCACTAGTTACGATTTGCCAACCGGTGGGCGTGCTGCTGTGTGTGCGCACAGGACACCACTCCTCTGTCGAGTCATTGCTGCTCATCGCGACGACGCTTAGTTTTACCAAAGAAATAGAATGTGCTGCATCTTTCCTCTCCCGGAACTCACCCCGAGCCCTGAACTCGCCCGAAGCCCTGAACTCACCCCACACTCCCAGCCTTGAACTCACCCCACACTCCCAGCCTTGAACTCACCCAACCGATTGGTGTGCGACCGCGCACCTTAGGGGGATCGTTGGTGTGCGGTCCTCAACAGCTCACCAAACCTAAGTTAAGTGGACCTGCAGCCCAAATAATTACCCACTGCTGGTTTAGAAGAATGAGAGGTGATCTCATTGAAACATATAAAATTCTTAAGGGGCTTGACAGGGTAGAGGCTGGGAGGTTGTTTCCCTGGCTGGGGAGTCAAGGACTAGGGGCTTCAGTTGCAGAATAATGGGTTAGGATTGAGAGGAGGAGAAATATCTTCACTCAAAGGGCTGTGAATTTTCGGAATTCTCTACCCCAAGGTCTGCGGATGCTCAGTAGTTGAGTATATTCAAGACAGAGAGCAATAGATTTTTAGATACTAGGGGAATCAAGGGATATGGGGATAGTGCGGGAAGGTGGAGTGGAGGTAGAAGCATGGCAGATGCAGTATAATGTGGATAAATGCGAGGTTATCCACTTTGGTGGCAAAAACAGAAAGGCAGATTATTATCTGAATGGCAATAGATTGGGAGAAGGGGAAGTGCAATGAGACCTGGGTGTCCTTGTGCACCAGTCGCTGAAGGTAAGCATGCAGGTACAGCAGGCGGTTAAGAAGGCAAATGGTATGTTGGCCTTCATAGTGAGAGGGTTTGAGTACAGGAACAAGGATGTCTTGTTGCAGCTGTACAGGGCCTTGGTGAGACCACACCTTGAGTATTGTGTGCAGTTTTGGTCGCCTTATCTGAGGAAGGATGTTCTTGCCATGGAGGGTGTGCAGCGAAGATTCACCAGACTGATACCTGGGATGGCAGGAATGACGTACGAGAGATTGGGTCGATTGGGCTTATACTCGCTGGAGTTTAGAAGAATGAGAGGGGATCTCATTGAAACTTATAAAATTCTAACAGGGCTAGACAGACTGGATGCAGGAAGGATGTTCCCGATGGCGGATGAGTCCAGAACAAGAGGTCACAGTCTAAAGATAAGGGGTAAGCCATTTAGGACAGAGATGAGGAGGAATTTCTTCACCCAGAGAGTGGTGAACCTGTGGAATTCTCTACCACAGAAGGCAGTTGAGGCCAAGTCAGTAAACATATTCAAGAAGGAGTTAGATATATTTCTTAAGGCTAAAGGTATCAAGGGATATGGGGAGAAGGCAGGGACAGAGTACTGAGTTTGGATGATCAGCCATGATCTCATCGAATGGCGGAGCAGGCTCGAGGGGCCGAATGGCCTGCTCCTATCTTCTATGTTTCTAGAAGATTAGCTATGATCTTATTGAAAAGTGGAGCAGGATCGAAGGGCCGAATGGCCTACTCCTGCTCCTATTTCTTATGTTCTTATTCCATCAAGTTCTTTGCTGCATTTGGTCAGGTTCTATTCTGCATTCAATCGGCTCAATTCTGCACTGTGAGGTTTTTATTCTCTTCGATCAGGTTACATTCTATCGGGATTTATTCTATCAGGTTATTTTCTGCATGCTGTCAGATTCTTCTCTCTTCCTCTATCGCGTGACATTCTACATCCTGGCGGATTTTCATTCTATGTTTTGTCGGGTTCCGTTACCTATTCCGTCAGGTTTTATTCTTTCTCTCTAGCCTGGGCATTCTTTGCCTCACATTGGCGGCCGCCGGTACGAACGATCCGACCCAATCCAGGTTGGGCCGCCATCTTCCCGCGCCCCAGTCTCCGCCCGGAGTGGATTGATCGGCGCACACAGGAAGATGGTGGCCCGCAGGGAAGCAGGAAGCGGCGGCGAAGGGACGAGGAGCAGATATACAAGGTTTCTAACTTTCGAATTTCTCCCCCCTCCCATTCTTATTAACTTGCGAGCTTTCTTTCCCTCCCCTCGGAGGATAAAACCACTTTATTGTCTCACTAATATAAATCAATCCCGCTGCTCAAACCACTACGCACCGGGTGTGTGTGTGTGTGTGTTTAACGGACGGGTGCAGGTTTAACCCCAGCAGGTGCCCCTTTAATTAAAAAGAAGAGCCGAGTGAGCTTGAGAGGAGCTTACCGAACAACCCGAGAGGCCGGTACTGGCCTCGCTCCTGTGTGTTTTGCCGAGCCTGCCCGTTTGCTCCAGCGAGTGCCGCTGTCAGTCCGGCGGTAACCATGGCTCCGGACTCGCCGCCAGCTGGAGCCGGCCTGGCGCGCGCTCCATCCCCCGAGCGGGGCGGGGAGGGGAGGGGAGGCGGTGCGCTGGGCTGGGCTGGCCTTGGAACTCCAGGGACAAGCACCGGTTTACAGCTGCAGCACGGGCAACTTTGCCGGCAGATCGCAGCATTTTTTCCCTTTCATTTGTCTGCCTTGTGTTCGCAGGTTCCCAGCGATTCCCTACTTCTCTATTCAAGGAACAAAGTGTTCAAATGTCCGACAGGAGTAGTGAGCTGCGATTGGTAAGCAAAATGTAGGTTGTCATTATTTATATACTGTGTGTGTCCGTATACGGGGGTTTACAAATCATAACGGTTCTGGGAAGAGATTGAATTACAGTCCTACGTTGGAATGTTATTGCGTGTTGCAATGTGCAAGCAGGGTGTCCCAGTGAGCAAAAACTTATTTCGGCTCACGGCGACAGTGACGTGCAGAACAATAACTTTTTTTTGGGTGTCTTTAACTTTTTTTATGTTTACATAAACTCGTGCTGTGTAATAGTGGCTTAGGAAATTTAAACATTTTTGCATGTTGTATTGTTCACCGATCTAGTGCATATCGACAAAGCAGTGTGCGGTTGTGTATGTAGTTAATTGGCCATTGCCTATTTTTCTTTTGTATTCTGCTACAGTAGATGGCATTTGCATTGTTGCACTGAGACATTACACATGGCGTTTTTGATGTCTACTGACAGTAAAAACAATTCGAGTATGGTCGGCACTTGCATCTAACGATAAATAAAACCATTGCTGTTCAAATAGATACAAAATAGCTTCAGTAAGTTTATCGAGTTGCTGAAATGGGAGGATTTAAAAAAGAGTGAAATGTCCCTTCACCCCTGTGCAGTGTGCCACTGTTAAATGTTTGTAATTCTTTTTAGTTTGGTACTCTACACTAGTATATTCTACCTCCTAGTTCAGCTGGACTAATAGCTGAAAAATAGGTCAAGCTGCAGGTGATCTGAAACATGTGCTGCAGTCTTTTTGGTTCGCCCAAGCTATTGGGCTTGATCCTTAATACATTAACAACTTGCATTCAGTAGCACCTTGGCGTCATAACAATATCTCCCCCCCCCCCCCCCCAAATACTGCCAGAGTAGCAATATAAATAATCCTGTCAATTCATAAAGCTCCCTTGATCTAAAGAATCAGACAAATTTTACAGCTTCTTAAACATATTAACTGGTAATAAAATCAGCTAGGCAACTGGAGTATTAGTTACTCACAGATCATCCGAGCAGCATGCCAGAACAAAGGTGCCCATGCTGCCCGGCTCCCCATTGAGGCAGATATCCTCACTTAGATTGACCTTAATGGAGGCAAAACGTTTAAAATATAATGTGCTGATGTTTCTCAGCACTTTCATTATTTAAATAGGGATACAGAGTTTGTGTGTTAATGCGTAACTGACCCTGAAAGTGTGGCAACATGCCATCAAGGATCTAATGTTTATTGTGCAAAAAAAATGTTTGTTTTCAAATAGCACTGCATTTCCACAAGGTTAGTTTGTAGAATGTACTTGATTTCTGCAGACAGTCGATGCTAGAGTATTGGTGCTCTTTCTTCGCAATTTCTTATTCTAATTAGTTCTAATATTTTGCAGATAAGGAAGTTAATAAATGTGTTTGCCTAAAGTTTCAAATCACAATTGCCAGAGGTTTCTGTACTTTACAACCAAAGATTTTTTATTGTACCATGTGGGCACCATTTCAGAATGCATCTTTACTGCCAGTTGAATGATTCTAAAGTGCTAAACTCCACAGGAAGACGTATTCATATTTTGTGGGTCTATTGCTTTAATGAAGCACAAAAGAAACAAACAAAGCTGTACATTGTTTCTCCCTTACCAATTTGTTAGAATTTTTATAAGGATTGTCATTTATATTTGCCTGGGCAAATAAGTCAATTACGCAGTCCAGTAAATTACCTTAAAGAAAGACTTGTATTTATATAGAAACATACATAGAAACATAGAAGATAGGAGCAGGAGTAGGCCATTCGGCCCCTCGAGCCTGCTCCGCCATTCAATGAGATCATGGCTGATCATCCAAACTCAGTACCCTGTACCTGCCTTCTCCCCATATCCCTTGATACCTTTAGCTTTAAGAAATATATCTAACTCATTCTTGAATATATTTAATGACTTGGCCTCAACTGCCTTCTTTGGTAGAGAATTCCACAGGTTCACCACTCTCTGGGTGAAGAAATTCTTCCTCATTTCTGTCCTAAATGGCTTACCCTTATACTTAGATTATGACCCCTGGTTCTGGACTCTCTGACCATCGGGAACATTCTTCCTGCATCTAGTTTGTCCAGACCTGTCAGAATTTTATATGTTTCGATGAGATCCCCTCTCATTCTTCTATACTCCAGCGAGTATAAGCCCAATCGACCCAATCTCTCCTCATATGTCATTCCTGCCATCCCAGGTATCTTGTGAATCTTCGCTGAACTCCTTCCATGGCAAGAACATCCTTCCTCAGATAAGGCGACCAAAACTGCACACAGTACTCAAGGTGTGGTCTCACCAAGGCCCTGTACAACTGCAGCAGGACATCCCTGTTCCTATACTCAAACCCTTTCGCTATGAAGGCCAACATACCATTTGCCTTCTTCACCGCCTGCTGCACCTGCATGCTGCACCTGCATGCTTACTTTCAGCGACTGGTGCACAAGGACACCCAGGTCTCGTTGCACTTCCCCTTCTCCCAATCTATTGCCATTCAGATAATAGTCTGCCTTTCTGTTTTTGCCACCAAAGTGGATAACCTCGCACTTATCCACGTTATATTGCATCTGCCACGCTTCTGCCCACTCACCCAACCTGTCCAAATCATCAATATAGTGGCTTTCATGGCCTCAGGATGGCCCAAAGCGCTTTACAGCCAATGAAGTACTTTTGAAGTGTAGTCACTGTTGTAATGTAGGAAACGCGGCAGCTAATTTGCGCAGAGCAAGGTCCCACAAACAGCAATGTGATAATGACCAGACAATCTGCTTTAGTGATGTTGGTTGAGGGGAAATATTTTCCAGGACACCAGGGAGAACTCTGCTGCTTTTTTTTGAAATAGTGCCATGGGATTTTTTACGCCCACCTGGGAGGGCAAACAGATCCTCGGTTTAACGTCTCGTTGGAAAGTCGGCACCTCCGACAGCGCAGTGCTCCCTCAGTACTGCACTGAAGTGTCATCCTAGATTATGTGCTCAAGTCTCTGGAGTGGGGCTTGAACCCACAATTACTGACTTTGAGGCGAGAGTGCTAGCACTGAGCCACGGCTAACGCCTGTACTTTAAGAACTTGTGTATTTTTTCTTCTGCTGTAGCTGTGTTAGACCATTGCCACAATTTGCAGCTATAATTAGATGTCATTCTTTCTTGAACACTTAGAGTGGTTTGCAATATTTTGCTTTTTGCTTAAAATGCTTATGTGCATTTTCAGAAGCTCTAAAGGCAGCTGATATTTCAGTGTTGTTGATGTATAATATTCTTGGCCTCCATCTTTTCACCAGTTCACAGTTTTCACTGTAAACCTATGCTCTCTAATAAAGGTTGTCTTTAAGGTGCTGGATGAATAGGGATTTTTTTATTTGCTGTAATAACTATGCTGTGCAAATTAGTTAGTCACTTTTAATAAGAAAGCAACTTGTACACAAATAGGTCTATTTGAATATCTTTGGCCTTTCATTTTCCTTACAATGTGCAATTGTCATTTGTCATTTCTATTTTTGGCCCACCTTTTGGCTTCATGCTCCACCATCTTTTGCGTAATCGTCTGATTTGGTTTTGCCAGCCCTTTGATAGCAGCTATATATGAAGATCTGTTTTCAATTTGGATTCTGTTCAGTAGCTAGAGCCTCATTTGAGTGTAAATTGTGCTTCTACTACTATGAAGACAAGCTGTACAAAGAAATGCTACAAATTTCAACAGATAGTGTTGCGAAGCACAAAACTTGTTATATAGTTAAGTCAACTAACTTAACTTAGTTTAGTTTCTGTATTCATTGCTGAATGACAGTCTAGGGTGATACGATTTTAAAATACAATGAACGTAGGTGGGATACCCTTGCTAAGTTGAGAATAGGTTGGATTATTGAAGGACATCAATTTAAACATGTTTAGAAACTTTTATTTGTAATTCATTTTAATTGATTTTTTAACATTTCAGCACATACGATGTTTTAAATACTTAAGTGTTGAGAATGTGGAGAGCCAATGTCACTCCACTATTTAAGAAGGGTAGGAGAGAGAAACTAGGAAATTGTAGGCCTATTAGTCTAATGTCTGTTGTGGGGCAGTTACTAGAATCTATTATTAGGGACAGAGTGACTGAGCACTTAAACAAATATGAACTGGTCTGAGAGAGCCAGCATAGATTTGTAAAAGGTAAGCCATGTCTAATGAACTTAGTTGAATTTTTTGAGGAGGTAACTAACGTGGTAGATAAGAGAGAGTCTATAGATGTTATTTATATGGACTTCTAGAAGGCATTCAATAAGTTTCCACATAAGAGACTAACAAAAATGAGAGCACATGTAATTGGAGGCAACGTATTGACATGGGTAGGGAATTGGTTAGGAGGTTGGAGACAGAGCAGGGATAATGAGTATGCCCTCCAATTGGCAGGATGTGACTAGTGGTGTCCCCCAGGGATCTATACTAGGGCCTCAGCTTTTCACTATATTTATAAATGACTTGGATGAAGAAATATGGAGCCATATATCCAAGTTTGCCGACAACACCAAGTTAGCTGGCACAGTAAGTAGTGTAGATGGGAGCAGAAAGTAGCAAAGGGACATTGATAGACTAAGTGAGTGGGCAAAACTGTGACAGTTGGAGTTCAAATTGGGCAAGTGTGAAGTTATCCATTTTGGAAACAAAATAGATCGATCAGAGTATTTTCTAAATGGCGAGAAACTAGGAACTGTGGAGGAGCAGAGAGATTTAGGGGTCCAAGTACAGAAATCACTAAAAGCTAGTGGACAGGTACAAAAAATAATTAAAACAGGCTAATGGAATGTTGGCTTTTATCTCAAGGGGGTTTGAATACAAAGGGGTGGGAGTTATGTTACAGTTATATAAAGTTCTGGTTAGACCCCATTTAGAGTATTGTGTTCAGTTCTGGGCACTGCACCTCAGGAAGCATATATTGGCCTAGGAGGGTGTGCAGTGCAGATTCACCAGAATGAAACCGGGGCTAAAAGGGTTAAATTATGAGGACAGGTTGCATCGACTAAGCTTGTATTCCCTTGAATATAGAAGATTAAGGGGTGATCTAATTGAGGTGTTTAAGATGATTAAAGGATTTGATAGGGTAGAAAGAGAAACTATTTCCTTCGGTGTGGGGGAATCCAGAGCAAGGGAGCATAACCTTAAAATTAGAGCTAGGCCATTCAGGGGTGATGTCAAGAAGCACTTCTTCACACGAAGGGTAGTGGAAATCTGGAACTCTCTTCCTCAAAAAGCTGTTGAGGCTAGGTCAACTGAAAATTTCAAAACTGAGTTTGATCCAATTGAATGACTGAATGGGCTTGCTTGGAGTTCGAGGAGATCCAGTCACATAATGTCGCTGGATCTCCTAGAACTGTTAACACTAGACAAGAGTTTTACATTGTGAAATTTTTACACATGCTTGACCAAAGAGGGGTGCTTCTAAAGGAGCTGTATCTTAGAATTGCATACAATTTTCAACAAAGAAACAGGCCAATTGACCCAACTGATCTATGCCAGCCTCCACACAAGCCACCTCCTACCTTACTTCATCTCACCCTCTCAACATATCCTTCTATTCCTTTCTCCCACATGTACTTATCTAGCTTCCCCTTAAATGCATCGATGCTATTTGTCTCAATCACTCCATGTGATGGTCGTTCCACATTCTCAGCACTTTGAATAAAGAAGTTTCTCCTCAATTTCTTATTGGATTTATTAGTGACTATCATATTTGTGGCCGCTAGTTTTAGACTCCCAAATGTGTGCATACCACACTGGCATCTCCAGCAGGTACCCTCATTCTGTAAGGCCACACTTTCTAAAGAAAGAAAAGAACTTGGACTTATGTAGTGTCTTTCATGTCTTCAGGGCATCCAGAGCTCTTTGGCCAGCGCAGTGTTTCTGAAGTGTAGTCACTGTGTAATGTAGGGAAATGAGGCAGACAATTTGCATATACCAAGGCCCTGAAAACAGCAATAAATAAAAATGACCAGGTAATCTGTTTCAGCTGGTTGAGGGATAAATGTTGGCCAGAACAACGGGACAACTCACCTGCTGTTCTCAAATAGTGACATGCGGATCTTTTACATCCACCTTGAATAGGCAGACGGTCTCTGTTTGACATCTCATTTGAAAGACAGCACCTCTGACAGTGCAGCACGCACTCAGTACTACACAGATCTGTCAGCTTAGATTAAGTGCTCAAGTGTCCGGAGTGAGGCTTGATCCCACTACTTTCTGACTCGCAAGTAAAAGAGCCATTAGTGAGCCAAGGCTGACACAGGCTATCCACAAACCTCAATTCCTGTCGTCATGATTCTTGCCAACATTTTCCGTTGTAACTTGGTATGTCAAAATATCAAAATTTCCTATTCAATTTTGCTGGGCCATTATGTAGTTGCAGGCTTTGGCCACTAGAAGGTTCTGTGGAGTGTGTTTGTGATGTCTCTCTCCCAACTCCATTGCCATCTTGTATATTAAAGTAATCTTCTATTCATCATCTGACCATGGGCAGTGCCACAGATAATTTAATAGTATTTAGTTAAATATACTCAATAAAGGGTTATCGCTAAACTATCAATAACGTGCCTGGGTTGTGTGTGTGTGTGTTGAGTGTGAATTATTTTTTTTTTCTGTAGTGATTATAGAGGGGATTAACTTCTTCTTCTAAGGTGTAGGTGTAAACTCTCCTAGAGTGAACCTGATTGCCTTCCAATTTGTTCAGTGAGAGATCATGGAAAGAAAAAATCTTGAATGTACTTATTTTTGGGGGAGGAGGGAAGAAATTTCACTTAAACTCCTTCACTAGCTAGCTGACTCTTGTGGAAAATGATGATTGTGGACCCTTGAGAGCACAGAGCGTTCACACCACCTTTTGAATCTTGAGGTCACCCTCATTTATACTAAACACTTTCTTCTTGTCCACGCATGCCCTCTAGACTATGCCCACTTTTGTTTCAAGTTGTGAAGAATAAAATACTATTGCAATGATGGGTGTGGCAAATTTTGGATTACACTCCCATATAAAAATGTAATTGTATTTTTAAAAAGCACAACACTTGGTACTCAAATCAGAAAGTGTTACCCATGAACTTTAGATCCACTTGATAACGGAATCTGAGATCCCAGAGACTTTTTTTTAAGCTCTTGGGTATTGACCTATTTACTATCCTGGCCTGCAGTGCATGCACAAATGAAGGTCAGACTGCACTGAGGTGAAGGGAACACTCCTTAAAATTACTGCATAAAGTGGCTCATTGCATAGATATAGACATCTCCCTTTAATTGCAGAAAAGTAAATTTTAATAGGCATTGGGCAGAAAAAAGATTCTTTGGGTACGCTCAAAGTGTTTGAGAACAAAAGTTGCTTTTTAAAGACGAGAGGAGTGAGAGTGTGTGGGAACAAGCAGTATGGAAGACTTTTTGATTTATTCTCTCAGCCGTTCAATGTAAAATGAGTATTTCCAATTAAGTTAAGGTAGTGGAGGATGCCTCTATGTTCATGGACTAAATAGACACATAGACACATGCTAGTCATTAAGAAACTAAAGTAATTTGATATTCATAATGCAAATAGAATACATCCTTCAATACTAAGAGAAACAGGGACAGAAGTAGACAAAGCTGTAGTGTAAATTTTGCAAATCTCATTGAACACTAGGTAATAAGCACATATATGACCAGTAGTAACCATTCTAGTTGGAGAACAGTGACCCTCTGATTTTGGACCAGGGACCTAATGGTTTATAGTACTTATTAATGAACTCAATTACGTTTTTAAAATTGTGACATCTAAATTTGTGGATGACACCAAGTTGTGTAAGAAAGTGATATGTTCCAAGAAAGATCTATACTACTCTGAGATGTAGCAGCAACACAGATGAATGGCATGCAATATGGAGACAAGTGAGGTAAAGCACAGCATTGATAAAAAATAATAAATATTGTTGAACATGACAAAGCAAGACGAGAAAAATTGTAATAAGTTATAAGCACATTCATGCTGTAC
This sequence comes from Squalus acanthias, assembly GCA_030390025.1. Lineage (NCBI taxonomy): Eukaryota > Metazoa > Chordata > Chondrichthyes > Squaliformes > Squalidae > Squalus > Squalus acanthias. Next base: position 46,294,807 of record CM059428.1, on the reverse strand, counting down.
GTTGCTTGTTAAAGTAAATAGTTACTGAATGTGTATGAGTGGATTAACAGAGTAGGCAGCGGATGTGAGAGACTGAGGTTTTTGTGTGATCATTTATAGTGTATTATCTCATCTTGGTCACTACTTAAGAAATTACGAAGGTGTTGCCAATGATTCAGAGGGCAGTGATGTTGAAAATAAGATGAGAGGGAGAAAACGAGAGAGAAAACAAAGTTAGAAAAAGCAAGCAAAAATGGTAAAACAAGAAAGGAAACCTAACAGTGTCCTAAAGTACCTTTTAATCCAATGTATCATTTAGCCCACACATCTTAATGCTGTTGTTTAAAGAGATATCAGAACGCATTATGACTCATTGTGGGGGAGGGAACAGTGTTTCAACGAAGTGAAATAGCAGTACAGTGACTAGAAAGAGAAGTAAAAGGAGATGGGGGGGAAGCATTGTTATTAAATAATTCAATATCAGTTTTATATGCACCTGAGAGAGCATACATAAGACTTCAGACGTGTTATTATTTCTAGACTTTGAATTATATCTCCACACCTGTGTGTGTACAAGAAAAGTCTGATCAGGATATGGTAAAGAGGAGTAGAGTGGAGCCATTTTGTACAATCTGATAAATTGGAAGTGATGTTTTTCACACACCTTTATTTTGCAGTTCCCTGCAGTATAAAGTCAGCCTGTTACTTCAAAATTTCAAATTAAAAATTGCTATTGCAGCACAGTGTGTGATAATATAAGGATCTCGTATATAAATTATGTCTTACTTGAAAAACCGAGGAAGCCGGCTTTAAGTATTCAAATAACGTGGGGGCTGAAGAGTGTTTCTGATATTGTTTTTATGATCAGCTTAGTGACTTTAAAAGATGATTGGTAAGAGAAATTATATTGTAGTTTTGTCACGAAACAGTAGTAGAAAAGTAATGCTGAAATTTTTATATCCAGACTCTGAGAATTTGCTGTTTAAGATTGTCTTTAGAAAGTCGTGGAGACTTTCTGAGCCTTCCTTTTGAAGAAATTGTGTTTGGAAGACTTGTGGTGCATGTGCAAGGTGGGTGTGCACCAAGGCAGGTCGCAGGGCCATGCCTGTTGCTGCGGTTACAGATATAGGTGACCTGGCTGGTTGGAGGTCAGACATTAAAAGGAACAGTAATGTTTTAAATTAGTATTTCAACCCATTTCATCATTTGGTCCACCCACCTTCATTAAAAATAGTCAAAAATCTATTTAAGTAGACACCAATGTACATTCTGACAGGAATGCTGGAAGAGGAGGAGGTGGAGAGAACAATCTTTTGTTTGTCCGACATTCAGTACTGGATGAGCAGAAATTTTCTCCAATTAAATATTGGGAAGACCGAAGCCACTGTCTTCGGTCCGAGCCACCGACTCCATCGCCCTCTCCCTAGCATCTGTCTGAGGCTGAACCAGACTGTTCGCAACCTTGGTGTCATATTTGACCCTGAAATGAGCTTCCGACCACATATCCGTGGCATAACTAAGACCGCCTATTTCCACCTCCGTAACATTGCCCATCTCTGCCCCTGCCTCGGCTCCTCTGCTGCTGAAACCCTCATCCATGCCTTTGTTACCTCTAGACTTGATTATTGCAATGCACTCCTGGCTGGCCTCCCACATTCTACCCTATGTAAACTTGAGGTCATCCAAATCCTGGTTAAGCAACGCCTCGATTTCAAAATTCTCATCCTTGTTTTCAAACCGCTCCATAGCCTCGCCCCTCCCTATCTCTGTAATCTCCTTCAGCCCCACAACCCCTCCCCCCCCCCCCGAGATATCTGTGCTCCTCAAATTCTGCCCTCTTCAGCATCCCTGATTATAATCGCTCAACCATTGGTGGCCGTGCCTTCAGCTACCTTGGCCCTAAGCTATGGAATTCCCTCCATAAACCTCTCCGCCTCTCTGCCTCTTTTTCCTCCTTTAAGACACCCCTTAAAATCTACCTCTGACCAATCTGCCCTAATTTCTTCTTTTGTGGCTCGGTGTCAAATTTTCGTCTTGCAACACTCCTGTGATGCGCCTTGGGACATTTTACTACGTTAAAGGCGCTATATAAATCTTTCTACCCCTCCCCCCTTTCCCTGCCTCTGCACTTGCTTAAAAATCTGTTACATCTCTAACTTTTTCCTGTTCTGATAAAGGGTCACAGACCTGAAACGTTAACTCTGTTTCTGTCTCCACGGATGCTGCCTGGCCTGCTGAGTGTTTCCAGCATTTTGCGTTGTTATTTCTATATAAATGCAAGTTGTTGTTGTTTTGCCCATTTGTTTTTGGAATGCATTCTGATGGTGTTTAAACATACTGTCAATACCCAGTTAAGCACTATTTTCTAATGGTAACAGCAGCTGAAATGTTGGCAGGATTGCAGGCTTAAATAATGGACACTCATGTGCAATAGAAATGACCTTAAATTACTATTATAAAACTCAGGAAAAAGTTTGAGAATTTCCAAAATTATGAGTTTTCAGGCACTGTTCGCAGTTCTGAAATACCACGATGGAGTGCGTAAAACTCTTGGTCGTTCTAGATTTATAACTGTTGCTGAGCTGATGATTGCCATGTGGAATAAGCAGCAGTCACGGCAAGGAGCTGCAGTGTAGTAAGTTTGAATTTTTTACATGGGCATGAGAGGAAACCACTCATGCTGCTATATTTGCGTTACATTAATGGTTTTCTGGCATATTCTTTTTTCCATGAATTGGCACATAATACCAGAATCACTATCATTCATTTGTGTTTACTGTACTTTGGGACTTGTCCATGGCGCTTGCTCAGTGGGATCAGTGAAATAAACGCTACAAGGCTTCATTCCACACATGGACTTTTAGTCTGCAAGACATTCACTGTGATTTCAAAAAAATGTTATTGGGAGTAATATCTAAAAAAAACTTTGAGGTTCTAAACAGCATATTTGACAAATCTAGGTTCTATTTTTGACTAATATCAAACCAAGGACTTGTTGTTGAGGTGGAAGCATTTTAAAACTAGTTAAGATAAGTACAAGTGGACATGTAGACAAAACATCTGATGTGTAGCATACAGCACAGCTTGGGGAATCATGAGAAGGAAACAAACAATTACATTTGTTGAGTTCCGTCTTTACACCCTTAATCTTTTCAGTGGGCGATTTCTTTTGTTTTATTTAAAAATGTTGTATTGATAAACACTTTGGTCACCTTTGGATCTGAAAGCAGTTACTCGAGGCAAGTGGCCATCTGATTACAGATGCAAACTATACTCCACCCACAACATAAGCATGTCAGCTTTAGCGTTCTGTTAAGGATACGACTCTTGGCTTCCTTCCAGTTCGTGTTGCATTATAGGCCATCCACCAGAATACACACTTTCATAAAACACAGAATGCTTGGCTCCCCAGGACTGCGCTCTAATGAGGATGGAGTGAGTACTGAAATTGTTTGGCTGAATCCCAGCCTCAGTGGCAGTTTTAAAGTATGAGCAGGACAATGAAGGAATCGCTGCTTAAAGGGGCGTTGTCACCACGGTCGGACATTTTTCAGGAAGGTTTGTTTCCTGTAACAGCTGACTCTGAAAATTTCATGCAACAGCTGCCGGTAGGAAAACTGTATGCTGTAGCAAATGCTGGTGTGTAACTTTGTTTTCCTTTTCAGGCAAAGTGCAGTTAAGTCAGTTTTTACACAAACGTCTCTTTTTTTTTAAAGTTTCCCTCATCATGCTATTTGTCTTTCACAACATATACTGTCTTCACTGTGGTGTTAGTGCACCTTTAATGCATGTATTGGCTCCATTTATTGTATTTGGAATATATTGCAGATAGTTTTTCTTTTTGCAATGTTTGCTATGGTGTTTGCCCTATTGTTAAGTTACTGAGTTAGGTACGGAGTGGTCTGCCAGTTAGTACATTGCCTTATCACCTAAGTGAGGAACACCTTGACAGCTCAGCTCTGGGTTTGACAAGGTGTACACAAAAAAGAGATTTTGGCAGGCTTGGGTTCAAAACCAGCTCAGACAGATGGGATAAAAGTTGGCTATAAGGGTCTGAACAGGCACAGTTAAGTTCGCAGTAGGCAAGCCTACAGTACAAAATTGCCCTAGGTTGGCATTAATTGGCAATATCACTGAGAGGACACAGGATGGTTGGTGTGAGAAATGGGAAGAAAGGCCTCACTGGTGCCCGTGAGGGTCCTCTGGGCCAAATGGCCTCCTTCAGTACTGTAAACTTCTATAATTCAATGGATGAGATCTAGCAACAAAGCAAATACATTTACTGTGCTGAGTAGCTGTGCTGAGCTCTTGAAACTAGATAATTGGAAACATTTTTGTTCATATTTATGGTTGTAAGAGATAGGTAACACATGCACACAAAAATTAATCAAGCGGAGTGAATGCAAAATGGTTTAATTTTTTTGAAATTCTAGACTTGGATCAGCTATACATTTATCCAGTCAACCGTACTTTCCAACTGCACAGATTTAAATTCAACTGAAATAAATGCCGTGTTAGCTGAAGTTGAAGAAACTGTACGATAAAAATGCACTATGTTTTGGCAAGATTCCAAAAACAACAGAACCTACATAATTATAAGAAACAATTATCTGTATCATTATCTTGAGTCTCTAAACATGTGGTTCTGTTAAGAACATAAGAAATAGGAGCAGGAGTAGGCCAATTGGCCCTTCGAGCCTGCTCCACCATTCCATAAGATCATGGCTGATCTTCTACCTCGTCTACACTGGGCTCACTGGGCCTGATATTGTGGCGAGCTGCTCTCCCCCGGGCCACCCACCCACGGAGCCAGTGATCGGGGACATTCACACGCTCACTCACACACTGTCTACACTGGGCCTGATAATTGTGGTGAGCCGCTCTCCCCGGGCCGCCAGCCCACGGAGCCAGTGATTGGGGACATTCACGCTCACTCGCACACTGTCTACACTGGGCTCCCTGGGCCTGATATTGTTCTTCAAATGGCTCACTTTTTGCCCATAAATAACAGCAGCAAAAGAATTTTTCTTATGCTGCTGCTTCACTCGAATCAATGCAGATTAGCCTCATTCCCCAATCTCCCTCACCAGTGCGCCCTCCAAGTCCTACTCCTTTTGGCCCCCTCTGTAGATCTGCTCAATAATGGTACTGCCTCTATTTTCAATGCACTTGTCTCCATCAGGTCCTGGACAATAAAATAATCTTGTCTTCATGGGTCAGAGCCCAGAACACACAACTTATGAAAGGCCTGGCAGCCTAACATCAGATCTGGCTTGACTATGTCCAGCAGTAGTGCTGTTCCTTCTTTTGCTTCAGGGTCATCCTGGACCCAACTGGGTCTCACTGGGACTCTACTGCTCGCCACCTCCTTTTTTCTATCTCTCACCTCCTGCAGCCCTATAACCCCCCAACTTTGGCCTCTTGCACATCCTCCTTTTCCTTCATCCCGCCATTAGTGACTGTGCCTTCAGCCGGCTGTGCCCTAAGCTCTGGAATTCCCTCCAAAATCCTCTCCACCTCTGTATCCTCCTTTAAGACCCTTCTTAAAACCTACCTCTTTGACCACGCTTTTAGTCACCCCTCCTAGTATCTCCTCCTTTGGCCTGGTATAAATTTTTGCCTCATTACATTTCTGTGAAATGCCTTGGGACATTTTTCTACACTAAAGGCGCTATATGAATGCATGTTGTTGTATTGCATACATTAATACCGAGATCTCTTTCCTTCTTGACACTTAAATTCTTTATGCTGTAGCGGGTACCGTGGCATAGTGGTTATGTTACTGGACTAGTAATCCAGAGGCCAGGACTAATGATCCGGAGACATGAGTTCAAATCCCACCACAGCAGTTGAAGAATTTAAATTCAGTTAATTAAATAAATCTGTACTTAAAAGCTAGCAAAGATGACCAGTTGTAAAAACCCAACTGGTTCACTAATGCCCTTTTTAGAGAAGGAAACCTGCAGACCTTACCCAATCTGGCCTATATGTGACTCCAGACCCACAGCAAGAAGGTGGCCTAATAAGCCACTCAGTTGTATCAAAAACCGCTATGACAAAGTATATTGAGAATAAACTGGACAGACCACCCGGCATTGACCTAGACATCGGACCGGGACACAACAAAGGCACGCCCAGCCCAATCGACCCTGCAAAGTCCTCCTCACTAACATCTGGGGACTTGTGCCAAAATTGAGACAGCTATCCCACAGACTAGTCAGGCAACAGCCTGACATAGTCCTACAGAATCATACCTTTCAGCTAATGTCCCAGACTCCTCCATCACTATCCCAGGGTATGTCCTGTCCCTCTGGCAGGATACACCCACCAGAGGTGGCGGCACAGTAGCATACTGTCGGGAAGGAGTGGCCCTGGGAGACTTCAACATTGTTTCCGGACCCCCGTGAAGTCTCATGGCATCAGTTCAAACATGGACCAGGAAAACTCCTGCTGATTACCACCTACCACCCTCCCTCAGCTGATGAATCAGTACTCCTCCATGTTGAACAACACTTGGAAGAAGCACTGAGGGTAGCAAGGGCACACAATGTACTTTGGGTGGGAGACTTAAATGTCCATCACCAAGAGTGGCTCGGTAGCACCACTACTGACCAAACTGGCCGAGTCCTGAAGTGCATAGCTGCCAGACTGGCCTGTGACATGTGGTGAGAGAACCAGCAAGAGTGAAAAAAACTACTTGACCATGTCCTCACCAATCTACCTGTTGCAGATACATCTATCCATGACAGTATTGGTAGGAGTGACCACTATTGTTCCCTCTCTTTTTTGTGCGCGGTCCCTTTAAATTTGCTGTGCAGCATCTTCCAGCGACAACAGCTTCTGAGAGGCCTGCGTAGGACCTCCCGATTAATGCGCGTCCACGCACCTTAGGGGGTGCATTGGTGACCACCGCACAGTCCTTGTGGAGATGAAGTTCCGTCTTCACACTGAGGACACCCTCCATCGTGTTGTTTAGCACTACCACTGTGCTAAATGGGATAGACTCAGAACAGATCTAGCAGCTCAAAACGGGGCATCTATGAGATGCTGCAGCAGAATTGTATTCCACCACCATCTGTAAACTCATGGCCTGGCATATCATTCACTCAGCCATTACCATCAAACCAGGTGACAAACCTGGTTCAATGAAGAGTATAGAAGAGCATGCCAGGAGCACAGCACCAGGTGTACTTAAAATTGAGGTGCCAACCTGGTGAAGCTACAACACAGGACTACATGCATGCTAAACAGTGGAAGCAGTGTGCTATAGACAGAGCTAAGCAATCCCACAACCAACGATCAGATCAAAGTTCTGGGATCCTGCCAGAACCAGTCGTGAAGTGTGGTGGACAATTAAACAAATAACTGGGGAGGAGGCTCCATAAACATCCCTATCCTCAAAGATGACGGAGCCCAGCATACGAGTGCAAAAAACAAGGCTGAAGCATTCACAACCATCTTCAGCCAGAAGTGCAGAGTGGATGATCTATCTCTGCCTCCTCTTGAGGTCCCAGTATGGCCAGTATTCAGCCATTTCGATCCACTCCACGTGATATCAAGAAATGGCTGAGCGCACTGGCAAAGACTATGGGCCCTGATAACACCCTGGCTGTAGTGCTGAAGACTTGTGCTCCAGAACTAGCCGCTCCTCTAGCCAAGCTGTTCCAGTACAGCTACAACACTGGCATCTACCCGACAAAGTGGAAAAGTGCCCAGGTGTGTCCTGTCCACAAGAAAACAGGACAAATCCAATCCTGCCAATTACAGCGCTATCAGCCTACTCTCAATCATCAGCAAATTGATGGAAGGCACTTGCTAACAGATGCCCAGTTTGGATTCCATCAGGATCACGCGGCTCCAGACCACATTACAGATTTGATCCAAACATGGACAAAAGAGCTGAATTCCAGAGGTGAGGTGAGGTGACTGCCGTTGATGTCAAGCAGCATTTGACTAAGTGTGTCACCAAGGAGCTCTAGTAAAATTGAAGTCAATGGGAATCAGAGGGAAAACTCTCCACTGCCTGGAGTCATACCTAGCACAAAGGTGGTTGTTGAAGGCCGATCATCACAGCCCCAGGACATCGCTGCAGGAGTTCCTCAGGGAGTATCCTAGGCCCAGCCATCTTCCACTGCATCATCAATGACCTTCCCTCCATCATAAGGTCAGAAATGGGATGTTTGCTGATGATTGTACAGTGTTCAATTCCATTCGCAATTCTTCAGATAATGAAGCAGTCCTTGCCCATATGCAGCAAGACCTGGACAACATTCGGACTTGGGCTGAAAAATGGCAAGTAACATTCGCACCACGCAAGTGCCAGGCAATGACTATCTCCAACAAGAGAGAGTCTAACCACCTCCCCATGACATTCAGTGGCATTACCATCATCGAATCCCCCACTATCAGCATCCTGGGGGGTCACCATCGAAGGTAACGTAACTGGACCAGCCACATAAATACTGTGGCTACAAAAGCAGGTCAGAGGCTGGGTATTCTGTGGTGAGTGTCTCACCTCCTGAATCCTCGCAGCCTTTCCACCACCTACAGCGCACAAGTCAGGAGTATGATGGAATACTTTCCACTTGCCTGGATGAGTGCAGCTCCAACAACACTCAAGAAGCTCGACACCATCCAGGCCAAAGCAGCCGCTTGATCAACACCCCATCCACCACCTTAAACATTCACTCCCTCCACCACCAGCGCACCGTGGCTGCAGTGTGTACCATCTACAAGATTCACTAGAGCAACTCGCCAAGGCTTCTTCGACAGCACCTCCCAAACCTGCGACCTCTTCCACCTAGAAGGACAAGGACAGCAGGCGCATGGGAATACCACCACCTGCAAGTTCCCCTTTACGTCACGCACCATCCTGACTTGGAAATATATCACCATTCGTTTATCGTCACTGGGTCAAAATCCTGGGACTCCCTACCTAACAGCACACGGACTGCAGCGGTTCAAGAGGAGGCTCATCATCACAATCTTCTCAAGGGAAATAAATGCTGCCCTTGCCAGTGACGCCCACAGCCCTGTGAATGAATAAACAAAGGATACAAATATATTTAACCATGGTCCTGTCCACATGCATAACACTGCATTTATCTATCTTAAAGAAAATTTCTGTAGTGCCTTGCACGACCGCAGGATGTTCCATGGCTCTTTACAGCCAATGAAGTATTTTTGAAGTGTAATCACTGTTGTAATGTAGGAAATGCGGCAGCCAATTTGCATACACCAAGCTCCCACGAACAGCAATAAGATAATGATCAGGTAATTTGTTTTTTTTTAAGTTGTGTTGATTTGAGGGATAAATGTTGGCTGAGCGAGCAGATGGGGCCTCGGTTTAACGTCTCATCTGAAAGACGGCATCTCCAACAGTGCATCACTCCCTCAATACTTCACTGAAGTGTCAGGTTAGATTTTGTGCTCAAGTCTCTGAAGTGGGACTTTTACCCACAACCTTCTGACTCAGAGGCAAGTGTGCTACCATGGAGCCAAGGCATTTATCTACTACCACCTTCTCCATTGACCTTTTAGCTGCTCTAAAAGCAACTTTTGTAGTCTTTAAATGTGCATGATATCTGTCTCTGTTCTTCTAAGAATTATCTTCCTTCAGTCTATGAAAGTATTTTTGTTTAAGTCTAATTTGGCTCATTATGTCTGTGCCAGCTCTGCTGGAACAATCCAAAATTAACCACACTGCCCTGCTGTCTTGCCATAGCCCTGTATCTTTCTTTATATAATAACTGTTTCATATAAAATATTTGAAGGCTTTCTGTGCTTGTTCATTTGAATTGTTAAATGATTGTATGGGCTGTGGTACAAAGATTTGCAAATCGTCTATTTTTATCCTCATTTCCTGTAAATCCTGATCTAAGCATGAAATAGCCTGGCAAATTGGTCCAAGGTTGTAAACTGTTTCAAGTACTATATCAGGATCTAATTTTTCACCAAACTTTGTGCTATACATTTATAAAGATGGTGGGTGGTAACACAAAATATTTGTTTCTGTAGTGCTAAAAGATTTGCTCAATTTTCTAAACTTCGAATTTATTTTATTTTTCAAAGGTTGACACAAGATAAGTGAAGCAGCATATTTTGTATTTTTGTTTAATTTCAATCATGCTGATAAAGGCAGTCTGCAATAATAGCTCTCAACTGACAACACCCAGCTTTACTTTCCACCATCACCTTCAACTCCACAACTGTTGCAATGCTGTCTGATACTGTCCATAGGCCAGAACTTCTTTCAGCTAAACATTGCTGAAATCAAACCAATTGTGTTTGGTTATCAACAGAAACTGTGCACTTTAACCTGAGTTCATCCCCTTCCCTGGTACTCAGTCAGGATTAAACCTGACAGTCGAATAGGACACGAAGATCTGTACTCTGAGCTGATCTCCAACCACACATCCAGTTCATCACTAAGATCGTCTATTTCCACCACGGAAACATCACCCATCTTCATCCCTACCACGCCCCCTAGCTTTGCTGAAATCCTCAGCTATGCCTTTGTCCCCTCGAGGCTTGATTTTTTCCAACTCTGTCCTTGCCAGCTTCACGAGTTCCACAAATTCCAACCAATCCAGAGCTCCCAGCATGCACATCATCAGGAATTCTCTTCCTAACCCCTCTGCCTTGTTGCATCTTTCCCCTCCTACAAAAGCCTTCTCAAAGCGTGCCTCTTCAGTTACCTTCCCTAATTCTCTTCCCAATTCCTGTTTCGTGTTGGATCCCATCCCTCCTGAAAGCAACATTATGATAATTTGCTGCGTTAAAGGTACTATATAAGTGTAGGTTGCTGTACATTGTGTATTGTCCAATCAAAAGGCTGTATGTCTTTTTTTAATGTAGACTCTGGATGATACTGGCATCCTCTCCAAGCACAGATGGATAGAAATCCTCAAAGTACAATGAAAATTCATTGCAATACATTTTACATTGTTGTCTGATAACATAATGATTGGTGTTTTCTCTGTTTATGGTTCCCAGACATTTACCTTTTGTGCTTAAGACACATACTGAAGGTCTGTGATCTAATGGACACACCAGAGAGTTCTGTCTTCTGATGGATGCTGACTGAAGAGCTGCATTTCATGTGGTATGTTGTATTTTCTTTTCATTGTAATTCTGTTAGAGATTATTTACCAGTGCCCTGTTGTTCATTGGCTAAGATTTACCAAATATCAGTTTATCGTTGTTTGCCTGCAAAAGGCATTGTAGCTTTTGTAAACTATATAAAGTCAATGAGTTGGGCTAGAACTATAGCATCCTTGACTTCTTAATTAATATGTTAACAGCCTTGGGATATGGAGCAAAGCTTTGAATGCGAGGCCTTTATTTCTCGTCTGATAACAGAAGCAGCAATGTGGATTTATTACTAATCCCATAGAATGTGAATTGATATGAAACTACATCTTGCATCGTATATTTGTTCCCTTTTCACAAACTGAAATAGGTCTTGCCATGATGGAAGACAAAAAGCAAAATAGTGCAGATGCTGGAAATCTGAAATGTAAACAGAAAATACTCAAACGCTCAGCAGGTCAGGCTGCATCTGTGGAGAAAGGAAAAGGGTTAGCTTAACGTTTCGGGTCAAAACTGGAAAATGTTACAGATCTGTCTTTGTCCTTTCCTCACAGATGTTGCCTGACGCGCTGAGTATTTTTCCAGTTTACGTGGATTAAGATGAGTTTGTTGAGTTAAAATTCATGGTAATCTCACTAGTTTGTTAGAAATATTTTCTCCAGTTTTGTTGTTGCCCTCTTTTCCGTGTTGTCTCTGATGATTCTGGCTGAGATTGAGAACTTGTTGGGGATAAAACCTGTTGTAATGGATAGGGAGACCTGTCATTGCAAATCATAAGACTCTTTTTAATATTTTTGGGTTTTTGGTGGTCATGTTAATTTGTGTATTGCTGATTGGACATGGTCTGACTATCAGATGAGTTGTCTGAACCCAGATTCCCACCCTCTATAGCTCATAACAATGTTAATAGAGTAATGCTGTATGCCTTTTCTTAAAACATTAATTGCATCTGAGAAGTGATGTGAGGTTAAAACCAGACGGGTAGAGGAGAAACTTTATTATCCTTTTGTGCAGTAAGTGCAGGGAGACTTGCTGTCTATTCAGATGTTAGAAACAGTTAAATCTGATCCCAGGTAGGAGACAAAGCTAATCATTTGGGGTTGCTTACAGACCAGGGATGTGACTCTGTTGCAGCAAGCAATCTTTGTGTTTTGAATCTTGTAAGTGATTATAACAGTTTTTCTTAGTAGAAAGATGTCTTTTTTATTTCTCGTGTCTCAGTGCCCCTAAGCTAGGGAGAATAAAAATTGATCAGGTTCCTGTCGACTTTTCTAGAAGTACTCATGCACGGTGGTGTCTGCAAGACTGAGCTTAACTGATTCACTGGTCAAATAGCCTGCTGAAACTCATTGTCTAGGCTCACTTAGAGACTGTCCACTTGGGTGAGGTATTGGAGGTTTTCAGATGGCCACGTAATGATCAGGCATAAGTCGGGGATTTCAGGACAAAAAGTGGAGAAAATTGCTGCAGGGAAGTGACTTTAGTAGTTAATACTGGCGGAATAATCCCTATCTATTTCGTCCCTTATTTATCTTAAATGGAAGAAATTGTTGCTACCAGAAGAATGCTTAGTAAGGTAGGAATAAATATTTCCCAATGCAGATCCCCTCATGGTTCAACATTTTCATTGTCATGCAGAGTGACTGGATATTCTATGAGCAAGAGGCCGAAATTGGAGGGGTGTAGGGCTGGAGGAGGTTACAGAGATAGGGAGGAAATACTAAAGCATCACTGGAAATCGCTACGCACTTGCCTTTTAGGTATGATAGTAAGAGTTGACTTCCTCTCTTTCCCCCCTCCCCCCCCCCCCCCCCCCCTCCGAACCATCTTATCAGAATTAATTATTAAAATGGAGATTAAATAAATGGAAACATGCTAGATGTAGGAGAGACGCCGTGCAGAGAGAGATTCTTCTCAACTTCTAGTTTAAAAGCAACACTGATAAAGGATTGATTGCCCTATTAGTTGCTTTTGGTATGTGGCAAGTCAGAATACTGTGAGGGAAGGGAGAGGGTTTTGTACTCTCAAAAAGGAGAGATATTTCATAACTCATTCCTTTCTCATAGAAAAATTTATTGGTGGGAAGTGAAATTGACAGGGATTTAGAGATTAATGCTGATTGATGCAGTCAGATGTCACCTTGTGTAAAGTACTTGAAGCAGCTATTATAGGGACCATCACTAGTTAGAGCTGCACATGCAAAAAGAATAAATGCAAACCTTTCAACTTGTGCAGGAGTTGTGTAGATCTGGATGTTTCTCATGAAGCTCCAATCACTTTTGATAAAATCTTGTCAAAATGGAAACCTAGAGGGCTAGAAACCTCTGCCACTGGAGCAGGATTGCTAAGTTTATTGATATCTATTATTGATGCATATTTACAGATATTTTCTGCCACTTTATTCCCTATCTCTTATGGTGCTGACACTTGCTAGGGTACAGTTCCACAGGCACAATCAGTCTCTAGTACCTTACTCAAGTGGCCATTCTTAAAGTGTGAGTAGTCGAAGGCAATTCTTCCATGGAGGGCATCACATCCAAACTCTCTCCTGTCCTCACTCGACACCCTCATGTCTTTTCCAGTAGTTAACACTAGATAATGACCAGGAGAACTCTGGCTAATTCCTCCCCCATTCCTGCCGCCCGGGGTCAATTGTTGTTGCCCCAAATAATATCAGGCAAGATAGCATGGACTGGTAATCGAACCTGGAGTCTTCTGGCCTGCATTGCTGAGTCCAGGGCCCCAAGAACTCTGTGCAAACCTAACCAAATTTTACAACATGTGAATGTAGATTCTGCGACAAGTCTGTCTAGGATTTGGGGTGCGCTCAAATTCAGTATTTTGTTTTGAGAAATTGTGCATTTTAAACTTCAAAAACAGTTTACTGTGTTCAGTCTCGGACTACCATGTGCACTACTTAGCTGCTTACAGTTGTCTCACCTGACTTTGTCCCTGGCCAAGTGTGATAACTTGAAGTTAAATGGTTGCTAGCTAAACAGGTGCATTTTTTTTGTTTAAAGTGTTGGAATTTACAGACGTATCTTGTATGGTGGGCAGGACCTAAGCATTTAAATATTGTTTAAATATTAAATACTATATTTCCTAGTACTTTTAAAGTGTGCTGTACTCGCTGGCACATTAACCAAAATATAAGAGATGCTGTTGTAATTTTAAACAGAAAAGCTTACTGCTGCTATACTAGGAGTAACAATTTGTAAACAACAGCACTTGAAACATTCAGAATACAGAGCCTCCATAGTACATCAGAGGCTGGACTCAGTTTCTGCCAAGACAATTAAGGAGCTGAGATCAATGATGTTTGATAACCCCCATAATGTAAATTGCGTGCAGATTAATGTTACAAATCAATGGGGATTAGAAAATCTGTGTCATCTGACACTATTTGTCTCAGAACATGAGGTATTGCTACACCAGATACAGTTGCAATGGGGAAAACCAGGGAAGGGAAATGAGGACTATGAAATCGTAGAGCACTAGGTGACCTGACTCTATCCAGAAGAGCATTTTATATGAATTCAAAGCTATTTGTTATTTAATGTTAAGCTTTCTCTCTGGAAGTAAATAAACACTCCTTGGATTGTCATTGGTGAATTACAGTGTGCCAATTCAAATAGTTGGTTTTATCACCATGAACTCTGATTTGGTATAATTGGGTTATATATTTCATCTGAAAAACAATGCATCATCCCATTACAACTGTGTCCTACCTGATTGGGGTTGGAGGAGGTCCCAAAAGGTGCTTATTCTGTATGACAGCCTCTTGTTTGTCCAGTCTTCACAGTACAGTAGTTTGCAGCGAGTGGCAGGTTCTCGAAACATTAGACTCTTGTGTCTTTTCGAATATTTCTAAGGCACAACAGAGAATTTGTTTGTGTTCGTCAAGGTGAGGCATGTTAGTGCTGGGAAATGGAACCCTTTACCTTTTAGGGCGCACATTGCCGGCATCCAGAACTCCCGGTCTACAATATAATACGGCCAAATGGGTGGAGTAAGTTTATCTTCTATTCTGTTCCAGTGGTATCCTTTAAAGCAACTGGCTTCTCTTGTGACCCTCAGCAGACCTGCTCTGTGTCTGTGGACCAGAAAATCAGTCTGCCAGCTCTGGGGTGATGGATTTTAAAAAAATGTTAACATTTAAAATAAAAGCACAAGCGGTTCCTTTAAGGTAGAAACTATGAGAATGTTATTTGACAAAAATTGAGTCAGTATCCTTGCTCGCCCCCAACTTCCAAACAGCACCCCGTACTGCTGCAGTGCAAATTTACCATTTCTAATCTTGTTTCTCTGAGTGAGATTGCCAGTTATATGACGGTCATTGCCCAATTATTGGAGTTTTATGTTGTGGACTCATGCCCACTAGGAACGAGGTTAAGACTGCCCAATTTTATTTCAGCTAAGGACCTTGCAACTGATATTTTAATCCCATCAGCCTCCATCAAATTTCAGGTGAGACAAATGAAAGGTAATGCTGTGTTAATTCACTGTCAGTGTTTCTTCTCACTTTCCTTATTTCCCTCCCTTCCCCCTTGCTCAATTAACCTGGCATGTGCTTACACACACACACAATTTTATGTGTGTTTTTATCTGTATGTGGCTTTGTGACATAATACGCATGCAGATCCATATAGCCCAAGACTCAGACTCATTCATGTAATGATCATAATATGAATGTGCCACACACCCAGATGACGTTTCTAATGAAATGTCAAACATAATAATTACTGGGGATGCCAACACATTTAGAGTTTACTAGTGCCCAAGTTGTGAGTGATAAAGTAAGTAAGAGGATTCCAAACTGCAGCCTCAAACCCTAGCAGTTAACTCCTGTTTGCATTAGATATTTATTATTTGCTGGTTTGTCCTGTTTGAATTTTGTGCACTTGGGAGATTTGGTAAGGGTTGTTTCTAGTCAGGTAGGCAAATTCTAAATCACACCACCAAAATCTAGCCATATCAACAAAAGAAAGACTTGCATTTATATAACGCCTTTCACGACCACCGGACGATCCAAAGTGCTTTACAGCCAATGAAGTACTTTTTGAAGTGTAGTCACTGTTGTAATGTAGGAAACGCTGCAGCCAATTTGCGCACAGCAAGCTCCCACAAACAGCAATGTGATAATGACCAGGTAATCTGTTTTTGTTATGTTGATTGAGGGATAAATATTGGCCAGGACACCGGGGATAACTCCCCTGCTCTTCTTCGAAATAGTGCCATGGGATCTTTTACATCCCCTGAAAGAGCAGACAGGGCCTCGGTTTAACGTCTCATCCGAAAGACGGCACCTCTGACAGTGCAGCACTCCTCAGTACTGCACTGCAGTGTCAGCCTAGATTTTTGTGCTCAAGTCTCAAGTGGGACTTGAACCCACAACCTTCTGATTGAGAGGCGAGAGTGCTACCCACTGAACCACAGCTGACACTGCTAATTAATGGAACCATAGATATGAACTTTACATGTGACCACTGAGGCTGCATGGTGTTCATCACAAGACAAAAAACTTGGACACCCTTTCAATAATGGGTGTATTTTTTAAAATAATGTGGGCAGACAGCTGCAGTTAAAATGCCTGCTTTCATCTTGTTTTGTTTCAGGTGAGGGGGAGGCGGAGGGGTGAAGCAAAGAGATCTCTGTACATGCAAACTCTGCGGTGAAAATTCAAATGACAGGGTGGCGCAGCTCCTCTTTGGCTACAAATGCAGTAAAATGGGCTGCTTCAGTCAATTACATTTGCAGCAATTCTATTGTGGCCAGTGCATGGCATTAATGGTGTAGAGTCACTTTTCAAGAGTTCTTGTTGCTAACAATTACAGCTGCACAGCCATCAGAATTCAGGTACCTGGTTGTTCCAGAGTCTGATAATGAACACTCTTTGAACCCCAGAGTGACTAATCTGATTCTGACTTACTGGTCCAATGACTTGGGAACACTAAATTGGAATTTGAAGACCCTGCCCAGGACCTGATCGTGGGGGTCTAATTTATGAAAATAATTTGTGTTTTGGTTGGCCACGGGGGGTGGGAGGGAGGAGAGGTGGGATTTTTGGAGTTCTTTAGTGCCTGCAATGCACAGCAAATCTTTAAAAGTCAGCTGTAGTGATGGTAAGCCAGGGATTTTCAAGGGCAAGACAAGGCAGTGGTGTGGCATGTCTCTTGGCCAAAACACAATCTAAGACATGTGGGGAGTGGCAGTGAGGAGAATCAAAAGGAATTCTTTTTGGCTTTAATATAGAGTTACTAGAAAATGTGTGTGTACTTTGCACTAAACAGATGATCAGAACACTGAGTTCTGCATGTCCTTCCCATTTTTGACCTAATTCGTCAGGTTAAGAATTTTAGAGACCAATTTATGATGTTTGCCACTTATAAATGCTGCCTTGAACTTCATGCTGCCCTTTTATATTGATGTTAGTGAGCTGTTCGTGCCATCAGTTTCTGAGATGTAAATCTGCTGCATTCACTAAATCTGGCCTCCAGGAAGATCTGGAAAGTGGCGAAGGAACAAGTGGCACAAACATCCCACTGACACCAATAGAAGAGCAAATATTCCACTGACACCAATATAAGAGCAAATATTCCACTGATGCAAATTTAAAATAGTCTGTTGTAACTACTTTTTATTAACTTATTGTAACACTTCCAAGATCAAGAGAAAGCTCAGTCACATACTGCTCAGTGCCTCAACCATACTGTGTAATTTCTGTCGGGACAGACAAAATAGTAATTCAGGGAAGCTAACTTTACCAGTTTACATAAGAATGTCAGGAAGAAGTTCAATATAGATTGTGTACTGTGTACAGTTAAATGTCTAAATTTGGACCCCATCATCCCAAAGTACAAGAAACCTGGTCTTGTTGGAAATGTTATGAATGGAACATTTTCCATTATCTCAGTGCATTAATTTATATATATTCTAAATTAACACATTGAGAAATATCAGCATTGTCATTTTATTTTTAAATTTGCTCAAATTTTAACATTGTTATATATATTTTGGACTTGTATTGCACTCAATGAACCTCTGTGCCCCTTTTAGCTGCTGTATTCATATTGAGATTCTTCCTGAAGTTCTTATCTTTCTCTAGTAAACTGGTAGTCATTGAATAGTAGCAGGGTATTGCAAATCCGAATTTGTCATTCTTGTAGAACTTGCAGATGTGGCAGTGTCTGAGAATATTGGCTTAATAACAATGAGTTAAAGTTTTCTGCACCTAATTGTATTTTGATCCTTGTTTTGTTACCACTCCCTCAACTTTTGTAACTTATTTATCTTTGTTTAGTTTTGTCTGCACCAGGCACCATTCTTTGGCTTGGAGACATGTTGTGTAAACTGGTTGCATGAGAATAATGCAATCTGCCTTCCCCTCTCACTTTCCATTCCTCCCTGTAGCGAGTGTTTCATTTCTACTTGGTTTAGAATCAGAACTTGCAGTGTAATGAATGATGAACAAGAGGATGTCTCTTATCAGCTTGTGAGATATTGCTCTTGTACTTCCTGATTCTTTTAATAATGGATAGAATAAAATGTTAAAAAATGCTCCACTGTAATAATCTTCACTTGGTTCCAGTGGGCTTCTGAACTACCTGGAGATTACTACTCTTCTAGTAAAAGTCTATGGGTCATGGCATTTGACTTTAAAGGAGTTGTCAGTCTTCTTTCGTATGGTAGTAGCAAAGCAAATCAAATGTCAATCTCTAAGTTGGATATCCAGGCCAAAACTTCCGGTGTAACAGTGTGGATATCTTGTAGGCTGCCTGCGAATTTCCTCTGAGGGCAGTGCTCAATGATGTGCTCCAGGGTCTGATTAGGATGCTTTAATCTTCCATCTATGGAGAAGGTGGCAACATCTACCATGACCAGTTCTGAGGCGGTTGATGGTTGTCCACTGTTTGCGAGGAAGGTTTGATCCTTCAGGTTGTACTGTGGGGTCCTCTATACGGAATCCATTCCTTATGTCGCAGTTCTTCCAAGCATTTCGCCATCGGTCATCAAGGCTGAGGGGAGATCACTGAAGGGCTTCGGCGATGGTCCAAAATGGCCTTCTAGATTTGAGACAGGTTGGTGGTAAGTTGTTCAAGTCGGCCTGGATCGGCATGTCTTTGCTGGTGTAACGGTTGTATTCTCTGGAGACTGCATATTCGCGGCGTAAGTGTGGTGGTGCGATGTTTGCAAGCACGAGCAGCCAAGGTGTTCGTGTGGATAAAAGTGTACCAGTGATGATTCTCAGTAGAATTCAGCTGGACATCAACGGATTTGACATGCCGAGTTGTTAGTTACGCCTCAGTTTGGCCGAAATTAAACCTAAACATATTGCTGGAATGATGCATTGCACCAGGATCCAATATTTAGGCAAGTTTATAAATCATGGTATGTGATAATTAAACTATAAAACATCTGGCTATTGAGGTGCTAAACCAAATACATAGAATTCCTCCCCAAACTGTCTGTAGTGCTGATTGCAAAAATGGCGATCTAACAATTTTGGCAAGCAATCGAATCAACATTTTAATTGTTATTCTAAAAGAACTATTCTGGTTTTTTTTTAATGAAATACTTTTAACATGGCTATTCAGGCAGAGTCCAAAATTCAAATAAGTTTACTGTGTTACTGGTTC
Source organism: Squalus acanthias (assembly GCA_030390025.1). NCBI lineage: Eukaryota > Metazoa > Chordata > Chondrichthyes > Squaliformes > Squalidae > Squalus > Squalus acanthias. The sequence goes on along the minus strand of CM059428.1, from coordinate 46,275,101 downwards.
TAATTATGGCGTTACTGGTTCTAATTATTGCATATGACTCCTTTTAAGCCAATAAATAACAGTACAGAAGCTGGGTACTGGCACAGTTTACTCTTTATTCATGCGACACAGTGAACATTGCTAGTGCAGGGGGTGAGTCAGGCATCCTTTAATAGGCGTGATCAATGGTGCTTGCTTCCTACTGCCCCACCCACCCAGTGATTTGTCGGTCACTTTTTGATTTGCTGTCATTAATGCCGATCTGGGACACAAGCCAGCCTTTTATTAGCCTTCAATGGCTTACCCAAATATATTCAACTCAGCTGAACATAAATTTATCAGCCAGTGGGTTCTATTTTAGTGTATTAATAACAATTAGGTTCATTGGAGTGTTGATGCCATTACAGAATGAGATTAAAAATTCTAACCCCCCCCCCCGCCCCCGACAGTAGAAGAATCAAAAAGAATGTTTAAAATTGTGACTCATTACCACAAAAAACTGCAGTTTGCGTTAAAAATTGATCCAATGTTGAAGAAATGGCAAAGTGCTTTTGAGTCGCTTTCGAGCTCTGGAATTGGTAGTCAGGATTGGGCAAGATGCTAATGCTTGCTAATGATGAGAGACAGTTGGTGATGGAACTGCCTCATATACTTTCTTCTGGTCGTGAAACCAAGCATCGTCCTCCACCAGGTTATCAGCAAGTGAAAGGAATTTGCAGCGTCTCCTTTATAGGTAGAACAAACTGGGGTATGCTTTCTGCTGAAAATACCTTTTCATTCCACAAATATATCTGCCTTGAGAAGGGTTTGTGGTGCTATAAATGGCCCGTTCTTGGGGCACAATTCATATTTGCGGAGTAGTTCAGAATCGATGTCTTTAAATAGCTGTAATGCATTTTTGGTCTTCAGTTTATTAGTTTTGGTTGAAATATGACAGACCTGAGGTTTGCTTGCTGTGGTGATACTAGTAAAATACTACAATTCACACTTAATTGGAATCAAAACATTAAGGAGTGGAAAAAAGGCATTGGATTCATGCTCTCTGTTTCAGGATTGAATCTAACCATTTTTCTTAGATCATTTTCCTACCCTAAAACAATTGGATGCACCATTTTCATGATTTAACCTAGAATCTCCTATGGCCTTGCTTATGCTTAGCGGAAAAAGGCACGTCTTTCAGCTATGTTTGTGGTAACAGGCTGAGAAAGATTACAGTACCACCTCTGGCGCAAGTAGGAATAACAGTCATTCTTGGCTCTTTCTGGATGGTTTAATTTAGATGGGCCGAATAACCTTCCTCATGCCAACTTGTGATCTTGCAATACTGTTTTCTGGGTGTGAGTATCTTGCTGGATGTCAACCCATAATTCAGGGCCGGAGCTCTGGTCTCCACTTGCTGGGACTACCTGGAGCAGGGTTCGAACCCTGCACCTTCTGCTTCAGAGTTGGAAATGCTACCACTAAGCAAAAGGCTTACTCCATTATTTTCCAGTGAAACCCCCTTTATGCTTCAAATGGATGATTATATTTGAACCCAAGGGTCTTGTAATCTGTGCCTGTCCCCCTCTCTGCAATATTAATTAATTTTAACGGAATTAAATGTTAGAAGGAACAAGAAAATAACAATGCCTCCAAATCTTCAATGCTTGCAGGTATTGATGACTCAAATTTTTCACTTGCCTAGTCTGAATGAAAAACTTCTATTTATATAGGACCTTTGACATCGAAAAGTGTTGTCGAGGCAATGAATTACTTTTGAAGTGTAGTAATTGTTGTTTTGTAGGCAAACGCAGCAGCTGCACAAATAGCAATGCGATAAATGACCAGTTAATCTGTTTTTGGTGGTGTTAGTTGAGGAATCTCTTGTGCATCCCTGATTTTCAGCGGTCCATCATTGGCAACCATGCCTTCAGCTGTCTAGGCCCTAAACTCTGGAATTCCCTCCTTAAACCTCTCCACCTCTCTACCCCTCTCTCCTTTAAGACACTCCTTAAAACCTACCTCTTTGACCAAACTTTTGATTACCTGCCCTAATATCTGCTTATGTGGCTTGGTGTCAAATTTTGTTAACACTCCTGTGAAGCGCCTTGGGACTTTTTACTACGTTAAAGGCGCCACATAAATGCAAGTTGTTGTTGGCCAGGACACTGGGAGGGCCTTCCTGTTCTTCTTTGAATAGTGCCATGGAATCTTTTAGATGCACCTAAACAGATGATGAGGGCTCAGTTTAATTTCTCGTCCAAAAGACGGCACTTCCAACAATGCTGTACTCAGCCTGAATTATGTGATGTCCTGGATTGGCGTTTGAACCCATGACCTTCTGACTCCGCTTTGGCTCAGTGATAGCACTCGCCTCTGAAAGCTGGAGTGCATTTTCTGATGTTTAGCATGGTCCTGCTCCAGCTAAACATGACCTTGTTTGCCCATGGGTGCAATCCAGCAAATTTACTGAAACAATATATCACATGACTGACATGAAGTGAATATTAAACGCGCCATTACTGATACAGGAATGTCTTCATGTTTGTGTTTGCCTCTACTTTACAAAACTTAAATTGGGTGCAAGTAACTCCTCTTCTCTGACTCCCATCGTGGAATTGCAGTGTTTCTTGATTATCAGAACATGTTATTTCCATGATAATAGACAACTACAATCCCATGGTGGATCTCTCTTGCATATACAGTTTATCAACAGAAGCTAGAACTGCTCAGCCCACAAGTTTTGGGACTGAAGCAGGACTCTCACCCCAGGTCAAAAAGAATGTACGTGCAAACCAGACCTGTGCGAAAGAAACTTGTTCAAGGCGTTTCTAAATTAAATGACTAATTTTATGAGTACATTTTAATGATTTTTTAAAGAAATATTTAATTTATTATGTGATAGTTATAAATTTATTTTTTGCTCTAAATACTGAGCTGACTGAGGAAAAAATAGAGACATTGAGGAAATTATTTGAGTGATCTGACTGGTTTTGGGGTAGCTGGTTCCTTGTTCCTAATTAGTTGTGTTAGTAAGTGAATATTCAGGCTAATCCGCACGGTTAACTGCTCGAGACAATCATTGAAGTATGATACACCAAATTAAAGTGATATTCAGATCTTAAGTGTGACACGTGCTATAAGCAAGGCTTATTGATTTATTTATTCTATTCACCACTCCCTGGCAATGGAGTTGCTAGGTTAACCAAGACATCGCAAGATTGCGCTTGCTTGATTTTTTACTAACTTAAATTGTCAGGTTGTGGAAAATGAGCAATGTTGATCATTTTTAGATTTGGTGAAAAAAGTTACTTGAAGTGCACATTGTTGGAGTTAGTTGTGTGATTTGCTTTAACGACAGTTCCAATTAATTTTCCTATGAATCGAAAGCTCTTGTCTTTAGTCTGTTTTTGCTGAGGTGCATGGCCTGTGGGTTAAGAATCATGCTACTTAAAGTAAACTGTGTGAGAAAAAATTTGGATTGTTTTGTGTCCATGATTGCTTAATTTAAAATAGGTTTTGAAAATGCCGGTTTTATGAGCGGGTGGGAGGAATTTTGGTCGGGAAACCTGGAAGTCTGAGTTTCCCCGCACGTTGTGCCTTTTTAACACCACAGCATGAGTGTTTTTTTCCCCAGCAGGTTCCCTGCCCAGAAGCCAGCCTGATCGACAGGTCGGGGGGTGGGGGTCCAATGGCGGGCAGGGAAGCAAGTAAGCTTGGTGGGCTGGGAAGAAGCACTCGTGCTCCTCCTGGCCCACAAGCAGTGCTGTAAAGGCACTTACCTTTTCCACAAAGCAGTCCTTGCTTCCCTTTAGCTGTCAGGTTTCCCAAGGCCTGGGAAACCTGTCCAGCCAGGGTTAAACCTGGAAGATAGGTTAAATCTGAGGCACGCAGCCTCATTATAATATTTAAATGACCAATCCGCCTTCTGGGAGCGGGTTGGTATCCCACCTTCGTTAAAGCCAGAAGTGGGTGGGTTGGGGTTGGGTTTGAGATGTTAAAAATTTTCACCCAACCCAAACCCACCTATTTTTTTTGTGGTTTAAAATCGCCCCCAAAGTGTTTAGAGTAACTATTTGAAGGGAAAATTGAATTTTGATAGGCTAATGTGTTTGGTTGCAAAGTCGTTAATGCTGATTGCACCACAAGAAACAGGAAAGGCTAGTGTTGAATGGGGTGTCATTAGATTATATCAATGGCCTGAAATGCAGATCATGTATATTTACAGCTCTTATCAAATATCTGATATCCATCTTTGTATTTATAGTTAGTGAATACTGTGGTGCAATCACCTCTGTCTTCCATGCTGACTTTCAAAGCTTAGCGCCTGTTTCAGATCGCTAAATGAGAATTAGAAAAATCAGTTTTTGTCTGTCTATGCAGCATAGGGAAAATACTTGACTGAATTTGGACCTACGTAAATCCTATTTATAAAAAAAAAAATGTATTAAGGTTATTCATTGAAAGATCAAGACTGCTGGTTGATTTCTGAGAAGTATTTCATTCCAAGTGCTGCAAAAAGAATCTTGTATGACTGGCCTGCCTGTTTAACCCATAGTTATATTGTACTTTTTCGCATATCTTGCTTACTGCTGTAAATAGCTGTCCTCATGAATAAAACTGCTAATAGTTTAGCTTATTACAAAAAGTGTCTGGTGTGGCAAATACTGTCCATCTTCTGAAATGATGTACAATGTAGTGGAATCCTTATGTATTACCCAGTAGTAATAAATAGGAGGATCGTTTGCTTAGGTCATACTTTATCTCAGAGTTCAGATCATCGTAAGCACAGGCTTGCAGTGCAAACACGAAAATAGTAATGGGAGTAAGTCTGAATCATAATATTTATTACATTTAATTTATCAAAGTAGTTTGCAGACAAAATACAATTAAATAAAAATATTAAACATAAAAGTTTGACATACTAAAAAAAAACTATCATTTAGTTATCTAATTGTACATATAATGTGGTTCAAGTCTGCAATGTGTTTTCGTGCTGTATTTACTCCTGATGATTCTTTGACTTCTCCATTGATTTGTATATCTGCTCCACTCATAAATGTTCCCCTAACTGAAGAAGACTTCTGAGGCAACTGACTAGGTGCCTGTGATGCAGAAGGCTTGATTCCCTGAACCTGCACCTAACTGATGTATTTGCATCAAGGATTGAAGTCCCTTGTGCTGAAATTGCCTTGAGCTGATATTTTTGATGTGGTACCTGCATCTACTTGTGCAGGTTGATATATTGGGCCAAAGCTGATACTGACGTGACTTGTCACTCAACTGGTCTTCTGCTTCTCAGTCCAGCCACTTCTATGGTCATATCCTTACAGTGCTCACTGATCTGCCGGACGTCAGCAGTAGGCCTGTACGACATCCTTGAATCCCTTGTGATTGCTATTAGAACCATTTCCTTTTCTATGGTTATCTCCAACAATTGTTCCACATCTAGTGCACATCTATTGTCAATTCCAAAATCATTGTAAAAACCAATGCAAAATATTTATTTAATATCTTCATTTTCCACAATTTGACACCTTCCCTCAGCCCTCTTTTTAACTATTCTTTAACTTTTTATATGCTTCTATTATCTGACAAACTTTTTACATTTTTTTTTAACACTTCAAATCTCCTTTTTCACCTCCCCACCATACTTTCTGCATTCCTCATGATTTTCTTTAATATTGTTGGGCTTAATTTTATCATGCATCCCTTTCAAGTTTCAGTTTGGTATTAATTCTCTCAATTTATCCATAGAACTCTGTTCCAAATGTAATATATCCAAGTTTGCTGATGATACAAAGCTGGGTGGGAATGTAAGTTGTGAGGAGGATGCAAAGAGGCTTCAAGGGGATATAGACAAGCTAAGTGAGTGGGCAAGAACATGGCAAATGGAATATAATGTGGAGAAATGTGAAGTTATCCACTTTGGTAGGAAAAATAGAAAAGCAGAGTATTTTTTAAATGGTGAGAGATTGGGAAATGTTGGTGTTCAGAGGGACCTAGGTGTCCTTGTACACGAATCACTGGAAGTTAATATGCAGGTACAGCAAGCAATTAGGAAAGCAAATGGTATGTTGGCCTTTATTAGAAGAGGATTTGAGTATAAGAGTAACGATGTCTTACTGCAATTATATCGGGCCCTGGTGAGACCACACCTGGGCTATTGTGTACAGTTTTGGTCTCCTTATCTAAGGAAGGATATACTTGCCATAGAAGGGAGTGCAACAAAGGTTCACCAGACTGATTCCTGGGATGGGGGGATTGTCCTATGAGGAGAGATTGAGTAGACTAGGCTGATATTCTCTGGAGTTTAGAAGAATGAGAAGTGATTTCATTGAAACATACAACATTCTTACAGGGCTTGACAGGGTAGATGCAGGGAGGATGGTTCCCCTGGCTGGGGAGTCTAGAACCAGGGGTCACAGTCTCAGAATAAGGGGTCGGCCATTTAGGACTGAGATTGGGAGAAATTTCTTCACTCAGAGGATGGTGAATCTTTGGAATTCTCTACCCCAGAGGGCTCTGGAGGCTCAGTCGTTGATTATATTCAAGACAGAGATCGACAGAGTTTTAGATATTCAGGGAATCAAGGGATATGGGGATAGTGCAGGAAAGTGGAGATGAGGTTGAAGATCAGCCATGATCTTATTGAATGGCGGAGCAGGCTCGAGGGGCCAAATGGCCAACTCCTGCTCCTAATTCTTATGTTCTTTGCACCCCTTTTTACTTTATATATTTATTTGGACTCTTAACTCAAATTTTGTCTGTTAATGCTCCTCTGAAGTGCCTTGGGACGTTGTTACTATGTTAAAGGTACTATATAAATGCAAGTTGTTAATTCGTCTAGTATTTGAAGATTTCCCATTGTTGATCCGTCACCTTGTTTGCTAACATTTTTGCCTGATACCTCCTGATCTATGCATTTTTGCAGTCTGGCATCTGTATCTTTGACTCTTCATCATCCTTTTCTCTTTTGACAGTAAACCTAAATATGTTGTGGTCGCTATTTCTCAATTGTTCTCCTATACTCACCACACTCATTTGCTCCTTGTCATTTCCCAGAAATAAGTCTATCAAATCTCTTCTTTGCTCTAAGGAGAACAACCCCAGCTTCTTCATTCTCTCCACATAACTGAACTCCCTCATCCCTGCTACCATTCTAGTAAATCTCTTCGACACCATCTCTAAGGCCTTGACATCCTTCCTAAACTGTGGTGCCCAGAATTGAGCATAATACTCCAGCTGGGGCCTAGCCAGTGTTTTACAAAGGTTTAGCATAACTTCCTTACGTCTTTATTAATGGAGGCATAGAATATAAAAGCATGTTTTTAACAGCCTTCTCAACTTGTCCTACCACCTTTAAAGATTTGTGCACATACACCCCCAGGTCTCCCTGTTCCTGTACCCCCTTTAAAATTATATCATTTAGTTTATATTGATTCTCTCATTCTTCCTACCAAAATGTATCACTTCATACTTCTCTACGTTAAATTTCATCTGCCATGCGTCAGTTCATTAATATATATAACAAGACCAGCGGTCCTAATACCGACCCCTGGGGAAACCACTGTATACTGTCCACCAGTCTGAAAAACAGCCGTTCACCACTACTCTCTGCTTTCTGTCTCTTAGCCAATTTCGGATCCACACTGCCACTGTTCCTTTAATCCCATGAGCTTTAATTTTACTAACAAGTCTATTATGTGGTACTTTGTCAAATGCATTTTGAAAGTCCATATACACCACGTCAATCACACTACCCTCATCAACCCACTCCGTTACTTCATCAAAGAACTCAATCAAGTTAGGCAAACACGATTTGCCTTTAACAAATCCATGCTGACTTTAATTTATCATTTTGTCACGGATTGATGTCTGTAAACGTTTCCCCACCACCAGCGTTAGGCTGACTGGTCTGTAGTCGCTGGGTTTATCCCTCTCCCCTTTTTTAAATAGGGGTGTAATATTTGCAGTCCTCTGGCACCACCCCTGTCATAAATCGCAACTTCTACAAGAAGTAACTCAGGAAGTACTACTGGGCGGCCAGCTGGGGCGCTGTCCGGGGAGTATAAATACTTGGGCGTGGGCTCACCTTGGGCAGAGACAATCTGGAAACAGGAAGCTAGTGACTGCTAACTGGACCTCCATGTTTTGTTACAAGTCGATTAAAGCCTTGCTTTATGTTCAACCAAGTGCGTAGTGAGTCTTTATTACGTCAACCCCCATAATCTAAGGAGGACTGGAAGATTGTGGCCAGAGCAATTTCCACCCTTACTTCCCTCAGTAACCTAAGATGCATACCATTCGGACTGGGTGACTTTTTTCTATTTTGAGGACTGCCAACCTTTTAAGTAGACCTGCCCTAGCTCCTAATTGCTGAAACTCCCTTTGCAGGACCCTAATTCCTTTTCTTCCTATGTCATTGGTTCCAAGATGAACGAAGACTTCTGGCTGTTTCCCATCACTCTCAAAACTTTTGCACCTACTCTGTGTTACCCTGGCATCTGGAAGGTAACACCATTCAAGACTCAATTGCAAATGCAACAGGATCTGTCTAATGCCCTGAATATGGAACCACCTATTTCTGCTGTGTTTCTGCGCCAGTTGCTCCCTCTTCAGCAACCACTTGATCCATGGTGCTGTGGTTTTGCTTGTTGTCGCTGTACTACGAGTTGTTGTCCTGGTCACAAGTATTCAGTATTGAATTACCTGATTGAGAATTCAACACTCTCAGGCGATCCATGCACTCTCTCCTGACTTTCTTACTGTTCATTCATTCAGAGTGTTGCCTTAACTGCATTGATATCTTCAATAATTCACAATTAAAAGCATACCTTATATATTTCCTCCATCTTCATATTGAGACATAATAATTACTTTGCTGTTATTATTCAAGTGCTTTTTGTGTATCATCTTCCATGTTCTCATAGAGATGGACCCCAAGTTGACTAGTCAGTAGCCAGTTGCCACTCTTTGTGTCTGGTGCAAGTCCCGTTTCTCCAGTCCCAAAAGTTGGCACACATTTCAGCAGCACTGCTCATAAGGACCGCCACATCCTGGTCAGTGAAACGGTCTTTCCTACACCTTCATTGCAAACTTTACATGCTGCACAGCTGTATGTGTAAAGTACCCACAACAATCAAAAAACACTGCTTTTCGTCTTACCATTTTGCCAACAAATGCACAAAAAGGTTAAAGTACACATGCATATCTGCTCTGTGCACTGATCATCTTGTTGACCTAGGATTTCTTTGATTTTCCATTTGCTATTGAATTGGTTTTGCTGAGGCGCACATACTGCTTTATGTTTAGTAGTGCTTTGTTAGTCAGCTACACCATTTTAATTTGAAAATTTGTAATTTCTTAAATTGCCTTGCACAGAAAGTTATGGTTTAATACTACTCCTGCACAGGTGATGAAAGGATTGAAAATTGTGTACTTTACAAAAGATGTGTCCCTGTATTGTTATAGGGGGGGTTGGGGGGGGGGGTAAATTGGTCAGCGAGTCATTCTGGGCTGTGCTTGCACACACCAGCACATGCACATACGCAGATGATATCCCGTGGCATTGCTTGTTGTAGATCAGAGTATGTGCTGTCGTGTTACAGCTGAAGTGTTGGAAAGTAAGTGTGATGGTTACAGGAAATGAGTGCTTTACTTATGACTTTTAATATAATATAAATCCTTGCTGGGGCATGTACAATGAAACCTATCCTGAAGATGACTTGTGTAAATTGACTTCTCCACCACCAGTTATTTAATTAGAAAATAAATGTGTCTGTTCTCACCCTTCACTTGTACTTGGGAGTCTGTTTACTTGTATTTGAATATGTGGTGCAAGAACATTAGATGTTCTTTCTTACTCTCCAGACTCTCACTCTTACTTTACAGGGACTGTTACAGAGCATAACAAATGTCAGATGTTTTGAAAGTATAAAATCAGGCCCACCATGTTTTGTAAACTATAATGAGTGCCTAAAACTGCAAATCGCTACACAAGAAATTCATGCCTCATGGTCAAACTTTGTGAAACCCCAGGGATTATTTTTCGGGTTTCAGTTTTGACTGTGTAAGTTGCAGTTCACAATGTCATGGATTGTAAAGTCAGTTGAGGTTGTAAAGCTTAAAAGGAATATGTGCCCCCACCCTGCATGTCTGCTTTATAGAAAGCAGTTGCTTTAACAGCAGTCTCTGAAAACTAAGTTTGTTTAACAAAAATAAACCATACACCCTAAGTACTGATTGGATTGTTTGACTGAGAACCTGGAGTCCAAAGAAGCTTGACATATCTGAATGGCTGCCAATAAATGTAATTGGCAGACTTCCAAGCCAACTATCATGGAGAAAGAACTCGCTGCTGAATGACTTGTTTCAGTCCCTTTAAAGTTTAGCTGTTGGCATTTGCAATTTAGTTTCTACATGAGAGAAAACTGGCTAAACAAATTTTGTGGTGATTTTGGGATTGTCTAGAAGTAACCCATGATTATAACTGCAGGCATCTTTAATGGTACTGAAAGATGTACTTTTACTGAAATGATGTATTTAAATGATTTGATAACACATGCAAATAATGGTACTATTGTATACTTGGTTCTTAACCTTCTCTAGTCTATATTGTCTTATGACCAGAAAATTAACACTTTGTAGAAAATGTGTCTGGGAGCGATGATTCAATTTTCTTTCGAATTTAAAATGTGAGAAACATGTGTTTGTGTGTTTTATCATTTAATTGTTTAGTAATCAAGATTTGTTTTTGGAAAAAGGATTATTTCAGATATTATACAAGGCAGTTTTTCGCACCAAATGCTGTAGGTAGCTATATTTTTCACAGGGTAGAAAGAAAGTGCTGAAAACCTGAAATAAATGAAAAGGACTCGCATTTACATATCACCTATCATGACCTAGGACATCCCAAAGCCAATGAAGTACTTTTGAAGTGTAGTCACTATTGTAATGTAGGGGAAATTGCTGGAAATGCACAGCAGGTAGACCAGCTGTGAAATAGATGCCACTGTTTTTCTCACATCATGGGGAAGAGATTGAGCTGATAACCTACTCCCCAGGCATTTACCAATATACCTAGAAAACATTCAGGAGTTGGCTGATATAAGCTATTTTCTTCTTTCCCCTTTCCTAATTGAGAGTGCTTAGCAAAGGAGGACAAAGGGATTAATTAAGAGGGGGAAAATAGAGTATGAGAGTAAGCTTGCAGAGAACATAAAAACTGACCGTAAAAGCTTCTATAGATATGTGAAGAGAAAAAGATTGGTGAAGGCAAGCGTAGGTCCCTTGCAGTCAGATAAGGGGAATTTATAATGGGGAACAAAGAAATGGCAGACCAATTAAATACATACTTTGGTTCTGTCGTCACAAAGGAGGACACAAATAACCTCCCAGAGATGTCGGGGAACATAGGGTCTAATGAGAGGGAGGAACTGAATGAAATCCGTATTTGTAGGGAAATTGTGTTAGGGAAATTGACGGGATTGAAGGCCGATAAATCCCCAGGGCCTGATAATCTACATCCTAGGGTACTTAAGGGAGTGGCCCTAGAAATAGTAGATGCATTGCTGGTCATCTTTCAAAATTCTATAGACTCGAACAGTTCCCATGGATTGGAGGGTAGCTAATATAACCCCACTATTTAAAAAAGGTGGGAGAGAGAAAATGGGGAATTATAGACCGGTAAGCCTGACATCGGTAGTGGGGAAAATGCTAGAGTCCATTATAAAAGATGTAATAGCAGAGCACTTGGAAAACAATGACAGGATCGGACAAAGTCAACATTGATTTGCAAAAGGTAAATCATGCCTGACTAATCTACTGGAATTTTTTGAGGATGTAACTGGTAGAATAGATCAGGGAGAACCAGTGGATGTGGTGTATTTAGACTTTCAGAAGGCTTTCGATAAGGTCCCGCATAAGAGATTAGTGTGCAAAGTTAAAGCACATGGGTTTGGGGGTAAGGTACTGACTTGGATAGAAAACTGGTTGGCAGACAGGAAGCAAAGAGTTGGAATAAACGGGTCTTTTTCCGAGTGGCAGGCAGTGACCAGTGGGGTACCGCAGGGATCAGTGCTAGGACCCCAGTTATTCACAATATATATAAATGATCTAGACGAGGGAACTAGATGTAATATCTCCAAGTTTGCAGATGACACAAAGCTGGGTGGGCGTGTGTGCTGTGAGGAGGATGCAGAGAAACTCCAGTATGATTTGGACAGGTTGGGTGATTGGGCAGATGCATGGCAGGAATGACGTATGAAGAGAGATTGGGTCGATTTTAGGCTTCTATTCGCTAGAGTTTAGAAGAATGAGAGGGGATCTTATTGAAACTTATAAAATTCTAACAGGACTAGACAGACTAGATGCAGGACCGCTGTTCCCGATGGCGGGGGAGTCCAGAACCAGGGGTCACAGTCTAAGGATAAGGGGTAAGCCATTTAGGACTGAGATGAGGATGAATTTCTTCACCCAAAGAGTGGTGAACCTGTGGAATTCTCTACCACAGAAGACAGTTGAGGCCAATTCATTACATATATTCACGAAGGAGTTAGATATATTTCTTAATGCTAAGGGGATCAAGGGATATGGGGAGAAAGCAGAGACAGGGTACTGAATTTGGATGATCAGCCATGATTGCATTGAATGTCGGAGCAGGCTCGAGGGGCCGAATGGCCTACTCCTGCTCCTATCTTCTATGTTTCTCTGTTTACTTCCCCCCGCTCCCCCTCTTTTTAGTAGTCGAGGTGAGAGATGTCAATGCTGGAGAATGGAACTATTCCCATTTCAGGAGCCTGGTGTCAGTTTCAAGCACTCCCAGGCCAGTTATAGCACAACCAGATGTGGAGCAAAATGCCCTCATTCTGGTTTTTTTCCCCATCTCCCACACCAGCCATCCTGAGTGGCATTGCCAGTTGGGGACAGTTTTTTTCTTTGCGTAAGTCCATGTGCAAAAGAAACTGGGCTGAGAGTGCCAAAACTCATTTCACATAAGGTCCTTATTGCCAACGATAGAGGATACTATTATCCAATCAGATAGAGTTGGTTTTGAACCCTGGTCCCACTGAGACACCCACTTCCCCAACTCTCTGCAGATAGCTAATTGAATTTCTACTTGTTACCTTCCCAGAGTTGTGCGTTGACAGCAAATTTAGTAATACGACTGCAGAACCTCAATTCATATTTTATTGTATTGTAAATAGCAGAGGTCCCACTGGTTACATTTTCCCAGCAGAGACTTTTCCATTTGTCAGAGTCCAATGATCCTCTCACCTGGAGTTAGCTGCAAGGGTTAATACAGCTCAAACATCCCAAAGAATGTGAATGGTTCATTTTTTTGAGCAGCATATGTGTGGAGAGTGAGAGTCTGATATTTGTTATGCTCTGTAACAGGCCCTGTCAGGTAGGACTGTGATTTGGAAATAATCCCCGTAAAGAACTCTTGGTACAAAGAATAAGGACCTCAAATTCCTGGGGCCGGGGGAGGGTAGTTTGGTGGGGGGAAGTCATGAAATTTTGGGGGGGACCCGGGATCTGGCAGGGCTATGGTTCCTTTCAGTCCTATTTGGGAGAAAGAAGAAAAGAAAGACTTGCATTTATATAGCGCCTTTCACGACCACCGGACGTCCCAAGTGCTTTACAGCCAATGAAGTACTTTTGGTGTAATCACTTGTAATGTAGGAAACACGGCTGCAAATTTGCGCACAGCAAGCTCCCACAAACTGCAATGTGATAATGACCAGATAATTTTTTTTAGTGATGTTGATTGAGGGATAAATATTGGCCAGGACACTGGAGATAACTCCCATGCTCTTCTTCGAAATAGTGCCATGCGATCTTGTACATCCACCTGAGAGAGCAGATGGGGCCTCGGTTTAACATCTCATCCAAGAGACGGCACCTCCCACAGTGTAGCGCTCCCTCAGTACTAGACTGGAGTGTCAGCCTAGATTTTTGTGCTCAAGTCTCTGGAGTGGGACTTCAACCCACAACCTTCCTGGAAATTAGTGGCTGTGTTGTATTGCCATGTCATACAATCTATTTACCTCATTTATGCCCTTAGCAACCCTGGGCACCAGGGTTGTCTGTTCCTTCCTGGCAGCCAGCATTTCTAGGGTTGTATTGGGGATGGTATGTGGGGCAAGGGAATTAATTAAAAAAATTCAAATGCTGTTTTCGGCTAAACAATCAATCAACCAAAACCAGCAGAAAAAGCCAACATAAGATTTCAAAAACGTTTCCTGTTCTTCCCAGAGCACTGAGAACCCACTAAAAAGGCAACATATCACAGGGAAAGTACCATCCCCCCCCCCGCCCCCAAACGCAGGCAAGCGACCCAGTTGCGCTAGAAATGGTGCCCAAAATATTTAAGTGACCCTGGGATTTCTGCTAGGGTCAGGGAGTTGGGCAGTGGGTGGGCAGGGGCTCACTCCACCCATTCCCCCCCCCTACCCCCCGAAGGCCTCCCAGCAATGCCAAGCTCAAGTATTTTGAATCTCTATGTTTGCAGCAAATGTGCCCACAGTTTTCCAATGTGCACTCTGAAAATCACCCCTAATGAGTTAAAGTAACTTGTGGTCTGGTCTTTTAGATGCTGGCGCAAACTCCTTGTAACGATGAAGTCTATCCAAGGCGCTTGCTATTTGTTCCATACTCGGGCAATGTGATACTGGCAAAAATGTTTAGAAGTACGGATTTGATCATCATAGATTTCTACGGTTGCCCTGTTTTTAAAAAAAAATATATATTTTTTCTTTTTGTTTAGGATTTCTTAATTTATTATACCAGAGAAGATATTTATTATGTATTTTTTTTAAGCTTGCTGCAGTTTCCTCAAGCAGAACTTGTGTGGCGAGTGCGAGTTTGATATTTGTAGTGTGAATATAATTATTTTCTTCTCTCGTCAGTTTGCGTTTTTGCAGTACGTGAGAAAAGTGAACACTGCCATCCTCCCTTGGCATTTCAGTCCAACCCCTGCTGTTGGGAATTGTGTGAACAGTGTTTATTGGGTCTGAAATGTTTCATACTGACGTAAAAAGCAAACACGTGCAAACTTGTGCATGCCACATTAGTCATTAGGTACTATTTATCAGTGGGGTTTTGTTTTCCTCACACGTGTGGATTAGACTACACAGACTCGAGGCCATACTGTCTGTGGCATGTGCCAGAATACAACAGCGAATGTTCAATGGACGAGCAGAACTTCAAGCCCTGCGAATTTTGAATGATTTAAGCCGCAGTGTTCGTCCATTCACTTTTTTTTTAAACAAAACGGTTTGGTTCTGGAATTGTTGACTAATAATGTTTAGAGTAAGTTTCAGAATAATGAGCAGAAATTACCCAAAATATTGCACTAGGCATTTCCCTAATAATTCCCATCATTCCCCACACCCTGTGGGGAACGGGTGTGGGTGAAAGAGAAAGACATTCTGTGTTGTGGTTGTCTGAAAACTAGCTTGTGATCTCAATAACCTAAAATGTTTTGCTAGGTTATAACCTAACTTCATATGTCAGCACTTAATTTGTCTGCACATCTGTTAAAATGTGTCATCTCTCCAGTAACTCTAAAAAGAATCTTCTGGGCTCACATTTCGCAACTTATTTCCTTTCTCCTGGATTCTTTTTAAAATACAGATGAACTGGAAAAAGTCAGCATATCGCACAACTTCACTCGAACACTAGAGTAAGAACTTGACCTGGAGACATTTGATCAGATCTTGATGTTGGCTGAGTTGGAAATCATGGTCTCTCTCATATGGTTATGCACTTGGAAACCTGATTTGCAATTTTAATGAATTTCATGCTTCATCCAAAGTAAAAGAAAGAACTTGCATTTATAGAACGCCTTTCATGACCTCAGGATGTCCCAAAGCGTTTTACAGCCAATGAAGTACTTTTGAAGCGTAGTCACTGATGTAATGTAGGAGACGCTGCAGCCAATTTGCGCACAGCATTGTCCCATAAACAGCAATGTGATAATGACCAGATAATCTGTTTTTAGTGATGTTGGCCATAACACCAGGAATGATACCCCTGCTGCTCTTCAAAATACAGGAAACTCTTTATTAACCGGGACCGGCGTGGTGCCGGTTAATCAAAAAGTCCGGATAATGGAGAGTTATATCTCCCAACGTACGAGAGCCCCGTACACATTGACATGCGCCTGCATTCGGAGCTCCGTCTCCCCGGGGACCGCCAGCTGACCATCTGTCGTATCCGCTGCCTACCCGGGCTGCACATTCCCCTCCCAATCTACACGCTCCGATACAAGGCAAACGCCTCGGTTTTTTTTAAAGTTAATTTTAAACGAGAGATGAAGGAAAACCCCGGTTACCTACTCAAGAATTTTGCCGGTTAAGAGAGATTTCCGGATATTTGGGTGCCGGTTAATAAAGAGTTTCCTGTAGTGCCATGCGATCTTTTACGGCCATCTGAGAGGGCAGCATGGGGCCTCGGTTTAACATCTTATCCGTAAGATGGCAACTCTGACAGTGTAGCATTCCCTCAGTACTGCACTGGAGTGTCGGCCTAGATTTTTGTGCTCCAGTCTCTGAAGTGGGACTTGAACCCATAACTTTCTGACTCAAAAGTGAGCGTGCTACCACTGAGCTACAGCCAGTGGCCTGGTGGCAGAGCACACTTGTGCACTGCGTGGTGGATATGATGTATGTCGTCTTCACAGCTGGGCCACCTAGCAGAGTAGTTCAATAGAGCCAAAGGAAAGTCCTTTTAATTGTGAAATGCTTGGCTGCTTTTGTATGTGTGTGATTGGGATATTGGTATCGCCGGTTGCTAATGGGCCCATCTCATGCAGCCGGTGCTACCCAGTGTAAACCGGCTGGATTAGCCGAATCTGGCAGCCTAAAGACGCACTTTTGTTTTCACCAGTTTCCCCCGACTGTCATATTTAGTGATTACAGAAAATTTGCACTGGGACTAGCACTGACTTGCCTGTGCTTTGGGTACCAGCAGCACAAACAAATCACGGACTACCAAAATACAAACTGATGTTCCGCTCTTGCCCACAGAGGAGAGCAGAATTCTCAGATGCCTGGAAATGGGAGGAGGGATCCAAAGCTGAGCGGAAAAAGGTTATGCAATTTTAATTTCAAAAAGTTTTGCCAAGCTCATAATAGCTGCAGCTGCAGTTTAGGACAATAAAGAACGTATTTCCTCACATTGTTGTAGTTTAACTGACAAATGTCTTTTAATTGTGAAATTAGTTTGTTGCTCTCTCTGAGAGCGTATCAAGACTCTCACAGATACTGAAATTTACAATAAAAGCCTTCACCTCTCCCAACAAAGAGTGGATTAAGTTCTGAAAGTCTTCATTTCTGAGGTGAAAACCTATACACTTCGTATTGGGAGTTTAAACATAATTAATTAACTGAGCAGCAGGAGCTGTTCGTAGAGTCTGTACTGAGTGGGAGAAACGGTGGTTTGGCATTTACATGATTACCTGGGTTATGAGTTGGATCACACACTTCCTGTTGAATGTGTAGGTTCTGGGCATCATTCAGTGGGTTGGGTGTTACTGGTGTTACTAGTGTTACTCATCGGTCATATTATAAAAATATCTGTCAGAGTCCAGTTTTGCTGAGAATATTTGGAGCAACAGTGACTACACTCCAAAAGTACTTCATTGGTTGTAAAGTGCTTTGAGACACCCGGTGGTCGTGAAAGGTGCTATAGAAATGCAAGTCTGTCTTTCTTGTTGAAAGTTCTGCACTGTAGCAGCGATAGAGTTATAGTCATAGTTATACAGCACAGAAAGAGGCCCATCGTGTCCGCGCCGGCCATCAAGCCCTGTCTATTCTAATCCGATTTTCCAGCACTTGGTCCGTAGCCTTGTATGCTATGGCGTTTCAAGTGCTCACCTAAATGCTTCTTGAATGTTGTGAGGGTTCCTGCCTCTACCACCCTTTCAGGCAGTGAGTTCCAGATTCCAACCACCCTCTGGGTGAAAAAGTTTTCCCTCAAATCCCCTCTAAACCTCCTGCCCCTTACCTTGAAACTATGCCCCCTGGTTATTGACCCCTCTACTAAGGGGAAACGTTCCTTTCTATCTACCCTATCTATGCCCCTCATAATTTTGTACACCTCAATCAGGTCCCCCTTAGCCTTCTCTGCTCGAAGGAAAACAACCCCAGCCTGTCCGGTCTCTCTTCATAGCTGAAGTGCTCCAGCCCAGGTAACATCCTGGTGAATCTCCTCTGCACCCTCTCTAATGCAATCACATCCTTCCTATAGTGTGGTGACCAGAACTGCACACAGTATTCCAGCTGTGGCCTAACTAGCGTTTTGTACAGCTCCATCATAACCTCCCTGCTCTTATATTCTATGCCTCGGCTAATGAAGGCAAGTATCCCATATGCCTTCCTAACCACCTTATCTACCTGTCCTGCTGCCTTCAGGGATCTATGTACATGCACACCAAGGTTCCTCTGTCCTTCCTAGGATCCTACCATTCATTGTGTATGCCCTTGCCTTGTTAGTCCTCCCAAAATGCATCACCTCACACTTTTCAGGGTTAAATTCCATTTGCCACTGTTCTGCCCATCTGACCAACCCGTCCATATCGTCCTGTAGCCTGAGGCTTCCCTCCTCGCTATTTACCACTCCACCAATTTTCGTGTCATCTGCGAACTTACTGATCATACCTCCTACATTCATATCTAAATCATTAATGTACACTACAAACAGCAAGGGACCCAGCACCGATCCCTGCGGTACACCACTGGACACAGGCTTCCAGTCACAAAAGCAACCTTTGACCATCACCCTCTGCCTCCTGCCACTAAGCCCATTTTGGATCCAATGTCCCAAATTGCCCTGGATCCCATGGGCTCTTACCTTCTTGACCAGTTTCCCATGCGGGACTTTGTCAAAAGCCTTACTCAAGTCCATGCAGACTACATCAACTGCACTACCCTCATCCACACACCTAGTCACCCCCTCTCAAAATTCAATCAAATTGGTTAGACATGATCTCCCCCTGACAAGGCCATGCTGACTATCCTTGATTAATCCTTGCCTCTCCAAGTGGAGACTAATTCTGTCCCTCAGAATTTTTTGCAATAATTTCCCTACCACTGATGTTAGGCTCACTGGCCTGTAATTCCCTGGTTTATCCCTACTACCCTTCTTGAATAATGGTACTACGTTAGCTGTTTTCCAGTCCTCTGGTACCTCCCCTGTGGCCAGAGAGGTTCTGAAAGTTTGTGTCAGAGCCCCTGTAATCTCCTCCCTTGCTTCACACAGCAGTCTGGGATACATCTCGTCTGGGCCTGGGGATTTATCCACTTTTAAGCCCGCTAAAACCGCCAGTACCTCCTCCCTCTCAATGCTAATTTGTTCAAGTATATCATAATCCCCCTGCCTGATTTCTATGCCTACATCGTCCTTCTCCATAGTGAACACAGATGCAAAATATTCATTTAAAACCTCACCTACATCTTCCGGCTCTACACACAGATTGCCACTTTGGTCCCTAATGGGCCCTACTCTTTCCCTGGTTATCCTCTTGCCCTTAATATACTTAAAACACCTTGGGATTTTCCTTTATTTTGCCTGCCAGTGTTTTTTCATGCCCCCTCTTCGCTCTCCTAATTTCTTTTTTAAGTACCCCCCCTGCACTTTCTATACTCCTCTAGGGCTTCCACTGTTTTTAGTCCTTTGTATCTGCCAAAAGCCTCCCTTTTTTTTCCTAATCCATTCTTGTATATCCCTTGACATCCAGGGCTTGTTGGTCCCACCCTTGACCTTTGCAGGAACATGTTGGCGTTGTACTCTCTCTATTTCCTTTCTGAAAGACTCCCACTGCTCTGATGTGGATTTTCCTACAACTAGCTGATCCCAGTCCACTTTGGCCAGATCCTGCCTTATCATATTAAAATCGGCCTTCCCCCAATTTAGAACCTTTTATTTCCGGTCCATCTTTGTCCTTTTCCATGACTACCTTAAATCTCACCGAATTATGGTCACTGTCACCAAAATGCTCTCCTACTGACACTTCTACCACTTGCCCGGCTACATTCCCTAGAATTAGGTCCAGTACCGCCCCCTCTCTTGTAGGACTTTCTACATGCTGGCTCAAAAAGCTCTCCTGGATGCACTTTAATGTTGCTTGTCTATACAACTCCTTTTCCTAGGCTAACCATGTGTAATTTATTTCTGTGGAATGTAGTTACATAAAGATGAGTTTTCTACCACACAGAAAATTTGGGTGGTTTTACATAAGTGCAATATGGGTGAAATCTTCTATTACAAGAAGCTATTGCAATAAACAGTTATTCTCTGGGGAGGGAATATAGCTTTATAAATTCCCTGCGATACCTCAAGTTCTGTAGAAATTGCTGGCAAAGATACTAGTGCAAGTTTTGGGAACCTACGACTGGCTGAGAAAGGAAGGGTCCAAACATCAAGCCATTGTTTCCAAGACTGTCACTGACCTCATCATCTCTGGAGATCTTCCCTCCATGGCTGTCAACCTCATAGTCCCCCAACCCTGCACAGTCTGCTTCTACCTCCTTCCCAAGATCCACAAACAGAGCTGCCCTGGTAGACCCATCATTTCAGCCTGTTCTTGCCCCACAGAACTGATTTCTTCCTATCTCGACTCTTATTTTTTCTCCCCTTGTCCAGTCTCTTCCCACCTACATTTGCGACTCTTCCAACGCCCTCCGCCACTTTAACAGTTTCCAGTTTCCTGGCTCCAACCGTCTCCTTTTCACTGGACGTCCAATCCCTCTACACCTCCATCCCCCACCAGGACGGCATGAGGATGCTCCGCTTCTTCCTTGAACAGAGGTCCAACCAGTCCCCATCCACCACCACCCTCCTCCGTCTGGCTGAACTTGTTCTCACATTGAACAACTTCTCCTTTGACTCCACTCACTTCCTCCTAATTAAAGGTGTTGCTGTGGGAACCCACTTGGGCCCTAGCTATGCCTGCCTTTTCGTGGGATATGTGGAACATTCTTTGTTCTAGTCCTACTCGGGTCCCCTGCCTCACCTCTTTTTCCAGTACATTGATGACTGCATTGGTGCTGTTTCCTGCTCTCACCCTGGACTAGAAAATGTAATTCATTCTGTATCCAATTTCCACCCTTCTCTCAGCTTCACATGGTCCATCTCCGACTCTTCCCTTCCCTTCCTCGACTTCTGTGTCTCCATTTCTGGGGATGGGCTATCGACAAACATTCACTATAAGCCCACTGACTCCCACAGCTACCTGAACTATACTTCCTCCCACCCCGCTCCCTGTAAGCACTCTATTCCATTCTCCCAGTTTCTCCGTCTCACCCGCATCTGTTCTGACGATGCCAACTTCCATACTAGTGCTTCCGATATGTCTTCCTTTTTCCTCAACCGAAAATTCCCCTCTACCGTGGTTGACATGGCCCTCGACCGGGTCCGTTCCATTTCCTGCACTTCTGCTCTCACCCCTTCCCCTCCCTCCCAGAAACGCGATAGGGTTCCCTTTGTCCTCACCTTTCACCCCACCAGCCTCCACATTCAACAGATCATCCTCTGCCATTTCTGCCACCTCCAGCATGATCCCACCACCAAACACATCTCCTCCTCCCCACCCCCCCCCAACCCCCTTTCAGCATTCCGAAGGGACCGCTCCCACCATGACGCCCTGGTGCACTCCTCTATCACATCCAACACCCCAGCCCTTTCCCATGGCACCTTCCCGTTCAAGCACAGGAGTTGCAACACATGCCCTTTTACCTCCTCCCTTCCCACTGTCCAGGGCCCCAAACACTCCTTCCAGGTGAAACAGCGATTTACTTATACTTCTTGCAATTTAGTATACTGTATTCGTTGCTCACGATGCGGTCTCCTCTACATTGGGGAGACCAAACGCATATTGGGTGACCACTTTGCGGAACACTTCCGTTTAGTTCTTTAGCATGACCCCGAGCTTCCGGTCGCCTGTCACTTTAATTCTCTGCTCCACTGGTCTCTCCGTCCTCGGCCTCTTACACTGTTCCAATGAAGCTCAACGTAAGCTCGAGGAACAACACCTCCTCTTTCGATTAGGTACTTTACAGCTTTCTGGACTCAACATTTGAGTTCAACAATTTCAGACCATATCCTCGGCCCCCATGTTTTTTTTCTCTCACATGGCAGTTGCTGTTGATTCTGTCATTGGCATTTACACCTCATTTAACGTCATCTTTTGTTTCGTAACTTGTCCCATTACCATCTCCTTTTGCCTTGCACCATCATCCCTTTTGTCTTTTAATCTCTCCTGCCTTCCATCCTATCACAGACCTTCCCTTTGTTCTTTCCTCCCCTCCCTTTCCCTGCCCCACACTTGCTTAAAAATCTGTTACTTCTCCAACTTTTTCCAGTTCTGACGAAGGGTCATCGACCTGATACGTTAACTCTGTTTCTCTCTCCACGATGCTGCCTGACCTGAGTGTTTCCAGCATTTTCTGTTGTTTTAGGGTCTTGGAACTGTTTGGGCTGAGCTTTGATCAGTCATTAGGTCTACCTTACAGGTCAGATCGGTTGCTTCAGATGAACGGAGATATTGAAACGATCTGAGGTGGGAGCCCAAGATTCATCACTGATTAAAACCTTAGATGAGACATTTCTAAGCAATGCATTGCTGAGTGGGTGCTGATCTGTGTCTTGTTATGTTGCACTTGGTAGGCCGAGAACAGTCATGACAAAAGTGCCTCTAAACCCTATTTTCAATCAGTAAAACAGCCAGTTGGAAGTTTTTTTACTAAACATTTACTGTTTAGATTATATTCTGGGAAAAAACATACAATTTGGTTCATCAGTCCTTAACAAACATTAACAGCAAATCATAAATTGGCCACTGAAGTCTGTTGCTCTACTTCAGATTAATCTTGGAAGTATGTGAGGTGTAATCAAATAAGGAAGAAAGCTAAATTATTAGCCTAATATCTGCCCTCCTACTCCACTTTCTTTGACTCTGTGCAGACAGTTTATTTACGACAAAATGATTGCTCTACTGTAAGTATTATTCACCCTGTGTATCGGGGAAAAAGGACATGCAGATTGACTGCAATACTTAAGCAGTGCGAGAGTCGTTTGGTTCTTGCGAGTCTAGCAGGACCTTGATTGTTCTGTGATTGGTCCACTGTGAGACGATTGACCTGCTGCAAGCTAAATGAAGGTTAAATTGCAGCCTATGAATGAGGTGGACTGCAATGAAGATAGTAAGCTAGTTTTTCTAAATGTATGTAAGCGGACCAGTCTGTAGATTTCTGAATGGGGCTGTGCAAAAGTAAATTTTATTCAATAACTAAAATACTTTAATTGTCTTGCAGTATCTTTAAAAGTGAAAAGCCTACCTGTCTGATTTGTTGTTGCTGCAATAACTCTTGGCTTTTTTTTAATTATTGGAATGTGTTCTGCGTTACATAAGCTCAAGTCCTGGCTGAAACTGAAATGTTGCATTGAAGCACCACACTCAGCATGAAGGAGCAGGGAGCACACTGATTCCCACTCAATATAATGAGAGCTGCCTGAGATTAGTCCCACTCAAATATCACCTAAACAGGTCTTTTTGTTTTGGCTGGGATTTCCTGCATTGTGAGTCTCTTTTTCGTGCAGGAAGTATTGCGGCTTCTAAATTGAGAGAAATAGTATATCGCAAAAATTACAGATTGTAAGTATTTCCCCCCCCCCCCAGTATTAATATTAATCATAGAAGTTCACTATATTTTGTTGTCTGTCATGAGTGTATGTTTTTGTTGTAAGTTTAACATTCATTTTATAAGCTGTAGAGCATGAAAGAGTAAAACGTTGGTAGTTTGCCTTTTTGTAATCGGGGCTCAAGCTGCTGTCCGGATTGCTCTATGGATCAGGCACAGTACTTGGTGCGCTATTGAGCTAAGTCTATTGGGAATGTGTTGGGTTCAATCCCTGGTCTATGCTGTTAGCTGATCTCAGCTGGAGCAGTGTTTGGGGTGTCGTTCCCACTCCTAATTAATATCCAGTGATGACCAATCGAGCCATACTGCAATATTTCTCCCCACTGTTGGGGAGAAATATTATTGATGATTAATTTTTCTATTTTATGAAGCCTTTCTGTTTATAATTGATGAAAATGGATTTCCTTTAACAATTCAGTAATAAAGAGCACATGCTGCTGTAGTAATTGGAAAACTGATTGTTAAAATATGTCTTAGACAATATTTTTCCAAGACATTTTTCCATCATTTTTGTAGAAATTGTCAGTGAGAGAGCACCATGATATGGCTATCCCCCATTTGATACCTTTAGATCTATTAATAAATGTTACTACATTTATTGTCAGTTTGCTTGGTCTAGTAAAGCATTATTGTGAAACAAAACGCCCTAGTTGAATACCCATTACATTGTACAGTATGATCTGATTATCCATGCTCTGTGCAGGGGTCGGGGCTGGGCCCAGGAGAAGGACAGGGCCCAGGAGAGGGACAGGGGCCGTGTTCCTGCTGCATTTACATTGTAAATACTGTGCATGCACAGAAATTTAAAGGGACTGCGCATTTAAAGAAACAGGCTATGCAGAACAAAGCGCAACTTTAAAGGGAACATTGGGCAGCGGTCGAGACTGGGCCCCTCTTCTGGGCAGCGGTTGAGGCCGGGCCCAGGAGAGGGGCAGCGGTCGGGGCCGGGCCCGGGAGAGGGGCAGCGGTCGGGGCCGGGCCCGGGAGAGGGGCAGCGGTCGGGGCCGGGCCCGGGAGAGGGGCAGCGGTCGGGGCCGGGCCCGGGAGAGGGGCAGCGGTCGGGGCCGGGCCCGGGAGAGGGGCAGCGGTCGGGGCCGGGCCCGGGAGAGGGGCAGCGGTCGGGGCCGGGCCCGGGAGAGGGGCAGCGTTCGGGGCCGGGCCCGGGAGAGGGGCAGCGGTCGGGGCCGGGCCCGGGAGAGGGGCAGCGGTCGGGGCCGGGCCCGGGAGAGGGGCAGCGGGTCGGGGCCGGGCCCGGGAGAGGGGCAGCGGTCGGGGGCCGGGCCCGGGAGAGGGGCAGCGGTCGGGGCCGGGCCCGGAGAGGGGCAGCGGTCGGGGCCGGGCCCGGGAGAGGGGCAGCGGTCGGGGCCGGGCCCGGGCCCGGGAGAGGGGCAGCGGTCGGGGCCGGGCCCGGGCCCGGGAGAGGGGCAGCGGTCGGGGCCGGGGCCGGGCCCGGGAGAGGGGCCAGCGGTCGGGGCCGGGGGCCCGGCCCGGGAGAGGGGCAGCGGTCGGGGCCGGGGGCCCGGCCCGGGAGAGGGGCAGCGGTCGGGGGCCGGGGCCCGGCCCGGGAGAGGGGGCAGCGTCGGGGCCGGGGCCCGGCCCGGCCCGGGGAGAGGGGGCAGCGGTCGGGGCCGGGGCCCGGGCCCGGCCCGGCCCGGGAGAGGGGAGAGGGGCCCGGCCCGGGAGAGGGAGAGGGGGCCGGGGCCCGGCCCGGGAGAGGGGCAGGGGCCGGGGCCCGGCCCGGGAGAGGGGCAGGGGCCGGGGCCCGGCCCGGGAGAGGGGCAGGGGCCGGGGCCCGGCCCGGGAGAGGGGCAGGGGCCGGGGCCCGGCCCGGGAGAGGGGCCGGGGCCGGGGCCCGGCCCGGGAGAGGGGCAGCGGTCGGGGCCCGGCCCGGGAGAGGGGCAGGGGTCGGGGCCCGGCCCGGGAGAGGGGCAGGGGCCGGGGCCCGGCCCGGGAGAGGGGGCCGGGGCCGGGGCCCGGCCCGGGAGAGGGGCCGGGGCCGGGGCCCGGCCCGGGAGAGGGGCCGGGGCCGGGGCCCGGCCCGGGAGAGGGGCCGGGGCCGGGGCCCGGCCCGGGAGAGGGGCAGGGGCCGGGGCCCGGCCCGGGAGAGGGGCAGGGGCCGGGGCCGGGGCGCCGGGGCCGGGGCCCGGCCCGGGAGAGGGGCAGGGGCCGGGGCCGGGGCGCCGGGGCCGGGGCCCGGCCCGGGAGAGGGGCAGGGGCCGGGGCCGGGGCGCCGGGGCCGGGGCCCGGCCCGGGAGAGGGGCAGGGGCCGGGGCCGGGGCGCCGGGGCCGGGGCCCGGCCCGGGAGAGGGGCAGGGGCCGGGGCCGGGGCCCGGGAGAGGGGCAGGGGCCGGGGCCCGGCCCGGGAGAGGGGCAGGGGCCCGGGCCCGGGAGAGGGGCAGGGGCCGGGGCCCGGGCCCGGGAGAGGGGCAGGGGCCGGGGCCCGCGCCCAGGAGAGGGGCAGTGGTTGGAGTCGGGGGGTTTAGCCAAAAACCTGAGTCCGGGCAGGAGGCAGCTTCAGAAAGGACAGGAGTCAGAAGAGTGGAATTTGTATCCTATCCCGATCTAATCAGCAGAGTTTTGGACAGGTTGCAGTTTTTAAATGAGTGGAGATGGAAGGTTACCGATTTGTCTGAACAAGCTTCTGCGCCTTGTGCGTTAGGGTTGTTTTATTGTTCTAACCCTTGCTCTTCAGGCCTCCCCATTCTCCGAATTTCCAGGGTTCTCCAGTTCGCCCTTCTCCAAACCTAGGTGATATGGCAGCCCAGGCTTCTTGCTCTCATTAGGCCATGCTGATCTGATTTCTTCAGTTGCAGTGGCCATCAGACTTGTAAAGCAAGTTCAGTCTGCGCAGATAGGTGTGCTTTAAGTAGGTTGCACCGTAGTAGAACAGTCATTCAATTGTAAGGCATTAATTATTCAGTGACTGCCATGCCAGGTGTTGAGAACTCTTTCCAAATGTCCTTCTGGTGCCTCATTGTTATGGTCGGAGTGTCTGCTGATGTTTTTTATACTGCAACCTGTCACGTGTGTAGGGCAGCTTGTGTTAATTCATTCAAATGCTGCAGATAATATCCAACTATGAGAACAAAGCTTGGCCAGTTTATGAACGTAAGCACATCCCCAGGGATTCAATTACTGCCATAACACTCAGCAATTTGTTCTTTATCATATGCAGCAGTTATTTTTTTATTATATTTTTACCTATCATTGTACACTGGAGGCTGAAAACAGTAGAGCCAGTGCCACATAAGTGACAGGAAATAAAGATCATGTTGACAAAGAATTAGAAGTTTGAAACAACGTATGACTGGCACTGAAACATGAGTTTGTTTTTTTCTAACAGCATATGATTGGGAAATGAGCTGATTTTCTCATCTTGCCCTGTTCTGCAGGTGGTTACTCTTGCTGGGGTGTGGTGTCATAGAATGCTGGTGTTTTGTTTGACCACTTTGACAAAGTAGTGATTCTTTGTGCATGAGTCTAGACAATGAGTATTGGCAGACTATTCAGTCATGAGAAGCATCACAGCTAAGCCTGATGCCGCCCTCACCCAACATGCACCCATCTAACTTTCCATTCCGGGGTTACGATCAGGAATTGGAGCCCTGACCGCGTGCCCCCCCCGCCCCCCCTCTCTCTCTCTCTCTCTCTCTCTCTCTCTCTCTCTCTCTCTCTCTCTCTCTCTCTCTCTCCTTAGTCCAGTTGTGCCTGAGAAGGAATGAAAGAACAAACGTTTATATACATATTTATACTGTATCTCATCACCCTCCTCGGGACATCACAAGCACTTTACAACAACCAGATTATTTTTTAAAGTGTAATCAATATTGTTAGGTAGGCAAATGCTGCAGCTAATTTTCTCAAAGCAAGATTCCCCAAACCGCAAATGAATGTTGATGTGTGTTTGGTGGTGCTAGATTGAGAGAGGAATGTTGGTTAGATCAATTTTAGTACACCAACTGATGCTGCAACTGGGATCAGAAAGCACAGCACAGATCAGGGGTTGAACCTTGGACACTCTGGTTTGATTCACCCTTCGGCTGTTGGAGAAATTAGAGTAAATTCCACAGGTAACCATCAAACTTGAATAAAAAGGATTGCAGAGTCCTGGGGTCATTCTTTGATCTAGGTAGTAATATCTCAGTAGGCCATTGAGCATTCTGTTTATAATATAAATACAAAAAAGTCTTTAAATATGTTAGTGACTATAATTAGTGTAGTTACATGAGTAGAATATCATTTGTCTTCAAAGGAATGTCTGTCATTAAAAGTCCTTAAATGGTGACTCCAGTTCTACAGTTTGACCCATGCAGCCAAAAGAGAAGATCGCATAATTGTGCACAGTACTACTAAAGGTTTCAGACTTTTGCTTGTGTGTCTGTGCATATGTGTTTATGTATCAGGTCAAAGTATAGAATTGTACTGTACAAACTGCTCACCATTTATTCCATTTGTGTAGAGCTCCTGATTCTTCTTCAGCATTTAGAGGTATATATTACCCGGTGAAGCATCACTCCTGTGGCTTTACCTTGTGCATTTGTATAAAAAAGACAGCCCTGTGCAATTTTAAAAATAATAGAGAATACAAATGGTTTCTTCAAACTTACCACAAGTTGGCTGGGCTTTTGATTTGAGCTGCCAGATCTGCAGCATTTCTGAGGCTAGACGTGGAAATGTGTTGGCTGAATGCCATGGGTAGTGGGGGTGGTGGGAGCTGGGCCTGGGTGAGAATGCACATCGCGTTTCAGTGTCTAGCTTCCAAAGTGGAGCTAAGGCATGACCCTGATCAGGAAGCCAGCCAGCAAGTGGCAGATTTTTTAATTTAGAAGTTTGCTTTCACGCAGGACTGTTTTTTTGCTAAATGCCCAAGGATGGGCCATTGATTCCTTAACATATTGAATCCTGATCCAAATCCAAGCTATTTTGTTAATTATCCATTTAATGTAGTCAGTCTATTTGTGGTCTTTTGCCTGGAGACAGCAGCATATTTTAGAAGGGCAGTCTATTTTGTACAAAATACAGTGATGTTGAGTAAGTATTTTCTATTTTTATTCCGGTTGAAGCGCTCAGTAAATGGGCTTTTGGTACAGAGTTCTGCATTTTGGCTATTTTTAGCTACAGTTTATGGAAATCCTAATCCAACTATAATCCTGATTCAAGCATAGCCTTTCTTGGCAATCTAGGATCAGAATTCAACTGCACTCTCGGTCGCTGAGCTAATAATTTTAAAAGGCACTGTGACCAACAACAGAACTAAATCTCTGCTGTTAGGGATTTTCAAGATGGAGACTCAAGAACTGCTTTCTAGGAATAGACTATATAGATCCGGTTGTTACTCTGACCCATCAGACACTTTTAAGAGCATACCAGTAAATTGCTCGTGGTGTTGCCGCAAGGTCAGTTGCTGAATACAAGGATTTGCTTTAATGCACAAAATGTTGACGCGAGTTGGGAGAGACAATTAAGAAGCCTGCTCCCCAGAGCCACCTAGTAGCCAGAGCCTGCAGCTACACTGTGGCAGTTGCTAAATTGAACAGGCAATGTTGACGTAACATTTTACAATGGCAAATGTTGACACAAAAAGTGTGACCAAAAATCGTGATATCAGGAAATGAGGTTTATGGACATGAAGTGCCTTATGCAAGATTTTTAATTATATATTGGGAAGGCCTCTGGAGTAGTATAAGACATAATTTACACTTTTCAATCAAATTTACTGTAACTTTGCCACAAACATTTAAAAATGTTGTCTAATGTAAATTATATTGTTTAGTACTGTTAGTCTGGTATTCCCATTCTGAATAAACCTTAACAGCGCCTGAAGAAGTGGAGTATAAATGCTCACTTCGCAACTTGTGTGTGTGCAGCAGGATACAAGGGTAGCAGCAAAATGAGCCTTTATCTGGAATTTGCTGCAGCTCATTAGCAGGCCATCTACAAGACATTCAGAAGCTCGAATGGCAGGAACATTGCTTTTAATTAAGTGGTTCACATCAACTTGCATTAATATAACATTTTTGGCGCAAAATTATCTGAAGAGAAATAGACACCAAGAAGTGTCAGGAGAAATGACCAAAGGCATGGTTGAAAATTTTTTGTGGAGGCTGTTAAAGGCAGCAAGAAAAGTGCCAAGGCAGAAGAATTTAGGAAGAGATTTCCAGAGAGTATGGCCATTTTGGCTGATGCCGGTGCAACGGGAGGGGACAGGGAGGAAATGTACAGGCGGCCAGAAATTGAGGACCAAAGAGCACGGGCTCGGACATAAAGCTGGAAGTGCCTGTAGAACAAGACCATGGGAAGATTTGTAAATAAGCATGCTAATTTTGAATTCGGTGCATTGGGGTATGGAGTTGATGGAGGTCTGCAAGAATGGGGTGAAAGGGCAGGTTGGACTTATCAACTAGAATATTATTTGAGAGCTGTGTTCAGGCTCCTTGCTGGGACTATCGGAATTATTCTGGTAAACAAGAACAATGGGAAACAACTCCACAACTAATGGTTCCTGATGTGATTAAGCTGATTTTCTCTACAACTATTCAGCCAATAAAACTGAGAAAAACACTTGTGTGCCGCACATCGATGGTTTATTTCATGTCTGTGACACAGAGATTGTGAGACACCTCAAGGAAATGCAAATGAAAGTAGTTTGAAAGACGTGGTTACTTGCTCACTGGTGCATGTACCTTAATTAATATAACACAAAAATGCATGTGGATGGAATTCTATAGTATGTTTCATTCAGCTATGGGCACTGGCATCAAGTAAATCTATCTTTATTAAAAATCTTGCGTCTACACCCACTACCTCAATGCATCACTTGACTTCCTATTGCATTTTTGTCTCACCTTTTGTGTCACATTTTTCCATTATAAACTCCTATGTGCACATTAAATGTAGGTTTTGCCCATGTAAACTCATCACTCTGTGCAACCTGAGCACTGGGTTCCCAAAATTCTCTCTCAATGCTTTCTGAAATTTTTTTCATCATCCAATTTTTCCTCTAACTAAAACTTTTAATCTCCAAAATAAGGCTTTAAACAAAATTTAAAAAAATTTAAAATTACACATTTCACAATAACATGATTTAAATGTATTCATTGAGTTATCTTTTGTAACTTTGAATGCCTTCATTAACACTTTCATTTGAAGGCCTCAGCCGCTTCAAAAAGCCTGGGCTTGAAGTTGATATTTTTACCCAGACCTTTGACTCTCCAAATAAGAAATAAGAGCAGGAGTAGGCCATACGGCCCCTCGAGCCCCCCATTCAATAAGATCATGGCTGATCATCGACCTCAACTCCACTTTCCCGCCCGATCTCCATATCCCTTGATTCCCCTAGAGTCCAAAAATCTATCTATCTCAGCCTTGAATATACTCAAAGACTCCGCATTGACAGCCCTCTGGGGCAGAGAATTCCAAAGATTCACAACCCTCTGAGTGA
This sequence comes from Squalus acanthias, assembly GCA_030390025.1. Lineage (NCBI taxonomy): Eukaryota > Metazoa > Chordata > Chondrichthyes > Squaliformes > Squalidae > Squalus > Squalus acanthias. The sequence continues at coordinate 46,243,997 of CM059428.1, read as the reverse complement.
AGAAATTCCTCCTCATCTCAGTCTTAAATGGCCTACCCCTTTATTTTATCTTTAACTCTTTTCATTTATTTCATTCTTTTGCTGTCTGCTACTACCCCTTCCACTGCTTTCTGCATCCCATCCTCTAAGCCATACTCGCTACTCTTAAGAAATCTCTCCAACTCCTCCCATCTTTCCTGCCCCCTCCCCCAGTCACTGTCCTCCCACTGTTTTCAGCCATCAGAGATTGATGCTGCCGGGCAAAAGTCCCTGCTGGAAGATAAAGCTCAACACAGAGAGGCACAGAGATAGGGGAAAAACCAAATAGGCAGATAAATTCAGCTCAAACATCAGTGGAAAAACAGAGGACTAGAAGATATCATGAAGACTAATCCAGAGACAGATGCGTGAGAAAGACAGATCAACTCAAACAAAGAAACACTTCAAGGAGAGAGAGAGACATGGGGCAAACAGGTCACAAAGCAAACACAAGTTCATCCAAATTATCATGAGCAATGCCATGAGATGTCCACTAATGTCACGATAAACTATTCCACAATAATTATGTGGCTCAGTTAACCAATGGCTAACTGTTTATCATTGGACCACCCTATGCAAAGTTTGTCAACTCGTAATTGATTAACTAATGAAATCAGTCAAAATGCTTTTTCAAAAAAATTTCAGTTGCCATTTTTTCTCCCTAATTGAAATTTATATAGCCCAAAATAAGGTTCTAAACGAAATGTCCAAAAAATAACATCTTGCAATCGTATGATTACATTTGCCCATTGAATTGGCTTTTGTTTCTTTTAATCCTTTCATTAAAGTTTCACTTCAAGGTTTCACCCTGTCTCAAAAGTCTGCTTCAACCTAATATTTTTACCTCAAAACAATTGTCCTGAGCTTTCAATCACATCTGTGCCATCTGATTATATACCATTTTGCAGAATTTCCCAACCTGCAATTTGCACATCAACAGGATTGGAAGGGTAGAAGAGTGTGTCCCCATTTGAGTTTGCTTTTCCAAAAAGACTTTGAAAATTTAACCTTCAGTTTCTTTTAAAGTTTTTATTTGAGGCAAGGCTAACATTTATGAAAAACAGACAGATGAAATGCAGCACTGATGAACAGGAGCACTGCAATCATAGTTTCTTTAAGGTTAGAAAATAAAACTTTATAGCAAATGGATTGCTCTTTATTGCTGTTCAAAATTCAGTTTAAAAAATCTCTACTGAGCCATTTAAATAAACTTTTGATCATTTTGAGGTAACTTTAGTTTATGTATGGAAAATGTATGTTTATTAAAGACCATACAAGACAGCAAACTCACTAAGAGTGCACTAAATGTTCCACTTTGGTGCACTCTGGGAATGCAATCAGGAACATGCACCCCAGCTCAATTTTTTTAAAAAATTTGTTCCTGGGGTGCGGCATCATTGGCAAGGCCAGCATTTATTTCCCATCCCTAATTGCCCTTGGGAAGGTGGTGGTGAGCCGCCGCCTTGAACCGCTGCAGTCTGTGTGGTGAAGGTACTCCCACAGTGCTGTTGGGGAGGGAGTTCCAGGATTTTGACTCAGCGACGATGAAGGAACGGCGATATACTTCCAAGTCAGGATGGTGTGTGACTTGGAGGGGAACTTACAGGTGATGGTGTTCCCATGCGCCTGCTGCCCTTGTCCTTCTAGGTGGAAGAGGTCGTGCGTTTGGGAGGTGCTGCCAAAGAAGCCTTGGCGAGTTGCTGCAGTGCATCTTGTAGCTGGTACACACTGCAGTGACGGTGCGCCAGTGGTGGAGGGAGTGAATATTTAAGGTGGTGGATGGGGTGCCAATTAAGCGGGCTGCTTTGTCCTGGGTGGTGTCAAGCTTCTTGTGTTGTTGGAGCTGCACTCATCCAGGCAAGTGGAGAGTATTCCATCACACTCCTGACTTGTGCCTTGTAGATGGTGGAAAGGCTTTGGGGAGTCGGGAATAATGTTCCCTCTAATTTTTTTTTGTACTGAGCGGGCTACAAAGTCCTTTGAGTGTGACCTTTTTGTCCGTTGGCGAATTTTACAACAACAACTTTTACAACAGCAACCACTTAAAAGTATATATATGGCCACCCCACTGTCTCAAATCATGAGACAATCAGACAAGTTTCTATACAAGTTTAACATAACTTCTCTGCTTTTGAATTCTATTCCTCTAGAAATGAACCCCAGTGCTTTATTTGCACTTTTATGGCTTTTTTAACCTGCATTGCTACTTGTAATGATTTGTGAATCTATACCCCGAGATCACTTTGCACCTCTACCCCATTTAGACTCTTATTTTCCAAGGAGTTGGTAGTCTCCTTATTCTTCCTACCAATATGCACCATCTAAAACTTACCTATATTGAAATTCATTTGTCATTTACATGCCCAATCTGCAAGTTTGTTTACAGTAGAATTAATTTAAAGCTTTTAGTTCTTGTACAAACTCTCTTTAAATTACTTGTCAGAAATGACTGCCTGGGATATTAAAAAAAACTGCATAATAATGCATTAATACTTTAGAAACGTCACTCAGTTACACGGTTACGCATCGACAAACAATCCAAAAGCCCAAGGTGAGCTGAAAGAGGCATATCTATTCGTGCAATTTGTATTAATTTTAAAGTTTTCAACGTATTAGCCCATCCCTCGTGTCACTATAGCAATGGCTGCACAAGCAGCAGGAGCAGCAGCTTTCCTATGGCACTGACGTCCAGATGCGTAATTAGAATATTAATCACAATGCAACCAGACAACCAACAAATGTAAAGTTCTGTAGCTCTTTAGTTCACAGTATAAAAAGAATTGAACAAAGGAAGCTACTTTAGAAGAAACCACTATTTGTTTATTGAAAAAGACACAGAAAATACTTCGATTAAGCTGAATGTACAATTTCGATTTTGTATAAATGTTTGAAATAGGAGATTAAAAATTGAGAGTACAATGAAGTTTGTTTCCCGCTATTTAATTGCGAAGTACCTAAAATAATTCAACTCTTTCCGTGATAAGAGCAGCTTTGACGGAAGAAGTTGCTCCAAGTTTCTCTTTTCCTCTTCAATGCTGTCGTTAAACAGAGAACAAAAAAAATAAGCTCGAATTCCAAAAGAAGCTCAAATAAGAAGTGACTAAAGTGGTTAAAGTTCCTAAGGCGGCGGTGGTGAGGTTATCGATCCCCAGCCTTGGCCATGGGTTGGGATCAGTTTTGGAGAAGGTGGTGAGGTTATCGATCACCAGCCTTGGCCATGAGTTGGGATCAGTTTTGGAGAAGGCGGCGGTGAGGTTCTCGATCCCCAGCCTTGGCCATGAGTTGGGATCAGTTTTGGAGAAGGCGGCGGTGAGGTTCTCGATCCCCAGCCTTGGCCATGAGTTGGGATCAGTTTTGGAGAAGGCGGTGAGGTTATCGATCCCCAGCCTTGGCCATGAGTTGGGATCAGTTTTGGAGAAGGTGGTGAGGTTATCGATCCCCAGCCTTGGCCATGGGTTGGGATCAGTTTTGGAGAAGGCGGCGGTGAGGTTCTCGATCCCCAGCCTTGGCCATGAGTTGGGATCAGTTTTGGAGAAGGCGGCGGTGAGGTTCTCGATCCCCAGCCTTGGCCATGAGTTGGGATCAGTTTTGGAGAAGGCGGTGAGGTTATCGATCCCCAGCCTTGGCCATGAGTTGGGATCAGTTTTGGAGAAGGTGGTGAGGTTATCGATCCCCAGCCTTGGCCATGGGTTGGGATCAGTTTTGGAGAAGGTGGTGAGGTTATCGATCCTCAGCCTTGGCCATGAGTTGGGATCAGTTTTGGAGAAGGTGGTGAGGTTATCGATCCCCAGCCTTGGCCATGAGTTGGGATCAGTTTTGGAGAAGGCGGTGAGGTTATCGATCCTCAGCCTTGGCCATGGGTTGGGATCAGTTTTGGAGAAGGTGGTGAGGTTATCGATCCCCAGCCTTGGCCATGAGTTGGGATCAGTTTCTGGAGAAGGCGGTGAGGTTATCGATCCTCAGCCTTGGCCATGAGTTGGGATCAGTTTTGGAGAAGGCGGTGAGGTTATCGATCCCCAGCCTTGGCCATGAGTTGGGATCAGTTTCTGGAGAAGGCGGTGAGGTTATCGATCCCCAGCCTTGGCCATGAGTTGGGATCAGTTTCTGGAGAAGGCGGTGAGGTTATCGATCCCCAGCCTTGGCCATGAGTTGGGATCAGTTTTGGAGAAGGCGGTGAGGTTATCGATCCCCAGCCTTGGCCATGAGTTGGGATCAGTTTTGGAGAAGGCGGTGAGGTTATCGATCCCCAGCCTTGGCCATGAGTTGGGATCAGTTTCTGGAGAAGGCGGTGAGGTTATCGATCCCCAGCCTTGGCCATGAGTTGGGATCAGTTTCTGGAGAAGGCGGTGAGGTTATCGATCCCCAGCCTTGGCCATGAGTTGGGATCAGTTTCTGGAGAAGGCGGTGAGGTTATCGATCCCCAGCCTTGGCCATGAGTTGGGATCAGTTTTGGAGAAGGCGGTGGTGAGGTTATCGATCCTCAGCCTTGGCCATGGGTTGGGATCAATTTTTGGAGAAGTTGTTTCCTCTTTTTCTGCTGATGTTCCCTCCGTCTCTCACAGACTGAGGTACAAACGGGGGCACAAACTTTTTCCCCTCTCTCATAACAAGATTTAAATAACCCGGATAAACTCTTTCAAAAAGGTGGCAACACCTGGCAAAATTTAACTGGAACTTACTGCAGGACAGTCATCATCACTTTCCTGTATTTTTTTCCGGCTTTAAACAATTTTCCAAATTTTTTTAAAAGAATTTCACCGCGGCCCTAAAAATTGTTTGCTTTAGCCTCCTTCCAGTGGTCATTGTGCATGTGCTGCGCCTCCACCTGTGTCGTTCCAAAGTGCGGCAGCTCTTCAGTCCCTGGGAACGGACTACCCGCGCCTGGACCCTCACCCCTCTTTCGCTGTCTCTCATGCTCTCTGTCCCTGTCTCTATCTCCCTCTGACCTTGTGTCTGTCTGTCTCTCCTCTCTCTCTCTCTCTCTCTCTCTCTCTCTCTCTCTTGCTCTCCCTCCCTCTGACTGTCTCTCTGTCTCCCCCCCCCCCCTCTGTCTCCCCCCCCCCTCTGTCTCCCCCCCCCTCTGTCTCCCCCCCCTCTGTCTCCCCCCCCCTCTGTCTCCCCCCCCCTCTGTCTCCCCCCCCCCTCTGTCTCCCCCCCCCCTCTGTCTCCCCCCCCCCTCTGTCTCCCCCCCCTCTGTCTCCCCCCCCCCCTCTGTCTCCCCCCCCCCTCTGTCTCCCCCCCCCTCTGTCTCCCCCCCCTCTGTCTCCCCCCCCCTCTGTCTCCCCCCCCCTCTGTCTCCCCCCCCCCTCTGTCTCCCCCCCCCTCTGTCTCCCCCCCCCCCCCTCTGTCTCCCCCCCCCCTCTGTCTCCCCCCCCCCCTCTGTCTCCCCCCCCCCCCTCTGTCTCCCCCCCCCCCCCTCTGTCTCCCCCCCCCCCCTCTGTCTCCCCCCCCCCTCTGTCTCCCCCCCCCCCCTCTGTCTCCCCCCCCCCTCTGTCTCCCCCCCCCCTCTGTCTCCCCCCCCCCCCCTCTGTCTCCCCCCCCCCTCTGTCTCCCCCCCCCTCTGTCTCCCCCCCCCTCTGTCTCCCCCCCCCTCTGTCTCCCCCCCCCTCTGTCTCCCCCCCCCTCTGTCTCCCCCCCCCCTCTGTCTCCCCCCCCCCTCTGTCTCCCCCCCCCCTCTGTCTCCCCCCCCCCCCCTCTGTCTCCCCCCCCCCCATGTCTCCCCCCCCCTCTGTCTCCCCCCCCCCTCTGTCTCCCCCCCCCTCTGTCTCCCCCCCCCTCTGTCTCCCCCCCCCTCTGTCTCCCCCCCCCTCTGTCTCCCCCCCCCCTCTGTCTCCCCCCCCCTCTGTCTCCCCCCCCCCTCTGTCTCCCCCCCCCCTCTGTCTCCCCCCCCCCTCTGTCTCCCCCCCCCCCTCTGTCTCCCCCCCCCTCTGTCTCCCCCCCCCTCTGTCTCCCCCCCCCTCTGTCTCCCCCCCCCCTCTGTCTCTCCCCCCTCTGTCTCTCCCCCCTCTCTGTCTCTCCCCCCCCTCCTGTCTCCCCCCCCCACCTGTCTCTCCCCCCCCACCTGTCTCTCCCCCCCCACCTGTCTCCCCCCCCCCTCTGTCTCTCCCCCCCTCCTGTCTCCCCCCCCTCCTGTCTCCCCCCCCCTCTGTCTCTCCCCCCCCACCTGTCTCTCCCCCCCCCCTCTCTGTCTCCCCCCCCCTCTGTCTCCCCCCCCCTCTGTCTCCCCCCCCCTCTGTCTCCCCCCCCCCCCTCTGTCTCCCCCCCCCCCTCTGTCTCCCCCCCCCTCTGTCTCCCCCCCCCTCTGTCTCCTGTCTCCCCCCCCCCCTCTGTCTTCCCCCCCCTCCTGTCTCTCCCCCCCCTCCTGTCTCTCCCCCCCCCACCTGTCTCTCCCCCCCCACCTGTCTCTCCCCCCCCACCTGTCTCTCCCCCCCACCTGTCTCTCCCCCCCCACCTGTCTCTCCCCCCCCACCTGTCTCTCCCCCCCCACCTGTCTCTCCCCCCCCACCTGTCTCTCCCCCCCACCTGTCTCTCCCCCCCCACCTGTCTCTCCCCCCCCACCTGTCTCTCCCCCCCCACCTGTCTCTCCCCCCCCACCTGTCTCTCCCCCCCCACCTGTCTCTCCCCCCCCACCTGTCTCTCTCCCCCCACCTGTCTCTCCCCCCCCACCTGTCTCTCCCCCCCCCACCTGTCTCTCCCCCCCCACCTGTCTCTCTCCCCCCCACCTGTCCTCTCCCCCCCCACCTGTCTCTCTCCCCCCCACCTGTCTCTCCCCCCCCACCTGTCTCTCTCCCCCCCCACCTGTCTCTCCCCCCCACCTGTCTCTCCCCCCCACCTGTCTCTCCCCCCCCACCTGTCTCCCCCCCCACCTGTCTCCCCCCCCACCTGTCTCCCCCCCCCCACCTGTCTCCCTCCCCCCCACCTGTCTCCCCCCCCCCACCTGTCTCCCCCCCCCACCTGTCTCCCCCCCCCCCACCTGTCTCCCCCCCCCCCCCACCTGTCTCCCCCCCCCCCACCTGTCTCCCCCCCCCACCTGTCTCTCCCCCCCCACCTGTCTCTCCCCCCCCACCTGTCTCTCCCTCTCTCCCCCCCCCACCTGTCTCCCCCCCCCCCTCTGTCTCCCCCCCCCCCTCTGTCTCCTCCCCCCCCCCCTCTGTCTCCCCCCCCCCCTCTGTCTCGTCGTCCCCCCCCCCTCTGTCTCGTCCCCCCCCCCTCTGTCTCGTCCCCCCCCCCCTCTGTCTCGTCCCCCCCCCCCCTGTCTCGTCCCCCCCCCCTGTCTCGTCCCCCCCCCCCCTCTGTCTCGTCCCCCCCCCCCCCTGTCTCGTCCCCCCCCCCCCCCGTCTCGTCCCCCCCCTCTGTCTCCGTCCCCCCCCCCTCTGTCTCCCCCCCCCCCTCTGTCTCCCCCGCCCTCTCTCTCTGTCTCCCCCCCTCTCTCTCTCTGTCTCCCCCCCCTCTCTCTCTCTGTCTCCCCCCCCTCTCTCTCTCTGTCTCCCCCCCCTCTCTCTCTCTGTCTCCCCCCTCTCTCTCTCTCTCTCTGTCTCCCCCCTCTCTCTCTCTCTCTGTCTCCCCCCTCTCTCTCTCTCTCTGTCTCCCCCCTCTCTCTCTCTCTCTGTCTCCCCCCTCTCTCTCTCTCTCTGTCTCCCCCCCTCTCTCTCTCTCTGTCTCCCCCCCTCTCTCTCTCTCTGTCTCCCCCCCTCTCTCTCTCTCTCTGTCTCCCCCCCTCTCTCTCTCTCTCTGTCTCCCCCCCTCTCTCTCTCTGTCTCCCCCCCTCTCTCTCTCTGTCTCCCCCCCTCTCTCTCTCTGTCTCCCCCCCTCTCTCTCTCTGTCTCCCCCCCTCTCTCTCTCTGTCTCCCCCCCTCTCTCTCTCTGTCTCCCCCCCCTCTCTCTCTCTGTCTCCCCCCCCTCTCTCTCTCTGTCTCCCCCCCTCTCTCTCTCTGTCTCCCCCCCTCTCTCTCTCTGTCTCCCCCCCTCTCTCTCTCTGTCTCCCCCCCCTCTCTCTCTCTGTCTCCCCCCCTCTCTCTCTCTGTCTCCCCCCCTCTCTCTCTCTGTCTCCCCCCCTCTCTCTCTCTGTCTCCCCCCCCTCTCTCTCTCTGTCTCCCCCCCTCTCTCTCTCTGTCTCTCTCTGTCTCTCTCTCTTCCCCCCCCCCCCCCAGCCCCTACGTCTCCACATGGACTCTGCGGTGGCCACTGCTACCAGTGCTGTCATGGACAGATGCATCTGCGACAGGTAGATTGGTGAGGATGAGGTCAAGTAGGTTTTTCCCTCATGTTGGTTCTCGCCACCTGCTGCAGTCCTAGTCTGGCAACTATGTCCTTCAGGACTTGGCCTGCTTGATCAGTAGTGGTGCTACCGAGCCACTCTTGGTGATGGACATTTTAGTCCCTCACCCAGAGTACATTCTGTGCCCTTGCTACCCTCAGTGCTTCTTCCAAGTGGTGTTCAACATGGAGGAGTACTGAATCATCAGCTGAGGGAGGGCGGTAGGTGGTAATCAGCAGGATGTTTCCTTGCCGATGCTTGACCTGAAGCCATGAGACTTCATTGGATCCGGAGTCAATGTTGAGGACTCTCAAGGCCACTCCCTCCCGACTGAATACCACTGTGCCGCCACCTTTGGTGGGTCTGTCCTGCCGGTGGGACAGGATATGCCCAGGGATGGTGATGGAGGAATCTGGGACATTGGCTGAAAGGTATGATTCTGTGAGTATGAATATGTCAGGCTGTTGCTTGACTAGTCTGTGGGACAGCTCTCCCAATTTTGGCACAAGCCCCCAGATGTTAGTGAGAAGGACTTTGCAGGGTCGACTGAGCTGGCTGTGACATTGTCTTGTCCAAAGCTGGTGCCGAGGTTGTTGCCGGGTGGTCCGTCCGTTTTTTTTATTCTTACTGTTTATCGTAGGGGTTTTGCACAACTGCTACGGGAACAGTAGCATAGTGGTTATGTTACTGGACTAGTAATCCAGAGGCCTGGACTAATGATCCAGAGACGTGAGTTCAAATCCCACCACGGCAACTGGGGAATTTAAATTCAGTTAATTAAATAAATTTGGAATAAAAGCTAGTATCAGTAATGGTGACCATGAAACTATTGGATTGTCGTCAACATCCATCTGGTTCACTAATATCCTTTAGGTAAGGAAATCTGCTGTCCTTACCTGGTCTGGCCTATATGTGACTCCAGACCCACAGCAATGTGGTTGACTCTTAACTGCCCTCAGAAATGGCCTAGCAAGCCACTCAGTTATAACAAACAGCTACGAAAAACAGTAAGAATATTATTTTTCACACATTGATTTTAATAACCACAAAATTAAAGGCAGGGCCATAAAGACATTAACCAGCTGACAGCGGAGAAAGTGGCAGGGGCAATAACCTTGGGGCGCAAAAGGGGGTGTAGATAGTTTTGAGCAGCAAGCTGACAGGCGGGCACATGGTGGGGGAAGTGTGTGGGGAATGAAGCCTCATGGTTTGTAGTATAAAAGCAGCTTAAAACGTGAGTTGTTTCCAGGTCCCTGGTCGTGTCTCAGATCTGCTGGCGATATCAAATTGTAAACTTCTACTGGTTTGGCTACTGTTTTGAAAATAATGACTATTTTTGACTTCCTTGACCTACGGATGCAAATGAGTTTTGTTCAAATGGTTTAAAATAAACTGAAATTGAATGACCTTTATTGAATCCGGTTCTGTTAATTACAGAAACAAAGGTTTAATTTCATATGAGTCAGCTCATACGTATAGTTCACAGGTGGCGGTTTTATTAAAATAAAACTACAGTGTACAGTAGAGATGTCAGCATAGTGGGAACAATAATAGATTTTTTTGCTATTCACCGAGCTTAAATGCCACAGTATTCTAAAGGAATGTGTTATGTATAATGCTGTTTTTTTCCAGTAGCCCTGTAATGCAGCCTATCTGTGTGCCACCACCAAATCGTGGTGTTAGCCTCCTCAACTACTCCGCAGTGAGGGAAGTAGGGAAAGCTGTTCATTCACTGCATCATTAACAGCATCTCCTGGTGGTTGGTTATTGAGCACAATTGACAGAGGCTAGAGTCCAGGTCACCTATCTGCTTTTTGAATCTGTAAATTGTGATGCGTTCAGAAAAGAAAATTACTTGCAACGTGGCAGAGGGGATAAGGTTGAAGAAGAGAGATATTTTTGCAAAACTATGGTTCAGTAACTTATCAAAAGGTAAGATTTGCTATGCAAGGTTTTTCATTTTCGGGGGCGCTATCTTCGTGAAGAGGTGTTTGGCTAAAATTTTTATTGGTTTACAGGATGCAATGATATCCCATCAAAATCTATTACGCGGCACTTAATACCTTTTTAAAAATTTGTTCTTGAGTTGTGGTCAACACTAAGGTTTTAATTATTATCCATCAACCACGTAGTGTGGGATTGGAGTCACATGTACACCAGATTGGGGCGGGGTGGCAGGCAGGTCCCTCCCTGAAGGACAGTAGGGAACCAATTTGGTCTTTGACAATCCAGCAGCTTTCATCAGTATTTAATCGCAAATTGCCAGATTTCTTGAATTCAAACTTCCAACTTGGCCTCTGGGTTGCTGCTCCAGTGCGTACACCGTTGTGAAACTGTTGAATGGCTGTTCCAGCTCTCTCATCTCCAGTTTCCTAAAAGCTTAGAACCACGGAGGTTTTCAGCCCAAAGAGTGTCTGATGGCTCTTTGCTCAAAAAATCAAAACCCACTGCCCTATTTTCTCCAAATAGTCCTGAATGTTCCTCTGCTTGAAACATTTATCTACTCGTCCCTTGAAAGATACAGTGATCTCTGCATCAACTATTCCCTGCAACAAAGCTTTCCATGCTCTAACAGCCCTCTGCATAAAGAAACTTATTGTTTCAGCCACTCTCCTGTGACTGTTTTAAATTGATGACCCATCTGGCTCCCTAATCAATGGAAATAGTTTTTCCCTATTCACCCTAACAAAACTCATCAGAATTGTAAAAACTTCTACTAGATCTCCTTTGCTGTAGTGAAAATAGTCCCAGCGTTGGGTGTCTTTCCTGCTAGGATATAGTTTCTCATCCCTGATACCATCCTGATAATTTCACGCTGTATGCTTCTATGGCTTTAATGCCCTTTCTGTAATGGATGCCCAAAGCTGCACATACTACTCTAACCTACCCATTGCCTTGTACAATTTATCATAACCTCTTTGCTCTTGTATTTTCATAAAGATAGTGCCTCTTTAAGTTTCACAAATTGTTTGTTAGATGTTGACTTGTAATAATTATAAGAAAGTGGTTAAAACTACAGGAGAAAACAATATTTTAGAAAGTCAAAAATTAGAGATTTTATGACTAAATGTCTCCCTCAATCAACACCACCAAAACAGATTTGTTGGTCATTTATTCATTTGCTGTTTGTTAGACCTTGCTGTGTACAAGTTGGCTGTTCTGTGTGCCTACATAAAGCAGTGGTGACGCTGCAATATAATTCATTGGCTATGATATGATGCATTTTGGACATTGTGTGGACTTGAAAGATGCTATATAAATGCAACATCCTTTATTTCTAAAAATTATAGCATTAATTTCAATGCTGTACTAGAAATTTTAACTCAAACTGCTGAGCATTTTTTTATTACATGGAATTTTTACCAGTCTCATTGGGATCTCATCCTTGTTTTTAAATCCCTCCATGGCCTCGCCTCTCCCTATATCTGTAATCTCCTTCAGCCCCACAACCACCCGCCCTCCCCCCGAGATATTTGCGCTCCTCTAATTCTGCCTTCTTGAGCATCCCTGATTATAATCGCTCAACCATTGGCGGCCGTGCCTTCTGTTGCCTCGGCCCTAAGCTCTGGAATTCCCTCCCTAAACCTCTCCTCCTCGCTTACCTCTCTTTCCTCCTTTAAGACACTCCTTAAAACCTACCTCTTTGACCAAGCTTTTGCCTGCCCTAATTTATCCTTATGTGGCTCGGTGTCAAATTTTTTATCTTATAATACTCCTATGCAGTGCCTTGTGATGTTTTACTACGTTAAAGGCGCTATATAAATACAAGTTGTTGTTGGATCAAATGTTACAATTCCATCCATTTTTCTGTGAAAACTGCAAATCTGTGTGGCTGTGGCCATTTTTAATCATTAATTTGTATTTGAAAAAAACCATCTGGATGAAAAATTAATTAATGACACTGGAGAGTCTGAATCACAAGTGTAAACATCTTTTGAAAAATTCAGTACAGTTCTGACCTGAAGCACGGACACTCTTGAATGTGCCCTCCCCTCTGGTTCTGCCACCACTAAATGCTGTGTAGGTGTTTTATCTCCTGGTATATTCAGCACATTTAATTTCCCTAAAGATCACTGCATTTATTATGTGGTTTACTTTGATGCCCTACCTATGAGGGAATTTACATTTTTATCTTTGCTTTTATGTTCCTACTGTTCACTTTTGACTCCCAACTAGAAATATTTCAACGTTATCTGCCATTAGCAAGTAGTCATTGGTCTGACAGAGTTCAGATTTGACATAGGAGAGTGAGCATTCTTAAATGTACTCATAGCAAAATTGTTTGGCATTAGGCCATGTTGACCCTGATGTCTTGAGTCCAAAATATCACCACACAACTGTTACTTACTGGAAAGTGGTACTTCCTGCACATTTAATAATGTGCCCAGATATAAATAGTTGGTGGTACGCACATTAGAATTGAGCATGCAAGAAAGTGTTGCTTGTTGAAGTTGCTTGTGTAAAAGGGGCTTTCAGCATTGTTCCTTTAGGCTTTCAAAACTGAAACTTGACATCACCTAATCAGTTCTTCCTGATCGATCATGTCTCCTCATTTACTATCTTCAGCTTTGGTGATGTTCTGCACAGTGTAAAAGATTCCTTGGTTTAAAAGAAAATAAGTTCTTGGTCCCTGAAAATGAACTGGTAGCAGCACTGCAGCTGTGTAGAGTAGATGTGAGCTGGAGTAAGTGACAGGAGTGTGGCAATTAGTCTGTCATAAATCAGTGAAAAGGAAAATTCTTGGAGCAAAATAATTCCAATTTTTTTTCCATTGGTTGCATTTTTGGGCTTTTACTCCAGATAGGTTTAGCATCACAGGCCATTCCCATACGCAAGCCCTTGTTCCCTACCTATACTTGTCTAATACCCAGGTAATCATAGTCAGCCCATGGATTGAACAGAAAACCTTTGTCACTATATTCCATCCTACTACACCAGGTTATAGTCCAACAGTTTTATTTGAAATCACAAGCTTTCGGAGCGCTGCTCCTTCGTCACCTGACGAAGGAGCAGCGCTCCGAAAGCTTGTGATTTCAAATAAAACTGTTGGACTATAACCTGGTGTTGTGCGACTTCTCACATTTGTCCACCCCAGTCCAACACCGGCATCTCCACATCATGGCCATCCTACTAGATATATCGACATGTTTACGTGTGGTTTCCTTGACTTTGTAACGCAGAAGAATAAGCAGTATCAGACTGTAGCTCAGGCTGTAAACTGCTACCCTGAATTATTGAACCATGAACAGTAGCAAGAACAGGCAATAGACTTAATTACAGACTTGGCTATTCTTCCTCTGGATATAAAAACAGCAGTCATTTTTCCTGCGCTAACACTGATGTAAACTGGGCTTGTAGCAGGATCCCTGATTAATCTTGCATGGTGGTTTCAGTGCTGTCGTACCATGGAGGCTCAGGTCTCCACTATCTCGCATTGGTTTCAGAATGATTGCCAACTTAGAGCAAGCCAGCCTGAAATCCTTTGAATATAAAGTGGAATAAAGAAAATTAGAAATCTCTCGCCAGCTCTGAGAACTGCCAATTGAACAAATAGTATTAAGAAGATCCACCGGATACATGTGTTTGAATTGACCCCCAACTGGAAACAAATTAATCTGTCCCATCTGATTGCTGTTGGAGTAATCCAGTCGATGAAGGAATGAATCAGGTAAGCAGGTACACTGTTTGTCCCCCTGATATCTATCAGACAGTCATATGTTTCTGGAGTGTGTGTGTATCTAAAGCCTGTCCTATTTTCTTGAAGTGAACCTAACATTAACCCTATGTGTAATGTGGGCAGCAAGAAAAAAAGACAAAAATTTAATCCGTCACAGATAAAAATGCTTAATTTTTCTCTGTAATCCTGTAAACTAACTATTTAACCTTCTGCATTCTGAAAGATGTTTGCAACGTTAATCACCTTTATCATCTGCAGAAGCATTGACCACACTTGCCGTTACAATAAAATTAGGGGCCTGCATAATATCACAAAAATATCATAATTACCAACACATTTTAACCAAAAAATAAGTGTTGCATTTTCACAGTTCTCCCACAGTAAATGAGATGTGATAGGTCACCTGACCTTTCTGCTGAAAGCCTTTGAGCCAGATGCCTGCTTCATGGATGTAGATATTTTGGAAATTGCTGAATCTTTCAAGTGTGCCATTTCAGGAGATAGAACATGTTGGAGTTCAGATGTATTGTGCTGCAAAGTGGCAGAACGTTGCTGTTGCAAATTCAGGACTTCATCGTTACTTTCTCAGATTTGGTGGCCTCAGTCCAAGTGTCTTATTTTTATGGGAGTTGACTTGCTCTTTTTTTAAATTCATTTATAGGATGTGGGCGTCGCTGACAAGGCCAGCATTTATTGGCTATCCCTAGTTGCCCTTGAGAAGGTGGTGGTGAGCCGCCGCCTTGAACCGCTGCAGTCCGTGTGGTGAAGGTACTCCCACAGTGCTGTTAGGGAGGGAGTTCCAGGATTTTGACCCAGCGACAATGAAGGAACGACTATATACTTCTAAGTCAGGATGGTGTGTGTCTCGGAGGGGAACTTGGAGGTGGTGGTGTTCCCATGCGCCTGTTGCCCTTGTCCTTCTAGGTGGAAAAGGTCACGGTTTGGGAGGTGCTGCTGAAGAAGCCTTGGTGAGTTGCTGCAGTGCATCTTGTAGATGGTCCACACTGCAGCCACGGTACGCCGGTGGTGGAGGGAGTGAATGCTTAAGGTGGTGGATGGGGTGCCAATCAAGTGGGCTGCTTTGTCCTGGATGGTGTCGAGCTTCTTGAGTGTTGTTGGAGCTGCACTCATCCAGGCAAGTGGGGAGTATTCCATCACACTCCTTACTTGTGCCTTGTAGATGCCCATTATACCTTTCTTGTACAACAGCATAACCCAAAGACATAACCGTAGCATCCCCTTGTGATCCAGACTAGATATTAATGTCTTTCAAACGTGTGTTCTTCAGTTTCTCTCGAAACAGATTAGGCCA
The DNA here is from genome assembly GCA_030390025.1 of Squalus acanthias. NCBI lineage: Eukaryota > Metazoa > Chordata > Chondrichthyes > Squaliformes > Squalidae > Squalus > Squalus acanthias. Next base: position 46,228,733 of record CM059428.1, on the reverse strand, counting down.
CACTTACACCACATCAGTGGGTCGCTTGCCTGACTTTAAAAATAAAACCTCTCCTGCCTTCTAACCTACACACAGCTTTTTCTGGGGCCCTCTGTCGCAGCTTTCTGTTTCAAAGATCTGCCTGCCTTCAAGTAACCTGCTTCAAAAAGATTCCCTGACTGCCTGTGTCTGTGTGTTATCTATGTTCATAATCAGAAAGAGGATCAGACCCCCTAACACAACAGAAGTGGCATGTTCTTCGATTGCTGAGACAAGCTAACAGATTGCTTATTGTTGATGAAACTACATTAAAGCTTGCTCATGAACATTCTAGCTACCGAATGCGCCAGACCCCTTTTTTTAACTTGCACAAATACACTATGCTTTAAAACGCATTTAATGTAACTCCTTTTTTTCCAAAATCCTTTCTGTGGAAAAAATAGTCAAAGTCCCAAAACATAACTAGCTTTAGGCCTGAAATTTCCCAAGTAGCAAGTTCTTAATCCTTGCTGTTAGTAGGAAGTGCAAGTCTGAAAGCATTACATGCCAACTAAATAATGGAGACAGTCAGCATTTTGAGGCCATTGTCCCCTTGTTTGTGTTTGCAGATGAAAATCAGTGGCACTTGCAGATTCTATGCTGCTCCATGGAATGCTGTGGGTGGGAATTCTCAAGATAGTTTTGTGAGATCAGGAATTCCTGCCTATAGCACAGTTTCATCCCTCCAGCGCACGATCAGGTAGAAGCCAGACACAGCAGTAATTTCACAAATAGAGGGTTCTTTATTACAGCATTTCCCCAGAGAAATTAAATGTATGAATTAAGGGGGGAGGGGGCAAATCAGTGAGCAAGTCAACCTACATCAATCTTCTGTGGGGAGGGAGCGGCTGAGAACAGTGCTAGTATGAACTTAGAGGGAGGTGGAGGATAGTGTCAACATGAACTGGGGGACGTGGGGGTGGGAAGAAAAGGAGGAGGAAGGTGCCAGTATGAACTGACAGGAAGTGATTGAGAAGGAGGGCATAAACATGAACTGAGGGTAAAGCGTTCTAGCATGAACTGGGGGACAGGTGGGTGCTAAAAGTGCTGGAGTGAGCTGAGGAGGGAGGAGCATGCCAGTGTCAACTGAGAAGAGAGAAGATGCCTCCATGAACTAGGGAGCACGGGAAAGAAAAGAGTTCCTCTGTGTCATTGTTTTAACGTTGCTTATACAGTTGTCACAATCCGATTTAGCAGCAAAGAGTACTGGTACATATCCACAATAGCCTGCAATTTCTCTGCAAGAGATGAGGGGAAATCCCTGCAATTGTTACCACAATCTCCGACTAACTAAATGACTATTTGGTATACCCACAGCTTACGTTATGACAAGCTGATGCCTCACTGCACTTTCAGTCTAACTACATGTCAAACCTATTTTTAGGGCTGTTTTTTAAATTGTTGCTCAGCTTTTGTTAGTTTTCTAAGTTGGCATGTATGGTGGGGGGGGAACGAAATTTAGTGAGACAACCTGGTCCCTGCTCATGCATCTATCAAGCAGATGGTTCAAGAGTGGTGTTGGTAAAGTGATTTTGGAACTTCTGACTGCAGTATTGTTAGTGGTACGGGGAGACCCAGCACAGGGGGTAAGATGTGATCATATCACCATCAACGAAGTGTGTTTTACTTACAAGATTTCTGCAATTCATAGTGACTACAGGCAACCTCATGTTGAATGACGGCAAAAAGAGCATGCATAAAGCTGATTTCCCATTTGGGAAAGCTCCCCTCTTTCCCTCACGATGCTACCTAAACCTAGCCTAGTTCTAGCGAGAATCCAAATTATATATAAAAATAGGTACATTTGTTTAATTGAGAAAGAAATTCAGATTTGTTACTGCAGCCTCCAAGGACCAAGGCATATGGATCAAAGAATTTCTGGTTATGTCCCTAACATTTGGAGCACACTGGTGGTTTGAGGAGGGTTGAGTCATCAGTTTTTTTGGATATGATGTCATACGACTTCATGCTATCAGTCAGTCCTCCATGAATAAAATTTCTCCCAACAACTAACTGCCAAGTAAAAGCTGGTATATAATTCAAGCGAAGGTAGCTTGCCAGTGACCCCATTTTATAGTTGCATAGGCCAAGCAGACTACAGTTGTGTGTTCTCTCTGACCAGCAGAATGGGATATAATGACTGATGTGATTATGCTTTGGTTCATGATCACATTATCTTGGCTCACTTGGTAACACACTCGTCTCTGGGTTAGAAGATTGTGGTTTAGAGCCTCCCTTGAGGACTTGAGCACATGAGCTAGGCTGATACTCTAGTGTGGTCCTGAAGGTGGTGCCGATGAGATATTACTGAAGCCCAGTCTGCCTGCTTAGGTGATGTAAAAGATCCCATGGCACTATTCAAAGAAGAGCAGGGTACCTCCTTACCAGCATTTCTCCCTCAACCAATACCAATAAGAAAAAAAAGGTCATTCATCTAATTTGCTGTTTGAGATCTTGCTGTGCACAAATTGCTGCCTCATTTGCCTCTAACAACTGTGACTGCACTTTAAAAGTAATTTATTGCTTTTGATGTCTGAAGTTGCTACATAAAGGCAAGTTCTTCCTTTACATGCAGTATATCCATTATTGTTCAATTACAAATTTCAATTTTTGCCCCTCCAATTTCCTGCTTCCTGAAGGCGCTGACATGTTGGGATATAATTCTACGGATGTTGGCCGTTCGTTGGTAACTTGCCTAAGTGGCCGTTTCAATGTATGAACCTAGATGGTAAATGTTAGTAGGCTACTTGAGGAGGACATTGTGACCGAGCTCAATCCTGTTCTCGCCCAACATTCAAACATGCACTTCCAGCAAAATTCACGATAGTGATTAGCAGTAGGAATCCTAGTTGAATTTTCTTTTTCACCCTTCATAGTCCAGGCACACAGGTCTTTTAAAGGGCCACACTACTACCTTCAGCTGGATCCAACATTAAACCTGGGCCCTTAATATGCAACTCCTGGCAGTTTGTATATTCAATGAACTATCGGGGCACTACAGGTTTGGCATTCTGTAAGGAAAATATTGAAAGAGTAGTGCAAGAGAAGGGAGTAAACAATTAGAATATGAAGTGCAAGTACTTTAGATGTAGCATCAAAAAGAACTTTGCCATTTATCTCCTATTGCTGTTGTAGCCAAGCATATTGACAGATTTTCTCTCTTTCTACTTGAGCAAACTGTAACAGTTATAATTTAAGGGTGTTTGCAATACGTAATGACAAGAGTATTTGCTGTGTATTTTTTTTAAAGTAATGGTGTAGCCATAATGAAAAACTCTCAAATGTTGCACAACAGGGGCATCCAATCTATGTTGCACAACAGGGGCACCCAATCTACATGTGGCTCGAGCCCCTGACAATCTAGCCCTTACAGCTCAGACAACTCCATCCTGTTTATGATTCAATTTTTTATTTGCTTGGTTTGCCCTCTTTGAAGGTTCGAAAAGGTGCTGTTGTGTCATTGGTGGATCAGAGCCCAAGATGTGTTTGTGTCAGCAACTTGAGATTACTGCAGATAATGGGAATTTTATTTAATCCTCATATGTGGCTCCGAGGCTGCATGGTACAAACCTTTACGGCACATGAAGACAAAAGATTGGATAGCCTTGTACAGTACTAAACAGTGCACAGTAGTTTGCACAAACCCCTGAGATACTCGACTTGTTTGGGTAACCTGAAGTAACTTCAAAGAATTGTGGGAGATATAAACATAGTTTGGACAGGCAGACAAGTAGATAAATATTAGTTTACTGCATATTTATTCAGCATGTATCTTTCAAAATGCAGGAGTTGTCCAGAACGAGGTCTATTGGCCCTGATTTTGTAATCCCTGCCAAACTTTTCACTCGTGTATAAACAGTGAAAAGATCTTTCAATCCAGTTGCTTAACTCTATTATAAATAGTCTGTGTATCTTTTAGTCTGAGGACAAAAATCCATACAGTCTACCTGTATATTTTCAGCAAGATTTGCCTATCTAGTCACAGTTGGAGACTTCTGGAGCAATACTCCTGTCTAATAAAAAAAAAGTTGGCAAATTTTCACTGTGCAGAGCCCTACTGAGCAGAATTTATGATGCCACTGGTAAACCTAAGAGTAAATTTGGATACTGTCCAGGTTTTTGTGTTGCACTGTTGCTAATACTACAAAATTTTCAATACGTCAGTAGGATTTCTGCTGGGGAACCTTGAAGGATGTTCCTTTTTTTTTCTATTTATCTATATTCTGTTAATTTTGCCTGTTTCTAACCAATTCCCTATATTTAAGAACCAAATTATGAATGTGCTTCCTAGCCTTGATGCAGAATCATCTGTAACAGCAAAGCATTGGGACTCGCTATTGAAATGGTGTTGGAAGACTCTGTTTGTTTCCATTGTAGCATAGGCCCCTTTATAAGGTGTCCAAGGAAAGTATACTGCAGCTTTCAGCAAATAACGGAATTGGGCCAGCCTTGTGAACTAAAAGATTTAGTATAAAAGTTAACCTGGTGATCATTTGTACTGAATTGTATGATTTTTTTAAAAATGAAAATATTATCTATATCATGCTTCTTTTAATTTAAAAATATAAGCCTAGAAATTCCTTTGTCAATGTAGTGGGGTAGAACATCTGCCCGCTAGTCTGTCCTCGCCACGATCGTGAGGATGGGGCCATTTACACATTAAGCATAGGCCCCCAGTATAGGCATTATTGGGGTGCCCCTGCTCACTGGTAGGCCCCCAATTCAAAGCACAGTCAGTCTCTTGGGATTGGATTGCTGTTTGCATGATGCACTGTGGGTCCTGCTTGAGGTTCTGTATGGCAGACATGCCTGCCTCATGCAGGCATATTTACCACAAGAGGTGGTATTTCTGGGGGAACCTGGGGTTCAGCCAGCCACAACCCCAAATGTAAATCTGGACGGGGGTGGTGGGGGAAGGTTTGTGGTGGATGGAAGAAATGCCAGTGCAGCCGTTTTACCATGGGACCGAGGGAGGGACAGAATCTCAGTGGAAACTAATTCTGTCCCAATTTCCAGTCCCTCCGAAAATGCCTGATTTCTATCTTGAAGAAACAGATGTTCTAGGCTATAACAATTTTAGGCCCATTTGCTGTGCAGTGCACTCTGCGAAGTGTGTTGGGTTTTTTCTGTAACTGGACTTTCCAAAGAATTTTGGCAAAAGAGCAAAACCAGTATAGATTTACTTTGAGTCAAAATTCCCTCGGAAATTTTATTTTAATAGTGTAATATATAGCTATAGAACATGTGATGCCACCCTTCCCAAAGGTCATTATAGGAATTAAAAGCAAGACAACACTCTGGGGTGAAAATTGCACACAGTATTTCTTTAAAACATGGCAGCACATGTTTCAGAAGGTTTAAGGTTCTGCTTTCCAATAAATTTTCTAAAGATGTAATTCCCTTTTAAAGTAAAGGACTTCACCAGAAATGTACCTGCATCACCACAAAATCCATTGATCAAAGCAATCTACTTAGTAATTCAACTATATAGAGGTGACAAAATTACCTTTGTTTTCCTGACAATGCCAATTCTGTAACTGTTTGACATAACACATCAGTGTGTTTTTTGCATAGACTGTTTTATGCAATGCTGCCACAGGGTGCATGGATATACAAGGGAAAATTCTATGTTTGTGCTTCACAGTGTGGGGATCTGAAGTCAGGTCAGAATCATTGTGGGATCCAGTGAGATGAGATGAACCTTGCCTATATGCTAGGAGGTTAACTTTGACACCACTGGGTTTAGTGTAGTTGAAATGTCTAATAGTATTGTGTTCAAGTTAGTAATAAGGACTTTGGATTTCTAAAAACAATACAAGGTAGGAGACTCTATTTTGTTGAGAGTGTAAGATTTTCCAGTTATTGCTCCTGCTCCCTTAAAACACTGACTCTTGCCTGAGCATAATTCTGTTGGCAGCGACAGTCCCCAGTACTCCACCCAAGTTCTTCACAAGCCCAGATTGAGTGTTTCAGCAGGTGGTGCAATCTTTTCAGGGTGGGAGATGTATCACAGTAGAATCCGCCCTCATTTGTCAGCCGCACAAATGCACCAGCTTTCCATTGGATAATGATCAGTAGCAAGTTTCTCTTCATCACACCTCTGCATACGCACACACACAGTAATTTTGACTTTGTGCGATTGTCTTCAATAGAAATAAAAATCAGGAGAGATGTAAAACAGGCTGCCAATTTGCTATTGCGCATTTTACACTATCGCGTAAAGTAAAAATTACCCCCACAGAGTCTAATTTTAGCATTACCATTGCCACACTGGCCGAGATAAACTAACTTGGCATGGTTCAGGGGACAAACCTGGTACCTTCTTGATCTGTATGGCTCAGTATTAACCACTGGGAGAGTAAAATTGAGAATATTATGACTGAATTAAACAGAACTTTAATGGCTATTTAGATAGGAACTACTGGCAAAAGCTAACTGATGAAGCATTAGATATTTTTCAGGGAATAAATATGAACATACATGAAAACACGTCTATTTTGTATTATAAAATCTGTACATCTGTGAACACTTTTTGTCTGTCACACTCTGGCATCACAGTTTGTTCATTGCATTTAAGTCAAAAAGCAACAAATCAGAATGAGAACTGAGGGAATATACAAATCAAAAACAAGGAAACCAGCTACTAAAGAAATACAAAAACAACCAATCATGATTAATCAGTCAGGACAGGCTACAAAAAAATAAAGAAGGCAGCAAACCAACCACATAACTTGAAATTTTGTTCAGTTGGTTTGAGCAGCCATCTTGAAGTTTCCCTTGGTTAAAAATTTACAGGGAAAAGTAATATATTGCAAGACATTCAAAGGCAAAACAAACCAATTTAAAATGCTTGTACTGGATTGTAAATCCTTGGAAAAGGTTTTCTCAGTGAGGCCGACTCCTGAAATGGCACTCTGATACTTGGCTTCCCAGGAACTGTAGATACGGCTTGGTCCCACTGAAACTGTACATGGCTCGGCACCCCGGGTACTGGAGAGCGGGGCTGAGTTCCACGGGTAGTGGGGATGTGGCTCGGCTCCGCGGGTACTGGAGAGCGGGGCTGAGTTCCACGGGTAGTGGGGATGTGGCTCGGCTCCGCGGGTACTGGAGACCTGGCTGAGGTCGGCAGGTAGTGGAGAGGTGGCTCAGCCCCAGGGGTGCTGTAAACATGACTCGGCTGCTGTAGATATGGCTCCGGTCTACATTTTTGCCAGAAGCCTACCAATATCTCCATTGTCGTCAAAATATCACTGACAGCATAGCCACTTCCCTGATTCAGCAAGTTGCTGATGTTTTTAGGTGGCTGCATACTTACTGATTGAGAACACCTTGATGTTTGTTTGTTGAATTTGAAAATGAGATATTCCACTGCTCCCCTGGTAATAGCTGTGCAAGTTGATTTATCAATTTTTTTTTTGTAGGTGTTTGATTCTGCAAGCAGATTAATACAGCCTTGCACATGGGCTAGAATTTATACTACTGGATTTAGCAAAGAACAGGAATGGAAAAATCAATAAAATCTTTTTCTGGCACATTTTAGTATGCAACTAAGTTCCCCCTCTCGGTAGTACACTCAGCTGTAGCCTACAATGTTTATTAGTCCCTCTCCTAATCAGTACTGCTCTCTAGTGCACTTTTTTGCTGCAACATGGTTTTTGTGTAACTCCCAAGGACTCATTTGCAGTCATAGGGTCACTATACTAGTTACAGCATATGCTTAAACTGTTTGAACAAGAATAATGCTGTTGAACTTTTAGCAGGGAGTATTTACAGTGTGGTGCTAGAAAGTCTTTGGACATGAAATGGTATCCATGGTCCCTCTGCACTCCACATCTCAAGCTGTGTTGCTGTGAGGATATACAGAGTGAAAAGCAAGCATTTTTGGCACAGGGAGGGAAAACAATATGAGAGAGTGACATAGTCATGTCACACTCGCACATCACCGAGTGTTGGGCTTCAGTAACATTGGCAAAGCTTTGGAAGCTAGCTGCCAGACTGCTCTGTCAGCCAAAGTTGGGTGTCAAAGGGAAAACAACAAGGGGCATAGGTAAGGAAAATATTTTGATTATCACCATCCAGAAAAAAAACTTTACGGCAACTTATTTTTCCCCCTTCATTTTTTTCCCTCCCCTTTTCTCCTGATTCTTTCTCGTGTTTTAATAAGATTTGTTCTCGGGCTGTGGAGACGCGGGTAATGCCATATTTAGTCCTCATCCCTAGTCGCCTTGAGAAGATGGTGGCGGGCTGTCTTCTGAGTTTTCCTGGATGCCAGCGGTCCCTCCTGTACCTTACCCAAGTGGCCATATTTCCTGCCTGAATATAGAGAGAAAGGCAGGGTATTGCGCCATGAATGGCATCACAGCTGTGCTCACTCTGTCCACGCACTTGTACGTTCAAAGAGGGTCACTTGATGGTGATCAGGAGCAGGAATCCTGGCAGTAATTAAATTGGGTGAAGTGTCAAACTCTGCCATATACCCAATGTTGGCAGATTCAGGAATGGCATTGCCTGTTACATGGGAGCAGGATCCTTAGGCTGGGAATGATCTATGGTTTGAGAGAAGACGTGAGATAGACACTGAAATTAGGTGCAGATATGCTAATAATGTAGGACATGTTTTGTAAGGGTTTTGTAAGTGTCCAAACTTTTATGTATTAGAAACATCTGCAGAGTATGTTCACAGATGCCTGTTTGCCTCAAAATCAAGTTGCATGTGGAACATGTTTGGCTCCCAAGTTATTTGTGGTTTAAATACCACCTGTAGCTACATGCTGGGTTTATTTTCCTAGAGCTAGCAAATCAGTTTGGTATGTTTGAGAAGCTGATTGTGTGGATACTGATTCCATTAGTGTATACTTTACTTTTATGTGCTATTATACAGTGGAGAAGAGTTATTTCAAGTTTTAGGAGAACTAGCCAATCTCCTGTGATCTTGCACACAAGGGAGTCGGTAAAGAATGGGCTGGCAAAGTGCCAACCAGTGGGGGTGGGGATTAGAAGCAAGACTCGCGATCCATTTAAAGGAAGCACTTAGAGTGAGTCCGCTTGAGTTCAAGCACTAAATTTTGCAGGGTGTGGGACAGTCACCACTCTGTAGCTCGTTACTGCACAGAACCTCAGACTGACAAATGCCCTGTATAGATAGCAGCAGACTGTGAAAGCTGGTTAGTATTTTAATTGCAAGGGAAATGCCATGGCATTGTGTTCTCGGGCTCCAGAAAGGCTCATGTATTTGGCACTGCCTGCAGATTTATTGTGCACTCAGCACACCAGCAGGAGAGGCCTGGTTTAATTCCTTACTGTATCCAGGGTGCTAATTTTAATGTCGTTTTTGCAGGGTTGATTTACTTCAGAGGCGGATTCACTCCTGATTAACTACAGCCTCAATCCCAGGAGTCCTGAAACAGAATTTCAACACCAACATATAATGTAGTTGTAAAAAAAGGAACTTTACCCCAGGCGATCGTGTAAACTGAAAAAATGTGTGGATGTGTGCATTTGTCAATCTCCTGCTGCCAATTTTCTAATCCTGTAAATAGATACTCCTTGCAACTGAAAACCTGCATAGAGTACCATGTGATTTTGAAAGGGGAGAAAGTAAATATCCATCCTCAAGGGAATACTATCTAAATCCCATAAATCTGTGTAATATCGAGCAGACCGTAGTGTGTGACTGCCCCTTGTAATCAGCAGAAAAAGGTTGTGTTGTATTCCAGAACTCCCTTTAAGAAAAAAAAACTTCATGTGGAAATGTGCCCATATTTTCTTGTACTCTGGCTTCTAATATTTTCTGCTGCCTGTGTTGCACTGTTTGTGCGAATTGGAGTGTTTTTTTCTTCCAGAGAGAGAGAAAAAATAACCACAAAAATGTTCAACAAATTACCAAATATTTACCCAGTGAGCTCTCCAGAAAAGAATGCAGTGTATCATTACATGAGAAATCTTATTTGTCTAGTTAATTCAAAACAAAAAGGCTGTATTTATGGCTGAAGTGTCCAAGCATTTCTCTTCTCCTCTCCCTCTCTCTCCCCCCCCACCCAACCCCGGTGGACACACAGATGCATGTCATGGGGTTCACAGATGACACGTAAAGTTTAAGTCTGTGTTCCCATTAATTTACATATATCTCAAATTGCTGATACGAACAGATCTTTGTGTTCTGGTTTTAAGATTTATTCCCCAGTAAGGCTACAGTGCTAGAAACAGCCCTGTCCAAACCCCCAGGCCCACAGAATTCAAGCAGGACAGTACAAAATAAAAGCCCAAATAGGACTCAGTTGCTGGGCTTTAAGACTTGGATTGTCAGGCCTCAGTGGGTCGGGTTGCCATGGCTCAGGCCCATAAGCTATAGTTTGGACATCTCTGATCTACATAAATGCCTCCTTTTTATATTAAAAAAAAAGCCATAAAGGCTGTACATTTAAGATATTTTCAGACAAAGTCATAACTTGACATACAAAAATAAAATATGTGCTTCAGTATTTCATAGCCTGATCAGTCAGTTGTTATTCCTAAAGTCAAAGTAATTCTGAGATTGTACAGGGTCTCAGTTTGGGTTCTGTTCTTTCTAATGTGTCAGTATCAGTGAAAGGGCAATAAGCAGACCACTACTGAATTTGATATTTGTTTTCCAAACTGTAACAGAATTCCACACTCATTATTTTGAATCTGTATTTTATTAGATTTCTACTGGGAAAGTGCATTCTTAGCCAAGCATTCTTAACATTTTTCCCAGGATCTTTGGGCAAGAGTTTATATATTGTTTGAAATCTTAATTCTACAGCCATAATTCAGTGCTTTTTTTTTGCATTTTTCCAAAATTGCTGTAAAATCCAGTGTATACTTCACACCCATAACTTCTACCTCCCTGGGTTATAGGTTATAAAGAAAAGAACCTGTGTTAAGTTACGACTTGTGCCTCAGATTTACAGGAAGCTGCTTTTTTTTAAATGTTTTTACTGGGATGCGGGCAACACTGGCAGTGGCACATTTTAATGTCCATCCCTAATTACCCTGAGAAGGTGGGGGAAGCCTCCTTGTTGAAGTGATTGTCTGAATGACTTTCCAGGCCACATCAGAGGACATTAAAAGTCAATCACATAATGTGGGCTAGAGTTACATGTAGGTCAGACTGGGTAGGAGTAATGGGTTCTCCATCCTGAAGGACACTAGTGAACCAGTTGTGTAGTGTAGATAGGAGCAGAAAGTTGCAAAGGAAATTGATAAATTAAGTGAATGGGCAAAATTGTCGCAGATGGAGTTCAATGTGGGAAAGTTTGGACCCGAGAGATCGTTCAGAGTATTTTCTAAATGGCTAGGAGCTGTGGATGAGCAGAGAGATTTAGGGGTTCAAGTACAGAAATCACTAAAAGCTAGTGGACAGGTACAAAAGATAATTTAAAAGACTAATGGAATGTTGGCCTTTATCTCAAGAGGACTGGAATACATGGGGTGGAAGTTATGTTACAGCTGAACAGAGCTCTGGTGAGACCCCATTTGGAGTACTGCATTCAGTTCTGGGCACCGCACCTCTGGAAGAATATATTGGCCATGAAGTGGGTGTAGTGCAGATTCACCAGAATTATACCAGGGTTAAAATGGATAAATTATGAGGACAAGTTGCATAGACTAGACTTGTATTCCCTTTAAGGGGTGATCCAATTGAGGTGTTTATGATGATTAAAGGATTTGATAGAGTAGCTAGAGAAACTATTTCCTCTGGTGGGAGAGTCCAGAACAAGAGGATATAACTTTAAAATTAGAGCTCGGCTGTTCTGGGTTGATGTCAGGAAGCACTTCTTCACGCAAAGGGTAGTGGAAATCTGGAAAACACTCTCCCCCAAAAAGCTGTTGAGGCTAAGTCGATTGAAAATGTCAAAACCGAGATTGATAGATTTTTGTTAGGTAAGGGTATTAAAGGTTACGGAACCAAGGTGGGTAGCTGGAGTTAAGATACAGATCAACCATGATTTAATTGAATGGCGAAACAGGCTTGACTGGCTGAATGGCCTACTCCTGTTCCTATGTAATGTATGCTGCCCAGAATGATCAGTCGCATTTGAGATCAGTATGGTTGGGAACGCACACTTCATATTCTGGGCAGTGCAAAAAAAAAACTGCAGAAGGCAGAGGATGAGAATGGAAGCAGACCAGCGGGAAGAAAAATCCAAGTCTTAACCCCACAGAAAACCCTCCACAGTGAAGAATTCCAGATACAGGGAGCAAATCCTTAATATAGTTGGCAAGCAAGGAGAGGAAAAAGTTACTTGAAACATGAATTGTGAGCTTACTGGGTTTGCTCTCTTGCTAAGTTAGTAGTTAACTAGAGATTAAGGCTGCTTTTATAATGGCCCTGAATTTGGCGTCGGTATGTACCACCTTTAAAACTGACCGCAACTTCGGGATTTGGCGCATGTGCAGGCGCATGCAGAAATCCCAAAGTTGTGGTCTGTCAATGACTGCTCCAAAACTGGCTGCGCTGTGCACGCCACCCTTCCTCCCCCCCCCCCCCCCCCGCCGCCCCCCTTCCTCCCCCCCCCCGCCGCCCCCCCCCCCCCCCACCACAGAGCCAGCAATCGGTGAAATCTCCTAAATCGTTGAAACTGACACGAACTTTGGCTCTTCTGCAGTAAGTATGCTGTTAAATTCCCCACTAAAAGTCACTTTAGAAGGGATTATGTGTAACTGGGGTTTTAACAGCATATTGACTGCTAAGCAAATGTTAAGGGCCTGGAAAACTAATTTTAATTTTGCGCAGTGTGAAACTTGTCCATTTTAATAAAACTTAAAATTTTTAAGAAACTTATTAAGTTTGTGCATCTTTATTTTAGGTTTTCCTTTTCCCCATGTGAGAACCCCAATCTTTCTTTTGCTCTCTAACTATTTAAAAAAGTTAGGCTTTTAAGGGCTTACCCAGTTGCTTGTTTGCTGTCTGAGAATTCTGCCTTTTGATTGGCTGCTTAGACTGCCTGTTGACGTCACAGCACTTTGCACAAGGGGATCCCCATTAAGTTCCGTTGAATTGAATTCAAGGTCGGAAAGCCCGAAGTTCTTGACACAAGGATTACAAAATCCCTGTGCGGAGCGTACTTCAGGACCAGGAGCGAACACCTTCGCTTTGCTGCTAACCTCAAATTCAGGGCCATTGTATTTAGTGATGTGCCAGACTGTGGGTTTTTTTTGAACCAAGTTTGGCAGTCTGAGGATCTGGTTAGTTTACTCTAGGGTTGCTGCCACCTGCCTGAGACTGTTGTGTTGGGAGCCAGTGGCCACGATTCTGCCACCAGGATAAGGGAGCCGAACTTAATTATTTAAACGCCAGGGCCTAACTCGTGTAAATTGGTCTCCCAGAATCTGACTTGACCAAGCAACAGTAGAAAAACAGCACAAGTAGATTTGACTAGATTGTAACATCTTAAAAAAACACCTCAGAACACACATTTTTAATGAAACTATTGAATAGAATACATCATAGAAATGGGCCGTCTGACCTGAGCTTGTGTTTTTCCTCACAAGACACCTAGTCTAATCCCACTCTCCTGACCTCTTCCTTACCACCACCCCCCCCCCCCCTTTTTATTATCCTTTGATATTCCTCTTTGGGCTCGGCTTCAACTTTAATTCTTTATGGGACCAGTTAATTTCCAAGATTTGCCTTCTGTTTTGCTAAATTAGATTTTGAATGGCAATTGTTGAAATTGCTCTCTTTATTTTTAAAGCTTGCTCTAACCCATAGTCGTGACCAAAATTGGGTTTCAAATCATTGCTGATTCTACATTACTGTGTATTTTAGGCTGTGAGCTTTTTTTGATATGTGATCTAAAAGGTTTGTGGTCATTGCTTTTCCTGTCAATCATAGATCTGTGGAATACTCTGCAGTCACTGTGTGTTACAGTCTAGCTTCTGTTGCCTTGGTTTTGCAAACCAAATAAAAACCAGCAATACTGGGCACCAAGTTTTATCCTGGTATTTGTGAGGGAGAACTGCAAACAGAACAGGCACGGGAGAAAGTGAGTTGTCAGTCAGTAACTTTGAAACAGGAACAGGATTGGCAGGCGCTGAAGATGGGGCTCGTTTCTGATTCCCAAGACGTAAGTCGTCCGACCAATGGATTTCTAATAGCAAAAAATTTAGTTGGACTGCAAAAATAGATTTTTCAATTTATAAATGGCACTTCCTTGTCTCGGTGTATGTTTTTTTTCTTCCCCTTTTGGCTGCCTTTTTGTATGAGTTCCAATTTCATCAATGTTCCTTTAGAGGATTCTTGTAAGCAGAGCTCACATAAAATAGTTAAACAATGGAATCATGTGAAAATAATAAAGCAGAGAAAGAAACTGGCAAGCGCGCATTCCGTTTACAGTAACTGCCTGGATCTGTAGAGCACCAGCTAACTTGCAGTGCTATCATGTACCACTAAGGAAAAGCTAACAACCAAGTCACTAATCCCAAGTCTGGAGACTTCCAAAAAAAAACTCTCGTTGCCATCTTGCCAACATTTTTTTTGGACCGTCTATAAATTTTGTTTTATTTTGGGAACATGATTTCAATGACTTATAGTGTGGCCGATTGGATCTGTCACCCAGGTTAACTTCAGAGAAGCAGAACTTATGGCCATGTGTTTCAAAACCCAGAAAATGTTGAAACGAGTTGGGGGGCGGTGGGGGAGAATCACATGTCTGACTTTTTAAATTCCAGATTAATACATTTCTTGCCTGCAGTACTGCACCCCCTGGTGGCATCTATGTAAGTGAGAAAGATTAAAGTATTGTTAAGTCAGGAGTAAATCTGGTTAACGTTGGCCTACTGCTGTAATAGTTTGTTTTTCTGAGCTCCATAAAATCAGCAAGATTGCTGTTCAATACCTGCCTTCAATAATCATGGTAATAGTCTGCAAGTACCTAAGGCATGCTCTAAGGAGTAAGATAACAGCAACAACAACAACAACAACTTGTATTTATATAGCGCCTTTAACGTAGTAAAACGTCCGAAGGCTCTTCACGGGAGTATTATAAGACAAACAATTAACACCGAGCCACATAAGAAATTAGGGCAGATGACCAAAAGCTTGGTCAAAGAGGTAGGTTTTCAGGAGTGTCTTAAAGGAGGGTAGAGGTGTTTAGGGAGGGAGTTCCAATGCTTAGGGCCTAGGCAGCTGAAGGCACGGCCATTGATGGTTGAGCGATTATAATCAGGGATGCTCAAGAGGGCAGAATTTGAGGAGCGCAGATATCTTGGGGCGGGAGGGGTGGGTTGTGGGGCTGAAGGAGATTAGAGATAGGGAGGGGCGAGGCCATGGAGGGATTTGAAAACAAGGATGAGAATTTTGAAATCAAGGCGTTGCTTAACCGGGAGCCAATGTAGGTCAGCGAGCACAGGGGTGATGGGTGAACGGGACTGGTGTGAATTAGGACACGGGCAGCGGAGTTTTGGATGACCTCAAGTTTACGTAGGGTAGAATGTGAGGGGCCAGCCAGGAGTGTGTTGCAATAGTCAAGCCTAGAGGTAATAAAGGCATGCATGAGGGTTTCAGCAGCAGATGAGCTGAGGCAATGTTACGGAAGTGGAAATAGGCGGTTTTAGTTATGCCACTGATATGTGGTCGGAAGCTCATTTCAGGGTCAGATATGACACCCAAGGTTGCGAATAATCTGGTTTAGCCTCAGACAGATGCTAGGGAGAGGGATGGAGTTGGTGGCTAGGGAACGGAGTTTGTGGCGGGTCCCGAAGACAATGGCTTTGGTCTTCCTAATATTTAATTGGAGAAAATTTCTGCTCATTCAGTACTGGATGTCGGACAAGCAGTCTGACAATTTAAAGACTGTGGAGGGGTCGAGAGAAGAGGTGGTGAGGTAGAGCTAGTGTCGTCAGCGTACATGTAGAAACTGACGCCGTGTTTTCGGATGATGTCGCCAAGGGGCAGCATATAGATGAGAAATAGGAGGGGGCCAAAAACCCAAGGAGTTAAAATTACGCACCATCATAAGCAGCTTATGCGGTTCTACTACATTTGCTGTGTTAAATTCAGCTGCTAATTTTCCTGGAGAGACCTCCTTTCTGACTTTCCTGATTTTGTCTCTTTGATAATACTCCCTCCTGCCTCCCCACAAGATGAGCGGAAAATAAAATTGTTGAAGAATTAAAAACTGTAGAACAAATGTGAACATCGAATGAAAAATCGGGGAAGAAAAAATAATAAAGGAACAAATGCTGAATATGGAAATCCAAAACAATGTTGATAAACAAACGAAGTAGTGGAAGGAACTTAAATAATAAGATAATTGAAGAAATGAAAAGGATTTTATCTATTGTCCAGTTTGACTAAGATCAGCTGTCTATTTTTGTTTTTTGCTATTTCCTTACTAAATTGGTCAGCAGGGTATTTTGTTAATGTTATAGAATTCTTCCTGTCTGCTGTTTAATGAAGTTCTTAATGAAGTGATCGCATTGCAGCAATTGCAGGACAGTACACAATGTTGGAAAGCTGGACTTTGAGGTCACAAAACCATATGCGCTGCCATTGACTGGATTAATTTCCTCTGAGCGCTATTTTTGATGCAGCAATTAATGTGTTTGTTTAAGTTCCTTTCTGAGCTATTTTAACAGTCGTTAAATCGGTGCACTGAAAATAGCACGCAGAGGAAATTAAACCCATAGGAGTTGTACTGTAAGAGCCTATTATTAGTGCTGTTTTAAGGAGACGATTTTATATCCTGTTGCTCAGCTTTAACAATGTGTAGGACAAACTGCCAGATTCAATCTGCAAATTTATTTTATTGAAGAATTTGTTTTTTAGTGCATTTGTTTGCTCTTCTGCTCATCAGAGCAGGGGAAAATGGAACTTTTTCATCCAGTATCGTTATTCTTGTTCCCACGTCAGTTATGATGCGGGTTAAAGCTCCCTCAACTCTGACCCATAAGTGTGCAATATCCCCAGCACAATAAGCACCAGTCTGTGTTTCTTTCCCACTTCCTACACCAGCCATTCTTAAAAACTGATTTTCTAGCATAATTGCCAAATTACAGCAATTTGTGCTGAGATGTGGGCAGCTTTCTGCTGTGCCCACTAGGAACTGGCTGTCCCAATCTAATTTCAAGTAGGACCCTTGCAACTGCCAGAGAGAGGATGTTTTAAGAAAGAAAGACTTGCATTTATACAGCACCTTTCATGGCCTCAGGATGTCCCAAAGCACTTTACAGTCAATGAAGTACTTTTGAAGTGTAGTCGCTGTTGAAATGTAGGAATTGTAGCACCCAATTTACGCACAGCAAGCTCCCACAAACAGCAATGTGATAATGATCAGATAATTTGTTTAACCTTCTCAACATGGCTGCCATTGGAGCTAGGTGGTAGGACAGTGCATCACTCAAGCCCTTGCTGCTACTTTGACTTTCATGCTCAACATCTTCTGATTAAAAGTATTTCTGGGTGAGCAAAATATTGCTGGTTAGGTCCCACAGTGGATCATGAGTTTGCTGTCACTTTATATTTGACTACACTTTTTTGTTTTATTTTCAACAATGATGTGAAAGTGAATGAGATTGAATGCAGTTGTCTATAATACATATGCCTGCTATAAAATAACCACTTTGGCAAAGTTGAACCAATCTGTCAGCTAAATGATAGAATCAGCCACTTCAAAATTCCCATTCTCATTGCTGCTGTTATGATCTCTAAAAGTCCCTAATCTTTACTGATTCACTGCAAAGAAATGAGAGAATGTCACCCAGGGGACTACATTAATTTTATCTGAGACCTACTCTGTCGAGCAGAGGTCTTGAAAGATGGGGCAAGAGACTTGTCTGTGTGGGATGTAGAGGACCATAGGAACAGGAGTAGGCCCTTGCCTAACTTCAATCTCAGTTTTAAAATTTTCAATTGAACCTAGCTTGAACAGCTTTTTGGACAGAGTTTCAGATTTCCACTACCCTTTGTATGAAGTAGTGCTTCCTGACATTGCTCCTAACTCTAATTTTAAGGTTATGCCCCTTGTTCTAGACTTTCCCACCAGAGGAAATCGTTTCTCCCTATCTACCCTATCAACTCCTTTAATTATCTTAAACGCCTCAATTAGTTCACCCTTTAATCTTCTTTATTCAAGGGAATACAAGCCTAGTCTATGCAACCTGTCCTCATAATTTAACCCTGGTATTATTCTGGTGAATCTGCGCTGCACCCACCCCAAGGCCAATATATCCTTCCTGAGGTGCAGTGCCCAGAACTGAATGCAGTGCTCCAGATGGGGTTGAACCAGAGCTCTGTATAGCTGTAACATAACTTCCACCCCTTTGTATTCCAGTCCCCTTGAGATAAAGCCCAACATTCCATTGACCTTTTTAAATTATTTTTTGTACCTGTCCAGTAGTGTTTAGTGATTTCTGTACATGGACCCCTAAATCTATCTGCTTCTCCACAGCTCCTAGCTGCTCGCCATTTGGAAAATACTCAGATCTATCTTTCTTGGGTCCAAAGTGGATGAACCTCACACTTAGTGGAGGCTGGAAGAAAGCAAGACTTAAATTTAAACATTGGGCAGACCTAAAGGGTGACGTGCACCAAAATAATAATGGGGTGGGGAGGGGGGGGCGGTTGGTGGTGAGGAAACGGGATTAGAAAGAACCAGAGTCCACACACATGTTTTTAAAAGCATATAATCTGATTGTGTTCTTTGCTTTTTACAATTTTCAATTAGATAATATTGAAAGTAAAAGGTTTACAACACTTTCTCCCCTCCCCCTTCAATTAAAGGTGTTCTTTTAAAAATGTAAGAAATAGGAGCAGGAGAGGAAATAGGACCAGAGGGCAGTGGGGGTCTGGAACTCACTGCCTGAAAGGGTGGTAGAGGCAGAAATGCTCATCGCATTTAAAAAGTACTTGGATATGTACTTGAAGTGCATCAGTTTTGCATATTAATTTTGTTGTATCTAATATCTGTTTGGAATGCCAAACACTATGGGCTAGAAATTTGCCTCCTTTGCGCCTTGGGTTAACGCCTCCGGAGGGCGATAACGGGGCGCTGCCGGCTTTGTGAGCGGGCATGGCGATAGAACCGCGTCTGCGAAATTGACGTGGAGGTTTGCGGCAGCGGTAACCACTAGCGCCACGATCTCCTGTGCCCAGAGATCATTACTTCATCCAGCTGTGCAGCGCCCCGGTAGCGTCCCGGATCCGAACTTCGGTTCCGCCCCCTGCAGCATTGTCGGGCGATAACGTCGACAGCTGCAGGAGGCGTTGTTAGGGAGGCTGGCCGCTTGGGGAGCGGCTATTTAAAGGTAAGGCCGCTTGTGTCAATGAAAAATTTGTTTTCACCCCTTAGGTTGTTTTTTCAACTTTTTCCTGTGCCGCGGTTGATCAGCACTGTGCTTGGGGCTGATCGTCACGGATCCCGGCTGCCGTCGGCGACGAGGGTGCAGAGCCTGCAGCGATGGCCCTTCCCTTTAAGGGAGGGAAGGAGCCTCCTTTCCCGGCAACGCTGCACCGCTACCGCCCCTCTTGCCGAACTTTAGCGCTCCAAGGGAAGTGGTAGCTTGACTTAGCGCTCCAGGAAGGAAGTGGAGCGCTAACGCCGAAGTTCGCGTTGGATTCACTGGCGTAGCGCCCGGTGCTACTTTTTCGTTACCGTTAAAGTTATCGCCCCTAACTCAATTTCTCCCCCTATGGGCCAAATTTTGCTGTAGCAGGGCATCTAACAGCATCTGCCATTAGTTAGACTCGCGCTTGCACATTTAGGTTTTTAAATTTTTTGCTTTGCAAGTTGTTGACCGTGTGAGCAGAACAGGGCATCAGGGACTTGGGTGAATAGGGCAAGTAACTGTTTATCTCCTTAACTAATTAGATTGATGGAATGTGAAATAAACAGCGCAAGAACTGAGAAGGAAGTGTAAATTATAGTGGGTGAATTCAATATCAAAGGTACAGAAAGAGAAATAAAGAGACGGAAAGAGATTGGATTAAGAGAGAAAAAAGAAACAAAGGAAAAGTTTTAAAGAAAAATTGAATTTAAAATGTTACATTTTTAAAATCTCAGGAATGACTCATGTAATAGTTAATTTTCAGTGCCAGAGATTGGCTGTAATTTTTTTTTAATTAATTGGGATGGGCAATAAAATACTGGCCTTGCCACAACCCATCCCTTGAGAAGGTGGTGGTGAGCCGCCTTCTTGAACTGCTGCATTCCGTGTGGTGAAGGTACTCCCACAGTGCTGTTAGATAGGGAGTTCCAGGATTTTGACCCAGCGACGATGAAGGATCGGCGGTATACTTACTGGGCTAGGTGTGCCATTGCCCTGTCCGTAGCCGGTGCCGAGGTCGATGCCAGGTGGTCCGTCTGGTTTCATTCTTATTGTGTTTCGTAGCGGTTTGTTACAACTGAGTGACTTGCTAGGCCATTTCAGAGGGCAGTTAAGAGTCAACCACATTGCTGTGGGTCTGGAGTCACATATAGGCCAGACCAGGTAAGGACGGCAGATTTCCTTCCCTAAACGACATTAGTGAACCAGATGGGTTTTTACGACAATCCAATAGTTTCATGGTCACCATTACTGATACAAGCTTTTTATTCCAGATTTATTTAATTAACTGAATTTAAATTCCCCAGCTGCCGTGGACAGAATCCATTTGGTTAGAGTTGAGGAGCAAAAAGGGTCTGATCACGCTATTGGGGGTATTCTACAGGCCTCCAAATAGTGAGAGGGAGGTAGAGGAGCAAATCAGCAGGGAAATCGCAGAGATATGCATGAGCTATAGAGTGTGATATTGGGGGACTTTAATTACCCAAATATCGATTGGGATAATGCCAGGGTAAAGGGAAAGGAGGGGGAGGAATTTCTGAAATGTGTTCAGGAGAATTTCCTTGACCAATATGTTCTTGGCCCAACTAGGAAGGAGGCATTGCTGGATCTGGTGCTGGGGAATGAGGTGGGCCAGGTCGACCAAGTGTCTGTGGGAGAAAACTTGGGTACGAGTGATCATCATATCATAAGATTTAGATTAGCAATGGAGAGGAGCAAGGAACAATCTAGAGTGGAACTTCTAAACTGAAATAGGGCTAACTTCAATGGGATGCAAAAGGATCTAGCCAGGGTAAAATGGAACCAAAGACTGACAGGAAAAACTGTAACGGAACAATGGGTGATCTTTAAGGAGGAGATGTTTCAAGTACAGGCTAGATATATTCCAACAAGAGGGAAGGGTAAGGGAACCAAAGCAAGGGCTCCTTGGATGATGAGGGAGATAGAGAAGATGATGAAACAAAAAAAGGTGTATGATGAATGTCGGGTGAATTCATCAAGGGAGAACCAGACCAAATACAATAAGTTGAGTGGGGAAGTGAAGATGAAAATAAGATTGGCAAAGAGAGATTATGAGAGTAGAATGGCGGTTAACATAAAAGGGAACCGAAAAAACTTCTGCTGGCATGTAAACAGTAAGTGGGTAGTAAGAGGCGGGGTGGGGCCTATTAGGGACAAAGAAGGTGATATATGCTTAGAGGCGCAGGGCAAAGCTAGAATACTCAAGAGTACTTTGTATCAGTGTTTACTAAGGAGGTGGATGCTGACAAAATATCGAGAGTCTAGCCACCTCCCCTTGACATTCAACGGCATTACCATCGCCGAATTCCCCACCATCAACATCCTGGGGTTCACCATTGACCAGAAACTTAACTGGACTAGCCGCATAAATACTGTGGCAACAAGAGCAGGTCAGAGGCTAGGTATTCTGCTGCGAGTGTCTCACCTCCTGACTCCCCAAAACCTTTCCAGCATCTACAAGGCACAAGTAAGGAGTGTGATGGAATACTCTCCACTTGCCTGGATGAGTGCAGCTCCAACAACACTCAAGAAGCTCGACATCATCCAGGACAAAGCAGCCCGTTTGATTGGCACCCCATCTACCACCTTAAACATTCACTCCCTCCACCACTGGCGTACCGTGGCTGCAGTGTGTACCATCTACAAGATGCACTGCAGCAACTCGCCAAGGCCTCTTCGGCAGCACCTCCCAAACCCGTAAAAGACAGATCGTGTTTGACTAATCTAATTAAATTTTTTGATGAAGTAACCGGGAGGATTGATGAAGGGAACGCAATGGATGTTGTCTACATGGATTTTAGGAAGGCGTTTGACAAAGTGCAACATAGAAGACTGGTTAACAAAATTGAGGCTCATGGAATAGGTGGATCAGTGGCAGCTTGGATAAGGAATTGGCTTAAGGACAGAAAACAGCGAGTTGTGGTAAATGGCTGTTTTTCAAACTGGAGGATGGTAGACCGTGGTGTTCCCCCAAGGGTCAGTGCTGGGGCCACTGCTTTTTTTGATATATATAAATGACCTGGATATTGAAATACAGAGTAGAATTTCTAAATTTGCCGATGACACCAAATTTGGGGTTGTGGCAAACAGTGAGAATGATATCTGGTGGGATTTGAACACACGTCTTTGGATCCTTAGACCAGACCTCTGGATTACTAGCCCAGTGACATTACCATTATGCTACTGTCCCCCTAAATTAACACTATCATGTCATTAAATGGGTACTTAGACTTGAAATAACTTGATTTAACTTTCTGTAGCGAGTTTAGTTCATATCTACCGCGCAAATACAACAACTTCATGCCATTCAATGCATTTCAATGGTGAGGCAGACAGCGAGATGCCATTTTTGAGAAGCTAACCGCAGAGTGGCACAATTCGGACAGCAACTTTTGAATTTTTGAGTTTAACCGTGCATGTACCCCGCGTCTGAAGTTGCTGTACCATTTGTGCATAAATAACGGCAAGTGCCATTAGCTTCACCGCTACTTTGACAACAAAATCTGGCCCTATGAATTCAGCAACTCCAGGAGTGTAAATTGGTCTTGAACCCGAACGAACTCGGATTATGGCTAATTTAATGGCTCTGTGGGCACCAGTCTAAATCCTGTACATCTAAAAATGTACCTGCTACTTCCTTGGTAGCTCTGGCCCTCCTGTGGCTGGGTGACACTCCACACGGCAACTCTCCCCCTCCCACACAGCAGCAGTTGTGCTTCTGTGTCAGCTGTGGCTCAGTGAGTAACGCTCTCGCCTCTGATTCAGAAGGCTGTGGGTTCAAGTCCCACTCCAGAGACTTGAGCACAAAATCTAGTTTGACACCCCAGTGCAATACTGTCGGAGGTGCCGTCTTTCAGATGAGACGTTAAACCGAAGCCCCGTCTGCCCTTTCAGGTGGACGTAAAAGATCCCATGGCAGTATTTCGAAGAAGAGCCAAGGGAGTTCTCTCCGGTGTCCTGGCCAATATTTATCCCTCAATCAACATCACAAAAAAGATTATCTGGTCATTATCACATTGCTATTTGTGGGAACTTGCTGTGTGCAAATTGGCCTGCGTTTCCTACATTACAATAGTAACTACACTTCAAAAGTACTTCATTGGCTGTAAAGCGCTTTGGGATGTCCTGAGGTCGTGAAAGGCGCTATATAAATGCAAGTCTTTTCTTTCTTTCCTGTAACTAGATAAGATAATGCATATTCCTTATACATTTGGGGGTGAACAGGCTGCGCAGGTCCAGTGATAAATGTTGGTGTGTAGCTGCTCTCCATCCAGTATGGAAGGAAAGTATAAAAGAACATTTAACTTACTCGCAATTGTATTTTAATCCAGATATTTTTTTAATGTAGAGGTGGTTTTCATATCTCCCTTGTCTTTATGTTCATTGTTTTCCAGAAAATTTTGGCTGCCATCTTGAAAGTTTAATATTATAGACAGGTCTATCCCAACTGGGAACTGGAGGGAGAAGGACATCAAGATAATTATAGATGAAGAATACCATCTTAACTCATCCATCTAAAACAGTTCTTGTATTTAAGTAAATTTGGCAAATGTAAGAGAGTTGAATAACAAAACTGTATTCAGTAGTTTGCTGAGTTTTGATCAAGTTGGGAGTTTGTGACAGATGGGAGGCCAGCAAAGAGAGCATCAGAAAATGAGAGTCTAGAAATGACAACGGCACGTATAAGGGTTTTGACAGCAGTGAGGGTGGGGGAGGAGGCTCGCATAGTTGTAGAGGTGATGGATGGGAATTGGGGTTTGAAACTCGGCTCTGGGCCTAAGAAGGTGCCGAGGTTGTGGGTAGTTTGGTTCAGCCTGATATATATATATATATATATATATATATATATATATATATATATATATAGCCAGTTAACTTGCAGTGGGTATGACAGCGTACTCTGAGCGTACGCCGTCATACCGCCTTTGAAATGCACAGCAAGTTCGGGAGCGCATGCGCTAAATGCCGAACTTGCGATCTGTCAAGTTCCGACTTGACAGATCATCCGCACCGACCAGAAAACCTAATTGCTGGCGCAGAGTTGGTCCATTTGCCCACCAACTGGCCAGCAATTCCGCATGAAAATTTTACGGCTGGTGGAAACAGGCGCAGGACCGGTTTCCACAGCATAAGGGGATACCTCCTGCACGTAATTGTAAATACTTATGAGGTGGGAAATGGAAGCATTTTAGGATTTTGTCCATGAAAATTCAGAAGAAGCGGTTGCTACATTGATCAAATTATTTATTTTTTGGCATCTATACAGAGCATAAGCTTAAAAAAATCCAAACTGAAAGTATAGATGTTTATCCCGGAAGGCTCTAGTAATGAGGGTTTTTTTTTCTTTCCGGAGATTATAAATGAATGAGAGACCTTCTGTTTGATGATTGGAGCACCAGGCCCACGTGGTCCCAGGTACGCTTCCGCACACGCTGCGCCCCTGGGATCCGTGGGCCATTACACTGCCCTCTAGTACGCAGCATCAAACAGCAAGTTCATGAAGGAGGGTCCCCATCACGTAAGTTCATATTCTGTTCAGATGCCGGCGGCGAACTCCGTAGGTACGCCGCCAACTGCAAAATCCAGGCCATTAAAAATGCAAAATACATTAGTTGATCTCTGCCATCTGGCTTTGTGGAAAGATGCAGAGCGTATTAGATATGTTCTTATTTTTACAAATATTTTACAACCCTTTGTTCTTTCATGGAAATTTTTCTCCCACTGGTTTGTTATGTGCAGAATCTCAGCTTTCGTAGCAGCAACTCTCACTGCATCAATTGATTACACATCAAAATGGAATTGTTTTTATCATGCCTGACAAATGCATGCATTTATTTTTGTTATGCAGACTGTAATCTGGACCCTGATACCAGGTCATGGCTATCAATGTTTACATCTTGAAAGCTCGTTCTTGTTCGTGTTTTTGAAAGAACTCAGAAATATCAATGTTTGGCCTAACCAGGAGGGCTTATTCTGAGAATTAAAGCTGAATTGATGACTCTTATGTTCCGATCTCTACATTGCTGTCGGTGCTGGGCAGAAGGTGAATATCTGTTCTTTGGAAAGTGTTGGTGAGGTTTCAACTTCAGGTGATGAATATGCTTGAGTAATATCTTTTGTTTTTCTGTGATGTACGAGGCAGTAAATGGATTTTGTGCTGATTAAATGCCGAGGCTGCAGGCAGAGTCTTTAATCAAAACACAGCAGCTATTGTAATGAATTTTTGTTACAATTGCTAAGATCAAGGTTTTATAAAAAAAAAAATTGCTTGATTTTTCTCTCACTGCAGAAAGTCTGGATGAGGTATGGTTTTAAAAAAAAAGTTGCAGGCCTGAATCCGGCATCCCCAACAACTCTGCCTAGTCCAAGAGCACTTCCCATGCTTGTCTAGTCCCCTGTTTTGCTACCAGAGTATTCTGTTAATGAGATGCATTGCCTGTTGGCAAGGTAGTGTGTGCTGTACTACTGTGCTCTGGCTTACTAATGAAAAGACTTGTACTTGTTTGTAAAGCCTCTAACGGGACAGTGATTAGTTGACTGCCATTTAGATTAAAGAAATTTGTTATAGAATTTTACAGCACAGAAGGAGGCCATTCGGCTCTTTGAAAGAGTTATCCAATTAGTCCCACTCCCCTGCTTTTTCCCCACAGCCCTGCAAATTTTTCCTTTTCCAATATATATCCAATTCCCTTTTGAAAGTTCCTATTGCATCTGCTTCCACCACCCTTTCAGGCAGTGCATTCCGGATCATCATAACCCACTGTGTTAAAAATATTCTCCTTATCTCCTGGTTGTATAGTGAGAGTTTCAAATGTCCAGAGCCAATTGTTTTTAATTACTGGCTTTTGATCTCTCAAAACTCATACAGTAATGAAATTTAATGTGATGTAATTTTTTTAACCAGAATATTTTCCATGCAGCCAAAAAAAATTCTGATCAGGAGCACTTCGTACCTATCTACTCACGTGATTCCTAGCTCCAACCACTAGGCAGAATGGCAGCAGTGACCGTCTTCCTCTGAACCTCACATTGTAGTGGTGAAATTCACCTGCAGGAGAAGTCCCAGTGTGAATATCTATCGGGACTGAAGTTTGAGGTTAGGGTCCCCTATGTTGGAGGTCTACTCTTATAGCCGTAGGACCACCCAGCACTCAAGTAAAGCTGTTAGCCCTTCACTACCTTATGTTTACTGTTGCTCATAATTACCACTGTTTATCACTGTTTGCAGCGTTGTCCCAAATCCACCCCACAGTGAATCACAAGTATTGACAAAACTTACACAAATTGCAGGACTCCTGAGTGTTAGTAACAGTGAATGCTTTTCATGGATTCTGAATACCGCTATTCGTGTTCACCTCCAGCAAAAACTGGATATATAATGTAACTTGTTGCTGCTCATAGGCAGGTGCAAAATTCAAGCAGATCTTGAATAAGGTCAAGGCGGTGCTTTGTTAAACATATAACACCACAATAAAATTCCAGTCACCTAGTCCCTAATGGGTGTTTGCGTACATATACTCCTTTATAAAAGCAGTAACTTAAAAAGTATACAATTGTTCTTGCTAGTTGATATCCTGTCATGTTTCTTATGGAAAAAAACTCTCTTTTGTAATGTTTCAGATTTCCAGCATCTGCAATATTTTATTTTTTTCCCTGTAATTTTCTCCCTCCTTGTCTCCCACTCTTTTGTCTGTCTCTCTGTCTTCCAAACTTTCTGTCTCCCTCTTTCCGGATTTGTCTGTATACCTCTTGCACACTTTGTCAGCTCTATCTCTGCAACTTCATTGGCTGTAAAGCGCTTTGAGACGTCCAGTGGTCGTGAAAGGTACTATAGAAATGCAAGTCTTTCTTTCCTTTTCTTTTTCTTTCTCTCTCTCCTTGATAAATCTCTCCTTCATTTTGTCTATCTCTTTCTTTTTTTACCCTGTGCGTTTCTCATTGCCTTTTTCTCTCAACTCTCACCTGGAGCCAGACACGGAGACACTAATTCTCGTCTCTCTCTGAGACTGGGGAGCCAGGCCATGTGGTCTTGTTACATTTGCATTTGTACAACAGGCTGCAACCCCCACCAACTACACACTCTAACTCAGCCCAGGCCTTCCATTCCCTGCTAGGGTGGGAGAATGGGAGCCATGAGGAAAACTCGTTTACAAGTGAGCTGCCAGCGTGAAGCGTGCTGCTCACCAAATTGGGAGGCTACGGCCGCTTAGCAAGGGCATGCAGCAGCAGCTTAAAGGGGCGGTGTATTTTTCCTCGTGAATAAAAGGAAGCCACGCCATGGCTCAGCAGGTAACGTGAGCTCAGAAACTCAAGTAGCAACTACATAAGCTTTTGAATTTGTTAAAGTGTATAACTCTCAAGCAAATGCCAGAAAAAGGTCTCCAAAAATGCCATACAGCTTTACTTGACAGCAGCTGAGGATCCCTTTAAGCATCGCTCCAAATGGCCACGTCCCGACTTGTACCGGCCATGGCTGGTGGGTGGGAGTAGGAACTGGCAGTAGCTGGGCGATGATGGACAAAGCTGGCACTGGGTTTTAAATGACATGAGGGTTCCCCCCTGTTTCCAACTGGGGCTCAGGCTGCCAAGGTTCATGTCTGCCCGAAAATTGGAACAGACATCAAAGCATCAGGAAAACATTAATTAACATGCAGAATGGGCGAGTAATTGGCAAATTCATTTTAATATAGATAATTGTGAGGTGGTGCATTTTGGTTGGAGGAATAAGGAGGCCACATACTGCTTAGATAATAGTCTAAATGGGATAGAGGAGCAAAGGGATTGAGCGTACAGGTACACAAATCACTAAAAGTAGTGACGCAGGTTAATAAGGCCATAAAAACAAAAGCACTGGGATTCATTTCTAGAGGGATATAATTGAAAAGCAGAGAAGTTGTATAAAACTTGTATCGAACTTTGGTTAGACCACACTTGAGAGTACTGTGTACAGTTCTAGTCTCCATATTATAAAAAGGATATAGAGGCACTGGCGAAGGTACAAAAAAGATTCACACGGATGATACCAAAACTGAGAGGATATACTTATCAGGAAAGACTGAACAGGCTGGGGCTCTTTTCTCTAGAAAAGAGAAGGCTGAGGGGTGACCTGATAGAGGTCTTTAAGATTATGAAGGAGTTTGATAGGGTAGACGTAGAGAAAATGTTTCCACTTGTGGGCGGTGTCCAAAGCTAGAGGTCATAAATATAAGATAGCCACTAATAAATCCAATAGGGAATTCAAGAGAAACTTCTGTACCCAAAGAGTGGTAAGAATGTGGAATACGCTACCACAAGGAGTAGTTGAGGCAAATAGCATAGATGCATTTAAAGGGAAACTAGATAAGCACATGCGGGAGAAAGGAATAGAAGAATATGTTGATAGGGTGAGATGAAGAGGGGTGGGAGGAGGCTCATGTGGTACATAAACACTGGCAGAGGCAAATTGGGCCGAGTAGCCTGTTTCTGTGCTGTAGACTCTATGGCCGGAATTTTCCGGGGTATCAGCGGGCGGGTCGGGTGGGAAAGTGTTTTTTATTGATAGCGGGTCGTGAACCTGCTGTCATCCCACCGCAACATGTCTTTCCCAATGGCGCGTCTGTCACTGCTGAGCAGACCCGACAGGCGGTGACGGGCGACCCAATTAATTATAATCTACTTAATAGATCCTTTACAGGCTTTTTTAACTTTAACTTCATGGCTACGGGAATCACACTGTTCGGAGACCACGTCTGTTAACCTGAGGCGGGAGTTGAATGGCCATTGCTCCAGCTGAGTCCTTGACAGCTTCAAATGTACAGTAAAAGCTCCCACCTGACATGATCCCTTTCCTTAGCCACAAGCTGCTCCTTACTGCATTTCTAGAACAGAATCAGCAGGCTGCAAGTGTTTCCACCAAAGTCTCCATCTAATTTCACCTCATTACCTCTTTCACCATTGACGGATCGCTTCTGTCATTTGTACTTCACCTGCCATCTATTCCATCGGCATGGGTGCCGTTCATACAGTCTCACCTTGGTCCTCAGAATCAGACCATGATGAGCCACAACACCAGCAGCACCAACAACAACACCAACCTTCTCCACAATCACCTGACAGGATAGAGAGCATCAGCTCCCGAGCACATTGCTGCCCCGGGAGGCATGGGATGGCCTAATTTACTTAACTTTACGCTGCCACATGATGCGCCAGGTTGGCACCACCGCACACCAACACCATAAAGCATCCCTACAATGACCAAGCCATTCCTTTCACACTCCTCACCATTGCGGGGGGGGGGGGGGAACCGTTATGTCGCACTATTCACTGCAACTCAGTAAGCCACTTCCAAAGGTGCACACAAATCTGTCCAAGACCAGAAAGTGTTGAAAATAAAGATTTTGATGTTTGACCGCACATTAATACAAACTTTACATAAACATTGGATAAAACACCCAAGTGCCTACCCTTGTGTCTTGTTAGTTGGTATGATTGCACTAGGATGAGGGTGAGTGTGAGGGGTGGCTTGAAGAAGGGGGTGTATTAATGTAGACAGAGAGGGATGGGTGGAGGTGTACGGTAAGTTGGTGTGAGTAAGGATGTGCAGGAGTAGGGAAGGGAAGGCA
This sequence comes from Squalus acanthias, assembly GCA_030390025.1. NCBI lineage: Eukaryota > Metazoa > Chordata > Chondrichthyes > Squaliformes > Squalidae > Squalus > Squalus acanthias. The sequence continues at coordinate 46,198,806 of CM059428.1, read as the reverse complement.
AGGCAGAGTGATGGGAATGTGATGAGAGGCACAGCAGGATGAGGTTGAGTGTGGCTTTGTACTAACGTTTCGTGATCTAATGAGATCATTGAAAGGTTTGCACCACTGCACCCAGGTTCTCCTGACCACATCCCTGCTTGTGCCCTCCTCTGCCATCTCCAACCAGGCTATTTTGGTCTCTTGGGGAGGTCTCTTCCACCCATAGGAAGGGAAGAGGACCTCCCTGCGTGCTCTGACTCCCTCCATAAGCATAATGAGGGAGTCATGGGAGAACCTGGGTGCAGCCCTGCACCTCTGTGCAGTCACTGTCAGTGTTTGCAGCACTTCAATGCTGTAAAACGCTGACAGCACAAAAGACAAAAGAAATGTTGCCATGGTCCCTTTAAGGAAACCGGCTGATGACGCGTCATGAATGACATCACCAGACCCGCTTCCTCCAAATGGGCCAGGAAACGCGCTGGGCGGGCTTAACAAGCCCAATTAATGTAAGTTCATTTTGGACAGCGGGATGGAGCCAGCAGCGGGGCCGTGACCCGACATTGCCCCCACCGGACCCGCCCAGGTAGGCAAAATCCCGGCCTATGTAACTGTAGCAATAAGTGGGCGGGACTAGCAGCCATTTTGTTTAAGAACCACAACCCCACCTCCCCCCACCCCCCCTTCGAGTCAGCGCAGGCCTGGTTTTTTTCATAGGTCCAGAGAGACGAGCAGTGTTTAGGCATGCCACTTTAGTACTTAGCCTGGTGACCCCAGCAACTCTGCTACTCAACAGAGCAATACTTAATAGAACACATTTCAGCCACTGATGCTCAGCACGCCACTTTCTAAAGCTGTCTAAGTTCTTAAAAACGTAACTTGCATAGAATTTTTTATGGGATCTGATCAAGGATTTGGCCTGCTACTCAGTAGCTTGCAGTTTACTGGCAGGTTTGCGGTGGCATTTTTAAGCTTGAGTAATTACTAGGGGAATTCCCCATGTTGGAAATTCCATAAAAAATTATGTACAAATTGTGGCTTTTCATTTCTTCAGACTCTCGGCTGTTGGGAGATACCCCACTGAACATTGCCCCATCAGTGCTGGAGGTGAAACAGCTCAGATCAGTGCTCCTGGCTTTCCCAGATCTGGAAAATGGCTCTAAAATAGTAGCTTTAATTGGGAGGCAAGGTACATTGTTTTCCAATGAAGAAAAAAGTGCAGTAATGGCTGTGTTCTAACAAGGAATGTACCCCATGATAAGACTGACATAAAAGAAATTTATTTTATTCACCCATCTGCTGTGTTTTGGGGTTCAATAAAGTTAAGAGACAAAATGTCCATTTTGTCTGAGCTTGGTTAAATATGCATGACCCCGTTAAGACCCATAGATTAAATAATTACTGCACTTTTCTTTTTTTCCCCTTGGTTTAATTACACTAGTGCATTTTTATTTCTCTGAATTAGTGATAATTTCCTTTTATCGCGGAATCTTTTCATTCTGGTAAAAATTAGTAGAAAATTTCGATGCTATTAACACTGAATGGGTTGAACTGAGTGTGGTTTGAGAATTTGGTGCTGTATGTGATTGATTGCTGATTAAAAGTGAAGCTTCCTTTTAGCATGCCACAGGTCGCAAACCTTCGACACGATAAGGCAGCACATTTTTTTTCTGTAAAAGCTGCAATTTAAAACAAAAGAAACAATGAAAATCGGTTACCCAAACCAACCTGTGCTTCAGGGCAAAATGTTTTAACGGGACCATCTGTAATAATAAAAAATGGAATGATTATGAAGCACAGAACTTAATCCAGTTTTCTATATGCCCAACCAATTAGATTTTCCTATATTTATACTTAAATCCACCAGTACATGTTGTGTGTGGGCTTGCAGAAGAGTTATTTTACCCCATCTGGCTGAATATAGTTGAGTCAGTGTTGCGTTGTACCAGCTAGCTTGTAGTACGCCAGTGGTTGTGGTGGGGGGGGGGGGGGAAATGAGGCATAATCTACAATATTCTTGAGTAAAATAGAGAGGAAATGGGATACTAATAAAATTTTTCTATCCTGGCATTAAAACATAAGCATTTTAAATTAACAAAAAGGCATTGTCTTTCTGGCATTTAGACCAGGATCTTGCAGCGTATCGCATCTTCTGGTCACGTAGGGTATATTGTAAGTGGTTTCATGAGTGGCAGTCTCTCTATTTGTACCTGTTCAGGCTCTCAGAAACAGAGTCAGTTAGAGCACTGAAAGTTGAAAGTCTCTGATCTCTGAAGCCAAGTCATCAAGCTCTTGTCAACAATGATATACTGAGCTGTTGAAATTTTAGGGTCGGCTGAAGAAAGAGCATTGTGGCAGTTGTCTGACTCGATCTGAGTAGTTTTATGGTTTAAAGTGCAGTGAAACACTGATTAGATCACATTGTCAGGACAGGATGAGCTAGTGATGTAAAGCAATGAGTAATCATCTCTGTATTTTCCCCCCTTGCAAAAATTTGGAGTGGATGAAATGGTACTTTCTGAATTGGAGTATGTGGGCAAAATGGTTTGTGATCTTAATCCAGTTGTGGCCACTTCAGTTCAAAAGATCTGTGAGTGGCATCCTGGCAGTGGGTTAGTTTAAAGAACTTGGTGGACACCAGTGTGATGCAGAGCTTAGCTTTAGGAAACGGAGATACTAACCAACCAAAATCAAAACTGAAAATGCTGCAAATACACAGTAAGAGAAAAGACAGCTATTCTTCCGACTTGGTCCTGACGCAGGGTCTCCACCCAAAACTTTAATCTGTATTTTCCTTGTCAGATGCTGACTGACCTGCTGTGCATTTCTAGTCTTTTCTGTCTTTATTTCAGATTTTCAGCAATTTTTTCCCCTCCCTTTACCAACCTACACGGGATGTTCTTAGATTCACAGCTCACCTGCAATGTTGGCAGTTTCATGTGTTTTGGGGGATTGGGAGGAGAAATTTCCCCCACTGAATTTTGCTTCCTCCCACTTTAAGGAAAATTGCTGCTTGACGTATTAAAGGTTCTCGCCTGTGTGTAGTTATAGTACTGGGGAGACTATAGTAGAAGTTGTTTTTGAGACCTACAACGATAAGGTTAATTAGTAAGTGTTTAGATGGTAGTACTCTTGCCTTGAATCAGACAGTTGAGGGTTCAAATCCACTCCATGATTTGAGCACATAATCTAGATTGACACTTCAGTGGAGTACAGAGAAGGTGCTGCATTGTTGGAGGTGCTGTTTTACGGATGAAACGTTAATACAGACGCTGCTTTTTCTTACAATTCAAGTAGACGTGAAAGCATGATTTTTTTTTTAAGAAGAATAGACACTTGTTCAATGAACGCCAGAGATTACAGATTAACTGGCCATTCTGTCAATTGCTGTTTGTGGGAGTTTGCTGTGCACTAAAATGGCCACTGCAGTTGCCTACATAACAGTGACTGAACTTTAAAAGGTAATTCACTGGTTGGGAAGCACTTTGGGACATCCTAAGGATGTGTTGATGTGCTATATAAATGTAAATTCCTTTAATGTCTACAAATATGTTACAGTATCAGAAAGCTCATCACCTGAAAAGAGCCAGCTAAGAACCTGTTTTGTACCGAGTGATTATTTGCATGGGGCCTTCTGCGCCGTATGGGCGCGGAGCCTAAACACCGTCACACCCCCACCTGAACCGTGCATGCTCAGGGGGTGGGGGAGGAGAGGAGCTCGGAGGGGAGGGAGAGGAGACGAGCCTGGGGGGGGGGGGGGGGGGGGGAAGGGAAAGGAGGAGAGGAGCCCCGGGGGGGGGCGAGGAGCCCCCGGGGGGGGGGGGGGCGAGGAGAGGAGCTTGTGGGGCAGGGGAGAGAGAGGAGAGGAGCTTGGTGGAGGGAGGGGAGAGGAGCTTGGAGAGAGGAGAGGGGGGGGGGGGGGCGCGGTTTAAGCGAGAACGTGTCCCAGATGGGAAGGCGGATCACATTCTCCCCCCCTGTTAGACGTGGATCACGTTCTTCCGACCGGATGAATTAGTGAATACCTTCTCACACACTGAGCAGTTAACAAAAATGAGAAGTTGTACAACACCAGGTTATAGTCCAACAGTTTTATTTGAAATCACGAGCTTTCGGAGCGCTGCTCCTTCGTCCGGTAAAGTGAAGGAATACAAATCAGCAAAGCATATATAGACAGAGAACAATATGTAGCGTACAATGTCAGACGACTACAGTAAATCTTTCTGACTGGCCTCCATCACACCTCGGCAGAGATACAATCAGGCCAGTCAGGAAGGCATTACATCAAAGACACAGCAAAATACAGCTAAGACAATGAGATGGGGTCACAGGGGGTCCAACGTGTCAAATGCTGCAGTCTGTATGGTTAAGCTTTTTACTTTTTTTTAAAACTGGAAATCACATCTGTGAACAAGCCAACGACGACTCGAGTCTGGATGACTCTACGTCATGTAGCGTGACATGAAACCAAGATCCCGGTTGAGGCCATCCTCATGGGTGCGGAACTTGGCTATCAGTTTCTGCTCGATGATTTTGCGTTGTCGTGTGTCTCGAAGGCCGCCTTGGAGAACGCTTACCCGCAGATCCGAGGCTGTATGTCCTTGACTGCTGAAGTGTTCCCCGACTGGGAGGTAACAATCCTGCCTGGCGATTGTTGCGTGGTGTCCGTTCATACGTTGTCGCAGTGTCTGCATGGTCTCGCCGATGTACCATGCTGCGGTGCATCCTTTCCTGCAACGTATGAGGTAGACAACGTTGGCCGAGTCACATGAGTATGTACCATGTACCTGGTGGGTAGTGTCCTCACGTGTGATGATGGTATCTGTGTTGATGATCTGGCATGTCTTGCAGAGGTTGCCGTGGCAGGGTTGTGTGGTGTTGTGGTCGCTGTTCTCCTGACAGCTGGGTAATTTGCTGCGAACGATGATACTTTTGAGGTTAGGCGGCTGCTTGAAGGCGAGTAGTGGAGGCGTGGGGATGGCCTTAGCGAGGTGTTCGTCGTCATCGATGACATGTTGAAGGCTGCGAAGAATATGGCGTAGTTTCTCCGCTCCGGGGAAGTACTGGACGACGTAGGGTACTCTGTTGGTTGTGTCCCGTGTTCGCCTTCTGAGGAGGTCTATGCGATTTTTCGCTGTGGCCCATCGGAACTGTCGATTGACGAGTCGAGTGTCATATCCCGTTCATACTGAGCAGTTGAACAGTCTCTTCTGAGTGTGAACTCGCTGATATGTCAGAAGGTTGGATGCACACGTGCGCCCCCACACCCGGTCCCTTCATTCTGAATTAAAGAATTTTTATCACTTCCAGAAGGAAAATAACACACACAACTCAAAAGAAGTAACTAACCCACTAGAGTATAAAGTCTTTTATTTTACCAGCCAAGGACAACTATAATTACAAATGCAGAACACTAGATAACAGAAGATCTTCACAAAGCCCCCAAATAGTAATAGAGATGTGGAGGAAGAAATTGCAAAGCAGATTATGAATAGGTGTGGAGGTCACAGAGTAGTTGTCATGGGTGACTTCAACTTTCCAAATATTGATTGGAACCTTTATAGGTCAAACAGTTCGGATGGGATAGTTTTTGCACAGTGTGTGCAGGAGGGTTTCCTGACACAATATGTGGATAGGCCGACAAGAGCTGGGGCCACGTTGGATTTGGTACTGGGTAATGAACCAGGCCAAGTGTTTGATTTGTATGTGGGAGAGCACTTTGCAGATAGTGACCACAATTCGGTAACTTTCACTATTGCAATGGAGAGGGATAGGGCCATACGGCAGGGCAGGGTTTATAATTGGGGGAGGGGTAATTATGATGCGATTAGGCAAGAATTAGGGAGTATAAGATGGGAACAGAAACTATCAGGGAAAGGCACAAACGAAAAGTGGCGCTTTTTCATGGAGCAATTACTGCGTGTCCTTGATAGGTATGTCCCTGTCAGGCAGGGAGGAAATGGCCGAGTGAGAGAACCATGGTTCACAAAAGAGGTTGAATGTCCAGTCAAGAGGAAAAAGGAAGCGTATGTAAGGATGAGAAAACAAGGTTCAGTTGGGTCGATTGAGGGGTACAAGGTAGCAAGGAATGAGCTAAAAAAAGAGCTTAGGAGAGCTAGGAGGGGGCATGAGAAGTCCTTGGTGGGTCGGATCAAGAAAAACCCCAAGGCCTTTTACTGTTATGTGAGAAATAAAAGAATGACCAGGGTGAGGGTAGGGCCGGTCAAGGACAGTAGTGGGAACTTGTGCATGGAGTCAGAAGAAATAGGAGAGGTGATGAATGAATACTTTTCGTCAGTGTTCACCGAGGAGAGGGGCCATGTTCTTGAGGATGAGAGTGTGATAAAGGTGGATAGGCTGGAGGTGGTAGATGTTCTGAGGGAAGATGTTTTAGCAATTTTGAAGAACCTGAGGGTCGATAAGTCCCCTGGGCCAGATGGGATATATCCTAGGATTCTTTGGGAGGCAAGGGAGGAGATTGCAGAGCCTCTGGCTTTGATCTTTGGGTCCTCACTGTCCACGGGAATGGTGCCAGAGGACTGGAGAGTGGCGAATGTTGTTCCTCTCTTCAAGAAAGGAAATAGGAATGACCCTGGTAATTATAGGCCGGTTAGTCTTCGGTGGTTGGTAAGATAATGGAAAAGGTCCTGAGGGATAGGATTTATGACCATTTGAAAAGGGGCAACTTAATCAGGGATAGTCAACACGGATTCGTGAAGGGTAAGTCTTGCCTAACAAATTTGATTGAATTCTTTGAGGAGGTAACTAAGTGTGTAGATGAAGGTAGAGCAGTTGATGTCGTATACATGGATTTTAGTAAGGCGTTTGATAAGGTTCCCCATGGTCGGCTCATGAAGAAAGTAAGGAGTTGTGGGATAGAGGGAAATTTGGCCGATTGGATAAGTAACTGGCTATCTCATAGAAGGCAGAGGGTGGTGGTGGATGGAGCATTTTCGGACTGGAGACCAGTTACCAGCGGTGTGCCACAGGGGTCGGTGCTGGGTCCTCTGCTGTTTGTGATTTTTATCAATGACTTGGAGGAGGGGACTGAAGGGTGGATCAGTAAATTTGCTGATGACACCAAGATTGGTGGAGCAGTGGATGAGGTGGAGGGCTGTTGTAGGCTGCAAAGAGACATTGATAGGATGCAGAGCTGGGCCGAAAAATGGCAGATGGAATTTAACCCTGATAAGTGCGAGGTGATTCATTTTGGTAGGGCAAATTTGAATAAGGATTACAGGGTCAACGGCAGGGTTCTGAGGAACGTGGAGGAACAGAGGGATCTGGGGGTTCATATCCACAGAGCTCTGAAGGTTGCCACTCAAGTGGATAGAGCAGTAAAGGCCTATGGTGTGTTGGCGTTTATTAACAGAGGGTTTGAGTTTAAGAACCGTGAGGTTATGCTGCAACTGTACAGGACCTTGGTGAGACCACATTTGGAATATTGTGTGCAGTTCTGGTCACCTCACTATAGGAAGGACGTGGAAGCATTGGAAAGAGTGCAAAGGAGATTTACCAGGATGCTGCCTGGTTTGGGGGGGAGGTCTTATGAGGAAAGATTGAGGGAGTTGGGGCTTTTCTCTTTAGAGCGGAGGAGGATGAGAGGCGACTTAATAGAGGTTTATAAGATGATGAGGGGGATAGATAGAGTGGATGTTCAGAGACTATTTCCTCGGGTAGAGGCAGCTGTTACAAGGGGGCATAATTATAAGGTGCATGGGGGGAGATATAGAAGGGATGTCCGAGGTAGATTCTTTACTCAGAGAGTGGTTGGGGTGTGGAATGGACTGCCTGCTGTGATAGTGGAGTCGGACACTTTAGGAACTTTCAAGCGGTTATTGGATAAGCACATGGAGCACACCAGAGTGATAGGGAGTGTGATAGCTTGATCTTGGTCTCGGACAATGCTCGGCACAACATCGAGGGCCGAAGGGCCTGTACTGTGCTGTACTGTTCTATGTTCTATGTTCTATACTTCAACTTTCCTGACAAGATTGGATCAAATTACACATTCCAGACAAACTGCTGGGTGTGTCTTGTCCTTCAAGGTGACCAATCAGAAATCTGGTCCAACCCACTGGTGTTGCAAATAAACACTGCCGTTTTTGTACAGCCTTAATCAGTGAAAGGAGTTATGAAATGAGTCTATTGACAAGAGGACATTGCTCTTTTCAGTGGTATTTGGATTGGTGTGTTTGTATATTTTAGTGCTGAGTGCAGTGGTGTCAGTGTTTTATTTGTTCTTTGACTTCACTGGCAGGTCAACATTTATTGTCCATCCCTAGTTGGCCTGATAGTCAAGAATGTGGGACTGGAGTCGCAGCTAGGGGTGGTAGGTTTCCTTCCTTGAAATACAGTACTGAGCCAGATGCTACAATCTGGCAGCTTTTGTGGTGCTTCTCCACAAATTACCAGATTTACTAAATTCATTTTCACAATTTGCCATGGTGGGATTTGAAGTCATGACCTCTGGTTTGCTAGCCCAACAACAACAACAACTTGCATTTATATAGCGCCTTTAATGTAGTAAAACGTCCCAGGGCGCTTCACAAAATTAGACACTGAGCCACATAAGGGGATATTAGGGCACATGACCAAAAGGTTGGTCAGAGGTTTTGAGGAGTGTCTTACAGGAGGACAGAGAGGTAGAGGGTTTAGGGAGGGAATTCCAGAGCTTAGGGCCTAGGCAGCTGAAGGCACGGCCCCCAGTGGTGGTGCGCAAGATGTCAGAATTGGTTGTAGGGCTGGAGGAGATTAGAAATGAGGAGGGACGAGGCCATGGAGAGATTTGAAGACAAGGACGAGAATTTTAAAATTGAGGCATTGTCGGACTGGGAGCCAATGTAGGTCAGTGAGCACGGGTGATGGGTGAACGGGACTTGGTGCGGGTTAGGCTATGGACAGCAGAATTGTGGATGAGCTCAAGTTTATGTAGGGTGGAAGATGGGAGGCCGGCTAGGAGAGTATTGGAATAGTTAAGTCTAGAGGTAACAACGGCATGGATGAGGGTTTTAGCAGCGGATGAGCTGAGACGGGTGGAGTCGGGCGATGTTGTGGAGGTGGAAGTTGGCGGTCTTGGTGGTGGAGCAGATATGTGGTCAGAAGCTCATCTCCGTCAAATACAACACTAAGCTTGCTAAAACAGTCTGGTTCAACCTTAGACAGTTGCCAGGGAGAGGGATTGAGTCGGTGGCTGGGGAACGTAGTTTGTGACATGGCTTCGGTCTTCCCAATATTTAATTGGAGGAATTATCTGCTCATCCTCCCCTTCAAATCTGCCATCATCACCACTATCATCAAAAAAAAACACCATTGATCCTCTGTCTTTGAAATTGCTGCCCCATCTCCAACCTCACTTTCCTCTCCAAAAGGAGGAGAGGGAACCATTAACAATATCAGCTAACATGGGGATCAGGAAGGGAAGTTGGGTGGTCAGCAGTTTGGTGGGAATAGGGTTGAGGGAGCAGGAGGTGGGTCTCATGGACAAGATGAGCTCAGAGGGCATGAGAGGAGATAGGCGAGAAACTGGAGAAAGATGCGAGTTCAGGGCTAGGGCAGGGGGGAACGCTAGGGGAAAGGAGGGAAGCGACAGAGGCAGCTGAACAGATGGTCCCAATCTTAGTTACAAAGAAGTCCATGAGCTCCTCGAACTTGTTGTTAGAGGTGAGGGTGGGAGAGAGGGGTTTAAAAAGACAGTTTGTAGTGGAGAAGAGAAGCCGGGGGTTATCTTTGCATTCCAGGATGGTGCTGGAATAGTGAGCAGTACCACTCCTTGACCTAACTCAGCATTGGAAGAAACAGACTTTGCTGCTGTATTGCAGCTGAACCCTTAGATTGTTCAAACTTGCCTCAGAGGAATCCGATCATAGTTGTGACAGTTAAAATATAGTATAACTGCTTGTAAAGTGTTGGCTGAAATTTGAAAAGGAAGACACACCAGGAAGGACTACAAACGAATCATTGAGATGTATCGCAGAGGCCCGAAACAAAAGTGTTTTGATCCAGCAGTGGAATTGCTGAGCCGAGGTTTTGTGTGTCCTTATGTAAACTTAAATTGTCCATGATATAAACTTAAATACGAAGAGATTGCTGTCTGTTGCACATAAACTGAAAACAACTAACTTTTTACCAAGTAAATAATGTAATCCTCAAAGTTGAATATTGCTGATATGCTACATTAAGTTGAATCCAGCTAAGGCTGCAGTAATTCTGAACTAGGTTATGCAATGTTAAGTTGAACACAGTTAATGTATTATTTTAATGTTGAAGCCAAGTTATTCTGTTTCTGATGATTAAGTTGGTTGTTTTATCCTGTGCCGTCTTCAATATTTTTTGGGTGAACCAAGTGTTCAGTGGTCTCTGTTAACTGAATTGGTTTATGAAGGAAGCCTAAACAAATTCGATATTGTATGAACCTTAGAAACAAGCCTAAATCTCAAAGTTATTCCTATTAAAGATGAAGAGGGGTGAATAGTTTTTTCTCTCAAAGTAGATTTTTTAAAGTGGAAAACAAACAACTTAATGAATTATTTATTTGTTGTCAAGATAAGGAAACTTGTGAGAAAGCTTTTTTTAAAGTTTTTTTCCTGTTCCACCACACAACAATCCATGCCTCAGTCGAGATGTCCCAAAACACTTTACTGCCAATGAATCACTATTGAAGTAATTGTTATGTAAGCGAACACAGCAGCCATTTTGCACACAATATCCCACAGACAGCAACTGAATGAATGAACAGATAATCTGTTTTTGAAGTGTTTGTTGAAGGATGTGTGTTGGTCAGGACACGGAGAGAACTCTCTGTTCTATGCTTTTTTTTCCAAAATACTACCATGGATCTTTTACATCCACCTGAACAGACAGGAAGGCCCTCAGTATAATGTCTCATCTGAACAACGGCGTGTCAGACTAGATTATTTGCACAAGACCATAGGAGGACAGATAAGATATTGACCTGGAGTTTCCGCTTTGGGCGCAATCGGTGATCCGGGTGCAAATTGCACCAAAACTGCAGTAGTTTTAAGAAGTGTTTTTTTTCCTCAAGTTTTGACTCACTAATTTGCATATCGGCGAACATAAAGGGCTGGATATTCCGACCCCCACGGGTGCGTACGAGGTGTGTACGCACCCATAGGGGCCTCGCAAGTGCTGGTTTCAGGCATGCGAAGCGCATGCGGTAAAACCTGGCACTTCCGATCTGTCAAGAATTCTCTTGACAGATCATCCGCCTGCCTGGGAGAAGGGCCTCCGCGGGCAGAAAGTTCCGCTTTCTGCACAACTTTCACCCGCTGAAAACCTTTAAAAATCTTACGCCTGCTTTTACCAGCATGAGGGTTTTAAATTTTTTTTTTTTTTTTTAATTTATAATTTAAAAATACTTTTTTTTAAAAAAAAGTAAGTTTATTTTTAGCCCCGTAAAAAACTAATTTTTTTCAGAAAATTAAATTTTTGTTTAAAATATTTAATTTAATGTAATTTTAACTAATTTTAAATACGTGATTTAAAAATTTTTTTTTTTAAGTGATGCCCATTCTTTGATTGGTTCTCCATGGCCCACGTGATCCCAGGGACGCTTACGAACTGCCTGCGCCCCTGGGATACCTGGGCCTCTGCGCACGCGGACCAGGAGAGGCCCAGGATCGGAAGTCTCGGGACCTGCGGAGCCAGCAGGTAAGTGCGTAGATTTTTCCCGATCGGAGGCATCCGCCCGTAGGAAGCCTCCGATCGGAAAATCCGGCCCAATATCTGCCATAAACCAGTGCAATTGGGCAGCATTTCGGAACGTAATTTAAAAAAAAATTTGCATTAAAACATTCCTTGACACATTTAAGAGTGGTAACCTGGTGCAGCTTTATTAATACAGCTGAAAATGGGTTTATCACAAAATAAGCATTTTTAATCAGTGTCTAGTCCACCACCTGTGAGTAACCCGATTTTAAATAACTGCAAATGACTTTTAAAACTATACAGAACCATTTACAAGTTACATTGGTGTACAGTATTAAATTAGTAAATTTAAAAAAGTTAAAAGCTTTTATAACGTACCTATTCGTGTCCTTACACGTTTTTTTTTTAAAAAAAGCTTAATTTTAAGAGCCTCCTTGTAGTCCCGCAAACGGGTGCAATTAGTGGAAACTTGCAATGGTGATTAATTCAATCTGGGGGTTGTGGCCAGCTTTATGGGCGGGGCTGGCTTCTAGCGCAATGTTTTTAAACTAGCGCAAAAGATTGCGGAAACTCGATTTACGCTGGACGTAATTTGTGCTTGAAATTCTTCGATCTTTTGCACTGGGTTGGCTGATTTCTGGCAAATTGAGCTGAAAAAACCAGCACAACCGAGCGGAAACTCCGGCCTGTTGTGTTCAGGTCTAGTCAAGTGAGTATTTTACACCATATTGCTGGTTAGTGTCTTCCCAGATACAGTTTGCAAGAGTACATATTTAAAAAGGTGTGAAAATCACTAATAAATGTTTCTGCCCATGTTCACAAATCTGTGCCCATCTACTATGCCATGTTAATTAATCTGTTACAATAAACCTTGGGTGCGTAAATTTAAATACTGCATATTGAATAAGCTTTACAAATTATTCCTTTCAATCTTAATGCTGTCCTTTCTTTGGTCATTATTCATTTTGACCTTCATCTTTCATGTCTTTCAAGAAGACAATGAAAATTCTGCTTTGACTCATGCATTTTAATTCCCATTCAAATCTGTCAAGTCAATGGTGAATTTTTGTAGTCCCCTGGGTGAGCCTGAATTAACACTGCTTATGAAGGATGTTGATTACTGGTAATTGAATACTGTACCAGACACATCCATCGTATCACAGGAATTGTTCATGTTACTCCAGTGACATGAGAAACGTATATGAATCCCACAGCACATACTGTACCTTCAGTACATCATGTTTTCACTTTATTTTTTCCATAGCTCTCACACAGGAGATCTAAAAAAGGGAATAATAGGGGCATAGGGAGAGTATGAGAATAGATTAGCGGCTAACATAAAAGGGAACCCAAAAGTCTATAATAAATTTGTAAATAGTCAAAGGAATGGTGAGGCTGATTAGGGACCAAAAAGGAGATAGAGGGCATGGCTGAGGTACTAAATGAATATCTGCAACTGTCTTCACTAGAGAAGAGGATGCTGCCAATGTAGTAGTAAAGGAGGTGGTAGTAGCGATATTGGATAGGATTAAAATAAAGAGGTACTTAAAAGATTGGCACTCCTCAAAGTAGAAAAGTCACCTGGTCCAGATCGAGTGCATCCTAGGTACTGAGGGAAGTAAGGGTACAAATTGCGGAGGCTCTGGCCACAATCTTCCAATCCTCCTTAGATAGGGGGGTGGTGCCAGAGGACTGGAGGGTTGCAAATGTTACACCCCTGTTTAAAATAGAGGAGAGGAATAAACCTGGCAAGTACAGGCCAGTGAGCTTATCAGTGGTGGGGAAACTTTTAGAGACAATAGGCCGGTTCAAAATTAATTGACATTTGCAAAAGTATGGGCTAATAAATGAAAGTCAGCACGGATTTGTTAAAGACAAATTGTGTTCGACTAACTTGGTTTGAATTCTATGATGAAGTAACAGAATGATGAGGGCAGTGCGGTTGATGTGTATATGGACTTTAAAAAGGCATTTGACAAAGTACCACATAATAATGACAACAACTTGGATTTATATAGCGCCTTTAACCTAGCAAAACACGTTAATAGACTTGTTAGCAAAATTAAAGCTCATGGGATTAAAGCGACAGTGGCAGCATGGATATGAAATTGGCTAAGGGATAGAAAGAGAGTAATAGTGAACAGCTGTTTTCAGACTGGAAGGATGAACATAGTGGTGTTCCCCAGGGGTCGGTATTAGGACCACTATTCTTTTTGATATATATTAATGACCTGGACTTGGGTATACCGGACATAATTTCAAAGATTGCAGATGACATGAAACTCAGAAATGGAGTAAACAACAAGGAGGATAGTAACAGACTTCAGGAAGACATAGACAGACTGGTGAAATGGGCAGACACATGGCAGATGAAATTTAATGCAGAAAATAGTGAAGTGATGCATTTTAGTAGGAAGAATGAGGAAAGGCAATATAATCTAAATGGTACAATTTTAAAGGGGGTGCAGGAACAGAGAGACTTGGGGGTGTATGTACACAAATCTTTGAAGGCAGCAGGACTAGTTGAGAAGGCTGTTTTTAAAAAAAAAAATATGGGATCATTGGCCTTATTAATAGAGGCATAAAGTACAAAAGCAAGGAAGTTATGCCAAACCTTTATAAAACACTGGTTAGGCCTCAGCTGTAGTATTGTGTTCAATTATGGGCACCACACTTTAGGGAAGGATATTGAGGCCTTAAAGAGGGTGCAGAGGAGATTTACGAGAATCGTACCAGGGATGAGGGACTTCAGTTATGTGAAGAGACTGGAGAAGCTGGGATTGTTCTCCTTGGAGCAGAGAAGGTTAAGAGGAGATTTGATAGGTGTTCAAAATAATAAATGGATTTGATAGAGTAAATAGTAAGGAGAAACTGTTTCCAGTGGCAGAAAGGTTGGTAACCAGAGGACGCCAATTTAAGATGATTGGCAAAAGGACCACAGGCGACATGAAGAAACATTTTTTTATGCAGCGAGTTGTTGTGATCTGGAATGCACTGCCTGAAAGGGTGGTGAAAGCAGATTCAATAATAACTTTCAAACGGGAATTGGATAGATACTTGAAGGGAAAATATTTACAGGGCTATGTGGAAAGAGCAGGGGACTGGGACTAATTGGATAGCTCTACCAAAGAGCTAGCACAGGCACGATCAGCCAAATGGCCTCATTCTGTACAGTATCATTCTATGATTCTATGAGGCAGGCTCAGAACAAGATTGGATGACAATGTTTCCTCTAATTTTTTTTTGGGTGCGCGGTCCCTTTAACTGGCTGTGCGGCCCATTCAAATTTTGCGCATGCGCGATTTCTTGCATTGAAAAGCCGGTGAGCGGCCTGCGCAGGACCTCCAGACCGCCGCGCAGCTTAACGGGAACGTTGATGACAACATAAAAGTGCTCCCTAATAGCATGGGCCTTACTGCTAATGCGACACATGTAAGAGCCCTGAACCATAATGGTTGGAGGAAGCTAATAGTGGCAATGTCCTCTCAAGGATAAGTCCTTGGATGATGACAATCTGCTGCTTATTGCATAGTTTGTTGGCGTTTCAGAAGCAAGATGCTGAGCTCTGTTTAGTGCAAGAAATTGCCATCCTATCTTTCATTCCTGGAACTTGTAAGGGAATAGTGAAACATACAACAACAACTTGCCTTTAATGTAGGAAATGTCCCAAGGCGTTTCACAGGAGCTATCAGACAAAATTTTACACCGTGCCACATATTAGGACAGGTGACCAAAAGCTTCGTCAAAGAGGTAGGTTTTAAGGAGCGTCTTATAGACAGAGACCGAGATAGAGAGGCGGAGAGTTTTAGGGAGGGATTCCAGAATTCCAGCTAGACAGCTGAAGGCACAACTGCCAATATATGGGGCGAAGGAAATCTGGGATGCCAAGAGGCCAGAATTAGAGGAGCACAAGAGTTCTGAGGGTTGTGGGGTTACAGAGACAGGAACATAGCTTTGTAAGCAAGGGACCTGCATCAGTTCAGTGCGATTTGGTCAGGGTGCATCACTTTAGCTGGTTAAACTGACTTTACTGCAACATTCCTGTGTGAAATGGCATAGCACTCTCCTGTGAATAAATAATTAAGTTAACTAAGAATATTAAATGTATCGAAACTGCTGAAACATGTACATACTGTCTCAAGCTGCCAGCTATAGCCAAATGTAAAGCTGCCGGGACTTGCCAAGTCTGACGGTCCAGAAAACCCATTTTTAGCAGGTCCTGGCTGTTTTACATGCGACTAGCTATCAGCTGTGTGGGATCCACACTTCTGGAAACAGGCTACATTAGCGTGGGTCTCATTCAATGTAAAAGCAACTTGCATGTTGTGCTATACACCACTCCACTGCCTTCCTTTTATAAAATGTTAGTGTAATTCAGATCATCAAAATATAGTTTGTTACCTGGCCATACCCAGTAGCTGTTGGAACGTGTTACCAGTGGGATAATCATCTTCATAGTGGCATTTGCAATGATTAACAAAAACAAGTCCCGAGGCGTAATGGCAAAAATTGACACCGAGCCAAAGAAGGAGATATTGAGAGGTGACCATACAATTCTGACCCAATTAGGGTTTGCTTGTGATGAGCCATTTACTATAATTGTCACAGATGGAACTAGACAGGATAGTTTCTTTAACTCTCTTTGATATAATTGTACATTTTCTAGTGGAAGTGCTCTGTAATTACAGACTGGACTTGGCAACCGGCTGTATTGTGAGATTCATACATGATTCAAAGTGACTTTATTATAAAATTGCATTTTGTGGCTTTTTTCCCATCCCAAAATGACAGACTTGATGGCAAACCTTGCCGACAGGAGCTGTTCAGCTTTGCCAGTGACACTTCTGGTTCAAGGCAGTGAGTGAAGCCCCATTTCTGGTGACTTCCAACAGAAGGAGCATTGAGTTATTTATGCTGTGTGGTGGCATCCAGCACTCTTGCAATCGGAGAGCACCTTATAGTAAGGGGGACATCAGGACGCTGGTTGAAAATTGTAACCGAGTTGCCCATGAGGCATTGCAAAATTTGAATCCGTTTTTATTATATAGAACAGAAAATACCATATCTAATGCAGCAAATCTGCCTAATTACTGCTTCTACTTATCATCCCGTGATGGTGAATGCCTTATTTCCTGAGTTTGTGCACTGTTGGCATTTTTGCCAGGGATGATGTGCTGAATTACTTTTTAATTTGGTAAACAAAGGCAGCGGGGTAGAGGGAGAGACTGAAGACTGCAGAGTAGATGAAGTGGCAGCACAGTTGTTTGATGTCTTTCCAACTTCAGATGAATCAGTGCCAGCAACCTCTGGCTGCCAAGGAGCAGGGTGGTGGTTGTTCACTGTGGGGTGGGGGGGGAGGGTGGAATGCAGTCTTTCAGACAGTTACAGGTAAATTAAACTGATGCTTACAACAACAGAAACTTGCATTTATATAGTGCCTTAAATGTAGAAAAATATCCCAGGGTGCTTCACAGATGCGTAAGGAAAGACACTGAGCCAAAGGAGGCGATATTGGAAAGGGTGACCAAACAATTCTGACCCAGTCAGGTTTTACTTGCGATGAGCTATTTGCTATAATTGTCACAGATGGAACTAGACAGGCTAGTGCTTATGTGCTGGTGCATCATTGCACTGTAATAAACTCGGAGGCATTTTTTTTCATGAGATTAATTGAATGTTCTCTGTTGGTGAGTTGTAGACTCTGAGTGCACCATTTACTTAACATGTACACTGTGTGCCCCTAATTCTCTGTAGAAAACTTGTACCACCTGTGGGAACAGAAATGGTGGTAGATCCACATTGAGAGCAGATGTCACGGTGAGAGTGGAGACCATTCTGCTAAGTTTTGTGAAGACGCGTGTGGCTATGGGTATTTGTTATTCAAATCACTAAAGCTCACTGAAATAGCATCAGCTTAGTCAAATACAGTAGGCAAGCAAATGATAACGACTTGTTCACTTGCATGGGTCAACGTTAAATCGTGCTGCTGATTGAATGTTTGTCTTTCCTGTCAGCTGGGCCGGGGCCTTTGTGTAGAACTAGCTCCAAGTCCAAATTATGACGCACTCTGTGGAACAAGCATGTGTTGATTAGATTCCAAGGTCAGACAATTTTGAGAAAAATGTGAGTACATTTTTTCTAAGCCTTTATAAATTGAATTTAGAATCAGTGAATTTAGAGTGAGGTGCAATGTACTGTACTGATCTACTTTAGTCGACATAATTGGTTATATCACTTATATACATGGTGGAGTTTTTAAAATCTGATCTACAAATACTATACTGTCAGGCATTGATTTCCCCTTTAAATCCCTATTTTAAGATGATTTGACATAAATTCTAATGACTAAAAAAGGCACATAGATTGGGGATGAATCCAATACTGTGCACTCCTCCCTAGTGGTGTAATTCTTTTTAGCTGCTTTCACATTGTGCGAACCCACACTAGTGCTGCCGATTCCTGAAGCATGAGCTTTGTGCAGCCGGTTGCAAGATGTATGTAAAGTTGCCAGGACTCCCTATCACTATTGGTAGCAGGTCATAGAATCATAGAAATTTATGGCACAGAAGGAGGCCATTCGACCCAACCAATAAAGAGCTATCCAGCCTAATTCCACTTTCCAGCTTTTGGTCCGTAGCCTTGTAGGTTACGGCAATTCAAGTGTATATCCAAGTACTTTTTAAATGTGATGAGCGTTTCTGCCTCTACCACCCTGTCAGACAGTGAGGCCGCGATTTCGCCGGCCAGGGTCGGTGTCGCGGTCCCAGCCCGCTCTCTGTGATTTTACGTAGATTGGGCTTGTTAAGTCCACCCTGCGGGGTTCCCGTCCTATTAAACAGAAGCGGGTCTGATGACGCGTCATCAGCTGGTTTTCTTAAAGGGACCATGTCCACATTCATTTTGACATTTGTTCTGTCGGTGTTCTGCAGCATTGAGGTGCTGCAAACACTGACAAGCACTGCACAAAGGTGGACGGTTGCACCCAGGCTCTCGTATGACTCCCTTCATATGCTTATGGAGGGAGTCGCAGCACATGGAGGTTTTCTTTCCTTCCAAGGGCGGAAGAGACCTCCCCAGGAGATCAGCGCAGCCTGATTGCATATTGCACAGGCGGGCGCAAGCAGGGATCTCATCAAGAGTACCTGGCTGCAGTAGCACAAACCTTTCAATGATCTCAGTAGATCACGAAACGTTACTGCAAAGCCACACTCAACCTCATCCTGCTGTGCCACTCACCACATCCCCATCACTCTGCCTTCCCTACCCTACTCCTGGACATCCTTACTCACACCAACTTAGCTTGCACCTCCACCCATCCCTTTTTATCTACATTATCACTTCCCCATCTTACTAGCCACCCCTCACACTCACCCTCATCCTAGTCCAATCATACCAACGAACAACACATAAGGGTAGGCACTTGGGTGTCTTATGCAATGTTCATGTAACTTTTCTGTTAATGTGTTGTCAAACATTGAAATCTTTATTTTCAACACTTTGCCTTATTGGACAGATTTGTGCTCACCTTTGGATTATCTTAGTGAGTTCCAGTGAATGTTGAGACATAACTTCCTTTCCCCGCCTGCCCACAAATGTGAAGCGTGTGAAAAGAATGGCTTGGACATTATAGGGATGCTTTATGGTGCTGGTGTGGGGTGGTGTCAACCTGGCGCATCATTTGGCAGCCAGGGTGTACAGCGTCAAGTGAAGTAAATATGGCTATGGTGATGCCATCGCTGTCCTCCCAGTTAGCAACGCTGGTCGGGTGCTGATGGCCTGTGTCCTGTGCAGCATCAGGTGATTGCGGAGAAAGTTGGTGGTGTTGATGATGTTGGTGTGCCTGGTGATGTTGGTGTTTGGGCTGATCGTGGAGGGATTCAGAGGACTAAGGTGAGATTTTTTCAAGGACACCGATGTTGCTGGAATAGATGGCAGCTGAAGTTGAGATGACGGAAGCGATCTGTCAATTGCTCCAAGGAGGTGACAGTGGATAGAGAGTTTACTCCAAACACTTCCAAACTGCATACAGCTCAAAAGTGTCTTCCAAGTCCTGAAGGCTCAAGCTTCTGACATTGGAAAGTGATCAGCTGTGAAATGGTAGCTTTCACACCACTTTTGCAGCTGTCACCTATTCACAGCAATGGGGAGACCGAGAGAACCCGACATACTTACCTGACGTGATCTCCGGACGACATGAACCTCGTAAAAAAAAAAAAAGTGGTAAAATAGAAATGGGCTGGCAAAATAGTAGTTAACACGTGTTTAACAAGCATTTAGCTATCTTAAATGCCTCCACCGCCACTTGGTGTTGGGTCTGTTTTGAATTCGCAAACCCGACACTTTGGAAACTTGCATGGAGGCGGGTTTGGAGCGGGCTCCCAACCCGCTGTCGATCATTTTGATTTTGACAGCGGACCCGCCTCCAAACCCGCACTCGTGAGCCCCGGCAAAATTCAGCCCTGTGTTCCAGAACCCCACCACCTTCTGGGTGAAAAAAGTTCTCCTCAACGCCCCTCTAATTCTACTACCAATTACTTTAAATCTATGCCCCTTGGTTATTGACCTCTCTGCTGAGGGAAATAGGTCCTGCCTATCCACTCTATCTCGGCCCCTCATAATTTTATACACCTCAATCAAGTCAGCCCTCGGCCTCCTCTGTTCCAAAGAAAACAACCCCAGCCTATCCAATCTTTCCTCATAGCTAAAATTCTGCAGTCCTGGCAACATCCTCGTAAATCTCCTCTGTACCCTCTCTAGTGCAATCACATCCTTCCTGTAATGTGGTGACCAGAACTGCACGCAGTATTCTAGCTGTGGCCTAACTAGTGTTTACAGTTCAAGCATAACCTCCCTGCTCTTATATTCTATCCCTCAGCTAATAAAGTAAAGTATCCCGTATGCCTTCTTAACCACCTTATCCACCTGTCTTGCTACCTTCAGGGATCTGTGGACATGCACTCCAAGGTCCCTCTGTTCCTCTACACTTCTCAGTATCCTACCATTTATTGTGTATTCCCTTGCCTTGTTAGCTCTCCCCAAATGCATTACCTCATACTTCTCCATTTGCCACTTTTCTGCCCATCTGACCAGTTCATTGATATTTTCCTGCAGTCTACAGCTTTCTTCCTCACTAGCAGCCACACGGACAATTTTCGTATCCTCTGCAAACTTCTTAATCATGCACCCTACATTGAAATCTAGATCATTGTTCTATACCACAAAAAGCAAGGGACCTAGTACTGAGCCCTGCGGAACCCCACAGGAAACAGCTTTCCAGTCACAAAAACATCCATCGACCATTACCCTTTGCTTCCTGCCACTGAGCCAATTTTGGATTCAACTTGCCACTTTCCCTTGGATCCCATGGGCTTTTACTTTTCAGACCAGTCTGCCATGTGTGACCTTGTCAAAAGCTTTGCTAAAATCCATGTAGACTACATTAAAAGTGCTACCCTCATCGACCCTCCTTGTTACCTCCTCAAAAAATTCAATCAAGTTAGTCAGACATGACCTTCCCTTAACAAATCCATGCTGACTGTCCTTGATTAATCCATGCCTTTCTAAATGACGATTAATACTATCCCTCAGAATTTTTTCCAATAATTTCCCACCACCGAGGTTCAGCTGACTCACCTGTAATTACTCGGTCTATCCCTTTCTCCCTTTTTAAAGAATGGTACAACATTAGCAGTCCTCCAACACCACACCTGTAGCCAGAGAGGATTGAAAAATGATGGTCAGAGCCTCTGCTATTTTCTCCCTTGTGTCTCTTAACAGCCTGGGATACATTTCATCCTGGCCTGGTGATTTATCTACTTTCAAAGATGCTAAACCCCTTGATACTTCCTCTCTCACTATGTTTATCTCATCTAATATTTCACACTCCTCAACTACAATGTCTGCATCGCCCCTCTCTTGTGAAGACAGACACAAAATATTCATTAAGAACCATACCCATGTCTCCTGCCTCCACACACAAGCTTCCTTTTTGGTCTCTAATAGGCCCTACTCTTTCTTTAGTTATCATCTTGCTCTTTATGTATTTATAAAACATCTTTGGGTTTTCCTTGATTTTACTTGCCAATATTTTTTCATACCCTCTCCTTGCTTTCCTAATTTACTTTTTAATTTCACCCCTGCACTTTCTATACTCCTCCAGGCTTTCTGCAGTATTTAGCTCTCGGTATCTGACATAAGCTTCCCTTTTTTGCCTTATCCTACCCTGTATGCCCCTTAACATCCAGGGGGCTCTAGATTTGGGAGTCCCACCCTTTTTCTTTGTGGGAACATATTTGCTCTGAACCCTCACTATCTCCTCGTTGAATGCCTCCCACTGCTCTGACACTGATTTGCCTTCAAGTAGCTGTTTCCAGTCCATTTTTGCTAAATCACATTTCAGCTTAGTAAAATTGGCCTTTCCCCAATTGAGAACTTTTACTCCTGATCTATCTTTGTCCTTTTCCATAACTGCGCTAAATCTAACTGAATTATGATCACTACCACCAAAATGCTCTCCCACTGATACCCCTTCCACCTGCCCAACTTCATTCCCTAAAATTAAGTCCAGAACTGCGCCCTCTCTTGTTGGGCTTGCTACGTACTGGCTAAAAAAAGTTCTCCTGAATGCATTTTAAGTGTTCTGCGCCCTCTATACCTTTTACGCTGATTCTATCCCAGTTAATGTTAGGCTAGTTGAAATCCCCTACTATTCCTGCCCTATTGTGTTTGTGCTTCTCATAAATTTTCCTACATATTTGCTCTTCTATCTCCCTCTGACTATTTGGGGGTCTATAGTACACTCCCAGCAGTGTAATTGTCCCTTTTTTGTTCTTCATTTCAACCCATATGGCCTCATTTGATGATCCTTCTAACATGTCCTCCCTCCTCACAGCTGTCATTGTTTCTTTAACCAATATTACGATCCCCCCTCCTCTTTTTTTATCCCCCTCTCTATCTTGTCTGAAAACCCTGTAACCAGGAATGTTGAGCTGCCATTCCTGCCCTTCTTTCAGCCATGTTTCAGTAATAGCTATGATATCATACTTCCACATGTCTATCTGTGCCCTCAGCTCATCTGCCTTATTCACTATACTCCTTGCATTGAAGTATATGCCATTAATCACTGCCAAACCTGTTTGTTGTCTGTTTTCTAGCCTTTGCTTCCTCTGCCTTCCAAACTCACTCACTAATTTTCTGCCTTCATTTCCAGCTTTGCTTCTCTCCCTTCTGAATTACGCTCAGGTTCCCATAACCCTGCCAAGCTAGTTTAAACCTTCCCCAATAGCGCCAGCGAACCTCTCCGTGAGGATATTGGTCCCAGCCCTGTTGAGGTGCAACCCGTCTGGCCTGTACAAGTCCAACCCCACCCCCCCCCCCAGAACCGGTCCCATTGCCTCAGGAATCTAAAGCCCTCCCTCCTGCATGACCATCTCTCCAGCCATGCATTCATCTGCTCTATCCTCCTATTTCTGTACTCACTAGCGCATGGCACCGGGAGTAATCTGGAAATTACTACCTTTTGAGGTCCTGCTAAGTAATCTCTTTCCTAGCTCCCTAAAATCTGCCTCCAGGACCTCATCCCGCTTTCTACCTATGTCGTTGATACCGATATGGACCACGACCTGTTCACCCTCCTCCCTCAGAATGTCCTGCAGCCGCTCAGTGACATCCTTGATCCTGACACCAAGGAGGCAACATACCATCCATCCTGGAGTCACGTCTGTGGCCGCAGAAACGCCTGTCTGTTCCCCAACTATTCAATCTCCTCTCACTATTGCTTTTCCGATCTTCCTTCTCCCCTCTGTTTAATAGACTACTAACAACTTTAGTTTAACCCACTGACCTAACTTCGAGAGAAAAAAGACAAACATTTACTCAAGTTTAATGAGAACCACAGAGATACTAAACACAAAGAAACTATATACAGTATTAGACATCTAGATACTTAACTTAGAGTCCTTCTTTTGAGTTGGGCGTGAGATACCGCCTTCTTCCTCTCTACCGAATTCCTGCTATCACCAAATTCTTCCACTCTGCTTGAGATCCACTCTGATTATGATTTACCCAGCTCTGTCTCCAAGCTCTGTGCTCAAGCCTTTGGAGCGGTTGGTTTTAGTGAGTTTTACATTCAGATTACAACTGTCTACATGAAATCCACGTTTCAGGAAACGACAACTAACATGAATCTAGCATGATGTAAAGGAACTTCATTGGCAGTAGGTACCCAACCTATTTCTAATATAAATCAGAGTTTTATAATTCCTTCTTTGCCTGCCTGATGATGCATGCTCACAGTTGCTGTTTACAAATTGACTTTCGATATTCAAAACTGTTTTTATACTCCAGCCCAAGCCTGAGGAGAGCAACCTAACTGCGCTGCAGTCCTGTATTTGCCAGTGGATGGCGCCGCTGGTCCTGTAAATTGACTGCGCCTCTGGTCTTGCTGTAGTGCACGTGCACAGACTGCGTGTGGCGGTTTGATAGCTATGGCGTGTGTGCAAGGTATTGATGTCATAAATCACTACCGCTGCTGCCATCAGGACAGTGCGTTTACTGGCCACAGGCAGAATGGTAGTAGTCAGGACGGTGCCGTTTTTTAAAAGAGGGGCCACCATCTTAACAAAAATGTAGCACATTTAGCTTTCGGTCTCTACCAGCTGCAGGAGTCAGTGGTACAAGAAGATAAAAGTAACTAAAGGCACATGATAGTGATTGCTGGGATGGAGCCATCTCTTCTCTCCTCTTTCTCATCCCCCGCCCTCCACAGTGACACATTGAAGTAATGGCCCAGAAATTAGACTTCGATGGTTGCCGCGGGGGTAAGGATCCCCCGCGATATCGCACTCTGCGCCTGCCTTTATGGTTCGGGCCCACACGAACTTCAGTTCCTGGGCCTCTCCCTGGTGCCGGCGCGCAGTGTGTGCGTGTCCCAGAGGCGCAGTTAGTTCGATGCGACCTCTGGGATCACGTGGGCCAGTTAGAGCCAATGGCAGCACACCATCTTTCATTCATAGTTTTGACAGAAGAACTGTCAAAACTATGAATACAACTTGCCCCCAAAAGAACAGCTAAACCTCAATTAATTTTTTTTAAAAAACCATCACATTAATAAAATAACTATAGTTAAATAAATTAACCACCAATTTTTTGAAAAATTTAAATTCTTTTTAAAAGTTATAAAAATAAACTTACCTTTCTTAAAAAAAAAAAGATAAACCTGTTGAAAAAAATTTAAAATAATACTTAATTTACTACTTACCTTGTTACGCCTCCTTTTTTCATGTGTAAAATATCCAATACTTACCCTCGCGTTCAAACCTGAAAAATAACCTAAGTGTGCTGCGTGCGCACAGCCTGTAGTGCGCACGCGGTTCACTTAGGAACCGCCCCCTTCGCAATATCGGAAGTGCCGGTTTCCCGCGCATGCGCAGTGCATGCAGGAAACCGGCACTTCGGGACCGAATACGGGTGAGTACACAGTGCGTACTCTCCCGTATTCGGCCGAATTTCTGGGCCAATATGTTTAATAGCACCGATATAGGATCAGTGTTCCAATTGCTAATGAATATATTTTTACAGCTTCAATTATATATTTTTTGGCACAGTTAAAACTAAATGGCTGTGTATGTAATTTAAAACCTATTTTAATAGAAAACTTATTTTCATATTAGCTTGGTGTGAAGACACTCCTGACTTTGCTTAGAATCTTTTAAAATTTGCTCTCGGGATGTGGATGACACTGGCAAGGCCTCATTTATTGCCCATCCCTGGTTGCCCCGAGAGGGGTGGTGATAGACCATCTTCTTCAACCGCTGCAATCAATGTGGTGGTGTTGCTCCCACAATGGTGATTTGTAGAATTAAAATTAACAAATTGTGCAAAAGGAAACTGCTGCTGCTGTGTATCAGCATTCTTTTCAGACTTGTGCAATGATTAAAATGCAGTTTCTTTACTTCAAAAGAAAAATCCCTCTCTCCTTTTCCTGCCCGTTTAACCCTCACCTTTTCCTGAAGCTGTTGTCTCCTTGCTGATGTATGGTTTCACCAATGCCCGCCACACTCTGGGACCTGCCCGAGTGGCCATTCTTAATGTGTGAGGTAAAGAGTGAGTGCCGACAGGCTGTTCGACCACACCAGGTGGAGAGGGCATCAAAGCCAAACCTGATCCTGTCCTCAAAAAAGCAAACTACTGCAGATGCTGGAAATCTGAAATAAAAACAGAAAATGCTGGAAACACTCAGCAGGTCAGGCAGCATCTGGAGAGAGAGAAAGGTAGGGTGAATGCTAATCATACCTTCCCCTCTAAAGATGCTGCCAGATCTGCTGAGTGTTTCCAGTATTTTCTGTTTTTGTTCCTGATCCTGTCCTCGCCTGACATTTTTCTTTCTCTCGCACTCTCAGTCTCTCTTTATCTCTCGCTCTCTCACTCACTCAATCGCTCACATTTTGCAGTAAGGGTCAGTGGATATTGATCAGCATTATGATGCAGAGGCCATTTGTAGCTCCCTTACTGCTGCCCTGGCTGAGATCAACGTACTCGGTAGATACTGGGGAGCGATTCTGGGCTGTGTGGCTCACCTGCCTTACCCGACTACGGCAAGTTTTCTTTTATAATTGATCTTAATTTGAGTCCATTGTCATTTTATACACCCACAGCTTCTCAAATTGCCTTTGTAAAATAGCAAGAATCAATTGTAAACGCATAAATCTATGGTGATTGTCAATTTAAAAATTCTCACTGCTTGTATTGTGGTCAGACCCTACTACTGTAGAAGGGTGAGAACCCAGAGCTATGATTGCACATTCAAGCTGAATGTCAACAATTGGGGAGGGAGGCTGTGAATGGCAGGGAAGAGATGATATAATTTCCAATTCAGCCTGGAAACTCGGACAGTGATTGTAGATTTTTTTCCTCCAAAGTTTCTCCTTCTCCACTGAAAACACAGACTCCTGCTGGGCTACAGGTCGCCCTCTAAGTACTTCAAGTGGCTATTCTTCATGTGAGCCTAGATCAAGGATGTCCAACCTTTTGGAGCTGGGGAATAGCGCACATGTCGAAACCAGTGAGTGGACCGCGTGATTTTGCAGAAATTAGTCCCAATACACAGAAAATTCATACAACCTCCTACACAAAATTGTGAGACTCCATATATTAAGAGGCAGACCATGCATGCAAATGTCAGACCTCCCATACACACACAAAGCCAGGCCCCTAACACAAAACAGTGAGATACTTGTATGTAAATTGTCCAGGCCCCAGCACACATTGCAGGCCCTGTCCCTTTCCTCACACCCATCCTCTCTTTTCTCCCCCCCCCCCCCCCCCCCCCCCCACATCCTTACGCCAATACTTCTCTCCTCATGTACTCTCTCCCCTGTCCTTCCTCCCATTCTAAATGAATTTTTCTAAAAATAAATAGATATAATGCTCCATGTTAATGTAATATTGATGGTGTTTCATTGAAAGGAGGCGGTTCAGCCCGGTTGAAATCTGCAAGCTTTTGAGTCATTTAGAAAGGTGTGGATGATAGAGAAAATAGGTAAGTGGGAGTGTGTTATGAGACCATGACCATCAACTGAAACCTCAAGATTGTATTTATCCTTAACAAATTTGTAACCTCTATTTCATCAAATAAGTCTTGTGGATGTTTCTTTGTGTGTAAACTTTGCCATTAACATTTGCACTTGCTGCTAATACCACTGAGTTTGGGAATCTGGATACTTATCACCTATTACAACAGCCCAGCTTTTGCCACTTGTTTCCAGCCCTTGTCGTATGAGAGGCCTGACCTAGTATGGTAGCTGAGTCTTTGCTGTGTGATTTCAAATTGCACAGTAAGGAATTGGTTGTATTTTATTATAATGATGATTGCTCTCTTGCTGGGATCATTTTCCTCTTAGTGATGTATCGGGTTATTTTTTTTGTGAAAGGCACATCTGCACCTCATCATTGGCTTTTTTAAATTGAGTTTACTGAGATCTTGAGGTAATCTTGTTACCATCTCCTAAACTTATGTTTATATCTACTTGCTCATGATATCCCATGGTACTGCTCGCGGATAAGAAGTAAAATAAAATAAAATAAACTCTGGTTCACATGCTTCCCAACCCCTTCCCCCAACAGTGTCAAGAGTCGTGCTGCCAAGCCCCAGTATGACTCTTTGTCTGTGTCATATCACGAACCCTCCGCATCATATCTGCTGGGAGCTTGTTCCACGAGCGCTTGTGCTGGGTTTTGTTTTTGGATACTGACCTTTTCTCACTGCAACAACTGGCAATACAGCTTCACTAGTCTTTCACATGCATTATGTTTCTTTTATGTTCTTATTTTGAGCTACAGGGGAGTCGAGGGTTATGGGGAACCGGCAGGAAAGTGGAGTTGAGGCCAAGATCAGATCAGCCATGATCTTATTGAATGGCAGAGCAGGCTGAAGGGGCCAAATGGCCTACTCCTGCTCCTATTTCTTATGTTCTTATTACAGGAAATCCCAAACCACACATTGCTGCCCCAGCCATTCTATCCTTCAGGCTCTTGTTTACTTGTTTACCTATTCTTCCTTTTCCTTCCAGTCCCTTCCCTCTTTCTCCTCCTCACCTTCCACTTCCACAGCTCTTTTGTATTTTACATTTATATTCACTGACTTTTTTTCTGCCTGTACCTCTCCTGTTGTTTGTGCTGGTCTCACTGTGCCAGGCCTCGCCTGTTGTTTGTGCTGGTCTCACTGTGCCAGGCTTCGCCTGTTGTTTGTGCTGGTCTCACTGTGCCAGGCTTCGCCTGTTGTTTGTGCTGGTCTCACTGTGCCAGGCCTCGCCTGTTGTTTGTGCTGGTCTCACTGTGCCAGGCTTCGCCTGTTGTTTGTGCTGGTCTCACTGTGCCAGGCTTCGCCTGTTGTTTGTGCTGGTCTCACTGTGCCAGGCTTCGCCTGTTGTTTGTGCTGGTCTCACTGTGCCAGGCTTCGCCTGTTGTTTGTGCTGGTCTCACTGTGCCAGGCTTCGCCTGTTGTTTGTGCTGGTCTCACTGTGCCAGGCATCTTCCTGCTTTGATCATACACTTGTTCCATGTTCCACTGACTTTTCTAGCCCTCCTCCCTTCCAACTCCCAGCTTCAGTCCTTAGCAAAGTCTGAGGAAAGCTCTTGGACCTGAAATGTCGACTGTCTGACTTCTGTTTCTCCACAGATGCTGCCTGACCTGAATATTTCCATTTTCCCCCCATTTTTGTTCTTGGCAAAATATCGTTATTTTTACACTTTCTGAAATCCGAAGAGTGTCCTGAAAAAAAAGAGGTGCGCAGCATGTGGGAGGGGGAAGCTAGAAAAGACTGGGGTAAGGAAGCTCGAGGCAAAGGAGGGAGAGCCCAGGAATGGACTAAAGGTTGCTGGATCCTGTTGCTAAAGTAGGAGCAAGGTGGAAGTCTGGCACATTTTGAATGTCTGCTAATGGAATGGACTAATCTGATTGACGTTACTTAGTAAAACATGTGACCCAGAGAGTACGATTTCATCGCCAGACAGCCTGACTTGATATTTGTTGATTAATAATAGATGTTATTGTCTGTAATTATTGTTTTTAGATGTTCTGCATTATATTTTGTCATCCGGAAAACATTTAAAAACAGACAACAACAACAACTTGTATTTATATAGCGCCTTTAACGTAGTAAAATGTCCCAAGGCGCTTCACAGGAGTGTTATAAGACAAAAATTTGACACCAAGACACACAAGGAGAAATTAGGGCAGATGACCAAAAGCTTGGTCAGAGGTAGGTTTTAAGGAGCGTCTTAAAGGAGGAAAGAGAGTAAGAGAGGTTTAGGGAGGGAATTCCAGAGCTTAGGCAGCTGAAGGCACGGCCACCAATGGTTCAGCGATTATAATCAGGGATGCTCAAGAGGGCGGAATTAGAGGAGTGCAGATATCTCGGGGGGTGGGGGGAGTTTGTGAGGCTGAAGGAGATTACAGAGATAGGGAGGGACGAGGCCATGGAGGGATTTGAAAACAAGGATGAGAAATTTGAAATCGAGGCTTGCTTAACCAGGAGCCAATGTAGGTCAGCGAGCACAGGGGTGATGGGCGAACGGGACTTGGTGCGAGTTAGGACACGGGCAGCCGAGTTTTGGATGACCTCAAGTTTACGTAGGGTAGAACGTGGGAGGCCAGCCAGGAGTGCGTTGGAATAGTCAAGTCTAGAGGTAACAAAGGCATGCATGACTCGTATACTGACTTGAATGTGCTCCAAGTATTAATCTTAAATTAAATGCTTTTTTTTTGCCAAAATTTAGATTTGAATATCAAATTGCTGGAGCTAGTGGAAGCCATTTAAGTTTATGATTCTCAGAATTTGCTAGTAGGGACATGTAGCAGCAAAATTATCAGTTTGCATTGAGTTTCTGAATCCAAATCATTGATGTAAATTGCAAACAGGAGTGGTCCCAACATCATTCCTGGGCCACCAATTTCTACTCCACCCCCAAATCTCAACATAAGTACTCTAACAAGGACTCATTCTCTAACCTTCAACAACAACTACTTGCATTTATCTAGCGCCTTTAACATAGTAAAACATCCCAAGGCATTTCACAGGATCAAATTTTGTTTTTGTTGTTATCGGGCAAAATTTGACACCGAGCCACATAAGGATATATTAGGATAGGTGACCAAAAGCTTGATCAAAGGTAGGTTTCAGGCAATTTCCTATCCATTCCCAAGATTTTCCCTGACTTCCCAGAGTTTTGAGCTTGATTTATAGCCTGTAATGTGTAACTTTGTCAAATGGAGGAAAGTATACAATTTTTTGGATGGGCTAAGGCAGCTTAGCCTCATCTATGTTTATTCAGTTTTTGTGCTATGATTACGGAAAGGACAGATGGGAAAACTGGCAAGAAAAAATTGAACATGGCTAAAATAAGGGTGTGTGTTTTAAAGGAAACCTAATTTTTGAGGTGATTAGCAATCCATGATGAATGTTCCACCAAGGCATCGCTGCTAGTTGAAGTAGCAGTCTGAGCAGGGCAGCTTGCAAATGAGGGGGACTGGAAGCTGTTGAGCTTTCTTAAGTAGTGCATTTTGCTCTATTCAAAAGCACTTGTGTAGAGGGGATATATCTGATCTGTCCCTTCACTGTGGTTTTAAGTTTGACTGCAGTGAAATGATCCAGTACATTAGGAAAAATAACAGCGGATAAAAGTAACTTGATGGAAAATAAATGTCACTTCAAAATGTGCGCAATTTTCTTGCATTGTAGCACTGAAGAAATAATGTGGACATGAACAATAGGAGACAATGACGCTAAATTCAGTCATACAGAATACTTCAGGTAAAGATAGGCTTTTTTTCTTCTCTTTCCCCCCCCCCCAGTAATCCACCTACAATATCATCTTAGCAACTGAGCAGTCAGCTTTTTATACCACAAAGGGGATGTCCCTATTAACTCCTGTCTGTCCACCACCTTAAATTTATTTTGGTCTATTTAGATTTCTGACATTAATTTGTAGTCTTAAAAGTTGTACCATTGCAGGTTTATTTTGCCTGCCAGCAGACTCTTGTATGGGACTGGTTTTATCTGAATTTGTGGAGCATTAGACACCCTATGTTGGTGGTGCTCTTCCTCAAATGTTTCTTTTGTAGTAGTAGGTTTCAAATCAAATGCATTACCCTTTGCTATAGATTAGTGTCAAAACACCAACTGTCTATTTGAATTTTATGGGTGGAATTCAGCTAAGAGTTTAGCATGTTTCCTTTAAAATTACATTTATTATCATTTAAAATCTTTCAATGCAGCGATTAAACAGGAATGTTTCTGTGTGGCGAGTGCATGAAGCAAGTGCCTGTGTGCTGATTAAAATGAGTAAGAGCTGCTCATAAGCACCATTACAGTAGTGGTGAGTGCTGCAGACCCTTAAGTGCAAGCCTCGTTCACTACCATTTTATGTGTCTTTTTTATTTGTTCCTAGGATGTGGGCGTTGCTGGCAAGGCCAGCATTTATTGCCCATCCCTAATTGCCCTAGAGAAGATGGTGGTGAGCTGCCTTCTTGAACCGCTGTAGTCCTTGTGGTGAAGGTACTCCCAGTGCTGTTAGGGAGGGAGTTCCAGGATTTTGACCCAGTGACAATCTAAGTCAGGATGGCGTGTAACTTGGAGGGGAGCTTGCAGGTGATGGTGTTCCCATGCGCCTGCTGCCCTTGTCCTTCTAGGTGGTAGAGGTCGCGAGTTTGGGAGATGCTGCTGAAGAAGCCTTGTCGAGTTGCTGCAGTGCATCTTGTAGATGGTACACACGGCTTAGAGATGTTTGGATTGAAATTGGTCTTCGGCAGTGGTGGGCTCACAGCGGATCGGCAGCCCATCTTACACTGCGCCCGATTTTCTTTTCCATTGAAGTCTGAGGAAAAGATAATTGAACGCAGTGTAAAACCAGCTGCTGATTTGCTATGTGCCTGTTTTGTGCTCCTGGCGAAGACTGATTTTGTCCTCGTTGCTTTGTGAATTATGACCATTTGTACCAATATTAGCTCATTATGCTGCTGTTTTATTCATTGCTCGTCCTGTGCTGCTTTATTTATTTTTTTTGTGCTATTTGGTACAAAGAAACCATTTCAAAACTCCTGATTTGATTTCCTTTTGCTGTTTTGATGTTATGGATCGATGCAGTGTGGGTCCTGGGAGAGGGCCCCTTTTCCCATTTTTATATTTCATGTCTGCTAAGCGGCCTCCTGCAGTCCAGTTGGTTATACGGGGGAGATAGATCCAACAGCAGGCCTGGAGAACCACAGGCAAGACTGTTGTCTGAACACTGGAGAATGCTGTCTAGTGTTCGAGACCAGTGCATTGGGAGTTGATCGTGCCTTTTAACACTGCAAATTGACATATCACGAAACTACCGTTTAACCTATTAACTAACCCATGTACTGAGTAACCTCAAGAATACACGTGAAGGCATCTGATTCTCAGAAGTTCTATGTGGTAATGCTACTAAAGTTGCAAAAAAAGCAGTGAAAGTATTCAGGTCAACTTGAAGCATTTAGGGATCACATCCCTAGTACTTGAACAGAGAGTGTTTGTAATTTTTCTGTTGGTGCTTGCTCAATTTCTTTGCCTGTTTCTCCTGCTCTCCTGAATATATCTCCTCTTCTGGGATATTTTATCACAGGGGCTGAGTGCCATCTGGGACCTCTCCCAAGTGGCTGTTCTGCATGTGCAAACCTAGTCTGAGTGCTTGCTGGCGATTCTACCGTAGAAAAGATATCATAACCGAGCCTAATCCTGTCCTCACCAGATGTCCGTACAATGTGCACTTTTCTGCAATTACTACTAGGTAGCAAACTGGAGTGGGAGCCCTTCCTGATTGTCATCTATTTAGCTAAGGAATGCTGAGGCCAGTTGTAGTACAGAGCAGGAACTGATCCTGCATCATCTAGTCTTTATGACTGTTACAATTATGACTTTATCAGCTGAGTGATTGAGCGTCATCACTGATTCACCACCTTCCCACCCTCCCGCCACTTTTTTTGCTCAGTGTGTAATTTAGCTGTCTGATATGATGGTGAGTTTCACAGACCAAAGTCTCGTGTTCAGTGTCAAGTTAGCTGATCTCAGCTGGGAAAGCAGTAAAAGGGACTAAAATTGGCCTCAGTGTCCTTGGACGAAGAAAGGAGAAAATTCTTGCAAAGCTCGAGATGATACTCCTAGTTGTGATTCAGTGCCCCCTGCTGGAAAATGTATGTTGAATAAGGACAGAATCGCGTTTGGCTGTGATGGCTGCTCCAGTTGTAAAGCCTGTTGACATTCCATGTCTAGACTCACACACGAAGCAAGGTACAAGAGGGTTGCTGCCTTCCAGAGATCTGTGGCCCAGTGTAAGTTACCACTTTCATGGGAGAAATGGAAAAGATAGAAGTGTAATTGCCAATTTTCTTCCTTTTGTTGTTTGATGCTGCTGATTTTTGTAAAAGTTGAACAACGCCACCTTCATTGCTATCAAACATGATTGTTTAAAAACTTGTAGGCACCAGCAAATTATCTCTCGACAAGGATTCACCTCATCGAGGCCTTACGCATTTTTACTGATTATGTAGTGAATGGAGTTTCCTGTGGACCAGTTTGTGCTAATGAGGGTTTTACAATAGTTTACAATAATGAAGTTCCACTCTGATTTATCTACGGTGTCAGTCACATGATAGAATTCCTGTTTGGTGAGTGAGTCATGAGTTCTACTGCTGTAGATTAGTGAATGCCCATCAGTCGCATGACCTCCGTGCAGTGATTAACATATCCTCACAATATGTAACATGCTATGTATAGTACAACAGCTGGCTTGGAGTACATTACAACACTTTTAACAGTCGGGGGGGGGGGGGGGGGGGGGAGCGGGGTGGTCTTAATGACATCCTGAATCGTGCAAGCAAAGCTTGGGCTGTTTATGTAGTTACCAGAACCCCTGAGATTGTGTTACAGCCAATGGCACACACCCAGCAGCCAACTTTTTCTTTTAGATAAATCTATATACACAGCACACACATGTTTTCGTGGTAACAGTTGAATGACTTACCAGTTCCCTTCTAGTGCTCCACCAGCAAGTTTTGTCATTAAGGTTTCTATTTTTTACCAGTTGAACTTCTGGATTTCTCCATATCTTTCAGTTGACAGTGTTTGCAATGTGGATTCAGTATTTATTCCTAGTACAAGTTTGATCACAACTGGAATAAGAAAACAGTAGCAGGCTGCTTCACAGGATGCACATAAAGTCTATTCTCTCCATATTGAGCAGAAGAATGGTTGATCCCTCTATTATCAGTACCTGTCACTTGATTGTGATTCAAACAATATTTTATAACAATTGCATTTGTATATTGTGTTATAAGCATGTTTATGATCTTATTTGTGACTTAAAGTTTGATGTCATTACCAGTTGATACTAGGAGAGAATGCCTCACAAAGGGCTTGAAAAATTCACTCCTGTAGAATTTCTTGGTCTTAACCAGTGAGATTTAAAGTTCCATCTTTTTTGCAGCAGCAGCAGCAGTGCTATCTTCAGAACATATTCACTTTATATGCTCATATAGGCTAATGTATAACGGGCGTAGAAATGGCTGCCATGGGTCAGATTGTGAAATCTTGATCATAAAAACAGGAAGTGCTGGAAATACACAGCAGGTGAGTCAGAGTCTGAAGGGGAAGAGAGAGGTTATCATTCTGGGTGAGTCTCTATCTCTAAAGCCTGTGTTCAAGTAGACGTGCTCTTTCCGACCCTACTTTTGTGGAACTTTGTGATGAACGGTTGTTTTTCAGACTAGAGGGAAGTATATAGTGATATCCCCCAGGGTTCGGTGTTGGGGGCCACTGCTCTTTTTGATGCATATTAATAACCTGGACTTGGGTATACAGGGCATAATTTCAAAGTTTGCAGATACACGAAACTCGGAAACGTAGTGAACAGTGAGGAGGATAGTAACAGACTTCAGGAGGACATAGACAGACTGGTGAAATGGGCGGTCACATGGCAGATGAAATTTAGAGAAGTGTGAAGTGATTCATTTTGGTAGGAAGAATGAGGAGAGGCAATCTAAACTAAATGGTACAATTTTAAAGGGGATGCAGGAACAGAGACACCTGGGGGTGTTTGTACACCGATCTTGGAAAGCTGTTAAAAAGTTATACAGGATCCTTGGCTTTATAAATAGAGGCAAGCCATTAGGAAGGCAAATGGTATGCTGGCCTTCATTACAAGAGGATTTGAGTACAGGAGTAAAGAAGTCTTACTCCAATTATATAGGGCCTTGGTGAGACCACACCTGGAGTACTGTGTACAATTTTGGTCTCTTACCTAAGGAAGGATATACTTGCCATAGAGGGAGTGCAACGAAGGTTCACGAGATTGATTCCTGGGATGGCGGGACTGTCGTATGAGAAGAGATTGAGTAAACTAGGCCTGTATTCTCTTGAATTCAGAAGAATGAGGGGGGATCTCATTGAAGCATACAAAATTATTACAGGGCTTGATAGGGTGGATGCTGGGAGAATGTTTCCCTTGGCTGGGGAGTCTAGAACCAGGGGCCATAGCCTCAAGATAAAGGGTAGGCCATTCAGGACTGAGATGAGAAGAAATTTCTTCACACACAGGGTGGTGAATCTTTGGAATTCTCTACCCCAGAGGGCTGTGGAAGCTCAGTCATTGGGTATATTCAAAACAGAAGTCGATAGATTAAGGGATATGGCGATAGGGCCAGTGAATGGAGTTGAGGCAGAAGATCAGTCGTGATCTCATTGAATGGCGGAGCAGGCTCGAAGGGCCGAATGGCCTACTCCTGCTCCTATTTCTTCTGTTCTAATAGAGTACAGTAATTGGCAAAAAGAGCCAGAGGTTATGATCTGGAATGCACTGCCTGAAAGGGTGGTGGAAGCAGATTCAGTAAGAAGTTTCAAAAGCAAATTGGATAAATACTTGAAAAAGATGCAAGGCTATGGGGAAAGAGCAGGGGAGTGGGACTAATTGGATAGCTCTTTCAAAGAGCTGGCACAGGCACGATGGACCAAATGGCCCCATTCTGTGCTGTATCATTCTATGATTCTAACTTCTAAAGATTGTGACCTTTGTTAACGTACATGTTTTTAGTTTTATACTTTTTGTTTACTCTCAAGTTCCAGGTGCTTTTATATTGCATTTAGTGGGGTGCCAGGCCCATATTGTTGCTAAACCGGGTCTTCCTGGCAGCCGACCTTCAGTCATCTAGCAAGTGAACTGTGAAATTGCAGCCGGCTGTGTGAGATCTGCATGTCAGGAGCCAGTAGCCCTGGCACCCCACTAAGCGAAATATAAAAACAGCTGCTGTTTGCCCCATCACTAGCACAAAGAAAGCCAATTTGAATTGATACTAAAAGTGTATGTATTGCTGGATTGGCCATTGCATTATATGCAAGGCCCTCGTTAACTGGTAACAGCGTAGTGCAATGTGGAACAGCTGTGATCCTCATAGTTTCGTACTCCTTGCTCGTTCTGGCAAACAAGCAGAATTCCCAAGCAAAATAGTGTGACTCACCTCTTATTTGTGACTATAGACGTTACATATTACAGCAGAATATAAATAACAGTGATGTAGTAGTGTTTGAGCAGGGGAAGACGATTGGTGCATCTAGCCTACCCTTCCAAACCTCCCATCAGTTTCCTTACTGTGATCCTGGGTTAATATCCCTGAAACTTATCTACTAGAAATTTATCCAGTACTTTTTTTTTAAAGTTCCCATGGGTTTCTGTTCCACCACTCTCATTGGTAATTGTGCCAAAATTCTATCACTTCTTACTGAAAAATGTTACATGAATTTTATATTTTCTTTTGCCATCCTGTACTCCTGAAATCCATTGGCAACAAAAGAACTTAACAGCATTTAATTTTTCCATTCCCCATAAAATCTTAAAGATCTCTTATCAAGTTCCCTCACTCTCCTCTTCTCCAGAGAGTAAGGTTCCAAGGACAACAAACTTTCCTCATAAGAGTCCTTTAAGTTTAGGAATCGGCCCCAAAACACGCCGATGGACTCCCTACAATAACTTTCCTGTAATACGATGACCAATACTGAACACAGCAGTCTAGCAAGGTCAAATACAACTGCAAACTGCCTCCTTTGCCTTATAAGTCACACCCCTGGCTATAAATAAATCTTTTTAGTGTTGTAAAGTGCTGCTTGCTCAGCCTGGTAAAACAGAGCTCAGAAAAAGGTTATTTAAAAAAAACTCTGTTTCTACTTCCTTTAAAATGCTAAAGTGCCTCCTATAAACTGATCTAACAAAAGGGTCAGGACAGTAGTGAGGGACAGGCAGGCTGGTGCTGGCTTTTATTCACCCCTTCACCCCTTTACCCCTTTTTGTTGGAGAAACAATCCTTAAATGTAACAAGATTGTTTTACCAGCAATAGTTAGTATCCCTCAAGGCAGCTGTGAGCATAAACAGGATAGTGGATCCCTCAAGCATTTAATTGTGCATCTTTGATACAACATGCTGAGTGCATACTCAGTGTTTCTGGCCTGGAATGTCTTTGCACCAGTGACATTTCCCACTAGCAATATGACAAGAAGCAGTTTAGTTTTTGCCTCTACTTTTTAACTCCTTTCTTCAATGTGTGCTGTATGCCAAGTGTTTCATTTCCACAGATTCCTATATTCTTTCTGTTTATCTTGAAACCTTGGCCGGAATTTTCCTTACCTGGGCGGGTCCAGTGCGGGCGGTGTCTGTGGCGGGTCGCGATCCTGCTGTACACAATGGACTTACCTTAATGGGGCCTATTAAGTCTGCCCAGCTCGTTACCCGGCCCAATTAGATGGAGTGGATCTGGCGACATCATTCATGACGCGATTTCAGCCGGGATCCTTAAAGGGACCCTGGCCACATTAAATTTTTAAGTTTAATTTAACATAATGGGTATTGAATCTTTACTGTACAATAATATAATAAAAGTTATGAGTGACAAAGAAATATTTAAATAAAATTATCATAGTAATATGACTCCATCTACAAATACGATCAAGAACATAATTAAGAAAGTACATTAATTGGGAAATTATTGGTGCTTTAGTCACAAATCTGTAGACTTGTATCAGTAACTGGTAGAAATAAAAGATGTGTGTATAAGTAATACATAAAATTAAGCAGATTTTAAATGTAGTTGTAAAGGGGTGGATTTACAATCTTATGCAAGTTCAGCAGAAGAGCTGCGGAATCCCTGACAAACAGTGTAAATAATGCTTACAATGTGTTTGTGATTTCTGCAGCTCTTCTGTTGAAGTTAACAATGGACAAGTGAGAGAACCTCCATAGAAATTCACCCTAAAGTCTCAAACTGAAAAATTAAATTAGTCATATTCAGGGACTGAAAACAAATTGAACCAGTGGAATGAGTGATGAGAATGAAATTATTATGGTTGATGACTTGATTTAATGTGTAACTGGACAATCTCAGTATGCTGTGAGAAAAATCTGACCAGAAACAACACAAAAATGTATTTAAATAGTATGTGTTATTTTTCGTAGTGCAGATCAATTCACTGCAATTACTGTTCAGTTGGAAGGCAACAGCCAAGAAAGGCCAGTGAAAAATTAACATTTACCAGTAGCTTTTC
Organism: Squalus acanthias; assembly: GCA_030390025.1. Classification (NCBI taxonomy): domain Eukaryota; kingdom Metazoa; phylum Chordata; class Chondrichthyes; order Squaliformes; family Squalidae; genus Squalus; species Squalus acanthias. Next base: position 46,160,061 of record CM059428.1, on the reverse strand, counting down.
AAGTAGAACAGAATCTCCATCAATCTGTTAGCTAATGTAATCAACATGTTTTTATTTTGGTTTGTTTTCCATGCTGTCAAGTAATCAGCTGGAGCAATGGCCACAGAACTCACGCCTCAGGTTGACAGACGTGGTTCCCAAGCTGTGAATCCTGTGGCCATGCAGGGAAATTTAAAAAATAGAGGGGGGGAAAACTCTTGTGCCTGTAAAGTACCTCATAATGATTTGAATTGGGTCCCCTGCTGCTGCAGGTCAGGTCGGCTCCACACTGACAGATGGGCCCGCTGTCAAAAAAAACAACTTTCCCAGCCAACCCGCCACCGATCGCGCCCGCTACCACCACAGAAAATTCAGCCCCTTCCAATTTTGGGGCTTTATTTTTACCCCTGAATTCAGCTTTTAAAAAGTGGATTAAATCAGCTGTGATCAAAAATAAAACCAAATCTTTATAATCAGAACTTGGGTTTAATCAGCAAAATAATTTTGAAATGAGTAAATAAAACTGTTTAAGTAACTATAAATACCTACAACTGACTTCACAATGTATAATGGTGAAAGAAGGAGTTTGGGCATCATCAGCTGTATCCTCAGCATCTCCTGCTCCATGGAACTTCTTTCAGCCATCGGTACTCGATGCAGGGGACTGAAGGGGCCTTTTTTTTGACTTTGTGCTGCTGACAGGGAGCCCTGCCACCAATGGTACAATATTAAAAAATTAATGACTGGTCGAACTTGCGGGCCTGCTTTTTCTTGGTACACTCCATGAGTAGGCGGCACAAATGCTGGAAAATTACCCTGTACCTTGATGTTGCTTGTTGGCATGCAAAGGTGAAGTTTTACCTGCATCAAACCGGGACAGTGGATGTGTGCTTCATGCCAGAACTGTAGTGTGCCAGTGTTGCCATTTCTGATGGTTTACGATGCTTATCCAGGTTGAAATCTTTTGGGTTTAACTCTAAAATCAAAAACATTTATGTTGCCATCCTGCAGTCATCTTAATTCAGTACCATGCCAAACTGGAACACAGTGGTTTTGACAGCATGTTCGAGCTGCAGCAGATTTGTCCTATTTTTAATTTAATTTTTTGTTTATGCACAAGTTAGTGTAACTTGATCTTTAGAAGGCTTTTAGGTTTCTCTCAGTATCAAACCACACTTGCAAAGAATGCAGCACATCATTTTTTCTGATCTAATTCACTTCTGCAAAAGATGGACCTTGTAAATCAGTGTAAAACATGCCATTTTGATGAGAATATCGAGCAAGTAAAGCATCTCTATTCTTTGAAAAGATAAATTTAGCTCCTGCTTAGACTGGGCTTTATAAATACTCCTAACAGATATTTACAGCCTGCATTTATTTTTATGCTATCACTGGTCTCAGCGAAAGAGCTAAACTTAGCTCCAGAAAACGTTCTAACTACCAGCCTGTATTAATTACTGAATGATCTATTAACTGCACCACACCAGTTACAACCATCTATAGTCTGTATTAGAATTATTTTCTTTAGTTTGCATTGGTGAAGTGTATAATCTTCATCGCATTAATGCTTTGTATTGAGCAAATGCCATTTGAAACCAATGTTGCATTTTGCGTTTACAGTTCTGATGAAAGGTCATCGACCTGAAACATTAACTGTTTCTCTCTCCACAGATGTGCCTGACCTGCTTAGCAATGTTCCCCCTAAGGTGCGCGGCTGTGCACTGATCGCGAGGTCCCGCGCAAGCCGCTCACCAGCTGTTCTGCTGGAAGAGACACGGCCGCGCAAAAAATTTAAAGGACCCACGCAGGGAAACAAAAATTAGAGGGAATATTGCTGCTGAGTATTTCCAGCATTTTCTGCTTTTATTTCCGATTTCCAGCATCCACAGTATTTTGCTTTTGTATTGTGGCATTTTGCATATTAGTGAGAATTTGTTTTTGAAAATATTGAACTACCGACCTTCCCGAGTGCTGAAACTCTGCATTTATATTGATTAGAAATAAGCTGAAAATGTTGATGTTTTATAGGAGTGACTATTTGCATACACAAGCGCTGCTTCGTAACTGCACATCCGATTCCAAGTTGTGATTTGAAAAGGGAAATGGTGTTGAGATTTTAAATACCAGTATGTTGATGTGCATGCTCAATCTTCATTTTAGACTGGTTGTTACTGGTTGTAAACAGTTGTATGGAATTAAGTCAGTATCATCAAAGCACCCAATATTCAAATGAACTGCATTTGTTTTTGTGAATGAGTGGTAAGGAATATTTTTCCATTGGGGCGTAAATATAATGTGGTGCAATGCTTTAACTGCAGGTCTGTTGTCTTCACCTGCTCCTAAAACTGCCTGTAGCATTTCTGGGAGAGGGAGGGGGAAGAGGGAGGAGATAGATGGAGAGAAACTGGTCTAATTTTATCTTGGATGGCCAGAAATTAAAATAAAACATTTCAGATTAGGGTGAAAGTATAGGCAGGATGATATTTGTACTGTTCATATTAGAATGATAATTTATATATTTGCTATTAAGTTAGAATTGTTTTGTTTGCTGAATGTGAGGTTTTGAACCTTTCTTTTCATTTCAGATTCCAGAGCAGCTGTGAAGAATTCTGGCTGGAGGAAATGATGCCTCATGTAGTTCTTGGATCATTTTGGGACGAACTGCCAGAAAACAAATGTGACATCCAATTTATCAAGCTAGAATCAAAGCCGAACAGACACTAAGCAAGTCTTTTAAAAATGAAATCGAACCAGGAACGCAGCAATGAATGTTTACCGCCCAAAAAACGTGAGTTTCCTGTCAGCAGCGTGCCCTTGGCAGAGAAGGCGGTTGCAGCAGCTACTGTGAGTGAGAGCAGTCGCAGTGAAAACTTGGCATGGCTCGCCAATGTAGCTAGCAGCCAAAGCAGTATGGGCGTGAGGTATGGACATGTCAAAATAGCAGGAGAAAACCCACTGGAAACTGGCTTACCGTTGTATAAACCACTACCGACTGCAGTGGACTATTCATCGCCTGGGAATGTTAGACCAGCTCCAGGGGTAACACATCTTCGCGCTGTTTATTCATCTTCAGCATTAGCTCAGCCAGGACCTTCTGTGTCGCCAGTAGAGTATGCCCCCCTGCAACCTGCTGCTTTCCAGTTTGTTGGGCCACCTTACAGCGGACCATACGCGGGGTCTGCTGCATTCGTCCCTTCCCCATTGATCTCCCCAACAGCCTCGAATGCTTCTGCCACTCCATCTCAGTATTCCCATCTAGAACCCTACTCTACAATCTTTGCCAGTATGGGCAGCCCATCCCAGCATAAGGTTGAGCAGCAGGTGGTCAGGCCACACAGAATGATAACCGGATCGCCTCCACCCTCAGTGCAAAATCAGTACGTGCAAATTTCAAGTTCGTCTCCAAATGTGACCAGGCCCCTCTCCCCTACGACAGTTCCCTTGCATTTACACTCTCACCCATCACTGATTCCACACACCCTTACAGTCAGTGCGCCATCACAGGTGGTTCTCCAGTATGCAGATGCCGGGTACCATGTTGCACCAAGGGAAGCTATAAGGAAGGTTGAAGACATCAGGCCACATTTAATTCCAAGAAGGGAAGTATTAAATGGTGAAATTGAAAAAAGCAGGAGATACGCCATCTCGCCCAGCACAGAAATGAACATGGAAAAAGCAGGAACCAAACCGGTTCCTCGGCACTATGAAATAAGGCATGGGACCCATGTGGTTGTTCACCCAAGTCCTGCTGACTATAATGCACAAGAAACTTTAGGTCCTAGAGCCTCGGTAATGATTATACCCAACAGTCACACGCCTACGACAGATCTGGAGGTCCAACAGGCCATAGACAGGGACAACTCTCCTTTGGCACTATATGATAAGACTAACTTAAGTCATGGGAAGGCAGCCTTTTCTCCACATTCTGTCATCCAAACTACCCATAATCCCACTGAGCACCTCTCTATAGGACTACCTGCTAATGCTGTGTACCCTGGCTCTCAACAGCCACTTATTGGTTACATAAGCAGTCAGCAGCAAGCACTTAGTTACCATGGGAACCTGCAACAGCACCTAGTAATCCCAGGCACCCAGCCCCTTCTTATTCCTGTATGCAGTACAGCAGTTGAAGCATCAGGGGTAACGTCTACAATAGTAACAACGTCTCCTCAGTTTGCTGCAGTCCCTCATCCATTTGTCAGCACGGCCAGTCCCAAGAGCGAGAACTATCATCCTGAATCACTTGTTACTCAGCCAACTTACCACACGACCGTCGTACAGGCCCAAGTGCACCTGCCAGTAGTGCAGTCGGTGAGCTCTCCCGTCGCAGCTTCTAATCAACTGCCTCCCTACTTCATGAAAGGATCAATCATACAACTAGCTAACGGAGAGCTTAAGAGAGTTGAAGACTTAAAAACAGAAGACTTCATACAGAGTGCTGAAATCAGCAGTGACCTGAAGATTGACTCTAGCACTGTGGAACGCGTTGAAGGCAGTCACACCTCCAGCTTTGCTGTCCTGCAGTTTGCAGTTGGAGAACACAGAACACAGGTATGAGTGACCATGTCATGGGTCAACTGGAGCATTGTATGTTTCTTTGTAAACAGCAGAATTTAATCTCATTTTCACAGGAGGTCATTTCAAATCAGTTTTTGTTGATTTTCTACCAATAAATTCACAAACTTTTTTCGGATGATTCAGTAAAACCAGTTTCCTTCCGAATTTGAGAGAACAGCCCTGAAATTTCCCATTCATTTCTTGCCAAAAATGAAGTCCAAAAATGCATGTACATCATATTAGTGATGTCACCGCATGCGTTGCGTACTATATGTGCCATACCGACGTCACTGATGTGATATGTGCGCATCTCTGAACTTGATTTTCAGCAGGCAAGTCTCTGCAATTTGGATTTTTTTTTAAGGGGAATTGGATCATTAGGTACTCCTATCATGCAATTGTCAAGTCTTTCATTCCTAGTTCGGTATAGAGCAAAGGCAGCAGTTCACTGATGCAGTTACCACACTGATAGTCCCATGAAGACTGAGGTCATCAATCAAAGGCTGTCGCAGGTTACACACCAAAGCACTGCTTACTTAAAACAAGATCACAAATGTTCCCCATTGGCGTAATCATAGAATCATAGAAAGTTACAGCACGGAAGGAGGCCATTTCGGCCCATCGTGTCCGCGCCAGCTAACAAAGAGCTATCCAGCCTAATCCCACTTCCCAGCTCTTGGTCCGTAGCCCTGCAGGTTACAGCATCCCAAGTGCACATCCAAGTACTTTTTAGGCAGTGAGTTCCAGACCCCCACAACCCTCTGGGTGAAGAAATTTCCCCTCAAATTCCCTCTAAACCTTCCACCAATTACTTTAAATCTGTGCCCCATGATTTTTGACCCCTCTGTTAAGGGAAATAGGTCCTTTCTATCCACTTTATCTATGCCCCTCATAATTTTATACACCTCAATAAGATCTCCCCTCAGCCTCCTCTGTTCCAAGGAAAACAGACCCAGCCTATCCAGTCTTTCCTCAGAGCCAAGATTCTCTACTCCTGGCAACATCCTTGTAAATCTCCTCTGTACCCTCTCTAGTGCAATCGCATCTTTCCTGTAATGTGGTGACCAGAACTGCATGCAATACTAATCTCTCAACAATTTTTTTTATCCCACTATCATAGTGGTAGGTAAGGGGCTGGAGCCAAAGCAATAAATGTAGGTTCTTTTTACTATTTAGTTTTTTAAAAAGTTATCTAGGGGTTAAGTGGGAGTCTGATGTTGAGCCCCATAAAAGTGTGTCTGTGTACTGTGTAAATTGTTGCGGGTTGTCATTTAGCTTAACTGTACTTTTTTTTAAACATACTTCACTTGGTTTTTTTCCCAAATTTTTGTGATGTCCAAAACTATTTTTTTAACTGATTTTCTCTCAATTTACCTGAATTTTTTGGGGCTCAGTTTTCCCCACTAACTTTTTCCCTCTTTTAAAAAAAAATACACTTGCAATAAAAACCCGGCTTTTTAAATTAGCAATAAAAACTGAGTTTAATGATCGTTAAGCATGACTAATGTAACTACCAACACCATTAAAACGAGCTGACACAGAAGTCCTCCCAGCTGTAGCGGTTGGGGTCTCAGCCACAGCACATAAGCTCAGATCCCAGCTTTGACTCATGCAAAGTTTCACTAGCTATTTGCCGGGCCTTTAGATGGAGCAGTGGTGGGATCCTAAAAGATGAAATGGTAAATACATCTGAAAGTAAATATGGTTGGTCGGCATCCTTAGTGCGAGATTCTGAATCCAAAACTGTTAAACACTGACGTTCTGGTGATTAGTAAGCAGAAATGCAATTTTTGACTTGTTATTTTAGACATGAAATAATGTAGACTTGGTATAAAAATAAAATTTTAAAAGCGCTTTCAATAATGTGTAACCTTGTCACCATCGTTCATCCTTCGATATCGAAGAAAAAAGCTGGAATATCATATTGCTTTTTTGGAGTGAGTTCTTGGATGACTGAAACCTATTTTTGCTCAGGATGAGTCTCTGCAGGTTGAACAGTGGATCCCGGATGCACCAGGTTGGGGATCTTGATTTTTCAAGTTAGGCATGCCACACCCCTCAATGTGGCATGCCTAACTTTTGTCCTCTTTGCTTGCACAACTCTTACCTATGGCTCGAAAGTAGCTGCTTGTGCAAGGCAGCAGCCACCTCTCTGGTGTGGGGGGGACTATGTAAGCTAGAGGTTACATAAAGGTGGCACAGGTTTGGCATACCAGTTGCGGACATAGTCCATTTTAGGTACAATATTATTAAATCCAGTCAAATTGTCTAAGATTACAAGATAGTTACAGATCAGGAAGATTATGAGGTGAACTTCCGACCAAGAGTGCCTATTTCTACCTCCATAACATCGCACGACTCCGCCCCTGCCTCAGCTCCTCTGCTACTGAAACTCTCATCCATGCCTTTGCTATCTTTAGACTTGACTATTCCAGCGATCTCGTGGCCAGCCTCCACCCTCCATAAACTTGAGCTCATCCAAATCTCTTCTGCCCGTATCCTAACTCGCACAAAGTCCCTTTCACCCATCACCCCTGTGCTCACTGACCTACAATGACTCGTGGTTCGGCGATGCCTCAATTTTAAAATTCTCATCCCTGTTTTCAAATCCCTCCATGACCTCGCCCCTCCCTATCTCTATAACTTCCTACAACCCTCCAAGATATCTCTACTCCTCCAATTCTGGCCACTTGCGCATCCCCAATTTTAATCATTCCACCATTGATGGCCGTACCCTCAGCTGCCTAGGCCCTAAGCTCGGGAATTCCCACCCTAAACCTCTCTACCTCTCCTCCTTTAAGATGCTCCTTAAAACCTACCTCTTTCACCAAGCTTTTGGTCAACTCCTTATGTGGCTTTAACGCTCTTGTGAAGCACCTTGGGACGTTTTACTACATTAAAGGTGCAAGTTGTTCTTATGGATGATTTAATGCACTTGGGGCTTGAAGCTTATTTTGTGGAATCCATAGAAGGATCCTGGACATTTTTTTAATCCATTACAAAGCTTTTAATTGTCTAATTTTTAAATTTATTTCTCCCCTATCCCTCCTAATTTTGTTTAGACTTTCACACACACCACTTGGTTCCCTGTAAAACAGTAAACATTTCTTGGGACTTTCCCATTGCTCCTGTGACTGAATTTGGAAATGTTCCAGATTAACTGGCCATTCCATTGTCCCTCTCTCCCCTCAGTCAGGGACATCTTTGGAAAGCGGACTTAAAAACATAGAAACATAGAATCTAGGAGCAGGAGTAGGCCATTCGGCCCGTCGAGCCTGCTCCGCCATTCAATACTGAATCTCTGTGATGCAGCGAGATAATATCTCGGAATGGTGTCTCCAGGTCCTCTACAGTCCCTGTTTTCTGCTTCCTGCTGTTTGTGTATTACACCAATTGGGATAATGCCTCAAAATCCTTGCCAGAGATGGACTTGTGTGCTTCCTCTTGTGACTCCACTCTCAATCATCCACTGAGAACAGCCCTTGCAGATGGATTGTATCTAACTTGCTTTTACAATAAGATTAATACAAAGTGTTTTCATTGAATTAAATGAGCAAAGTTAAAATCACAGTTGTGTAAACCATTCTTTGTTATTGCAGTCCTGATTTATAAAGTTGCAAAATAAAATGCTTCAGTTTGAACTCCTAGATAAATATTTTTGATATTCTACCCTTTAAATTTACTGTGCTACCGTTGGCACTCAAAATAAGGCACGTCCAGCTTGTTTGGATTCTGCTTCTTGTACCTTTTCCCTTGTGCTGGAACGCCATGCTGTCCCCCACTTACATAAATCCCAAAGTGTGTGTTTGTTTTTTGTATTTTCCTTTGGTTTTAGAAACCAATTATTTTCTCACTCAACATAGACTTAATTTGGAATGACTTTACGCCACACTCGTTACAATAGGAAAAAGACCTAGGATCCTTGCAAAATAATATATTGAAGAGAAATATAATTTAACAGCTTTGTTATGCATATGCTTGATTCAAGTTAAAGAAAGTTAGTAGCCTTTCTGTGAAAACAATGGTTCCACTCCTGGCAAGTTAAACGATTGTGGCTTTAACTAAGTTTCTATTTTTTTAAATTGAGCCCCACTTCATATCTCCCTTCCCCCTTGCCACCCCCTCCCCCCCTTTTTAGGGAGTGAGAGCTTCCATAGTATAATTACAGCTGTACGCTGCTGAACTCTTTCCCCCACCCCGCCACATACTAAAAGAAAATCTTACAGTATAAAAAAAAATTATTATTGGCAACACCACCCAAAATGTAAAAAACATTTCCCAGTAAGAGACAGGCCTTACTAATCATTCAAATAAGACTAACTAAATTAGGAGGAAAAGTTCAAGAGACTCTGACTGGATACAGAGCAAAACTGGAGAGACATTAGAGGTAGGTAGGACATAAAGAAAAATTAGTGAGAGAGATTCAAGATTGGCTTTAACTTTGTGTTTGTTTACTGTTCTGCTGATACTCAAGACTGTGTGAAAAATGAGTCAGGAATGAAATAAGTGAATAAGGCTCATCCACCAAAACTCTTGGGCCAGATTTTGCTGGAGCGGGGCATCTGTTAGTTAGTCTTGTTTGTACATGTTTACTTTAAAAAAAATTGTGCTCACAAAGTTGCTGGAAGTGTGAGTTTTTCCTGCCACAGTGAGGGCATTCAGGGCATCTGGGACCTTGTTGAACAACGGGACAAACAGTGTATCTCCTTAACCAGTGAGATTAAAGGATTGAGAAATAAACTGAGGAGGAGGGTGAATTAGAGTGGGTGAATTCAATGTCAAATCAGGTATAGAAAGAGAAATTAAGAGAGGGAAAGAAAGATTGGATTCAGAGAGAGAGAGAGAAAAAGAGCCAGAAAGGAAAAGTAAGAAAAATAATTAAAATCTCCTAAAACAATTCACAACCTGAAGGAATAAGACTCCACACTTATAATTGTTTACTTTCTGGGCAAGAGAGGTTGATTGGGAGTCATTAAGAATTATCATGTTGTTCAAAGGGCACTTGCGCTATTAATTACTAGACTTAACTGTGTGGTGAGTTTAATGGGCAATTAATGTGCAAATGCAGCAACTTCATGAAAATCGCAGGGAGGTGAAGCGCAAGATGCCCTTTTCGCGAAGCTAACATTACAACAGTGACTACACTTCATTGGCTTTAAAGTGCTTTGGGACGACCGATGGTCGTGACAAGTGCTATATAAATGCAAGTCTTATTTTCTAACGGTGGAGTTGCGACTGATCTCCGCATTAATAACAAAATGCGTTGTTCAGACACCATTATTTTTTCATCAAAATCTGGTCCAATGTTGCAATTGAGTGGGACTAGCTGAAGTGCTCAGGCAGAGAGCCGGCACAGGCCGAATGACCTCCTTCTGTGCTGTAACCGTTCTATGATTGATAACACAAAATTCCAAATTGGACTCACCTGCTTTGGTAGTTCCTGACCCGTAGCACGATGCCTTCATTGTGGGTCTTGCAATTACTGAAGCTTTCATGCTCCTTTTCTAGACTGTCTGGAGTATCTGTACTTCAATTCTGCCTGTCATTGAGTTCTTTTGAGTATAAGTCAGTAACCCAAGATAATGTTTATAGTTACTTTTCAAAGCGTTTCCTTAGAGAACATCTACATGCAGCACTTCATCAGTGAAGCTGTATATTAACTAAAACTTTGATGTTGTCGACCATGTATATGAACCTTGTGCTAATTCTTCCCATGATTCAGCGGGATATTGAAATCAGGACTTTTTTTCTGCAAAAAGAAGCTTGATTTTTTTATTGTTATAAAAGCAAATTATATTCATTAAAATTTACCTTATGAAGAAAGTTAAAAATGGATTGCTTTTTAAGTGAATAGCCTATAATTTAATGTTTTGCTATCATGGCTTCAAAATAATAATCAAATACCATTCCTCTTATACGCCCATTACATTACTGTTAGTGGAACACCTTGAACTTTGTGATATTTTTGCCCAGATTGCACCAGCTCCTAGGTGATAATATGAAACACTTTAAAATGTTCCATCACAAGCAAGAAACCATACAACAGAAATTTCTTTAAAAAAAAAATTCACTATGAATTCCTAATACACAAACAGCCCGACGTTTATAGCTATGGGGGCTATTACTTAATAGCCATATATGTATATTTATTTTTTCTTGTGTTTAAAGTTTTACTCTGGTAGTTCCACAACTCCATTGGGGAGATTGCACTAGCTGGCACTCCCAGCAGGGAACGGCTCTCACGGACACCCGACCCATGATTTTCTAAAATGGACACCCTCCCGAGTGTTCACGGAATATGACTTCAGAACCTAGATCATTGTCATCTGTTACCTTCCAGCTATGTAATATCATGGAACCAACCAGGGAGCAGGCTATTTTAGATCTAGTTTTGTGTAATGAGACACGGTTAATCAGTAATCTCATAGTAAAGGATCCTTTATTTCTTAAGTCCTAAACTAGAGTCTTAAACTTAAATAAAGCCAATTATGTAGGTATGAGGGGCGAATTGGCTAAGGTAGATTGGGAAACTAGATTAAAAGTTATGACGATAGATAAGCAGTGGAAAACATTTAAAGAAATATTCCAATATTCTCAACGAGTATACATTCCATTGAGAAATTAAAAAATCCACAGGAAACGTGATCCAACCGTGGCTAACTAAAGAAGTTAAGGATAGTATTAGATTAAAAGAAGAGGCTTATATTGTTGCGAAGAATAGTAGTAAGCCTGATGATTGGGTGAGCTTTAGAGACCAAAAAATTGATTAAAAGGGAGCAAATGGAATATGAGAGTTAATGAGCAAGAAATATAAAAACAGATTGTGAGAGCTTCTACAAGTATGTAAAAAGGAAGAGAGTAGTAAAAGCAAGCGTTGCTCCCTTAGAGGCTGAGACAGGAGAACTTATATTGGGGAACAAGGAAATGGCAGTGACCTTAAATAAATATTTTGTATCTGTCTTCACAGTAGAAGACACAAAATGTATACCAAAAATAGTGGGGAACCAAGGGGCGACTGAGAGTGAGGAACTTAAAGTAATTAATATCAGTAGAGAGAAAGTACTTGGGAAACTAATGGGACCAAAAGCCGACAAATCCCCTGGACCTGATAGCCTACATCCTAGGGTTCTAAAAGAGGTGGCTGCAGAGATAGTGGATGCATTGGTTGTGATCTTCCAAAATTCCCCAGATTCTGGAAAGGTCCCAATGGATTGGAAGGTAGCTAATGTAACCCCGCTATTCAAGAAAGGAGGGAGAGAGAAAACAGGGAACTACAGGTCAGTTAGCCTGACATAAGCCATCGGGAAAATGCTGGAATCCATTATTAAGGAAGTGGTAACAGGGCACTTAGAAAATCATAATATGAATAGGTAGAGTCAATATGGTTTTATGAAAGGGAAATCGTGTTTGACAAATTTCTTTGAGGATGTAACTAGCAGGGTAGATAAAGGGGAACCAGTGGATGTAGTATATTTGGATTCCCAAAAGGCATTCGATAAGGTGCCACATAAAAGGTTGTTACACAAGATAAGGGCTCCTGGGGTTGGAGGTAATGTATTAATATGGATAGAGGATTGCTTAATGGACAGAAAGCAGAGTTGGGATAAACGGGTCATTTTCAGATTGGCAGGCTGTAACTAGTGGGATGCCGCAAGGATCAGTGTTGGGGCCTCAGCTGTTTACAATCTATATTATTGACTTAGATGAAGGGGCCGAGTGTAATGTATCCAAGTTTGCTGATGATACAAAGCTAGGTGGAAAAATAAGCTGTGAAGAGGACACAAAGAGCCTGCAAAGGGATATAGACAGGTTAAGTGAGTGGGCAATAAGGTGGAGTATACTGTGGGGAAATTTTAGGTTATTCACTTCGGTAGGAAGAATAAAAAAAACAGAATATATTATAAATGGTGAGAAACTATTAAATGTTGGTATTCAGAGAGATTTGGGTGTCCTCGTACAGGAAAGAGTTAGCATTCAGGTTCAGCAAGCAATTAGGAAGGCAAATGGCATGTTGGCCTTTATTACTAGGGGGTTAGAGTACAAGAGTAAGGAAGTCTTGCTACAATTGTACAGGGCTTTGGTGAGACCACACCTGGAGTACTGTGTACAGTTTTGGTCTCCTTATCTAAGGAAGGATATACTTACTTTTAGAGGCAGTTCAACGAAGGTTCACTAGACTAATCCTTAGGATGAGAGGGTTGTCCTATGAGGAGAGATTGAGTAGATTAGGCCTATACTCTTTGGAATTTAGAAGAATGAGAGGAGATCTCATTGAAACATAGAAGATTCTGAGGGGGATTGACAGGATAAATGCTGAGAGATTGTTTCCCATGGCTGAAGAGTCCAGAACTAGGGGGCATAGTCTCAGGATATGGGGTCGGCCTTTTAAGACTGAGATGAGGAGGAACTTCTTCACTCATTGGGTTGTGAATCTTTGGAATTCTCAGCCCCAGAGTGCTGTGGATGCTCAGTCATTGAGTATATTCAAGATTGAGATAGATAGATTTTTGGACTCCAGGGAAATCAAGGGATATTGGGATAGGGCAGGAAAGTGGTGGTGTTGTCGTAGATCAGCCATGATCTTATTGAATGGCGGAGCAGGCTCGAGGGGCCGTATGGCCTAATTCCTAATTCGCCTAATTCTTATGTTCTTATTCCTGATGTTGTCATTGTGCCCATCATATTATGGATAAACAAAATACTGCAGATGCTGGAGATATTAAGGTCAGGCAACATCTGTTGAGACAATACACATCTGTTGATGATTTAGGTATAATCCCTGCCTCATAACTGAAGGGTATTACCTTTGAGGGAATTGAGGAATTACCGTGTCAGCTGTGGCTCAGTTGGTAGCACTCTCCCCTCTTAAGTCAGAAGGTCGTAGGTTCAAGTCCCACTCCAGAGACTTGAGCACAAAAGTCTAGGCTGACACTCCAGCTCAGTACCGAGGGATTGCTGCACTGTCGGAGGTGCTGTCTTTCGGATGAGACGTTAAACTGAGGTCCTTTCTCAAGTGGACGTAAAAGATCCCGTGGCACTGTTTCGAAGAAGAGCAGGGGAGTTATCCCTGGTGTCCTAGCCAATATTTATCCCTCAATCAACATCACTAAAAACAGATTATCCTAGTCATTATCATCACATTGCTGTTGTGGGAGCTTGCTGTGCACAAATTGGCTGCCGCATTTCTTACATTACAACAGTGACTACACTTCAAAAGTAAAGCGCTTTGGGACATAGGTGGTCGTGAAAGGCACCATATAAATGCAGGTTTTTCTTTCTTTAGTCTGAGGAAGCATACTATGGATAAAGCTCTTGTCTTCAATTATTTTTTTCTTTTGGTTTTTTTCTGGTGAATTCCCTCCACCACCATTCAGGGGGCACTGAGACCAATTAATGTTCCTGACTACCTCCCCACTGAGGGAACTCTCCTTTCCATTTAAAATACTAACCTTTTTAAACATAGCCCAGATCTGCAGAGATCTAGTCAACAAATAATTCCTTTCCAGCTTTATTTGGCTGAAAACCAAAACAATTAACAAGCTTGTAACATCAGTGTGCATGTTCCTCCACCTCCGATTCTCCATTGTTTCTTTTAGGACTTTCGTAATGCATCAGATCTCCTGTGGCTTGTCGCAGCTCTTTGCTGCCCCACCTACACTCTCTTTGTCTATACCAAAGATGTACTTTATTCCTTTTTTGGATTCATTTCCTTTGATTAATATTCAAGTGGTTAGGTTTTGGTGCGTCAGTAATTCATTTAATGAGAATGTATAATAACACCTGCTCACCAAGCCACAAGTAACTTGTGAAACATTTTTTCCATCACTGTAATTATATATTTTTATACACAGTTGGAGTATTGTGTGCCATTCTGGGCGTCCCATTATAGGAAGGATATTAGCCATGGAAAGGTTACAGTGAGGATTCACTAGAATGATGCAGGAATTAAAGGATATATTTATGAAGAAAGGCTTGAAAAATTACACTGGAATAGAGCAAGCTAAGGGGGAATCTAATAAAAGTTTTTTAAAAATTATGAAGGCTTTAAAGAGGGTAAATAGTGAATGAGTGTTTCCACTGCCTGGTGAATTGCTAATGAGGAAGCTTAGACTCCAGATTATCACGAGAAGAATGAAGGGGAAGTTATATTCTCGTTGTCACACAGAGGGGTATTAGAACATGGAATGCTTCATCGCAAGTGGGTGTTAAAGCAGACTCTCAGTAGAGACTAGACAATCCTAAGAAGACTATAAAGGACACGGGGAAAGAGCAGGGAAATGGGATTAGAATGCATAAGAAAGACAGACCTCAGGTGCTCCCAAAGCATTTTACAGCCAATAAAGTACTTTTGAAGTGTAGTCACTGTTGTACTGGAGGAAATGCTGCAACTAATTTGCACACAGCAAGGTCCCACATAGAGCAATGTGATAATGACCAGATCATTTTTTAAGAGTAACTATTGGCCAGTAACTATTGGGAGAGCTTCCCTGCTCTTCGAAATAGTGCTGGGGATCTTTTACATCCACCTGAGAGGGAAGATAGGGCCTCAGTTTAATGTCTTGTCCAAAAGACGGCACCTCCAACAGTGCAACACTCCCTCAGTACTGCCCCGGAGTGTCAGCCTGGATTTTGTGCTCAAGTCTCTGGGGTGGGACTTGGACCTACTACCTTCTGACTCCGTGACGGGCGTGCTACCCACTGAGCCACAGCTAACCCTGGAGTTGAAGAGCTAGGGCACACATATGCACAGTAGGCCAAATAGCTTCCTTCTGTGCTGTAATGTTTTGAGTCTTGTCCATCATGCATTCAAATACTTTGCAACCCAAAAAAATCTTGATTGTTCCCTGGGATTCAAGTCAATCAAAAGATACTTTACTGCTATCAATTTCTTACCCTGTCTCTTCCCATCACTCAAACCTCCACTGTTTCCTCTGATTCGCCACCAGCAATGCCATCGATCCACGTGTAAAGAATAATAAATGTTTGGCAGTAGGCAGGAACTTGATCTATGGATTTTGATGCTATTCATGAGTCACTGGCAGTTTGACGTCAGAACCGTATAAACCAAACAATTCAGAAAATAATTACTATGCATAAAAGAAGCAGGAGCGAGGAGAATATTACCCAGTGAGCAGTAGAATATTACCCAGTCACTGCCTTTGATGATATGACCCCTCCAATAGAAGATGCCTCCTGGCCAGCCCTGAGATATAATAAATATCTCTAAGTGAGGTTCCCAGATAACTCTGTAATGACCCAAATCTTTATTGATAAGTAGCCTGATGAACTACTGTAAGCCCATTGGAAGAATTACATTTATTTTTTATTATCTATTATGGGCTGTTGTGCTGGAAAAAGGTTTAACTTGCCATGTTGAGTAGGTGGTTTTCAAACCCCTGAATCGTCACGTTCCAAGGTTGGCTATGATGCTATTTATGATTCTTGCAGTATGTTTTTAACTGAAAAAATTAGAGTTTGTGTTTTTCTCAGCCCAGTAAAATCTGTGGAAACTACCTGTAACGGCACATTATTATTCTGATGGTATATATCACTGGAAAAAAAAAAATGTTGCTGATATATTTCCATAAGTGGTCAATTCTGGTCTATATGCCACAAGTTTTCCTGACATGCAAACCTGGGTTTGTGTTAGCTAGGCTGTGTATATGTCGTTTTTTTTTAAAGTTTAATTAGTGCACCAATTTTTACTTTCACTATTCCTGCACAATTAAAGGCAGATAATCTAAACTTAGCACATGTTGGCCCAGTGAGTTACAATGCATCCCTTTCAACTTCAAGAACTGGGCTTGAATCAAGTCCAGACTGAATGTCTTTCTCGCTCACTCGTCTCTAAGGGTCTTGGACGAAATGAGCTAGAGCAGTCTCCACAGAGTTCCTACAGGATATGAATTCACATTCCAAAATTGCCAAAAATTGGCATTAATTTGTCAAAGTCACTTGGATGCCATTGGAAGAGCTGGTGCAGGAAATTCAGTTATCACACCAGTGTAGACTTCAAGCAATTTGGTGTAGAGGAAGCTTTACTCTGCAACTAACCCATGTTGTACCTGACTTGGGAGTAATTGATGCTCACTCTGGATTCCCAAAGTAGAAAAATATACTAGTCCTCAGCATTAATATCTCTCAGTTTAATAAGATTAAAAATTCACCAACTAGAGAATAAACATAACACAATACTTCTGTGCACATTTTTTCTGCTGTGCCTACCCTTAAAGCATCCTTTGCAATGCATCTCTCTCTGTCTCAACTTCCCTTCACCTCGCCCCCCCACACCTCCCGCCCCACATCTGACATTGCAGTCTCCAGTACACTGGGTTCTGTCATAGACACTCCACCCCCCCCCCCCCCCCCCCCCCCCCCCCCCCCAAAAAAGTTTCATTTTTTAAAATCTTTGCATATTTTTTCTTCATCTGCACAGTCTCCTGGGACACGCACTAATTGCCAGTGAGAGATTGTTTTCCGTCCTCTCGCGTGGTCTTGTAAGCACACAATAAAGGCCTAACAAAGATTTGACTTCCTGTATCTCCTTTCCCACAGCAGCACAGCTGAGGTCAGTGGGAGAATCAAACCTGCTTCTCTGCAGCAGCAGATCCTGATGCTTTAATCGTTTATTTCTTTAGCAAAAGTTGCTGGATGCAGTAGGCTGCCTGTTGTGTTGAAAGGGTGATTTGCACCAGAGAATAGGTCAAGTATGGTAAGGATGAATGATGGGAAGTTATGATGTGTTAAAAATACATCACTGGGTGATGGCTGGCCTAAAGAATGATGCAGGGGGAGTTCGAGGCATACAGTTGTGAGTGGTGTATTTAGCATATCTGCCGTTTGTTCCTTCTGCAAGTCTATCCTTCAGATTTGACAACAGAATGATTAAAATAGAACACAATGCTCTCATTCCTACAACATACTGTAGAAATGTGCATATTTACAATAAATATACTTTCACTTTTCTCGCAAGTTAATCCTACCACCTCAATTTTTTTCTTGTGCTAATATAAATAGCTGTAGAATAATCAGACATAGTTACTGTCTCTGATCCTCTCTGCTGCACAACACTTGAGTTAATTTTGGGGTAAGTATGCATATGTGTTGATAAATAGACCCTTTGTGTTCTGTATCATGAAGTTTCCCTGCAAATTACAGAGAAGAAGCATAAAGGCCAACCTCATACGTGTGTATTTATTTACATATATATCAAAAATTTTGTGTTGTGCAACCGTCAACGTTTTCCATTCTAAATCCCTATGTCCACATTTATAATGGAATCTGCCTATGTAAACTTATGATGTAATTATACCTCTTCTCCCATACCCCTCTCCCAACCACCAAACCTGTGAAGGTGCTGCAATTCCACCACTGGCTGCAGGATGTATTACTGTGTAACACGTTTGCATACGTAGTCTCCATTATAAATGTGAACCTAGATATTTATCATGGAAATATAAAAATAAGGGCAGAATGTATGACTGTATAAAATGGAGATTGAATTATGTCTGCATGCTCTGGTCCAATTATCCCCTGCCCTTTAATCCTGCTTCACCTGACTTTACTTGGTCTTGACTCTCTCCAGTGCTGTAGTTCCTCTAGAGGAATTACAGTGTGATAAATTTGCGTGGGTAGTTTCCATTATAAATGTAGACTTAGGAATTCATACTGGAAAAAGTTGACGGAGTGTGCGGAGGTGGAAGAATAATCTCTAATGTTACACTATATGTATATTACTAGTGGAGCTCCCATGACCTTGCACACAGTGAGTCAATATCTGCATATCTAGATCTCATTAAAAATCTTAAGTCTGTGTGCACTTCCTGTCTGCATGACCTGTCCTCCTGGAGTCATGTTTTTGTGACACTTTCTGTGTCACCTTCTTTCCATTATAAATCCTTAGGTCCATATTTATAATAGGTTTTGCCTGTATAAACTAGACATGCTGTACATATTTAAAATTCGCTTCAAAGAGCTGACTGGACCAGTGCAGTTATCACCAAGCATTTCTCGGTATAAGGGTCATTTAAAGAAATGTTCCATTTGAACTTTTGCGTAGTGTGTTTCTCAATTATGCCCACAGGACACAGAGTAACAAGGCTAAAAGGGTGATGAACTATCCTTTACAACATCATATTGGAGACTTCCCCAAGTTGTACTGCTCACCTGTTGGTTGAGTTTAGCAATGTAGAAAATCTAGCTGATTGAGATTGTGAGGTGTGCAGTAGTTGTTCATCCTGGCAGTTTGTGTCTTGTAATATTTTGAGATGGGACAGTGGAATTAGATCACTGATGACCAAAGCCATGGCGTGGTAATATTTGGAAGTTTATCCTCTGCTCTGTTCAGATTCCATACTGAGCCACACTGAGTGGGATTTTGCTACATGGCAAAGGGAATAGTTGCATCTTTGTGGTTCCTAATATTGCTTGACACCCAGCTACAAGGGGCAGTAGCGGTTCCCTACACCCAAGCTCTCAATGAGAGAGTTGCCCAAACCAGAGGCACCACAGATAATACACAAGATTTCGAGAAGCAAAATGACATGAAAAGAAAGTGTAAAAGGCAAAAAAATGTCCAAGATACCTGCTGTGCAGATTTACTCTTGTATCTGTGACTCACTGGCTGTGCTCCTAATTTTTATTATCCACAGTAAATCCCTGTTAACCATTGCAAACATAAAACTGACATTAGGGCCTGGAGTTTCCGCTAGGCGCGTAATCTGGAAATTGTGCCAGTTTTACCATGGTGAAGTTATGCCCAAGTTTCCGCTCAAACTCATTTGCATAAGCCCAAACGTAAACTCTCCCATGACTCCGCGCAATCAAGCAGCGTTATTGATCGTAATCGATTATTGGCTGGAACATGGCCAATGTTCCAGGGACTAATTCAAGATTACTGAATTAAACTAATTGAAACTGAAAATTTGTTCAAATAATTGCTGCAGCTGAAGAAACAACAACTCATTGGTTTCAATTGACTGCTGGTCACAGGTCTTATGTACCAATTGACTGAATTTAAAGTAATTGTAACCAATGTTCCCCATAATTTTTTTTGAGTGCGCGGAAATTTAAGGGGCTATGTTGCCCATTCACAGTTTTGCGCATGAGCAAACTTTAACATTGCAAAAGCCAGTCCCAGGCTGCGAGGGCCCAGCAGAGAGCTGCACGGCTGCGCAGCTTATAGGGAACATTGATGTAACATCAGTATGAGAAACAGACCTGAGAGAGGCTTCAATTGACTGCTGGTCACTGCAGCTGCAGGTCATTAACGATGGATTAATGTGACCATGGGTGCCGGTGTGTCCGAAATTATGGATGCATTTTGATGAGTACACACGAATGGGACGCAAGCGGTGGAAGCTCATCTGGGAGCGTGGCCAGTTCTGTGGTTAGGGTCTGCTTCAGGAGAATAGACTTTTGAACCAACAACAGCAATAACTTGCATTTATTTAGCACCTTTAAGGTGCATTTATTTAGCACCTTTAACGTAGTAAAATGTACCAAGTCGCTTTACAGGAGAGTTAGCAAACAAAATTTGACACAGTCGCAAAAGGAGATATTAGGACAGGTGACCGAAAGCTTGGTCAAAGAGGTAGGTTTTAAGGAGCCTCTTAAAGGAGGAAAGAGAGGTGCAGAGGTTTAGGGTGGAAATTCCAGAGCTTAGATCTGAGGCAGCAGAGATCCCAGCCGCCAATGGTGGAGTGATTAAAATCAGGGGATGCGTAAGAGGCCAGAATTGGAGGAGCACAGATATCTCGGAGGGTTGCAGGGCTGGAGGAGGTTACAGAGATAGGGAGGGGCGAGGCCATGGAGGGATTTGAAAACCAGGATGAGAATTTTAAAATAGAGACGTTGCTTAACCAGGAGCCAGTGTAGGTCAGTGAGCACAGGGGTGATGGGTGAACGGGACTTGGTCTGAGTTAGGATATGGGCAGCAGAGTTTTAGATGACCTTAAGTTTATGGAGGGTAGAAGATGGGAGTCCGGCCAGGAGTGCATTGGAATAGTCAAGTCTTGAGGTAACAAAGGCATGGATGAGGGTTTCATCAGCAGGTGAGCTGAGGCAAAGGCAGAGTCGGGCGATGTTAGAGGTGGAAATGGCTGGTCTTAGTGATAGAGCGGATATGTGGTCCGAAGCTCATCTCAGTCAAATATGACACCAAAGGTTGTGAACAGTCTGGTTCAGCCTCAGACAGTTGCCAGGGAGAGAGATGGAGTCGGTGGCTAGGGAACGGAGTTTGTGGCGGGGACCAAAGACAATGGCTTCGGTCTTCCCAATATTTAGTTGGAAGAAATTTATGCTCATCCAGTACTAGATACCGGACAAGTAGTCAGACAATTTAGAGACAGTGGAGGGCTTGAGAGAGAGAGAGAGAGAGAGACAGGTGGTGGAGAGATAGAGCTCAGTGTAAAATATCGCGGAAATTCCAGTGTAAATTTTTTATCAGTGTAACTCACGTTTTAAATTCTGCAATCTTTTGCGCTATTTGTCGATTGCACTCAGATTGTGCTGATATCTAGGCGGGAACCGAGCGCAAACTCTTAGATGTTTTACACATTACGAAATGGAACGAGCACTTGTAGGCAGAGAGTTGCTGTTCAGCTTGCCCTGTTGCTGTTGTGCTGAGTTGATTTCTTGGCAGAAGAGTAGAATTTCCAACTCCCAACAACAAAAATTGCCCTTTTGGTATTCAAAATGGGCTTTACACATGCTGTTTCTATTGAGTCCAAGAGTGTGCAGGAGTTGCAGGAAAACAGTTGGGAAGCAGGAATCCTGGTTGATTTTTCTCCAGCATAACTCAGGTGCTGAGAGGCCAATGGTGATGTCCCCACTACCTCCTTGCCTGAGATAAGGTAACCCAGCATAAACTCGAGATCAGACCTGAGACTTTCCTGACATGTATGGTTTAGCAACTTACTGGATAAGTTTGTTGAGCCCGGGAAAGTATCCTTCGAACATCGTTATATTTAAATATAATTGTGCTAAGAGTGTTCAGACAGCATTTAAACTCCCGCAGCACTGTTTCATTTACCTCGGAGCTCTGCCATAGATATCAGGTCTGCTATTGGTAGCTGTGCTGCACATGAGAGGGCAGGCACGTATCATGCACCCAACCTCTGCCAATCGCTCTCTGTAAGCAACTGTTCAGAGATATACAAGTGTGACCTAGGGGTAATTTGATCTGATTTGAGAACAGCTAGTCTTTATTCATTGCCTTCTCTCAAAATTGTGGCAATATTGGGAACTTGCCATGTGAGCAGACAGGGGTGCAAGCCAGTGGCCCTGTGACGAGGAGCAACACATTTGCAGCTCTGTCATCTCTGTGCCTTCTTTTCTTGGGTCTCATGCCCAGCCGAAGAGAGCTACCAAGGAACTGTTCAGGGCGTTGGTGAGACCACACCTGGAGTACTGCGTACAGTTTTGGCCTCCTTATTTAAGGAGGGATATACTTGCATTGGAGGCAGTTTAGAGAAGGTTCACTAGGTTGATTCCTGAGATGAGAGGGTTGCCTTATGAAGAAAGATTGAGCAGGTTGGGCCTATACTCATTGGAGTTTAGAAGAATGAGGTGTGATTTTATTGAAACATATAAGATTCTAAGGGGGCTTGACAGGGTAGATGCAGAGAGGATGTTTCCCCTCGTGGGGGAATCTAGAACTAGGGGGGCATAGTTTCAGAATAAGGGGTCGCCCATTTAAAACGGAGATGAGGAAGAATTTCTTCTCTGAACGTCGTGAATCTTTGGAATTCTCTACCCCAGAGAGCTGTGGAGGCGGAGTCATTGAATATATTTAAGGTGGAGATAGACAGATTTTTGAACTATAGGGGAGTCGAGGGTTTTGGGGAGCAGCCAGGAAAGTGGAGTTGAGGCCAAGATCAGATCAGCCATGATCTTATTGAATGGTGGAGCAGGCTCGAGGGGCCAAATGGCCTACTCCTGCTCCTATTTCTTATGTTCTTATGAACCAGCTTGTAGAACCCTGTCATCATTACTCAAAGTGGTTGCTTAAAGCCACATCCAGGCATGCATTCATTATGTTCTAAAAACCCCCCAGCACAGACAGAGATTTTGGATTACTTTATGGAAAATCATGGATGTGAATCCTGTGGCACAGCATCCATGCATGGCACTTTTAACATGAATTTAATGTTGTTTGCCTATTATATGTGTTAAAAGAGGTGACAGGCCAACAATTTGGGAGTAATACCTGAAGGCATCCAACAGTCTAATAGCTGTATGAATTTAGAGGTAGCACAGTGAGCAATTTTGCAGCTAGAGTGCAGTCACTTGAAGTCCCTGTGCTTCAACAGGGAACCTTGAATTGATTTTGAAAGGAGTAGGACTATTGTTTTGCAGCCTAATCCAGCATATAAGTTTCTTTCTCGTCGCTCGCGCCTTGCCTTCACCCCCACTCGGCCCCCCACTCTCCCACCTCCCCTGTGTGTCTCAATCTGTTTCTCATGCAACAGTGGCAACTTCTGCAGGCTTCTACAACAACAACTTGCATTTATATAGCGCCTTTAACGTAATAAGACGTCCCAAGGCGTTTCACAAGAGTGTTGTCAGACAAAATTTGACACCGAGCCACATGAGATATTAAGGCAGAAGACCAGAAATTTCATCAAAGAGGTAGGTTTTAAGTAGCGTCTTAAAGGTTATCTGAACACACAGTCACCGTATTTAATATTGGGAAAGCAAATTGACTCTAAGCATATGGTTTTTTCTCTGTAATGTTGAGTACTTTTGTTTTTAGGTGATTAGATTTCTACGCAATATCATACACATGGTGTTCAGAAACATGATGGTGGTACAGGTGTCTCATAAAATTTAGTGCGGGTACAGTATCCTAGTGGTTATGGTACTGGACTAGCAACCCACAGGTCATGAGTTCAAATCCCACCATAGCAAGTTGTGAAATTGAAACCAATCTGGTAACTTGTGGGCTAGCACCAGATAAACATAAACTTTTGGATTGTTACAAACCCATTTGTTTCACTGATGTCCTTCAGGGAAGGGAGCCTGTTACCCCTACCCGCTCTGGCCTATAAATGTTTGCAGTCTTGCACTACCTGGTTGGCTCTTAATGCTTCAAGTGGTCTAGCAAGCTACCAATTGCTACCAAGTTTAGTGAGAAGTACAATGTGTTATGCAAATTATTAATATATGAAAATTGTGAGGCTCATCCCAGCATGTTTAAAAGCGGATGTGAAATTTATTTCACAAAACAAGGGGAGAGGAGGGTTGCTCTCGGGTGGGGGTTGTTGTCCATCATGCTGGTTAACTTTACCGCAAAATATGTAAACTCATTTACTGTACTTTTATGTTTCTTTCTCGCACCTCAACCAAAAAATACAATGTTTTACAAATTCATTATTTCTCGATTAGAAGTATTTTTCTGGCTGGTTGTTCTCCTTTGATTTATAGGGTCATAATGAAGTTTAATCAATGATCTGTTTTACTGTCTAACTGGTTGTAGCATCAAATTTGTTTTGGGTTTTATTGATCAGTGTTTTCAATCAGTGCAATGTCTCGATCTATGCAAAATTGAGAGGTCGCACAACACCAGGTTGATCTATGCAGGCAGAGCTCACTGACATAGAATTGAAACAAGACACTTAGCCCACTTACCTCTGTGTTAGCAGGGCCATCCAGCAATGCTAAATGCATAATTTTGATTACTAGGATGCCAGTATTGGTGGCTTTTCACACCCCCAGCATGAATTAATTATTTCTGGAGAAGTAATGCTTTCAAAGCAATAGATTAGAACTGTGTTGTATTACCAAAGTAATTCATCCAACCTCTTAAGTTTGAGGAAAGAAATTAGATGGATGCCATCTTTCCCCCACACCATATATCACCGGATGGCTCCAGTGTTTGCCAATTATACTGAGTCTACTTGTCTGTCACCTATCTTATTTTATTGGGCATTACATTGTTAACTACCCATGTTCATTTTTCCAACTGTTAATGTATTTTTTGTGGTGCAATTTTGCATAAGCAAGTTAAATGTAGCTTAGTGCCCAGTTCTTCATCCCCATCACTTGTTTCTTTTTCACTTTGCTTTTATCTCCCTGTCCTTTCTGTATGAGTTATATAGACCCATTTGATTCTGATGAATGGTGGCCACAGATTATCTTGTAAGTGATGAATGAAAGGTCTCATTTCAACACCAGATGTGTGAATCTTCTCCCTCTATGGATTATTCAGCCAACTGCCTTGTCTTCTATCTTGTTAAATTGTTGGTACTGGTGCAAAGGCTGCAGATGTCAGTGATAAACTGGTCAAAGATTTTCTTTCTTTTCCCCACCACATATGAAGTAATATTCAATGGAGTTGTGTCCATTGATATCTTGATGTTTTCTTGCACCCAACAGATGTCTGTTGTTTGTACTTTCATTTTTTGCAATTTGTTTTCAACATAAAATGTCATTACTGAAAGTGCTGACTTTTCAAACTAAGCCTAGTTACAGCCTTTGCTACTCTCTAGTGTTTGTCAACAGCCTGACCAAAACCGTTTGTGCAGAATCCAGAAATTCAATTCAGCTCGAGTAGCACAGCCTTTATTCCTTCACCCCATCATTGGAAGAGCAGTCGGCTACTTCAGTCCTGCGCTCTGGAACGCCCTCCCTCTCCTATTTTTCACCTTCACTTCTAAAATCTTTGCCAAAAAACTAATCTTCTCAATTGAGTTTTTACTCACTTTATCCTAATCTCACTCCCATGGCTCAGTGCCCATTCTTCTATTTTAGCTCTTTCCCCACCCTCCCTCCCTCCAAAGTGCCTTAGAATGTTTTCCACATTAAAGGTGCTAAATAAATACAAGTTGTTGTAATTAGGTACATCATAATTACATGGCAACATCATAAACACTCTTCCCTCTAAGGTGCGCAGCCGCGCACTTCAAATAAAATGCCGCGCAGAGAACTGGACAGCTGGAGCGGGGGAGGGGCCTAATACACAATGGCCCGGAATGCAGACAGGGTCATTTGTGAGTCTTGTGACCTCAGAGCCGATCCACATTGGAAAGTAACAAGAATTGGGGCAGCGGCCACATCATGAGGGAATGGGTGAGGGGTTGGTTGTATCGGCCTCTGGGAAGTTCCAGGTGCTGAAGCTAAAAGAAAGAAAGACTTGCATTTATATAGCGCCTTTCACGACCACCGGACGTCTCAAAGCGCTTTACAGCCAATGAAGTATTTTTGACTGGAGTCACTGTTGTAATGTGGGAAACACGGCAGCCAATTTGCGCACAGCAAGGTCCCACTAACAGCAATGTGATAATGACCAGATAATCTGTTTTGGTTATGTTGGTTGAGGGATAAATATTGGCCAGGACACCGGGGATAACTCCCCTACTCTTCTTCGAAATAGTACCATGGGATCTTTTACGTCCACCTGAGAGGGCAGACGGGACCTCGGTTTAACATCTCATCCGAAAGACAGCACCTCCGACAGTGCAGCACTCCCTCAGCACTGCACTGGAGTGTCAGCCTAGCTTTATGTGCTCAAGTCCCTGGAGTGGGACTTGAACCCACAAACTTCTGACTCAGAGGTGAGTGTTTTACCCACTGAGCCACAGCTGACCGTAGCTGAAGCTGTAGAGGAGCCGCGCTCAGCCGGTTGCCATGGTGATGAGGGCAGCGTCTCCCTCCTCCTTTGGCACCACGGTTTCAGGGGCCTGTGATACACAAACTCCGCGTTCCCCGCGGGGCCATTTCAGAGCGGGCCAGCTCAGTGCAGCCAGCCACCGCTATGGGGCTGGACGAAGCTTTAAAAATCAGTGGGAGAGATCGGTAGATAAACCACATGTACCTCATCTTATTAAACCTGTTACAGGTGAGTGAGTCGCTGAGTTTTTACCTGCAACAGGTGAGTAAGAAGGGACTTTGTTGCTGTCTGATGGCAGTGACATGTTTTAGGAGAGGTAATGAGAAACGAGTTTGTGCGAATTTTGAGCTGTACGTGAATCCGCTTTTTTAAAATAAAATGATCCGACTGCAGACGGGTTTGGAAGATCAGGCTTTCAATCATTAGGTGAAGCAAGGAAGCATTTTAGCAGAAGGAAGCAGAGTGATTAACACAAGGTTAACTTACTTTTATTAGCTACTTTTTACTAAATCCAATATTGCACCAGGGGTGGATTTATGGTTTTAGTCTTGTTGCTGATGAAAGTTAATAAAAACCTTAATAACATAAAAAGTGCGGAAAATTGGAGCTTACTTTTGAAAATCAGAATTCTGGCGTCAGGTTTATATTTTTAGAAATGTTGAGGCACCTCACGTTCTACAGGCCAACCCAATTAGCACATCTGTCTGCTGAAGAATTCAAACCGCCTGGGGGCAACAAAGGTTACCTTTGTCAGAAACAAAAATAGGAGAATTGTTTAAAGCTGGAAAAAAATACGGGAAAGTGATGTTAATTTTACTGTAAACAAAGTTGCAGAATGGGCATGTAAATGACAAATGAATTTCCATGTAGATAAATGTGAGGTGGTGCATTTTGGTAGGAGGAATGAGGAGGCTACCTACTCCTTGGAAAGTAAGAGACTAAATGGAGTAGAGGTGCAAAGTGATCTAGGGGTATAGATTCACAAATCATTAAAAGTAGCAATGCAGGTTAAAAAAGCTATAAAGCAAATAAATTACTGGGGTTCATTTCTAGAGGAGTAGAATTCAAAAGCAGAGAAGTTATGTTAAACCTGTATCAAACCTTGTCTGATTGTCTCATAATTTGAGACGGTGGGATGGCAATATGGCATTACTGTATATATGCTTTTAAGTGGTTGCTGTTGCTGCTGTTGTTGGTATAAAAATTGTTGTTGTAAAATTTGCCCATGGACGAAAAGGTCGCGCTCAAAGGAGTTCGTGGCCCGCTCAGTACAAAAAAAGATTAGAGGGAACATCAATCATAGATATTTCTGAATTTGTAGTATAATCAACTAGATTGTGTAAAACAAATTCATTGCTAACTCTGCTTAAAGGCAGTATATGTCCATGAAGCCTACGAAGGAAATCAAGGAAGGGATTAACTTGGGATAATCAATAAGGATGCTTACGGTGTCATTAAGAAAACACTCCTCATTACCACTCCAAACCTATGTGCATGTTTCATTCAAATCTTATTGAGAGATGGTGAAACACAATTCATTTTATTCCATCTTTGATATCTGAAACTAACCAGTGATTGTCAATGTTTTTGCTCTTGTATTCTGTGGTATTTTTTGTCAACTGTTAATAGCTAATAGGCTTGTATACTTAATGAAGCTTTTATGTTTTGTATGTTGCATTTAAACAGGTGAAGATTTACTGTGTTGAATTTGATTTCCAGGTCAGTGTTGAAGTTCTGGTGGAACATCCTTTTTTTGTTTTTGGAAAAGGCTGGTCGTCATGTTGCCCGGAGAGAACCTCCCAGCTCTTTGGTTTGCCATGTTCCAAACTTTCTGTTGGTGACGTTTGCATATCTCTTACACTGAAAAATCTGAAAAATGGCTCTATAAAGAAAGAACAAACTATTGACTCGACTGGTGTTTTGTTGAAGCACCCAAAGAATTATAGTATATCTGGGAGCAGGCCCCGGCATTTGGAGCAAGAGAACGGGATTGTTCAGGGAAGTGTACCAGTTGTCTCAGAAAATGGCAAACTGAAGTTTTCTGAAACCATTACAATACAGTCTGCAAGATCTTGGCTAAACAAAACAGAGGTCGGGAGGCCTCCAACAAGAAAAAGGAGGTGGTCTGCTCCCGAAACACGAAAAGTAGAGAAGACCGATGAAGAGCAGCCGTTGAATCTTCCCAAGCCTTCCTTCATTCCTCAGGAGGTTAAGATTTGCATTGAAGGACGGTCCAACGTAGGCAAGTGAAGGCACTTTGGGGAGCGGCAGAAGCTCAAAAAAAATTTAAATCTATAATACTGTACTGTAGACTTAAAGCTAGAAAAAACCCCAGTATTTACATGTTATCTGCTTGTTATTTTAGGTTTTTTGTTAATAACATGTTGTAATAATTTCAAATGGTGTTAAGGAGGAGACTGGTAACTGTTCTTTCCACATAGCTTTGACTGTTCACTGTTTATTGAATGCCCTTATGAAAATTCTCACCTGGATTATTCCTATCATGATTAGAATCCATTATTATCTTCTCTGGTACTGTTTTTATTTTTTT
This sequence comes from Squalus acanthias, assembly GCA_030390025.1. Lineage (NCBI taxonomy): Eukaryota > Metazoa > Chordata > Chondrichthyes > Squaliformes > Squalidae > Squalus > Squalus acanthias. The sequence goes on along the minus strand of CM059428.1, from coordinate 46,131,364 downwards.
TTATTCACTTCATATTTAGTGACAACTGGTGCCGCTTTCTTTTTTCCACATGCTCATTTGAATGTTGTGCAACACAACAAAGTGGCAGGATGGTCTTTAAGCACTTGCAATTCAGTAATATTTATTTACTGGGTATCTCGGTCTGAATGCTCAACATCATACCAAAATGACAAGTTTAGTATTATCTGTAAACACTGTCATCCACTTGAACTAGATACTGAACTTTAAAGGAAAAGGAAACTGAAGAATGATGTGGTCTAGAAGGCGTGAGTCTAGAACCAATGTGTAGATTCAAGTTGTTTGGAAGAATGAGAATCATTGGTGATGATTCTTGTGTGAATGATTATATATGGTAGCAGTAGTCCACTGAAGACTGCTTTATCAGAAAGCACTTTTTAAATGTAATGCTTCAAAAAGAGGGGAAAAAATCCCAGAGAGTTGAAACAAAAGCTGGAAGAGAAATCTAGGGTTATCCAGTGTTTAACTGTTGTACTTTTAAAGCATTTGGCAATTTGCACACCTTGAGAGTCAACAATCATGCAGTGAATCTGTCAATTGTTGTGTTTTTTTCTCTACCTTTTTTTTAAAAAAGGGGAAACTAAAAAAAGAGATGTAGCGATCATTGTTTGGCCTGCCTTAGCATTGGGACCTTCCCACAGTGTTGTTTCTTGGGATATCGAGTTTAGTGGTTGACTCAAAAGTCTGTCATATCTATGAAATTAATCTCTCTTAGGACAGCTCAAAAGGATGAATGTTTCCAGTAACTTGCCGTTTTAAAAGATATCAGGCTCCTCAATAGCAGATCTTTCAAAAATTAAAGCTGGTTTCAAATAGTGTAATAAAAAGGTTCCTTATCTACTTAATTATATTTTACACAGAATGTCAGTGTATACCAGTGATAGCTTATGATTTTAAAAACTATGTACAGGGTTTTACTCATTCAGATCTTTGTTCTCAGTCATCTTCAAGTAGAGCTTAAGTTAGATTATTTTTAGTTTGACATGCGCAGTGCTTTCCGAAGCACATAACACAAAAACACTTAAAATGTCATTCATCAAAAATGCAGTATTTAAAATGAACAAAGCCTCCTTTGATCTTGCAGTTGATTTTTTGTTTCATAACAGGTTCTCAAACAAAACTGAAAACTTGGAAGTGAGCAGGGGGTGATAACTTTTTAATTTGTGCAAGTAACTTGGAAGTTTAGATAGCATTGGAAACTGTAATATCTTGGCTTGTAGCTGGCACTTGCATCTTTAAGATTGTATCCAAAGCTGCTTCAAGATCTTAATGGGGAGGGCGGGGGGTGGGGGCTGGTGGTGAGACAAGAGGCTTGAGTATCGCAGAAGTTCATTATAATTAAACCTCTCAGCGATGCACCAAAATAGCTGGGCAGGTTTTCAGTATATTGCACATTCATATTGCTTGGTTAGTGCTGGGTTCCTAATGATAAAATGGAGTTTCTGCTCAGTAAATACATCAGCCCTTCCATTTACTTGCTCAGGGCAGTCACATTCTTTTATTTTTCTTAATGCTAGATGGTAAGAGGTAATTGAAATGGAGGAGCAGTGGAGTACAGAGATACATATGAGATTGTAGATAAAAGAATCAGTACCACTATACATTTAAATAGGTGATTTTTTTTCTTCCCAGCATGGAAGCAGGGACTCGTTTAACTGACTGGATCTACTGAAGAAACACTACAGGAAATAGTCAGGCGCAATACAAACAGTTCAGTCACTTGTTTTATGTTGATTTATAAGTAGGAATTCCAGTTCTAGAATAATGCCAGGTCACATCATTCGATCCAACCGCCTATTACTCTGAATTTGTTTGCTTGTTTAGTACGTGCAATAACCTTTTTTTAAAAGTGCCAAGTTTAATCCGATAGTTCACATCTTTTAGCTTACATTTTAAAAAGTATTATTTGCATTTCTTGCTAATCATTGTACTGCTGCCTTTTTTTTTCAAACCGAGTCCCTGGCCTCCTTAAAAAAAAAGAGCTGGATCAGAATGCAAGGAAAGCCTTTTCATTTATAACCAGATCAGCCATGTGCCTCTGTACAAAGTCTGATTTGCAATAGTTAACTGACAACAGGCTATTTTTTAAAAGTTTGTAGTGGACAAAAATAAAACAAAAACTCACACAAAGGTAGTCAGGGTAATCCCACCTGTTTGTAGACAGTTACAAATATTTACTGACTGTTCCTATAGTAGGAGAGATTTCCACCTACAACACCTTTTTAATTTGTCTGGACAGGATGATTGGAGAGACCTGTAGAACCCTTTCACACCTCTTACTCAGGGATGGGGCTGGTGTGCATGTGGAACACTGATGTAACCGGAAGCAGCACTTTCACTAACTCTGAAGCCTAATTTCTTTTTTAACAGACCTAGCCTCAAATATTGTTACCTTACTGATCGGATCATCGTAGCACAGTATCTGGTTGGAACCTTGTAAACAAACTGCTTTTGAAGGGTTTAACAGTAAAGGCTCGCTCGTATCGATTAGTACAGGTAATGTGAACCTATTGCACATGGAGATTTGAATGTTGGTGGAAGGTTACTCAGTTTTTGAAAGGCTCGGATACTGTTTAAACTAGCTTTTACTTTCATACCTTGTAATATATTCGAGGGGGGATAAAACCATTCAGAGAAGTTGAAGGTTAAATTTAGTTGTACATTTTAATTTGTAATGCCCAGGAGATTGATCTGTTCAGGCTGTGGCGAGGATGAAGTACTGTACAAAGGCTTTTAGACATGCAGCCAGTTTGTGACTAGTTCCCAGAAATGAACTGCTGCTCCTGAGTTTGCTATGTTTTTGGTTGTTAGTACCTATTGAAAGTTTTAAGTCTTCCATCGAGAATCAAATAGAGGCGGCAATTGTCTTTTTTGTTTTCTTCATGGACTGACTAAGCTGTGGTCACCTAATGGCAATGGCCAGTAGACGCAGGAAAATGGGGGAGGGAAAAATGTTTTGCACCTTACTGATGATGAGAGAGTTTTTTCAGTGCATAAATACGTAGTTAAGAGCTTTCATTGTGAAAGGGGGACGTTTTCCGTACACGTGCGTATTCTATGTAATTCCAGTGTACAATATTGTACTTGCACTAGCTTTTTTTAAACAATTATACAAATGGAAGAATTCATATTCTATTTTCTAATCGTGGTGTGTCTATTTGTAGGATACACTCGGGTCTGTTGAATTTTATGGTCCCTTTCTTTGATGGTGCTTGCAGGTTTTCTAGTTAGAAGTTATTTCATTATTATGATAATATTTGATCCAGACTTTGAACAAATTTTGTTTTAAAGAAATTGTCTGTATACCAGTACAAGTTTATTGTTTCAGTATACTCGTACTAATAAAATAACAGTGCCAACCGCAACTGTTTCCTCTAGTTGCTTGTTTCCAGTTTTATTCTTTTGCCGCACTTTGTATCAATCACTTAACTTCACACAGCCTCCTCAGGCAACTAAGCACTATAGTTATAGAGCACACAGTGGGTCCATTGTTATTGATAGGAGTAAAGCAGAGCTCTGCATTCACTGGAGAGGATGATACCAATTTGTTGCTATCCAATTTCTGTAGTATACCCAGTCCCTTAGAGGAAATTGGTAAAATAAAGAAATGAAAACTAAAAGCCACAGGAATACAGGGTAGTACTTGGGATTGTATAAGAAACAGGTTTAAAAATAGGAAACATAAAGTGCTTTTACATTGCAGTGCCATTGCGCATAATCTGTGAGCTAAAGAGTCAATATTTATCCCTCAACCAACATCATTAAAAAAACACGAAAGCAAAATACTGCGGATGCTGGAAATCCGAAATAACAACAGAAAACGCTGGAAAAACTCAGCAGGCCAGGCAACATCCGTGGAGAGAGAAACAGAGTTAACGTTTCAGGTCGAAACCCTTCGTCAGAACTGAGAAAAAAGCAGGAAATGAAACAGATAAATAAGCAAGGGGGAGGCTGGGGGGAGGAATAACTATGGTAAGTAGAGACATTAAGAGATGCTCACGGCAAGACGAGATGGTAATGGGACAGGTTAAGAAACAAAAGGTGGCTAGAAGTGTGAAGTGTGAAATGCTGGCAGAATGAGAGACAGCTGCTGTAGGGGGAGAGAGAAAAAAAGTTGAAAACGCAACACCTAAGCTATGCCTCCAACTAGGTCTGTTTTCAGAATCAACCATCAGCTGACATCCAGGTTACCAGAAGCATAGGTTAGTACATTAATGTAGGAAGGTGATATACAGATAGGCTTGGCATCACTATCCCAAAACTAAAAGTGGCGTAACAGAAAAACAGAGTACTTAAGATGTGTAATGTCAGACTGGGGGGAGGGGGGGGCAAGAGTGGTTGGGAGGGTGGTGAAGATCCATGAGAATCAGTGCTTGAACTATTGTTTCTAATCTACATAAATGATCTGGATTGCAAAACCAACTGTAATCTGGTCAAATTTGCTAATGAAGCAAAAATAGCGAGAGCAGTAAAGACAGAGGATGCAACAAAAGATTTCTATGTCCAGACAGTGTCACAAGCCAACTAAGAAGGCTAACAGAACACTGGGATATGTAGCTAGAACAGTAGAATGATTGGGGCATTTTATGAATTGGTGCTTCTGTGGAGCTTTGGTCACCAGGACGGCATATCTTGAATTTGGACGTGGAGGTTATTGGGCCTCGCAGATTTTTGGTCCATGGGAAGTAAATCCCGTTGACCCCGTGGACCTCCCTTGTCAAACTCCCAGTAGGTACTCCTGGCGGACGAAGCTCCGCACCGGGAGCACAACTTAATAACATTTACTCTTGTAAGTGTACAAGTTACACACAGGCTTTACAGTGCACTAGCCAAAGTACTGTTTTAGTCACCATGCCACAAAATAGATATGCTAGTATTAGAAAAGGCACTTCAGATAGTAGCAAGACTAATTACAAATGGAAAAGGATGAGCTCTGAGGAAACATTGGAGAATCTTAAAAGTCTAGAAAGAAGGTGGTTAAGGGAGGAAGTTACTTCGCTGAAGTATGTAAAATATTAAATGGTGTCTAAATAAACCCAGTTTACTTCATAGCTAAGAAAGTATGTGAGGAAAATAGTCTCGGATGTTTCTGGGGAGATTTCACAAAAATATAGGTAATACTGCTGTGATTAAGCAGCAATTCCTTGGGGAGGAGGGAGGATGTGATCCTGCAACTTGCTAAGACAAAAAAAAACTTTAAATGGGCAGAACTCCCAGTTTTCTCTATCATAGCTTCTCGGCATCAACTAGTGACAAAAGGTGAAGCAGCCTCTCCAAACTAATGGCAACTGACTGCTAAATGGTTCACCTTCACTGAAACTGCATTTCATTTTGTGGGTTAATGAGGTTAAATTAACTTCTATCATGAACTAAATATTTGAGAAGTGTCTTGTGTGTTAACTCCAGTTTTTCCATTAAGCAAGGTAAAGTTTTGACCAGGGTTTGGAGGAATGCTGATGTGGGTATGAAAAGCACTGCAGTTCTCTTGTAGCACTTCTCAGGCCATTGTTCATTATCCAAAATGAAGACATTTAACTCTGGGATAGCCCTTGACTTCACCTCCCAAACATAGTTAGAGTAGCTACAAGCTGATGGGAAGACATTTTTTACATTAAAAGAGGCTGCACTTAACAAAGTCAAGTTTTTCAATTAATGTTCTATTTTTCAGTGAGCAGAGATGATTCTGTGATAGCATGGTAGTTTGCCAGCATATAGAATACTGCCTTATGTGAATACTTTTATATGTACTTTTATACCCTTCACCTGCCCCCCACGCCATGGCATGTTCACTGCAGTAAAACTGTGCCTTGATTTTCTGTTAATAACCATTTGGTCCAGGACTTAACCACAGAACAAAGTATATATCTTACAGGTTACTCCAGTTGGTACCACCTTAAGACATTGCTGACAGTGGTATATTCCACATTTTCAGTGTGGTCTCCACCATAGAAAAGCTGTTGTGTTGGAAATATAACACTACAGTAGAACGGAGGGTGGGCCAGAAACAGAGGCACCTGGAACTTGCGGAGATGAGTATTTTGTAGATCCGAAAGTTGCCACCTTTTGCCAAGTCTAAAACTAGATGATAGAGGGGGTTGAGAAATAATGGTTTGGTTTCAGATACATCATACTAAATAAAAGCCATACATTAATTAACATTGTCCTAGTGTTTCCTGCAGTGGTTCTATCTGTCTGGAAATCCCGTGACATTCAAGTGATGTGTTCGATGTCATCAGTGTTCTGCAACTTGCTATTTCCCCAATTGTTTCACCAAAAAACAAAGTCATGATATGGCACGCAGCTGCTGCCTGTAGATGTTTCAGTTTGGGAGCTCACCACAGGAGAAAAAAATCAAGAAAAAGATAATGGCCCGGATTTTCCGATCGGAGGCTTCCTACGGGCGGATGCCTCCGATCTGGAAAAATTCTACGACCTGTCAAAAGTATGAATGGAGATCACTCAAAAAACACACTAAAACATTAAATACATTTTTTTTAAATCCCGTATTTAAAATTAGTTAATTACATTAAATTAAATATTTTAAACAAAAATATAATTTTTTGAAAAAAATAATTAAAGTTTTTTACAGGGCTAAAAATAAACTTACCTTTTTTAAAGTATTTTTAAATTATAAGTGAGTGAAAAATATTTTTAACTTTTTTAAACTCTCATATTGGTAAAAGCAGGCCTTACACTTGCTTTTACCAGGCGTAAGATTTTTAAAGGTTTTCAGCGGGCGGAGGTTGCGCAGAAAGCGGAACTCTCTGCCCGCGGAGGCCCTTCTCCAGGGCAGGCGGATGATCTGTCAAGAGAATTCTTGACAGATCGGAAGTGCCAGTTTTCAGCGCATGCGCTTCGCATGCCTGAAACCAGCACTTGCGAGGCCCCTATGGGTGTGTACGCAGCTCGTACCCACCCGTGGGGGTCGGAAAATACGGGCCAATGTAGGTGTACTTTGTGGAGTAATTGAATGGGGAACTTAGCGTTCTAAAGGGCAGTATTCTGATTCTAGAGTGATCTCAGCAAAAAGGAGACTTAAATTTATATAGCACCTTTCACGACCTCAGGACATCCCAAAGCTTTAGAGCCAATTAAGTACTTTCTAAGTGTACTCACTGTTGTAATGTAGGAAACGCAGCAGCCAATTTGGGCACCCAAATTATGAGAAGAGGCTGCAGAAGCTGAGAGTGTTTACACAGAAGAGCAGGTTCAGGATTGATCATACTTAAGTATCAGTGTGTTTAACAGTCACAGATTCTACAATGGGAGAGCATAGTCTCAAACTTAGTTGAAGGTAGGTGAAAAGACTGTTTAGATTTAACTACTTTACACAGAGGGTGGTGAATGTAGGGAATGACTGCCAAGGAAAGCAGTGGAGACTGATTGTACCAGCAAATTCACGAGAGATTCAGCTAAGTACCTGGTGCAAAATTTAATGGAGGGGTATGAGAACTATCGTGGGATATATTTCCCAGATACTGGGACTAGCCAGATGGAAAGCAGTGATCTTTTCTGGTCCTATACATTTCTCTCTTCCTTTGGTGCTTTAGGCTAATATCTGGATTAGGCTGCTGTCTCTTTCAATGTTACATATTCTGACTTCGTTCTATTGGAAAATCAAAGCTGCTTTGGAAAAAAATTCAAGTATGTAAATAATTGAAGAACTGTAAACTTTCTACAAGTTGTATGATATGATCAGCACCGTGGAATTTTCTTCTGAATGTCTTCACTGTTATGTGAGCTGATTTGCTTGTGACGCTAAATATAATCAAATCTTATTAAGTAGTTGCTGTACAAGATGTACATTTCAAAGCTTAGCTGCTTAATCCAGATTAAAGCAAAAAGGTTTTGAGGATTATAAATGGATAGCATGTGGATAACCAGTTTTTTGTTCCCTGCATGTAAAGTTGAGCAGCTATACTTGTCCGATTTCAGTGAAGGAATGGCTGACTCGCGAGTTCACTGATTATTATACTACCAAAGTGCCAGTAACAGGAACTGAAGTGAACTACACACAGTTTGGGGAGACCAAACGCAGATTGGGTGACCGCTTTGCGGAACACCTCCGTTCAGTCCGTAAGGGGGACCCCGAGCTCCCGGTGGCCTGTCACTTTAATTCACCGCTTCACTCCCACTCTGACCTCACCGTCCTCGGCCTATTACACTGTTCCACGGAAGCTCAGCGTAAGCTCGAGGAACAGCACCTCATCTTTCGTTTAGGCACGCTACAGCCCTCTGGACTCAATATCGAGTTCAACAATTTTAGATCATAACCTCAGCTCCAATCACATTTATATTTTATTTTATCCACCCTTTTATTTGTCCCCCCCCACCTTTTTTTTTTTCCTCCTTGAAGCTGGCAGCTGTCCTTCATTCTGCCAGTGGATTTCACACTTCATTCAGCCTTAATCTGTCACATTAACACCACCTCTAGCCTTGCATATCTCTTAATGTCTCTTAATGTCTCTTCATCTCCTCCTTTGTTCCTTTATCCCCTCCCCCTTTTCCCAGCTTTACCCTGGCCTTAAATCTATTTGATTTCCGGCTCTTCCCAGTTCTGATGAAAGGTCATCGACCTGAAACGTCAACTCTCTTTCTCTCTCCACGGATGCTGCCTGGCCTGCTGAGTTTTTCCAGCGTTTTCTGTTGTTATTTCGGATTTCCAGCATCCGCAGTATTTTGCTATCGTACACACAGTTTATTTCTACTTTCAGAATTTACTGTATCAGAAAGTCTTTTAAAACAAAATTAAGCAATTTGATGTATCCTTAAGTACAAAAAGAAACACAGTATCAGTTCAGAAAAGAATTTTAAAATTGGCACATTGTGTTTCCTGGAGAGCTCCAGCAGATGTGACATTCTCTCTATCTTTTATTATTATGGTCTATTCCACTTCACACTCCTGTAATATCACTATTGTATGTGAGAGCTACACGCTATTAAAATGAACCATTAGTTTTAAGTATGTAATTTTTCATTCCATATCCTCAGACAATATACACAGCTTTTTAAGCAGTCTTGTATAATTAAAAATAATTCTTCAAATAAATTACATTGTTTCGCAACATTCATAATTGTATACTCCTGAGCAGTGTATACAGAATTCTGAGAAATTCGTTGTATACTAGGCAATAGTGCCCCGTATTTTTAACACCTGAAAATAATTTGGTTGAAGCAATTATTGATTTTAATCTCAAGAAGTCATCTTCAGTAAAGAACTGCTTCATAGCTATAGAATATTTTTGACTGTACAGACAGTGGAAGACAGCAGTGCAAACCTAGCTTAGGTTGATAAGATCCTGGAGACAATGGGCCTAATTTTTTTTAAAAGCTTCAAACCAAAGAAAAAGCAAAACATTATTGCACTATGCAAAAGTGGAAATTATATTGAAGTACACTCAAGCTTTTGAATGAGACACCACGGTGTAAATGAAACTCTTTAGTTTCTTGCGCCACGAGAGCCCAGGCTAAGAAAACATTTGGTTAAACTGCTGTGTTACTCGGATGAATGTTGTCCTCCGGCTCAGTTCCTTCAGTTTAGCAGCTCCCACGTAGGTGCAGGTAGAGCGTAATCCCCCTAAAATGTCGAGGATTGTGCTCTCCACATCCCCTCTGTATGGAACCTCCACTGTTCTGCCTTCTGAAGCCCTGAATGGAAAAGAAATGTAAGAGGTAATTCACATTGTTGCAGTAAGAGCCTGCATGTGAAAGAAAGGGAGGGAAAAGACAGTGCAATTGCCTGCACTGCCGTCTCCAACTGCTAATAATGCTAACTCCTGTGGGAGGCAACAGAACAGAAAAGAAAAATCTGTGACCAGTCTCAGGAAAATAGTGAGAAGTTCCTCCCTCACTGCAGAAGCAATCGAGCAACTTCCAGGAGACTATGGTTACCTATCACACAACTGTATCCAAGTCTATCATGTCCACTATTATGTAAGGAGTGCAGTGGATGAAACACTCCCATACAGACCAGAAGGTCCTGGATGTGATTCCCAGTTGGAGTAGTATTTGGGAATGCTACATTTGGCTTCAGTGACTCGGCAAGGAAAGAGAAATATTAGCCAGAGTTCCCACTCCTGAATGCTATCCAGTGGCCCCTGCTGGAAAAGGGTGTGCATGGTTATTGGATGAGGACAGGCTTGGTCACCGCTCCAATCCCTTCATGGTTGAATGGCTTGCAGAGACGCGTTAGAAATTTTCACTTGGGACAGGCACCTGTGGACTGTGGAACCGTACTCCACAAGGTATCAACATTATCTGAAGGGGAGAAAGAAACCAAATGTCCTATTACACTGTTAGTGTCTTATCAGCAAGCTCTCCCTGCAGAAATGGAATCTTTCATTTCGCTTCTTACAAAACTGTACAAGGTAGGGACACATTATACTTTTTAATATGGGCACTGTTAAAATGTCCCCAACATAAAAGCTTTCCATTCTAAATAGAAACATGTCTGATCCAAGCATACCTTAAAATTCAAATATATAGGATTATTGCTGAAAAGATATGCTGGTGCTTGTTTTCTCTCCTTTTTTCCAGTAATCTTTGTACAACAGTTCCTCACTTCTACTCAGTACTTTACTGATAAATAAAGTTTAGTAACAAACATTTATTTAATGTCTAAGACACAGATTGCATCACGGCTGACAAATCTAATCTGATCTAATAGTTTTTTGATACATTAAAAAATGTAACTAGAATTTATCAACTGTAACATGTTTTTTTCAATTATTGACAATATATATTTTGTTCCTTTATTAAGGTATGTTGCAGGTTCAGCTCAAAACAGATAGCTTATGAAATAGGGGTAGCCAGTTTATCATCTGAATTATAAGGCAACCTATCACAATATGAAAGTAATAGTGGAGCTTCTACCAACCCTGCTCCTTAAGCCTGGAGTGAGGAACATAAAGGGGTCGAGTTTCCGCTTCGGGTGCAATCAGGAAATTGTGCCTAAAATGTGCTTCAGATTGTGCCATCTTTCCGATTTGAAGTTACGCTTCAGTTCCACCCAAACTCATTTGCATAATTCCAAATGTAAAATTTCCTATGAATCAGCGCAACAGAGTGGCGTTAATGAGTGTAATCGATTAGTGACTAGGAACAGAGCCAATCGGGCCTCGACTAGCTGATGTGGGAGGTCCGATAAAAGCCACTGATTTTTTTTTTCCTTAAGAGTGCGGGTGAAGATCAAACGGTAAGGACACTTTTCTCTCTCTGCAAACTTTATACTGCCATGTGCCCTGCCTTTATAGTTTTAAGAACATTGATCTGATGCATTAATAAATTAAAATTAATTTAAATCAATCAGTTTTAAGAGTAGTGAGTGATTTCAATTTGAGCAGTGTGCAAATTGATTTAACAATCTCTGCATTGACCAGTGACCAATCTCCTGAGCAGTATTGCTACCTGTGCACCGACAAAAACGAGTGCAATTTGACGGCCCCTACCAAACAAGCACAATCGGCGGAAACTCGCATGTGAGCATTTTGTGAGCCTGTTTTGGGCAAAGTGATTTTGTATGTAACTCACATTTTAAATTCCGCGATCTTTTGTGCTTATTCATTCGATTCCTAGCGGAAAATTGAACCCAATGTGCATAGAAGCCCACAACTGAAAGAGTTTACTGCCAGTTGTGCAGTAGGTTAAATAATCACTTGTGGAGGCTGGTTGCAAAAATGAGGCATTTTTATCTATGATAGAATATTCATTGTATTCTACCTTCCTAGTCCCAGCATACATAGGGTTAATTTGCTTACTGCAAGCAGTTTCTGTAGGAATTGTGCATGATGGACTGCTGTGCCAAATTGAAATGATTGGAATGTTTTCTGCCATTGTTCTTGGATGGAAAAACCAGATCATTCAAAGCGTTTGGAACTGGTCGGTATGTTTCCCTATAACAGTAAGTGCCTTGGGACCTTTTCCTACATTAAAGGCGCTATATAAATGATGTTGGGTGCAGCCATTCCATTCGACTACAAACATGCTGAACCTGTCGTTGAGAGATATATGTTGTTGGATATTGTCAAAGGGATTTCGAACTATATGCTGGGTGCTATTGCACAAAGTCAACAGTATGTGGCCATGAGAGATAAAAGTCTCGATACTAACCCCCTACCACATCCCACCCACCCCACCCCACCCCAAGATGGGTCAATGAGAAACTCTGTGGTAGTAAGCAGCTGTTTAATGAGCTGTCTCAGCCATGGCTCAGTGGGTAGCACTCTCCTCTGTGAGATGACTTGTTTCTCCATAGATGATGCCTGACCTGTTGAGTATTTCCTGGAATCACCACTTTGTTTTTAATAACTCACCAGAAGTGCCCAATGAGTTTACTGGTCTGCAAACAGGTTTGTCATAAAACTGAAAAAAGGCTGATACGATAGCAAAATACTGCGGATGCTGGAAATCCGAAATAACAACAGCAAACGCTGGAAAAACTCAGCAGGCCAGGCAGCATCCGTGGAGAGAGAAACAGAGTTAACGTTCTGACGAAAGGTCTTTGACCTGAAACGTTAACTCTGTTTCTCTCTCCACGGATGCTGCCTGGCCTGCTGAGTTTTTCCAGCGTTTTCTGTTATTTTAGAAGAGGCTGATGATGTGCAATGATCATCTCAGTAAGGCAATGAGAAAGGCATTAAAAGAACAAAGGGGGTGTGAAAATAGTTGGAAGTGGAGTGGTGAAAAGGCATGGGAAAGATATAAACACATAAGCTGCTTCTATACTGATGCCAGAGGAGAACCAGCACTGACAGCCCAACTGACGACCCAAATCCCCAGCAGCCGCCCCCGGTCCCAAGGCAAACTCATCACAGGCCGGGAAGACGTGTTTTTAAAAAAAAATATTATCTTCCTGGCAGCCAGCCACAACAAATCCAGCAAGACCACTCCAGTGCTGCTGCTGACTGCATGAGAGCCATACTCCGAGAGCTGGTGGTCCTGGCAACTCGCCAAAACAAATATAGAAGCAGCTAATGAAAAGCAAATATCATAGTTGCTGTCAGGCTGAAAGCAAAAAAGCTGCAGACAAAATTCCATAAAAAGGATTAATTGAAACGACTGCCGTCACCATGGAAACTGTCCTGGACGAGTCTTTACATTGTGCAATTGTGCAATGTGACTGCCTCTTGGCATCAATGAGCTTGTTACTGCATGTGTCTTATTTCCATTCCAATTTTAGTAGAAACTGCAGAGTAGTCTTTCAAGTTTTTATTCCTGGCCAATATTTATCACTCAACTAACACCTAAAAATAGAGTATCTGCTCATTATCACATTGCTGTTTGTGGGATCTTGCTGTGTGCAAATTGACTGCCATGTTTTCTACATTCCAACAGTGACTACGTTTCAAAAAGTACTTAATTGGCTGTAAAGCACTTTGGGACATGCTAAGGTTGCGAAAGGCACTACAGAAATGTAAGTTCTTTCTTTGCATTTATGTGCTGCTGCAGCAGCTACAGTCTGCCGTAGATTAAACTTGCCCCAGCAGCTGACGCTTCAGACTATATGATGTATTGCATATGTACCCAGTAGATGCAAATTAGTCCTCGGCGTAAAGCTGTCAATCATTAGTTTAGGTCCTGGCCACAAGGTCAACAAGCCAGAACAAGTATTGCTGAAGGGATAAATAAAAAGGTGGTGATCTTGTAAAAGGAGTGATTTCTCCTCGGGTGTACTCACAACCTAGTTCTGTGCCCAACACTGGTGATAAGGCTGGATTGACAAAAGAATCTGAAATTAGTTTTATGATAAAGAACCTAAGATAAAGCAGAAGCAAGAAGGTGAGTAAAAGGATAAAACTCGGCAAAATAGAGACATTTTCCAAAGGATGCAGTCAATAATTGTTCAGATGAGGAGAGATATCTGCTTCATGTAAAAAGAAAAATTGGAGAAAAGATGAAGCTGTGTCAGGTAAGGATGTGAGAAATGTGCTAGAGATTAGTGAAACTAAGAAGGCAAGAACTTGCATTTATATAGCACCTTTCACGACCTCAGGATGACCCAAAGTGCTTAAATACTGGGAAAACTGAAGCCATTGTCTTCGGTCTCTGCCACAAACTCCATTCCCTAGCTATCAACTCCATACCTCTCCCTGGCCACTGTCTGTGGCTGAACCAGACTGTTCACAACCTTGGCGTCCTATTTGACCTTGAGCTGTGCTTCCAACCCCATATTCTCCCCACCACCAAGACCGCCTACTTCCACCTCCATTACATCGCCCGTCTCCACCCCTCGCCTCAGCTCATCTGCTGCTGAAACCCTCATCCATGCTTTTGCTACCACTAGACACGACTGTTCGAAAGCTCTCCTGGCCAGCATCTCACCTTGCATCCTCCGTAAATTTGAGCTTAACCAAAATTCTGCTGCCCGTAACCTAACTTGCACAAAGTCCCGTTCGCCCATCACCCCTGTGCTCACTGATCTACATTGGCTCCCGGTCCGGCAACGTCTCGATTTTAAAATTCCCATCCTTGGTTTCAAATCCCTCCATGGCCTCGCCCCTCTCTATTTCTGGCCTCTTGTGCATCTTCGATGTTCTTCGCAAAACCATTGGTGGCCGTGCCTTCAGTTGCTTTGGCCCAAAGCTCTGGAATTCCCTCCCTAAACACCTACCTCTCTCCTCCTTTAAGATGCTCTTTAAAACCTACCTCTTTGACCAAGCTTTTGGTCAGCTGTAATAATATCTCTATGTAGCTCAATGTCAATTTAGTTTGATAATCACTCCTGTGAAGCGCCTTGGAACATTTTACTACATTAAAGGAACTATATGAATCCAAATTGTTGGTGTTACTTTTTACAGCCAATGAAGTACTTTTGAATTGCAGCCACTTTTGTAATAAAGAAACGTGGCAGCCAATTTGCAGAAAGCGAGGTCCCACAGACAGCAATGAAATAAATTACCAGATCATCTGTTTTTAGGTGTTGGATGAGGGATAAATATTGGCCAGGACACCGGGAGTACTTCCCTGCTCTTCGAATAATGCCGTGGGTTCTTTTGCGTCCACCTGAGAGGGAAGACGTTGCCTCGCTTTAACGTCTTATCCGAAAGACGGCAGCTCTGACGGTGCAGCACGTCCTCGGTACTGCACTGAAGTGTCAGCCGAGATTACGTGCTCAAATCTCTGGAGTGGAGCTTGAACCACAACTTTCTGACTCAGGCGAGAATGCTACCACTGAGTTATGGCTGACAGTGAAATCCATTTAAAATTGACTAATCATGCAGCCCTGTTTTATCTGCTACATTGGGTGTTCATTGTCTTGGAGTGTGGAGCAAAGTTGGGACCTGGTAAGCAAGTATATTTGTCAAGACAAAGTGATGATCCTGTCTAGACAATCTGAAAAATCTTCTACATGTGCTAATGTGCTTTGTTAATAAGATACATTTTGTCCAGTTTAACTCTTGCCTGGACAATAGAGTTTGCACGATAGTGGCTGATTCTGGGAGCCCACAAAAAACAATGACTGCAGCTTTAAGGAAACTGCGTAATACCAGTTTTAAGGCTACAGAGGTCAATGAACCTATTTCCATATGGTTCAGGGACACCCACCATCGATAATGACAGAAGAAAGGGTGACAACTAATGGTATGCATGTGAAGGGAAATACTTAATTTTTTTAAAGTATACAGACAGCCTGAGTTGAAGTTGCTGAGTACAATGGCGGACTAAATAAAGTGAGGCTCTGATGACAAATTTTGAAATGTCTCCAAAGGAATAGGTAAGACAAAGGGTGCACAAATGCAATTTCACAAAGATGAACTCATGCAGATTGTCACACACCGACATACAAAATTTCCATTCCCACTCCAAATGAAAATTAAGAACCTAAACGTGTTGATAAAAAATGATAATTGGAAATTCAAGTGATCAAGTACTTAAGTATTGCCAACAGTGGACATACCAAACTGAGAAATCCTGATGATGACTGATTATGTGTGGATACACATACTGCAATCAAACAAGAGCAAATGACATGACATGACATGCAATGAAAATATTTCAAGAGTTAAGCAGGTTATGTATGTTCTCCAATTTAGATCAGAGAAACCAGCCCAGAATCACAATATTCCCACTCACAGTCTAAAAATGGATATGGCCACATGGAATTGGGACTGCTGCTTGTCTGGAGGATAAACGCCAACATAGACTATTTGGACCAAACAGCCAGTTTCCATGTTGTAGTTTCCATCTCATTCTAAGTAAAAACATTCTTTTGGATCTTGTGGTTGAGGTATTTGAGAATATTACCTGACTCAAAGAAAGAATTTGCATTTATGTAACACCTTTTCATATCTT
The DNA here is from genome assembly GCA_030390025.1 of Squalus acanthias. Taxonomy (NCBI): domain Eukaryota; kingdom Metazoa; phylum Chordata; class Chondrichthyes; order Squaliformes; family Squalidae; genus Squalus; species Squalus acanthias. Next base: position 46,115,056 of record CM059428.1, on the reverse strand, counting down.
TAGGAGGGTCAAAGCATTTTACATCCAATGAATTACTTTTTGAAGTGGAGACACAGTTGTTCCATGGGTAAATGGAGCAACCAATTTGCACACAGCAGGTTCCCACAAAGAGCAAATGAAATGAATGATGGCATTATTTTTGATGGAGCTGATTGAGCAAGGAATGTTGGCCAGGACGCTAGGAAAATTCTCTGCTCTTCAAATAGTGCCATGGGATCATTTTCATTCACCTGAATATGCAGAACATACAGTTTAACATCTCATCTGAAGCATCGCTGACAATGCAACACTCCCTCAGTAATGCACTGGACTGTCAGTCTAGATCAGTGGTGGGCAAAATACGGCCTGCGGGTAGATAGTCCCAGCAATAAATAGCACTCGGGGAAGAAATGTGTATTCTAATGGTGCGTTACTTGTGCCCATTCTCAAGTGAAAGTCCGCAAATTCTACAGGCATCATGGATTTTCTCAGGAGTGATAGCACGTTAACAATGAACAAGTCCAATTTGATGGCTGATCTGGGGTGCAATTGCAGTATAAATCATTTACTGAGTCACCTTATTTCTTAGCGAGGTTTCAAAAGCATCAAAGTAGCATTTTCATATGCAATTTTTAAAGGTTGCATAAATGATTTTATCCTTGATTGTGCCTTGTACCTTGTTTATAACTGCCAGTGGAAGCAGAATCGATCTCTCATTTTCCTCCATAAGAATGAATTTAGACCATTTGGAATAAACAGACCGTGCATTTTTCAATGTGACTCGTAAACCTGTATCATGTTCGTTAGCATGTTAATAAGTGTTATTTTTATTGAGTGTGGAAACGACATGAAGGGTTCTTTATACAATAAATGCCATAACAAATTTTAATGGCAGCTGTTAACACAATTCCTTTTATGTGTGCAGCAATGTTCCCTCTTTTCGTGTACTGTCCCTTTAAATTTGCTGCGCAGCTGCCGCGCATGCCCGGTATCTCTTCCAGCGGCAGGAGCTGGTGAGCGGCCTGTGCGGGACCTCACGATTGGGGCGCAACCTGCGCACCTTAGGGGGAACATTGGTGTGCTGCCCTCAACAGCTCACCAAAACTTGTGAAGTGGCCCGCCAGCACAAATAATTGCCCGCCCCTGGTCGAGATCATGTGCTCAAGTCATGGGGTGGGGCTTAAACTCTCAATCTTGTCATTCAGAGGCAAGGTGCTATCAACTGAGCCAAACTGACACTTAACATTGGAAGCAATTCAGATGCTGCCTCTACCAACAATGAGAGGCCCACTAGGGATGACCACTGTAGCTCTGACATCACTATCATGGCAGAACTGTAAGAGTATTAGTGAAAGATGCAACAGTCCTGTTGAAAGACAAACATGGCAAAGCATCACAACAATTGAAAGATTTACTAACTCTTGCCACTGCATTGTACTTTCATACAGGGAAGATCTCAGGATAGGCATGAGTCCTGTTGGTCTTGGAGCAATCCTGACTCAGATTGACATGGTTGAAACAGCAAAGCCATCAATTATTTGGTATCTTCTGAAGAAAAATATAACAATTATAACTTTGTTATCTTCTGAAGAAAAATATAACTGGAATGGACAAGATGGCACAGTGAGTACAAGATTTCCACAGCAATGTGTGTGTTCATGTAAGGTTATAAAAGGACAAAAAAATCTCTTGTATCTACCTTTGGAAAGCCAACGTTAAGTTTCTAATTCCTCAACCTGAAGCGGCTTTTGAAGCAGTAATTATGTAATAGCAATGTGCAAGAGAAGAAACTCTGCAGATTATATGCTACAGCTCCTGAAACCAGATTCTGCTAAGAGGCACTCTTCAAAATGAGCTGAAGAGTTCTCAGCTTCACTGCACAGTACATCGCTGGAAAGGCACTTGGACTTGATGAAGTCAGACAAGATCCTGCACCACAAACTGTGATTCAATGTCACAGATGAAAGAAACACACACATCGCTGGGATGAAAGAGAAGAAATATCATAAAGTGACTGACTGGGTTATTTCCAGAGGAGATAAAATGGCTGCATGGTGTGCCTTAACTTGAAAGAGTGGGCTCCCTGGTATAGACAAGGAAGCTATGCAGTCGTGCACAGCGTTCCAGCAATGCAAGTTGACAACAAGACTTTTATTTTTATTTATTCGTTCACTGGATCTGGGCGTCGCTGGCAAGGCCAGCATTTATTGGCCATTCCTAATTGCCCTTGAGAAGGTGGTGGTGAGCCGCCTTCTTGAACCGCTGCAGTCCGTGTGGTGAAGGTACTCCCACAGTGCTGTTAGGGAGGGAGTTCCAGGATTTTGACCCAGCGACGATGAAGGATCGGCGATATATTTCTAAGTCAGGATGGTGTGTGACTTGGAGGTGGTGGTGTTCCCATCCGCCTGCGACCCTTGTCCTTCTAGGTGGAAGGGGTCGTGGGTTTGGGAGATGCTGTCGAAGAAGCCTTGGCGAGTGCATCTTGTAGATGGTACACACTGCAGCCACGGTACGCCGGTGGTGGAGGGAGTGAATGTTTAATGTGGTGGATGGGGTGCCAATCAAGTGGGCTGCTTTGTCCTGGTGGATAGTATCGAGCTTCTTGAGTGTTGTTAGAGCTGCACTCATCCAGGCAAGTGGAGAGTATTCCACCACACTCATAACTTGTGCCTCGTAGGTGGTGGAAAGGCTTTAGGGAGTCAGGAGGTGAGACACTCGCCGCAGAATATCCAGCCTCTGACCTGCTCTTGTAGCCACAGTATTTATGTGGCTGGTCCAGTTAAGTTTCTGGTCAATGGTAACCCCCAGGATGTAGATGGTGGGGGATTTGACGATAGATTGCCATTCAATGTCAAGGGGTGGTTCCTCGAACCTAATCCCTCTAAACTACTGACCACCCAACTTCCCTTCCTGGCTCCCATGTTAGCTGCTATTGGTAATGGTTCTCTCTCAATGTTCCCGTTAAGCTGCGTGGCCATGCCTGGAGGTCTCGCGCAGGCCGGTTGCCGGCTTTACGATAGGAAAAACCGCGCATGCGTGGAAATTTGAATGGGCCGGGCAACCCCTTAAAGGGGCCGTGTACACAAAAAAAATTAAAGGGAACATTGTTGTCTCTCATCGGGTACTGTTCCCCTCTCCTTCAATCCTGCCATCATCACTCCTCTCCTCAAAAAGCAACCTTTGACACCTCCGTTCTTGAAAACTACTGCCCCCTCTCCAACCTCCCTTTCCTCTCCAAAGTCCTTCAACGTGCTGTCGCCTCCCAAATCCATTGCAATCTTTCCTGGAACTCCATATTTGAATCCTTGCAATCAGGTTTCCACCCCTGCCACATTACCGAAACGGCTCTTATCAAAGTCACAAATGACATCCTATGTGACTGTGACAAAGGTAAACTATCCCTCCTCGTCCTCCTCAACCTGTCTGCAGTCTTTGACATTGTTGACTGCAACATCCTCATCCAACGCCTCTCCACCATTGTCCAGCTAAATGGGACTGCCCTCACCTCTGGTATCCCCCAAGGATCGATCCTGGGCCCCCTCCTATTTTTCATCTACATGCTGCCCCTCGGTGACAAAAAAAGCGCGTCAGTTTCCACATACACTCTGATGACACCCAGCTCCACCTCACCACCACCTCTCTTGACCCTTCCACTCTCTCTCAATTGTCAGATTGCTTGTCCAACATCCAATACTAAATGAGCAGAAATTTTCTCCAACTAAACATTAGGAAGACAGAAGCCATTGGCCGTAAGCAGCGGGTGGGGTCTGGTGGGAAATTTGATTTTTTTTGACAGCGGGGTCCCCGCTGCAATACGCCTTTCCCACAGGCGCATGTGTGATCTCCGATCCGATCTGACCCGCAGAGGCAGGTGACACAATTAAACCAATTATTGGGTTGTTGACAGACCCTTAATAATGCTATTAACCTTACCGTTTAACTTTAACTGCTCGCCCACTGGATCCACGCTCGGGGACCACGTCTGTGAACCTGAGGCAGGAGTTGAATGGCCATTGCGCCAGCTGATTACTTGACTGCTTCAAATGTACAGTAAAAGCTCCCACCTGAGATCACTTTCCTCAGCCACAAGCTGTTTCTCAGTCCATTTCCAGCACAGATTCTGCAGGCTTTCCACTCTCCATCCAGTATCACCTCATTGTAAGAACTCTCTCACCATTGACAGAATGCTTCCGTCATCTCTAGTTCACCTGCTGTCTATTCCATCAACATGGGTGGCCTTTATACTGTCTCACCTTGGTCCTTAGAATCCGACCACAATCAGCCCCAATACCAGCAGCACCAACAACAACACTAACCTTCTCCACAATCACCTGATGCTGCACAGGACAGAGGGCATCAGCACCCGAGCACATTGCTGCCCGGGAGGCCAGGGATGGCCTCACCATGGCCAGACTTACTTCACTTGACGCTGTATACCCTGGCTGCCACATGATGCGCCAGGTTGGCACCACCCCACACCAACACCATAAAGCGTCCCCACAATGCCATTTCACACTCATCACCATTGCGGGGGGTACTGTTATGTCTCACCATTCACTGCAATTCACTAAGCCACTTCCAAAGGTGCACACAAATCTGTCCAAGACCGGAAAGTGTTGAAAATAAAGGTTTCAATGTTTGACAGCACATTAACAGAAACTTTACATGAATATTGGATAAAACACCCAAGTGGCTACCCTTGTGTGTTGTTAGTTGGTATGATTGCACTAGGATGAGGGTGAGTGTGAGGGGTGGCTCGTGAGATAAAAGTACCATAAAAACTTTATTACTGAGATATCTTCACTGTTCTCCTCCCTCAGCCTCTGCACCGAACAACTTCTCATCCTCGGTGATTTCAACCTCCATCTCAATTCATCATGCTCTCTCTCCTCTGAGTTCACTAGCCTCCTATTCTCTCTTAATCTCTCCCTCTATGTAAACTCCCCAACCCATATTCACGGCCACCCCCTCGACCTTGCCATCTCTCGTGGCCTCACTACTCCCATCGTGTCAATTGCAGATAAGGCCATCTCTGACCATCTCCTCGTATCGCTCTCCACCCACGTCCCCCCACCCCCAACCCTACTTCCTCCCGTGTCCGCCCCAGGAAAAAACTCTCTCCCAACTGCACTTATGAAATCCCAACTGTCCAGCCTCTGGCCCTCCATTCACCATAACATTTCTGCAGCTACCGATCTGCTCAACCACACCTTCACCACCACCTTTGATGCCCTAGTCCCTACTAAAACAATTACCCTCTCACCCTGGCTGTTCCCTCTGGTACGGCTCTCATCTTCACTCCCTTAAGTCCAAGGGACGCAGCCTCGAACAGATATGGCGGACAACTGGTTTAGCCATTCACCGCCAGATCTGGCTGGACCACATAAAGCACTATCGGGCCCTGCTCTTGTCTGCCAAAATTGCTCACTATTCCAGAATCATTCTCCGATAACAAGTGTGAGGAGTTCATGGAGTTCTTTGTCTCTAAGATTGAGACCATCTGTTCAGCTGCCTCTGCCACTTCCCTTCCTTCCCCTTGTCCACTGGGCCAAACTTCCTCTAAGGTTCCCCCCTGCCCTAGCCCTGAACTCGCATCTTTCTCCAGTTTCTCTCTGATCTCTCCTCATGACCTCTCTGCGCTCATCTTGTCTATGAGACCCACCTCCTGCTCCTTCGACCCTATTCCCACCAAACTGCTGACCACCCAACTTCCTTTTCTGGCTCCCATGTTAGTTGATATTGTTAACAGTTCTCACTCCTTAGGTACTTTCCCCCTCTCCCTCAAATCTGCCGTCATCACCCCTCTCAAAAAACCAAACCTTGATCCCTCCGTCCTTGCAAACTACCGCCCATCTCCAAGCTCCCTTTCCTCTCCAAAGTCCTTGAACGTGTTGTCGCCTCCAAAATCCATGCCCATCTTTCCCACAATTCCATGTTTGAATCCCTCGAATCAGCTTTCCGCCCTTGCCACAGTACCGAAATGGCTCTCATCAAAGTCAAAAATGACATCCTTTGTGACTGTGGCAAAGGTTAAACTATCCCTCCTCGTCCTTCTTGACTTGTCTGCAGCCTTTGACACGGTTGACCACTCCATCCTTCTCCAATGCCTCTCCACCGTCATCAGCTGGGTGGGACTGCACTCGCCTGGCTCCATTCTTATCTATCTAATCGTAACCAGAGAATCACCTGCAACGGCTTCTCTTCCCGCACCCGCATCGTTACCTCTGGTGTCCCCCAGGGATCTATCCTTGGCCCCCTCCTGTTTCTCATCTGCATGTTGACCCTTGGTGACATCATCCAAAAACACAGCGTCAGTTTCCACATGTACGCTGACGACACCCAGCTCTACCTCACTACCTCTTCCCTCGACCCCTCCACGGTGTCTAAATTGTCAGACTGCTTGTCCAACATACAGTTCTGGATGAGCAAAAATTTTCTCCAATTAAATATTGGGAAGACCGAAGCCATTCTTTTCGGTCCCCGCCACAAACTCCGTTCCCTAGCCACTGACTCCATCCCTCTCCCTAACATCTGTCTGAGGCTGAACCACACGGTTCGCAACCTTGGTGTCATATTTGACCCTGAAATGAGCTTCCGACCACATATCCGCAGCATAACAAAGACCGCCTACTTCCACCTCCGTAACATTGCCCGTCTCCGCCCTTGCCTCAGCTCATCCGCTGCTGAAACCCTCATCCATGCCTTTGTTACCTCTAGACTTGACTATTCCAACGCACTCCTGTCTGGCCTCCCACATTCCACCCTACGTAAACTTGAGGTCATCCAAAACTCGGCTGCCCGTGTCCTAACTCGCACCAAGTCCCGTTCACCCATCACCCCTGTGCTCGCTGAACTACATTGGCTCCCGGTTAAGCAGCGCCTCAATTTCAAAATTCTCATCCTTGTTTTCAAATCCCTCCATGGCCTCACCCCTTCCTATCTCTGTAATCTCCTTCAGCCCCACAACCCCCCCCGCGATATCTGCGCTCCTCTAATTCTGCCCTCTTGAGCATCCCTGATTATAATCGCTCAACCTTTGGTGGCCGTGCCTTCTGTTGCCTAGGCCCTCAACTCTGGAATTCCCTGCCTAAACCTGTCCGCCTCGCCACCTCTCTTTCCTCCTTTAAGATGCTCCTTAAAACCTACCTCTTTGACCAAGCTTTTGGTCACCTGCCCTAATTTATCCTTATGTGGATCGGTGTCAAATGTTTTTGTCTTAAAATACTCCTGTGCAGCGCCTTGGGACGTTTACAGGGCTATGGGGGAAGAGCAGGGCAGTGAAATTAATTGGATAGCTCTACCAAAGAGCCGGCACAGGCACAATGGGCCAAAGGGCCTCCTTCTGTGAACATAATAACATAAGAATTAGGAACAGGAGTAGGTCATATGGCCCCTTGAACATGCTCCGCCATTCAATAAGATCATGGCTGATCTTCGACCTCAATTCCACTTGCCCGATCTCCACATTCCTGGATTCCCCATGAGTGCAAAAATCTATCTCAGCCTTAAATATAATCAATAATTTAGCATCCACAGCCATTTGAGGTAGAGAATTCCAAAGATTCATGGCCTTAAAAAGCCGACCCCTTATCCTGAGACTATGCCCCCTAGTTCTAGACTCTCCAGCCAGGGGAAATAACCTCTCCGCATCAATCCTGTCAATCCCTCTCAGAATCTTATATGTTTCAATGCGATCACCTCTCATTCTTCTAAACTCCAGAGAGTATAGGCTCAATCTCTCCTCATGGGGCAACCCTCTCATCCCAGGGATCAATCTAGTGAACCTTCGTTGCACCGCCTCTAAGGCATGTATGTCCTTTCTCAGATAAGGAGACCAAAATTGTGCACAGTACTCCAGGTGTAGTCTCACCAAAGCCCTGTACAGTTGTAGCAAAACTTCCTTACTCTTATACTCCAACCCCCTTGCAATAAAGGCCAATAGGCCATTTGCCTTCCTCATTGCTTGCTGTTCTGTATCATTCTATGATTCTATGAAGTGAGAGCCACTTGTGTCATCTGAACTCTTAGAATACAGAGACTGAGTTTTGATTTCTGCAGACCCTTTCTGTCTGGCAAGGACCTGCTCGCAATCAAAGACGAGTATTCGAGGCTTCCAGATGCTGAAATTCTGAAATCAACACCCACTCGAGCCACAATGCTGTAACTGGGCGTGCTCTCTGGTACCTGCAGCTCTGGAAGTCATCATGGTTGATCATGACCCTCCATCTGACGGTGTTAAATTCAGGCAATTCTCACAGCGTCTTGGGTTTCACCAGAAGCCAGGGGAAAAGCAGAAGGGCTCATTGGGACACTTGAAAAGACTGTTGATAGGTCGGAAGGAATGTATGGAAAGCCAGAATTGTGCAGCCTGATGAGGATCTGCTGTGTAGTCCATACACAGGAACTAGGGAAGCACCCACCACAGCCTGACACAGGTCAGAAAATAAGCATCCACTTAGTACAGTTCAGTAAAACTAGACAGAATGATCTGATACAGAACAAAGGCAATTAGTCAAAGAATAAGATTAAAGCATATACTAGTATGTGAAGGAATGTTCTAAAATCTGAGACTGAGGATGGTGAAAAGCTATGAACAAGACAAACTGTCCCCACCTTCTACACCAGAAACATAAGGAGTGATTATGCTATTCTAATTTTCCAGTAGGAAGCTGCCCTCACCTTGAGTGTCGATCAGAGAATCGGGACTGCAGTATTCTAGTCCTTTTTCCAACTTGCTCTCCCTTCGAGCACGGTTTCCCCTATATAATCTTATGTACAAAGAGCTGTCACTTCACAATGAGACGGCCAAAAGTCACAAGAATGTGTCTCATTAGAAGAAAGTGAAGCCTGATGAGAATAAGGTTGAGTTAGCGGAGAATGAGGAACCAACAGCCTGGCGAGACTGTGTTCCAATTTGACAGAATCTGCCTGGAGCCACCTTTTATATTGCTCTCTCGCTGTGCCATTAGAAACAACCAAAGCAAACTTACCAGATTTGCTAAGATTAGTGGCTGGGACATCCTTATAGTTAACCTGGTCATACCAACCACTAGCTTTGAGGAATCTGGTGCCAGTGCGAGACATGTGCATCAGGTGCTGGTGACACTAATAAAGCCTTAGAGCAATTTAAAAGCAGCTTAGGAATAGGAGATTTTCTGCATCTCAGGATTGTGTGGTGAACAAAATGATTAAGGAATGTGCCATAATTCTCAAGTCTTGTGTCAGTGTTGTCATTGTAGAACTCAGTAGTGGGATGGACCTCAGAAAATCTGTGTTTGCAAGAATTATATATTATTTATCTACAGTTTATTCTATACATTTAGTGTTAAATTTACACATGAACAAGTGTACATCTTGTTAATGAGCTGGAAGTTAAATGCTATGTAGCAAATACTGGTCCAGTCTCCATGTTTGGCAGTTACTTTTTGTTAAACATCTAATTTTTGAAGGAAAGGAGGGACATCGTTTTAAAAGTACAATGTGTAATAGCACAGGTATCCATCAGGTGGAGCTAGCTAAGGAGGCAACGATTCATATAGTCCTGGCTGAGATGTATGTAGGTGGTATTAGTGAAGGAATAGAGACAGTGCCAGTGGCTTCTCCCCAGTTTTTTCAGAACCCAGTTCCATCCACAGTCCTTCTGTACTGAGTTACTGGAACTGGTACTATATAAATAAAACACCTTGAGGTGATCATACCCATTTAATAAGGAACATCAGCTGTTTACGAACACTGTCATTAATGACACATCAATGACATTCTCAGCCCCGTTACCTGTATTCTGCCACGCCTCCAACGTGCTTCTTCATGGCTGTATCAGAGCTCATTCCGTAGAAGAGTTTCATCTTTTTACCATTCTTCTCGATGATTTCTCCAGCGCACTGATCGTGACCTGCAAACATCCCTCCCAGCATCACAAAATCAGCTCCAGCCCCTGGAATCAGTGTAAGAGAGTGGCTCAGTAACATAGTAGCTTTTAATACTAGTCGACATCCTGGAATTCCCCATCTAACACCACTGTGGGAGCACCATCGCCACAAGGACTGCACATCCCGGGGCAATTAGGAATGGGCTATAAATGCGGCCTTCTCAACGCTGCCCACATCCTGAGAGCAAATAATTAAAATTACACTCCTCTGCAGATTTCACACACACAGTCTTTTTCTGTTCACCCTCTTATGCTATTAAAAAGTAAACAAAGTTAAATGTGCGTGTGACCTAGAGTGCACAGTAGGAGACCTTGCTGTAAACTGAATCCCCTCAGCAATAGTTATCTGCTAACCTAATAAACATGCTTTAAAAAAGTTACATTGTTATTCATTTTTCTAGGTCTCTGGACAGAATTTTAGATGTGTTGACGTCCCCACTGACTTTCTTCCCTCCCACTGATGTTCCCCCACCCCTGCCAACAACCCTCCCCCAATGCCCTGGCTGATACTGAGAGTATGTAGGGAATCTGTTTGTTGTCATTCTGTGGTACAAAAAGTAAGTGCACCAAGGTGCTGTGGCATCGCGCTCCTTAACAATACTATTTTTGCATTTAACCCCTCATACTTTCTTTGGAGCCTTTTGTAACATGCTCTTGTCTATACTGTAATCAGAGTGGTTTGCTTCATTCACAAGGTCCACTGTAATCGTGGATGAAGATGTTAGTGACTGCTATGTCCTGTGCAAACCCACTCAATCCTGAGTTTTTGTACAGCAGCGCCCTCCAGTGGCACCAGAAACCAGGTACAGTCAAATCTCACAACTCAAGTACTTTGCTATATATGAAATGTCTGTAAGTTTGATCATTTACAATTCTCTGTACTGTACTATTAAATATTCAGATTTGGGCATCAATTTTCTTACCACATGATTTTTGAAATGCAACATTCTATGTTGTCTCTGTTTTTACAAAATCACAGAAATTTCAGCATCGAAGGAGGCCATTTGGCCAGTCGTGCCAATGCTGGCTTCACATAGGGACTATCTACTCTAATCCCTGCTTTGTTTTCTGCATGCTCTTCAATCTGCTTCCTTTTCAAGCATTTCACTCCCTCTGGCTTGGCTTCAATTACCAGTTGCAGTAATGCACTGCATTTCCTTTCTGCCCTTTATTACCAATTCACTGACTGGTGGAAATAAGTTTTCACTATTTCACCACTCAAACCCTTTCAATTCTGAACTTCGCTGCTAAAGTGAATACAGCCTTAATGTTTCCCGTCTCATTATAACTATATTATTTTATCCCTGGTACCATCCTATTGAATCAACGCTGCACCGTTTGCGTGTCTACAATATCCTTTCTATATTGGAGGACCCAAAACTGCAGACAGTACTCCAACTGTGGTCGAATTAATATTTTGAAGAGAATTGACATCGTCTCTTTGTTTTTGTATTAAGTTCCCCTTTATATAAAACCCATTTACCTTTTTATGGACTTTTCCACCTGCAATAGTGTTTTTAAAGATCTCGGAATCTGCAATCCTCAGATCTCTCTGATCATCCATTGAAAATTTCCCCATTCATGGTATATTTTTATTCTCAAACTCTTTTTCCCAAAATGCACTACTGCATTTATTGTGTTGAGCTGTTTTTGCCACACATCTGCCCACTCCCCTAACCTATCTTCCTGCAATCTCTGGCACTCTTCCTCACAGTTTGCCGTGCACCCTACTTTGGTTTCTTCAGTACATTTTTATAGTTCATGTCCATATCAAAATCATTTATGCATATGGGGAACAAGAGAGGTCCCAACACTGGGATAGACCGCTAACTACACCTTGCCAGCTATTTAACCCTAATTTTCTTCAGCCACTCCTGTATCCTGAACATTACTTTACCTTTAATACCATGGGCCTTAATCTTTCCAGATTTATATGAGGTATTATATCAAATGTTTTTTTTGAAAGCCCAAATATACTACATTCTTTTCCTTTCTTTGTGTCTCTGTGTCTTTTCTGTCCGTCGTCAGATGTTAATAGATCCCAGTTTTCCATGCTCATCCCTGCCAGTTTTAATAGAGCTCTACCTGCTTTCTTTTTATGGAGAGGAGAGGGAACATCAGCACTGGCAATATCCAAATCCAGGGTTTACTGTGATCAGAAGCACAGATACAGGTGCAGCAGCAGCCCTACTAGTCGATGAAAACGAAGTAATATGAGTCCTGCTGTTCCAGGCTGTCCTTTTCTTGGCAGCACTGCGTATGTTCAGTTTACCACTGAGATGTTCTATTGTACAGTTTATCAATGAGACGTTCTATTGCACATAAAGTCACCAACTCATCACGGGCAATATTCTTAGGAAAGGAAACCTGCCACCCTTACCCAGTCCGTCCCATAAGACACCCTCATCCCGAAAATGATTTTTAAAACGTCTTAAAAAAATTTTGAAGCAACTGATTATATAAATAAATAGAATGCAGTAGATGTAGTATATGGATTTTCAGAAGGTGTTCAATAAGGTGTCTCTTAAGAGGTTTAATATAAAAATTAATGTGTATGGTACCAGAAGAAATGTAAGAGCAAAAATGGTTAATGCGCATTGCTCAGACTGGAGAAGGATTGAAAGTAAGGTTCTCCTGGGGTCAGTACTGGTTCCACTTATGATTTTATATATATTTGGCATTAGGAGCAGAATATCAAAATTTGCCAATGACACAAATGTAGGGCATTTAGCAATTAGCAAGGAGGACTATAAAAGACTTTGGGAAGATATTGACAGGTTGACAGAATAAGCAGATACAATTTATGTGGAAAAGTGTGAGATAATATATTTTGGCAGGAAAAACAAGAAATGGGAGTAGACACTTAACAGAAAGACACTGCAGGGTGTGGAGGAACAAAGAGACCAAAGGGTTCACATACATAATTCTCAAAGTGCAACTGCACTAGGAAAAAGGCCAACTGCATTTTAGGTTTTACAAAGAGGGGCATGGGGGAAAAATTCAGAATCAACCATTTTGGGGCGCTAACATCGCCTGGGCGCTAACTTTAGCACCCGCCGCTAATTAGCGCCGGCGACCGTGAAATGGAGTTTTAGCGCCCCAAGAGGGACGCGCTCCACTCTCTTCATAGGGCGCTAATGTCGGAGAGCGGGGCGGAGACTTCAGCAGCGCAGTGCTGCCGCGTTCAAAGGCTCCTTCCCTCCCTTAAAGGGAAGGGCCATCGCTGCAGGTGCTGCAGTATAAAAAGTACCTACCTGGACCACCAAGGCGGCCGCGATACCGCGCAATCAGCCCGGCACTAAGGCTGATCGATTGCGGGCTGGAACCCACAAAAAAAACTAGAACAGGAAAGGTAAGTTTTTTTTTCCCACTTACCTCGGCCACCTCGCCTTTAATCATCGCCCCCGAAGCGGCGGGCCGGCCGCCCGATGCACGCCTCCTGCAGCTGTCGGTCTTTTCGATCGGCGCTGCTGCAGGGGGCGGAAATCAATTTCGGGTCCGGAGCGCTACTGGGGTGATGCGCACGGCGATGACGTCATGATCTCTGGGTGAAGGAGATCGGGGTGCAACGCCGTAGCGCCGCCGCAAAACTCCCGCCGAATATGGGGCAGTCGATGTCAGCAGCACGCCCGGTCGCAAAGGCACCCAATTTCACCCCCATGGAGTTCAAGCCAGAATTTTAATAGGGAGGTGGGTTGGGAGCGGGGTGGGGCTAGGAAGCGGTCGGGAAACCCGGGAGAACAGGCTTCCCGAAGGCCCTGCCAAATTTTAACGGCAGGACCTTGACGTAAGAAAACTACGAGGCACTTGGTCTAAGCGTTAAACAAAGCTTTAATCAACTGTTTTTCAACATGGAGGTCTAGTTGTGTCCTTCACTAGTTGCTGTTAAAGAATGTCCTGAGCAAGCTGGGCCCATGCCCGAGTATTTATACTCTCCCTGGACAGCGCCACCAGCAGGCCGCCCAGTATTATTTCATAAGTCATTTCCACATGAATGACAAGATTCATGTCAGACCTGATTTGCATTTGAAACCTCTGTTTCCCATCTGCAGCCAGCCAGATGGAGAGGCTGGCTGCCTGTGGGCGGGTAGGCCTGCGGCACTAGGCCACAGAGAGGAGGGAGGCAGGGACTGGGTCGGGGGCTGGACTCGAGCACGGGGGTGGGGGGGAGAAAATATCGGGGGCCAGAGAAGGATCGGGGGGAGCGGGCCGGAGGGAGAAAACATCAGGGGGCCGGAGGAGGATTGGGGGGGGGGGGGGGGTGGGGGGGGGGGGGGGGGGTGGAGTGGGGGGATGGTGGTGGCGGGGTGGAGAGAACATAGGGGATCAGAGAAAGATCGGGGGGGGAGGGAGAGAACATTGGGGCCGGCCTGAAGATCATCGGTGGTGGGGGGGGGGGGGCGGAGAGGCAGGGAAGGCGATTGGAGGTCTCGTGGCGGGGGGGGCGGAAATTGGATGGCTTGTGGAGGGGGGAAATCGGAGGCTTTGTGGGAGGGGAATCGGAGGCTTCGTAGGGGTTGGAGGTGGGGAGAGAATTGGAGGCCTCATGCGGTTGGGGGTCTCCGATCGCCGGGGCGGGTGTTCGGCAGGGACACTGAATCCATGCGGTAAGTGTAAAGGCAGTCCTTGCCTTCCATTAGTTGTTGAGTTTCCCCGAGGCCTGCGAAACCCGACCAGCCACAGTTAAACTTGAAATGCTGGTTAAATCTGAGACACGCCCGCCTCATTATAATTTTTTAATGGGCGACCCACCTCCTGGGTGCGGGTTGGCTGCGCGCCCCCCGTTCCGTCTCTGTTGAAACTAGAAGTGGGCGGGTTGGAGGCAGTTTCTGGTCTGGATTCAGTTTTTTACCACTTTGACCTCCCACCCGACCCCAACCCACCCATTTTTTGGGGTTAAAATTCCCCCCCCACCCCTCGAGTAAATAGATAATGATAAAGTTGTTAGAGTACTATGTGCAGTTGTAGATGCCCCACTATATAAAGGACATTATAGCCATAGTGAGCATACAGCATAGATTCCATAGGATGATGCCAGGGATGGGAAACTATAGTTATGAGGAGAGACTTGAGATACTGGGACAATTTCTACTGGAGCAAAGAAGACAAAGGAGATTTAGGAGGTTATTAATATTATGAGGGGTTTTATTAAGGTGACTATGGAGAGACTGCTTCCTCTGGTTAGGGAGTCAGTAGCTAGGGATCATCAATTTCAAAGTGTCATTCAGAATGAAGAGGAAGGTTAGCAGAAACGTCTTAAATTTCATTTCACCATTAGTGTCCTCATTTGCATGCCTGATCCAAATCCTTTTGCAAATCTTTTGCTGCATTCTCTGTCTCTACTACTCTAGCTGTTTTATTTAGGCTGTGAGTAAATTTGATCATCTTACAACTGGTTTCAATATCCAGGTTATTTATGTTGATTAGAAACAAATAGGGGTCCACGTGGGACTCCACTCAACACATGTCCTCACCTGTCTAATATTACACCTCTCACAAGCAGCCTGTTTCCTGTTTTTTTAACCTGCTTCTTATCCAGTGGAGATTAGAATGCTATGCCACTGTGCATGGTGAGAATGTGGAACTCGCTACCACAGGGAGTAGTTGAGGCGAATAGCATAGATGCATTTAAGGGGAGGCTAGATACGTAGATGAGGGAGAAAGGAAAGAAGGATTATGCTGATAGGGTTAGATGAAGTAGGGTGGGAGGAGCCTTGTGTGGAGCATAAACACTGGCACAGACCAGTTGGGCCAAATGGCCTGTTTCTGTGCTGTAAATACTATGTAAGTCTATGTAATCATCTTGTCTTGTTTTCCCATTATTGGTACTAATTAACTGACAATTGCAACCTGCCAAAATGTTGATAGTAGGAACCCCTTTGTGTTAACAATTCACTTACTGTAAGAAAAACAAATACAACAGACAAAGCAATTCCTAATATATACTCTTGTAAGTATGTGAGGGACATTGTATTTGAAAACTTACCAAAGGCTTTGGCAACATCACCTGGGCAACTGCAGCCACCATCCTTCAGAAAGAGGAAAAAAATAATTAACTGGCAGATCCGAATTAGCAACAAAAACATCTGAACGTCATTGAAGTTGTAGAATAATTAGTTTATCACAGAAAAATCTGAAAGAAGCTTTTTGCTAAAATTGTGACCCCAGATGGAGACAAAGTGGTCACCTTTATCTGAACCTGAGTTCATCAAACTTAAATACACAGGCCGTAAAATTTGGCTCCATAGCGCCCACTGTTTCGGGTCCAAAATTGTGTCCGCCGCGCACACGCACACTTCTTGTTCAGGCCATGTCGGACGCCATCTTGGGTAAAGTGCTAGCGCTGGCACAGGGAGCGTGCGCTGAAAGTACGCAGAGTAGGCAGATCATGATGCCAATCAGCGTGCAATGCTGACTTGACGCCAGCGCTCCCATTTTGGAGTTGAACGCTCCAGCTAACGCACTCTTAAACATGCACAGTTGAACGCGCATTCAGCAGCAGGGAGGACTCCCCACCAACGCTATTTAAAGGGATCATCAACTGCTTACGGGTTAGTTGCTGATTGATTTCAACTAGCTGTTGCTGAGTTTGTAAAATTGTTTGGTGCTTTGTACAGTTCTTTAAAGTTGCCAAATTCTACAGGGAGGGTGTGGCAGGTGCGGAAGGACTTTGTCCTGACTTGAAGGCTTCGCACAAACCACTTGCTCTCAGACATGGCGTTAGTAGGCCTTCCCCTTGGACTACAGCATGACTGGGAGAATGAGCAGAGGAGACACAGAGCAGGGAAAGCTGCTGGAGGAGGAGGAGGAGGGGGAAGGCGAGAAGGGCTCTCAGCAGGAGGCCATATCCACCCAGGGTGTTCAGGGAGCAATACTCCTACCTGAACCTCAGCGAGGAATAGTGTGTCACACGTCTACGCTGAAATCTGCCACCTGCTGTAGCCAAAACTGGAACCTCACAGCAGGGCAACCAGTGGCTGTGAAGGTCACAATGGCCATGAACTTTTATGCGTCGGGTTCCAGGGCTGGAACAGGAGATATTTGCAACATCTCCCAGTTTGCCGTGCACTGTTGCATAAGGGAGGTAACTGAGGCTCTGTATCCCAAGGGAACTGAATACATTTCCTTCTCTCTGGCCAGAGAGCAGCAGGCGGAGAAAGTACGTGGCTTCACAAGGATTGCAGGCTTCCCCGTGGAGCAGGGTGCCTTTGACTGCACGGACGTCGCTTTGCAGGTGCCGCATCTCAACTCTGAGATGTACCACAACCAAAAGGGATTCCACTCCTCAATGTTCAGCTGCTGTGTGACCATGCTCACACATTTCCGCTACCTGGACCGCTCTGGAGGAGCCCTGCAGTACTTGGCAGAATGAGTGTCGAGATTCGTGGTGGTCTGCTGCATGCTGCATAACCTCGCCATCATAAGGGCACAGCCCTTGCCACCAGCCACATGGCAAGAGGAGGAGGGAGAGGCTGTCTGTGACTAACTCATCTGGCTGTGATACCAATAAACGCAACCCCGATTCCCCATTCACTAACAGTCCCACAACTTACCTTCCCTCTGTCACTGACCATCACAGCGTCCGCTTGGTCACAATGTAAAAATAAAAGCCTTCACAAAATAAACATTCCAAACCAAATTTATAAATGAAATCATGCCATATTGCATACAAACATAAACTAATCACCCTTGTGCATTCCTAGTGCCTGTCTTCCGTGTGCCTTTGCCTGTCCTAGTGCTCTTACGTAGTGCTACCCTAGTGGCTGCAGCATGGCTGGTGGACGGCTGCTGATTTTCAGTGGGGGAGACTGCCGATGGCCTTGGAGGACACCTTCGAGCAGCTCTGGGCCTAGAAGGCCCGGCTACGGACTGGATCATCTCAGCACGGATGGCAGCAGTCTGGACTGGCTGACAGACAACAGCAAGGGCACTGGCGGAGTGGCAGTGGTGGGAGGACGAATGCTGTCATCCTGGGAGAGGACAGCAGGTTCGTGCTCCACGGAACCACTGCCAATCCCCCGGGCGGCGTCTCAGCAATCCTAGTAATCTGTTGGAGGACAGATTGCTGGACTGCTGTGACACTCTGCAAGCACTGTTCCCCCTAAGCTGCGTGGCTGCGCAGTTCCCTCGAGGCTGCCGCGCACCAGGTGTTGCAGGCCGCGCAGGCGCTCTTTTTAACTGCGTCCCACAGGCTCATTCTTTAGGCCCGCAGGAGTGGGGCAGATGGCTTCAGCGCCTGTGCACTGGACCCATTTAGGCGCCTGCACGCTGGAGCCTGCTACAGGCCTGACACTGAGCCCTGAGGTACTGAAGGTGAACGCTGATTATCCACATGACTATTTTTGCGGCCTTCTGCGCATGCGCACGATATCAAAGCCGCACATGCGCATTACCCAACAGTTGTGGCCTTGCAGCGTGGCCACATTTTCTTCAGGAGGGGGAGAGAGCGAGACTGGGGAGAGACTGGGGGGGGGATGGGGAGAGGGAGAGACTGCGGGGAGGGGAAGAGAGACTGGTGGTGAGAGAGAGATGGGGGAGAGAGAGTCCCTGCGCTGCTTACAATAGCGGTAAAAAAAATGTTCAACATCCACCAACAGGGCCTCATCTAGTCGTCTCTTCTAAAACCTGCAGGCTCAGGATTACACTGAGCTCGGACACTAAGGGCATTCAATTAATTGCGAACAAGTTAGTGGAGCTGATGTGATAATGAAGGTGCTCATATCAGACAAGAGCACAAATAGGAAAGCATTGTCAAGAAGCGTTTCCCCTGAGAGGGAAAGAATTCTGCTCATTTTTCAACTTTGACAGGATTTCAAATATTTTTAAGAATGGGAGGAAAGCTCTCTCCTGTATCAAATGTGAGAAGTCGCACAACACCAGGTTATAGTCCAACAGCTTTATTTGAAATCACAAGCTTCACCTGACGAAGGAGCAGCCGCTCCGAAAGCTTGTGATTTCAAATAAAACTGTTGGACTATAACCTGGTGTTGTGCGACTTCTCACTTTTGTCCACCCCAGTCCAACACCGGCATCTCCACATCATCTCTCCTGTATCGACACTGATTCTCTGCTTCTCCTTTTGCTTTACAGAGAGATGGCGAAAAAAAGAGAGAGAGACATAGAGAGTGAGTGAGGGATAGGGACAGAGAGAGAGAGGGAGAGAAACAGGGACAGAGAGAGACAGCGAGAGAGAAGGGCGAGGGTTCAGGCGGGCGCGTGTAGTCCATTCCCGGGGACTGAGCAGCTGCTGCACTTTGGAACAACACAGGTGGAGGCGCAGCACATGTACAATGGCCGCTGGCAGGAAGCTAACGCAAACAATTTTTAGGCCTGCGGTGAAATTTTAAAAAAAATTCAGAAAATTGTTTAAAGCTAGAAAAAAATACGGGAAAGCGATGTTGAATGTCCTGCGGTAAGTTCCAGTTAAATTTTGCCAGGTGTTGTCCCCTTTTTGAAAGAGTTTATCAGGTTTATTTAAATCATGTTCTGAAAGAGGGGAAAAGTTTGTTCCCCCATTTGTACCTCAGAGTCTGTGAGAGACGGAGGGAACGGCAGCAGAAAAAGAGGAAACAACTTCTCCAAAACTGATCCCAAATCATCACCAAGGCTGGCGATAGATAACCTCACCGCCTTCTTAGGAAGTTTAACCACTTTATTCACTTTCTTATTTGAGCTCCGTTTGGAATTAGAGTTTATTTTATTACTTTTTTGTTGTATGTTTAACGACAGCGATGAAGAGGGAAAGAAAAACTTGGAGCAACTTCTTCTGTCAAAGCTGCAATGAGACTTGAAAGAATTTAAAGATTTTTAATGAACTTTTCACAAAAAATGAGTGTTAAAAACACTTTTTTCCCCCCCTACGTTTCAATTTTGGAAGAAACAAGCAAAAATCAATTTTCAGCTCATCTAAACAAGTTTCAACCAGATCTTGAAGTCCAAATGCTTTTAAAGAGGCTCTTTAATTGCTTAAAACATTTTAAAATTGAAATTTCTCAATATTTGATTTTGAACGATTGACGGAAGTGAGTAGCTTTACACAAACATGCAACCATGCTGTTGTGGAGGGGGCGGGCAGGGGAGGATTTGTAGGAGTTACATATTACTTTTTATTGGCTTTTTTAAAAAAATATCAAGACATTTAGGAAGAGAACCAAAAAAGGGGCAAAACACAAACCATTTTATTTTGTCTGTCGTTCTATAGTCCAAACAAATCCCAGGAATAATGTAAATATAGATTTCCTCTTAAACGTTTAGTGGAGTGTTAATAGAAACAAGAGTTATGCAATGATGTATAAAAATTGCAGGAAGCTACTTTAGAAGAAACTACTATTTGTTTATTGCGAAAGACAGATAATGTACAATTTCAATTTGGTATAAATGTTTGAAATAGGAGATTAAAAATTGAGAGTACAATGAAGTTTGTTTCCTGCTATTTAATTGCGAAGTACCTAAAATAATTCAACACTTTTCGTGATAAGAGCAGGGATTAATATCATGGAGAATGTTTGAGAGAAAAACATTAGAAGCGAAATTCGTAAATTAACATCTTTACGTCAGCATATTAGTAAACATTTCCAAGTCAGTCTGATTGGTTCTCCTGTCCTGGAAGAAAGATGAATGTTTATTTCTGTTACATCATAGCTTTTCTTGCTTTTTGTTTTTAATTCGGTGACGCAAATTGTGTATGTGTTTTTCTGCACTTGTGAATAAGTGCTGCATTTCTGACATGTTACATGGGGGTGTGCTGGTTCAAGACCACGTCTATTAATGGAAGTGATTGAAGTTGAAAATATGGATACTCATTCTTGTTCAATTCTTTTTAATACTGTGAACTAAAGAACTACAGCACTTTATATTTGTTGGTTGTCTGGTTGCATTGTGATTAATATTCTAATCACTTATGTGGACGTACAGCACGTTAGCGCCATAGGAAAGCCGCTGCTCCTGAGGGATGGGCTAATACGTTGAAAACTTTAAAATTAATTCTAATTGTACAAATAGAAATGCCTCTTTCAGCTTACCTTGTGTTTTTGGATTGTTTGTATAACCGTGTAACTGAGTGATGGTTCTGAGGTGTTAGTGCATTATTATGCAGTTCCTTTATATCCCAGTAATTTCTAACAAGTATTTTTTTTAATAAGAGTTTGTACATGACGAACTAAAAGCTTTTGATTAATTCTACCATAAACAAACTTGCAGAATGGGCATATAAATGACGAATGAATTTCAATATGGATAAGTGGGAGGTGGTGCATTTTGGTAGGAGGAATAAGAAGGCTAGCTAATCCTTGGAAAATAAGAATCTAAATGGGGTAGAGGTGCAAAAGGATCTGGGGGTATAAATTCACAAATCATTACAAGTAGCAACGCAGGTTAAAAAAGCCATAAAAGTGCAAATAAAGCACTGGGGTTCATTTCTAGAGGAGTAGAATTCAAAAGCAGAGAAGTTATGTTCAACCTGTATCGAACCTTGTCTGATTGTCTCATGATTTGAGATGGTGGGCTGGAAATATGGCATTATTATATATGCTTTTAAGTGGTTGCTGTTGCTGTTGTTGTTGTAAAATTTGCCCACGGACAAAAAGGTCACGCTCAAAGGAGTTCATGGCCCACTCAGTACATAAAAATTAGAGGGAACATTGCCTGCAAGCCCTTTTGAACACTGGTAAGCGCAGCTACGATGACAGCAGACTGAGCTTGCATGGCAGCAAGCTAAGCTTGCGTGAGTCTGAGCTTCCATTGCAGCATCCAGACGTTGGGTGGCTTCTGCTTGTTCTGCAATGGAAGCTGAGACATCGTCCATCAGATGCTGCAACCTGGTTGGGTCCGCAAGTTTGCTAATGGAGTTGCCCATCACTTTCATGTTGGAAAGGATGGGCTCCAAGCTCTGTGCCAAGTTGGTGCCGGACTCCTCCATGCTCCTTGACATTGCACACGGGCTTTCTGACAGGCTTGCCAATGCACCAAGCATTTCATTGTGCATACCCATCAGTCTTCTTCTGTAGCCCACCCCATCGAAGTCCTCATCTGAGTCCTCTGCAGCAGAACTGGTGTGCGACCTCACCCACTGGGGAGCTGGCACCTGTGCTATCCTTGCCCCCTGCCCTGGCTGCAGGCCACTCATGCCCGCTGTCACACCACATGCAGATCCCGCTCTATACTACCCTCTAAGCTCCGCGGAGCATCATTATCTGAGCTGGTGGCTGCGAGTGTGAAATCGAGTGACGGTGCTGTGTCTTCAGCATCACTCCCTTCTTCCAGTTCTTGCTATTGACCACTGCCTTGCCAGGTTTCAGTTCTTGGGAATCTGAAAGGTGAAAGGCACAAGGGTAGGGTTATGGTGAGGGGAGGGAGGGAAAGCAAGAGATGCATGCTTACACCATCTGCAGCTTCTAAATCAGAAGAGATTGTGGGAATAGGGGGGAAGATTGAGGTGAGAAGGATACCGTTGTCTTCCATTGTTTCAGCACCGCCGCTGGCCACGGGCTCAGTTTTGGCCGCTCCTATTATGTCCAGCACCATCTCCTCCATGGGGTTTAGGCGTCCTGTCCCTCTACGGGTGACCCCTGCTGCCTCCAGTTATGAGCCACCTTGTCCTACAAGAGAGCAGGAAGTGTGTCAGTGCGTGTGGTGCAATGTGTTTGGGTGATGTGCCTGTCATGGTTGAATAGCTGACAGTGTGTGCAAGCTGTGAGATGTGGATGTGAGGCTTCCAGCAGTGCTAAGTGTGTGAGGGTAAGGTGACGCTATGAATGTTAGGTTTGATAGAGATTGTTGGTAGGTGAGTGATGGGGGTGTGGTGCACTAAGTAGTGTGTGAGGCTAGTGCTGCAGTTGGTGGAATATGGCATTTGAAGATGCATTCACTGACCTTGACCACTCAAGTGAGGTCATTGAACTTCTTGCGGCACTGCAATCAGGTCCTCGGGGCTTGACTTCTGGCATTGACCGCCATGGCTACCTGCTCCCACTGCCTTCGCAGAGATTGTGTGGAGGGCCTCCTGGCCCCCTGTGGATAGAGGAACTCTCTCCTCCTGTCCACCTCCTCCACCAAGGCCTCCAGTGCAACATTTGAGAACCTTGGAGCACGCTCTCTCCCCTGTTGCGCCATAATTTACTGTTCTTCCAGTTCAGACTCTCTTCCCCAGCCACTTCCAGCCCCTGCTCCAGCCAGAATGCACCTGCCCTTTAAGAGGTGCAGGCTAGCTTTAAGTGGTGCTAGCCTCGCACGAACTTGGGCCCCCTGCTGAGGCGCTCATCCACTGAACAGCGCGTTTAGTGCTACCCCAACGCTGCAATCATGTAAATTACCAGGCAGCACAATGTTTGCGTGCTGCCTGCATCGGAAGCAATGGGTACGGGTTAATCGCTCATCGCAATCCCCGTGCCCATTTTCGGGGGCTATCAAATTTAGTCTCCACTTTCTTTGTTATGCGCACACAGCTACTTAATCTAAAGGCATAACCCTAAACATGGGCTATGACTGTGATGAAAGTCAATAGAATAGCAAAAATATATTGAGTGCCATATGACTGTAAAAAAAATAATTAATACACTTGGTGCATAAATATACAAAGCACACCAAGGGTGATCCTGTCCCACCTAATGAATACTCACTTGGCCGAACAATGTGACAACAAAGGTCTACAAATAAGTCCAAAAGAGACTAACCCAAGTTCCAGATATCTGTTAAAGTTAAAATATATTTTTTATTTCTATCCAGTCCAGTGCATCAACAGTAATTGGAATTCAGTGTGCATAAATGGAACCTTAACCACCATGGCAATAACAGTCTGTAAAGCCTCTAATTAATGTGCACAAGGTCCCTTATACAATAGTCATCAGCTACACTACACCTGCATTTCTGAGTCTTTGCCAGCATGGCATCTGCAGCAGTCTGCCTCCACTACTACATTGGCCCTGAATTTGTGGTCGGAGGCGTATCTCTGGAGTACGCCCCCGAACCGTGAAATATTTCTGAACTTACCCCCTGGCTCTACAGCTATGGAGAGCTCGGGTCGCGGGCCTCCAAGCATCGCCTGCATAAAGGCCCACTGATCCCAGGGATGTAGGCAGTTCGCAAGCGTCCCTGGGATCACGTGGGCCAGTTCCTCCAATGAGAAAGGAGGATTCCATTTACGAACAGAATCCCCATAAACCCTAATGGAATCCTGAAATAATTAAACAATTTAGACAACTGCAATATAAATAAATGTTCTCATTTTCAAATTTAATTAAAAATCCCTTCAATACAGCAAATACAATAAAAAAAAAATTTTAACATTTTAATCCGGGCCAAAATGTGCATAAACTAATTTGAAGTATTTGTGCATCATTTTTTATTTTTAAATTTTTAATTTAAGATTTATATTAACCCTTACACTGGTGAAAGCAGGCACTACACCTGCTTTTACCAGGCGTATGAGTTTTGTGGGCATTTGCTGGGCAGTAGTTGGGCAAATAGCCAGCAAAAGTGAATTTCTAGTCGGTGCGGTAGATCTGTCAAGGCGTGCAACTTGCGGAGCCTTTCAGAAGGCTTACAACGGCGTACGCTGTCATCGGGATTGCAAATTCTGGCCAATTATATATTGTCCTTTTTGTCTCTGCATTGTTGTTTTCCTGCTTCACTGCACCCATCTCCAAGCCAATATCCATCTCTGAGCACATTGGGAAGTCATGAATGGGTATGGAATCCACCGATGAGAGGGAGTCATCAACAGCTATCGAACCATTTCCCTCCAGGGAGGGGAGTCCACAATCTGTTGTCAAGTGCCAGAATGATTCACTGAATCCTCCATGGCGTTTGCTGAAGGTACCTCAGACATTTGAGACAGTCCACACTTGGATACATCAACCACCCAAAATGCTGGCCTTTTGACAAACACCCAAAGTTCCACAGGGTGGGGTAGGGTGCCAATGCAAAATCATGGAATTTCCAGTTGCATACTACTGTGCTGAGAGCTTCAAATTTTATGCAATCGAGCTGGACACATTGGTGGAGTAGCTAGGCTCTTGAGGTAACTACTCATCAGCTTGGTGCAAAAAGCTTGGTAGATAGTATTTGTTAAAAATGAAATTGGAAATTATTGAAGCCATGGCCTAGTTTACTGATGACACCGATCTACCCGAGATGTTGATATGACAATATTACTCTTTGATGAGCACTTTCTGGAGTAAATTTTTAAGAGTTGCCACTCCCATCACAGAGCTTAGTGTGACAGGAGCTCATATTAGGAATTCAGGCACAGAGGTAAGCATGCCTGATTTGCAGACTAGATAATTTTCCATCCATTCATTTTAATGAATGCTAACTCTTATAATCTACCCTTTCATTCCTTGCACATGTTCTTACACTCCCCGATCGGGCGTTCCTCGGCACAGGTCCTGAGAAATACTGGAGTCTCTGACTATAATTTTCCAACATTCTTTGGAATGGAAAATTGTACCAGATGATTTGAAGGAGGCTAACATGACATTTCTCTTTTTTTTAAAAAGACAGATGAGTCAGGAAATCATAGGCCAATTAGTCTTTAGTTGCTGGTAACTAGTAGAGTTGATTAGAGAGGATGAAATGACTAAATGCTTGGAGTATAATGAGCTAATCAGGGCGAGTCAGCATGGATTTCTAAAAGGCAAGTCATGTTTGACCAAATTTACAGATAGATTAGGGGAATTCAGTGAACGTGGTTTATATAGATTTTCAATAAAGCATTTGGTAAGTTCAGGCATGGAGCTGATAAGGTTGAGGGGTGATCTGACGGATTCAAGATTAGTAAAAGTTATGATGCGCTAAGGTTTATGACAAAGATGTTAGGCGAAGTTAATAGCACGTGGAATTGAGAGAAATTTGGCTATATGGATAGAGAGATAGTCAGAGAGCATAAAAAGGAAGAGGAAACTTCTGAGAATGGAAAGGTGTTGTGCGTGATGTTTCACTGGGGTTCATCTTCAGTCCGCTCTTATTTGCTATATACATAAAAGATCAAGACTTAAGAATTGAGGAACAATATTGAAATTGATGAGTACAGCAAATTGTGATGAAGGTTGTGGAATGCTGCAGGAGAACATACATAGGCTAGCAAGGTGGGCATATAGGTGGCAGATGCAATTCAACGTAGAAAAATGTAAAGTTGTGCCTTTTGGAAGTAAGAATAGGGAAAGAAAATACACCTTAAATGGTAGAATTTTAAACTGAGTAGAGGAGCAGAAGGAAATGGGTGTGCAGATACACAGGTCAGTAAAGGTGGCAGTGAAAGCAAATAAAGCCATAACAATGGCAACTAGAACAAGCAAGGAGGTAATGTTGAACTTGTACATGAACTTAGGCCACAGATGGAAAATATCAAAGGAATGGGAAAGATGAAGTGTATATTAACTAGGATGTTACTGGAGACGAGCTGTTACAGTTATGAAGAAATACCTGAGAGAATAGGGTATTTTTTTTACTAGAGTTGAGAAGGTTGAGGGGTGACCTGACAGAGATCTTCAAGGTTAGAAAGAGTTATGATGTGGTAAATAGTGATAGATTGGAACCGAAATTCCACAGGGATTCCACTGGTCTACTGCCGAAATTCCAGCAGAACCCCCCGGAGAACTGGAAGAAATGATGGTTTCTGCTGTTTCCCTGGGGGTTCTACTGCTCTCCTGCCAGAACTCCAGCATGAGATCTGTGGAACACCCATGGAACTTCAGCCCCATTGTTTCTATTAGCCTGTAAAATGGTAACAAAGGCATAAATTAAAAATGTGGCATTCTCTGCCATAAACCACTGTTGGGGCAACCAAATATCATATCTTAAACTATCTTAATTGATTTGTGCTCAAGTTGTATTAATGAATTATATGCCTGGAGAATTGTATTATTGGATTGTGTGCCTTGAATTATGGTAAACATGAAGTATGGACACAATGTGTAATGAGTTAAGATGAATAAGTAACCATTTGTGTACGCTAACATGACAGTACTTGGGTCTGCATTGTATACAGAGCTGAGTGCACGTAAATAGGATAAACAAGGCACATGGGAGCACAGCAGGATGTCTTAACTCAAGATAAGGAGTAGACATCGACCTTCACCATTGTGTAAGGAATCCAGCTGCTTAACTCGTGACCATATTGGTCCGGTGGGCTACCAGTGTATCAAGGACATCCTGGAGCCCAAGGTATAGTCTGTGGACCCTATGCATTGGTTTGCACTCGGTCCTTCTGCACACGGCACTTTACACACAGTACTACCCGGAATACACCCATGTATGGAATGGGACATTACCAAGTAACCTCTATAAATATGCTGCTGTAACTGTATCAAGTTGAGTTGGTGGTGGCAGACAGCCATACTATAATTCCCTGCTAGCTTGTAATAAAGGTCGATTTGATTCAACTCTGACTCCTGGTGGTGATTTCCCACAACACCACTGTTGAAGCAGAGTCCATAACCTCTTTTAAAAAGTGAGAAGTCGCACAACACCAGGTTATAGTCCAACAGTTTTATTTGAAATCACAAGTTTTCGGAGCTGCTGCTCCTTCGTCAGGTTGACTTCACCTGACGAAGGGGCAGCAGCTCCGAAAGCTTGTGATTTCAAATAAAACTGTTGGACTATAACCTGGTGTTGTGCGACTTCTCATTTTTGTCCACCCCAGTCCAACACCGGCATCTCCGCATCTTTTAAAAAGGAATTAGATAGTTGCTTGAAAAATAGGAACATTCAAGGAGATGAGAAACGAGCAGGAGAATTTGATTAAATTTGGGTGGCTCATATAGCAATAAAAGGAACAGACTTGATGCCAAATTATCTCTTTCTATGCTTTAACATTCTGCCATTTCATGGCCTGCCAACAGGATTCTTAAACCCAGATGCATTATGCAATACATATCCACTATGCGGAGATGCCGGTGTTGGACTGGGGTGGACAAAAATGAGAAGTCGCACAACACCAGGTTATAGTCCAACAGTTTTATTTAAAATTACGAGCTTTCGGAGCGCTGCTCCTTCGTCAGGTACCTGTACCTGAAGAAGGAGCAGAGCTCCGAAAGCTCGTAATTTTAAATAAAACTGTTGGACTATAACCTGGTGTTGTGCGACTTCTCATTTTATATCCACTATATACGGCCATATCCAGATTTTTCAGAAAGGGTAGTGGGATTTATTTTTTGCTTTATTTGCTGCTGCTCAGCGAGTCCAGATGGACTCCTTGTGGCATGTGAAGTCTCTGAATACATATCCCTCCTTTCCCAAAAATCCTGGGAAGGAAATAGACAGAGTAATTGTTATGCACCAGTTAGGAAATGGAAATTTGAGATGACTTCTTCCTCTTGGAGACATGGTCAATTATCCTAGCTGGCAGAAATTGGAAGAGTTGTTCAGCTCAGCCAGACTTTGACTAATGGGCTGCTTATTTATTGAGTCATACCACATAATTACTGCCGAAGGAAGTTTGCTGTATATTGCCATGAGAAGTAGCTGGGCTCTTGTCCTGTGACACAGACGCAACTTCTCCCACAACATCCTTGCCAGCCTTTACCCTCCATAAACTCCAAATCATCCAAAACGTTGCCACCAGTATTCTGACCCACATTTAGCCCTGCTTGTCCATCACCTCATGCTTGTTAACCTACATCGGCTCCTCGTCTCTCAACAGATTGAATTTAAAATCCTTGTCATTTTTTACAAATCCCTCTAGGGCCTCGCCCCCCCCCCCCCACCCTTTACATCTTAGCACCTTCTCCAGCGTCCCCTCCCATGTCTTCCAGTCCATTTCCCCCCCCCCCCCCCCCCACCACTCCATCTTCAGTGGAAAAGCCTTCAACTGCCTCAGCTCTACTCTTTGGAACTCCCTTTCCTCTACCCTTCCACTTTCTGACCCCTCCACCTCTCCACCTCCCTTTCCACCTTTACAAGCCTCATCAAAATACATCTCTTCAACCAACTTTTCAATCACTTCTCCTAACCCTCCCAAAAAAGGTTTGTTGCCCACTCCTTATCTCCTCTGTAAAGCGCCTTGGGATAGTTTTTATGTTAAAGATACTATATAAATGTTGTTGTGAGGTATCTCAGGTGATGTGAAATATGCAAGGCTTTTTGAGTGGATGAGGGGGCATCTAAATCTAATTATATTAGGGTTTGTGTGTCTATGGTCACTGCTGTTCATGTCTGCTTATTAAAGAAATGTAGTCTGATATCCTCTTTATGAAAAGGACCTGCAGGTCTCTTATCAGCTCTTTGCTCCAGGCACGGTATCTGCACCCAGTGTTCCACAAACTCCTCTATCCTTCATTTGATTGTTTTGTTACAGTGGACCCAAAGCTACTCTTGCACTTAGAAATTACAGCAGGCCTGGAAATGGCTGTTGCTATTGTCTGTAATGCAATTGCTATTGGAGAGTTAATGAGGAATAATTTTGGGACTACAGATTAGCACATGTTTCCCTACTGTTTAATATTCGTGCCAAGATCCCATTGAGGGGAAAGTGGCTTCTGTGCTCTTCATCGCTGAAGGTCTGTGTTAAGTCAGTTGAACTTGTTTTTGGCCAGATTAAAATTTATGAAGTGAAAAGCACACCAACCACATTCTTGGGCGACATGCAGTGTGTTCCAAACACCCAAATATACATTGGGCATTGCAGTAGAAATGGCATTCCACTTGTCTGTAGTGGCAGGTGGACTACTGGCTAGTAGAGCGTCAAGATACTGGAATCTGTGTAAAATGGGTCTTGCATTCAGCATTCTTCTTGCACTGGACTTGCCCGAGAAAGACCAGCAAAAGCAGGTGAGGACTGCTGAAAATATCAGCTGGTCCCTTGCAATGGTCCTGAAGGGCTAGGCCGTGGGGTTGTGGCTTTTTCCATCCCTAGGGAAGGCAAGGGGGAAGTTGGGTATTTAAGGCAAACTCAAAAGGTTCTGTGAAAAGAGATAGGTGGAAGGCAAAATGTTGTCGCAGTTGCTGAATTGTACCGGTTATTATTAAATACTCTTCTATATACATAACCATGTTCGGAGCTTTATCTGGAAGAAGTGGAAGACCCTTTTATCCAGTGCTTATATCAATCTTCACACTTAAAAAGTGTAAAATCTGGTCCTGCCACTATCTTATCCAATGGGTATCCTGCCCCAGGCACAGATACCCCAGGATGACTGAAGAGCAACTAAGGCTTAGCAGGGGTGCAGTGACAGTGTTGTGCATCTCCCATAGATAGACCTTCAGATAAGCTCCAACATCCATACAGCACTGGCAGTGGCCATTGGGGTTACTGCAGCCCTCAACTTTTATGCATCCAGCTCCTTATAGACTAGCACTGGGGACCTCTGCATGTCAGCCAATTTGCTGTCAAGAAAAGCATGAAGGAGGCGATTGATGCAATATTTAGTAGGGCTAACACCTTCATTGCAATTCATCACTGACCAGCACAATTTTACCAGACTGCTGTTTTTTCAAAAGGGCAAGTCTCATTCATTTCACCCATGTCACCCCTCTGATTCATATAGACCATAACATTAATCACTGCCACCCCTTCCCCCAAAAGGGCTTTTACTCAATCAATGCACAGCTGGTCTATGACTACCAGCGCTAAAACACAGAATAATGCCTGCTTCCCCGATAGCTCCCATTATGCTTTTATTTCTTCACAATGGCCTGTACTATCCTTTTTTGAAGGGGAAGGAAGGGTAAAGAATGGCTCCTGGAAGATATGCGCCAATGGCCAAAGACACCTTTGTGCCAACCATAGATGCAGATACAGTGAGGCTGATGCTACCACTGGGTTGATTACAGTGCATACCAATGGCATCTTGAAGTGACGCTTCAGATGTCTCGACAGGTATAGGGCACATTGCAGTACTGACCCTGCCCCCCCCCCCCCCACCCTTTCCCCCAGTGTCTCAGGAACCATCATCTGCTGCATAACTTTGCTCTGCAAAGAGGCCTCACCATGGAGCAAGAACAGCAGAATCCTGAAAACATGACAGAGGAAGAAGGTAACAGAGAGATGGGATAATGTGTATGTACGCAAATTGGAAGGAACTGTCCCACAAGGATCTGTGCTGGGGCCTCAACTATTCACTACATTTATTCATGACTTAGATAACACAATAGAGAGCCATATATCCAAGTTTGGCAATGACACAAAGATTGGTGGTATAGTAAGTCGTGTAGACGGAAGCATAAAATTACAAAGAGATTAAGTGAGTGGGTGAAACTGTGGCAGATGGATTTTAACACAGGTAAGTGTGAGGTCATCCATTTTGGACCAAAAAAGGATAGATCTGAGTATTATTTAAATGGTGAAAAGCTAGGAACAATGGAGGTCCAAAGAGATTTAGGGGTCCATGTGCACAGATCAGTAAAATATCAGGTAAAAAAAATCAAAAAGGCTAATGGAAAGTTAGCCTTTATAACCAGAGGGCTAGAATATAAAAGGGAGGAATTTTTGCTGCAGCTATACAAAGCCCTAGTTAAGACCACATCTGGAGTACCACGTATAGTTCTGGGCACCGCACCTTAGAAAGGATATATTAGCCTTGGAAGGAGTGCAGCGCAGATCCACCAGAATGTTACCAGGGCTCTGAGGGTTAAATTATGAGGAGAGATTACATAAACTAGGCTTGTATTCCCTGGAATAAAGAAGGTTAACGGGTAATACGATTGAGGTTTTTAGGATTTTGAAAGGAATTGGCAGGATAGAGAAACTTTTTCCGCTGGTGGGGGGAGTCTAGGACAAGGGGACATAACTTTAAAATCAGAGCCAGACCATTCAGGAGAGAAGTTAGGAAACACTTCTTATAAGAACATAAGAAATAGGAGCAGGAGTAGGCCAATTGGCCCCTCGAGCCTGCTCCGCCATTCAATAAGATCATGGCTGATCTGATCCTAACCGCCAATCTACTATCACAGAACCATCTCCTGAACCTAACAGAATTGGACACACGAAATAGGAGCAGGATCAGGCTACACGGCCCCTGGGCCCGCTACGCTACCCACAGGGCCATGACCGATCTGAACCTAGACTCATGTCCAAATTCCTGCCCGCTCCCCGTAACCCTTAATTCCCTTTACTTCTAGGAAACTGTCTATTTCTTCACTCAAAGGGTGGTAGAAGTATGGAACTCTCTCCCACAAAAAGCATTCGATGCTTGCTCAATTCAAAATTTTAAATCTGAGATCGATATATTTTTGCTAGCCAAAGGTATTAAGCGATATGGAGCAAAGGCAGGTGGATGGAGTTAGGATACAGATCAGCCATGATCTCAATGAATGGCAGAACAGGCTGTAGGGGCTGAATGGCATACTCCTGTTCCTAATAGTGTCAACAAAAAGTAGCAGCCTGGAAGGCTGGTGCATCAGGCACTGATATAAGATTCCAATAAATGCCTTAGCTGCTCCATTTCTGAAACCTGCTGTGCAGATTTACAAACTAAACTATCCCAAAACACCTTCCACGCACTTCATGAACTACCATCAAGGCCCATCTTTTGCTATGGTCCTGCATTATTCTGAGCATTACATTGTAATTTAGTGCAGTGCATATATTTTATACATTCGGTGGTGTGTGAATATTGTCAGTGTTCTTTGCCAAGGTGTTTCCCCTTTGTGCTGGTGCTTTCTTTGAAATATGTGACACTTAATCTACTTCAAAGTCAATTCCTTGTGGAAGTAGTGACTGTGCTGGCTGGCTGCAAGGTTTCAGTGCCAGCCTGCTGTGATTCAGCTGGCCCGAGACCACCTCCTGACGTGTATTGCGATAGCCTTGTATCTGAGTCAGCCACATCCAATACTACTGTGGCTGAGTGGTCCTGCTCGCTTTCTGGCGCCACTTGTGCAGGGATATTTGATGGACTGGGTGTGGTATCACCTTAAGAGACAGTCACCTGATTCCTTCCTACTACAGGTATGCCCCTGATCCTGGGCACTCCTTCAGCACATTCACAGTAAGATCTGTGCCTCAGGGTTGTCTGCATCTGATTTCCCAGCACTTTGAAGCTGGCCAAGATAGCATTTTTAAGATTGGAGCCCAAGGCCTCAAAAGCATTCATGAATGTGCTTATGACCTGTGCAACTCAGGGCTCCACTGAAGATGCTACATAACAGCTGAGTGCAGACAACCTTTCAACCACAGATCCAACTAGTGGACTACTCCATATTCTTCGATATACCTTACAGTGCCCTACTTTCTCCATTTTCCATACCTACCAGCTTTTAGGCCGGTCTGAGCGACATTGCCAATTAAGGCCCAAACTCATTTCACGTAGGACCCTTACAGCCAGCAAACAGAGGAGACTTTCATCACATCAGGTCCAAAAGGTGAAAGACCAGTGCACCTCCCAGTTCCCCCCCAACTTGCATTCTATACCATACTATATAACAGCTATGCGGCAGTGTACTTCAAGTCAGTGACACACCTCAGGCTTCAGAAGCAGCTCCGACTTCACCCATGGGCTTTATGTAATCATCTCAGCACGCTGATGTATGCTTCCTTATAACACACTGCTCTGTATCTCCTGTCTTTCATGGAATGTGATCAAGGGGTTGAGATAATTACAAACTGCACATCCTTCCTTCTTGCAGTCTATAATATAATCTGAACATCTTGATTACATTAGGTCTTGTAATTCACATCATGTATTCTCTCTGTGTAAAATACAGTAATTAATAGTTATCTCATTGTTAACATAATGCATTCTGGTCTATAGTTCAAACATCACAGCGGCTCTCTAGATGAGAGAGTGGTTATGTAATCTGGATTCGAAACACTGCAGCATATGTCAATGAGCCAAACAAAAAGGGATTCACTAACAACAGGAAATGGCAATAAATGTATGTAAAGATACCAGAAACAAGTATAATAAGCAGATTCCTCGTAAACCAACTAAATGGTCCAACTAGGATTTGTATATATACTCCCCCTATTTGATTGCAGTATATTCAATAGAATAAAGTTCTGTTCATTTAACAGAATAATTTATCAAGTGCCCTTCCTTAAGTTAACTGGCTGCAACTGACAGTCACTCACAGAGATGATGTGTCCTTTAAGGCCATGGGCAGAGTCAGCACATTCGATCACCGCACTAAGCTGAGGGTAACCAACTCCTGTTTTAATCCGAGTCGTGCACACAGAACCTAGG
Organism: Squalus acanthias; assembly: GCA_030390025.1. Taxonomy (NCBI): domain Eukaryota; kingdom Metazoa; phylum Chordata; class Chondrichthyes; order Squaliformes; family Squalidae; genus Squalus; species Squalus acanthias. The sequence continues at coordinate 46,081,036 of CM059428.1, read as the reverse complement.
GAGGTTTAAAAAAAAGAGTTTACAACAAAAAAGAAAAAACATGCATTTATATAGTGCCTTACCACATTCTCAGGACATCTCAAAGCACTTTACAACCAGTGCAGTCACTGTTGTTATGTGGGCAAAGGTGGCAGCCAATTGCACACAGCAAGCTCCCATAAACAGCATATAAATGATTGGACATTTAATCTGTTTTTGGTGGTTTTGATTGAGGGAAGAATGTTGGCCAGGGCACTGTGAGAACTCCCCACTCTTGCTTTGAATAGTGCTATAGGATCTGGCACATCCACTTCACTGGGCAGAAGGGCTTTGGTTTAAAGAATGACACCCCCAATGATGCAGGAGGACTGCACTGAAGTGTCAGCCTAGATTACATGCTCCAGTCCTGGAGTGGGGCTTAAACCCACAACCTTCTGACTCTGCAGGGAGAGTACTCCTAACTGGGACAAATTGACATTTGACAGGAGTGGGTGAAGCATGATACATTAGTACATTGAGTATTGTTCTGGCTTAAATTGCACTTTCCATGTGTTAGTGTCAATGAGCTGTGCCTCACGTACTCTTTGGCAGGATGATTGTGCAATTTTATGGATTTTCAGCAAGGTTTCAAATTGGTGATTGAATTTCAGTAGCTGAAATGTGGAGGAAATGGCTCCCAGCAGCACAGCACAACACTGCGGCAATTACCTCCCCAGGACAAAAAACGTGAGGATTACATTCTAGAGTCTAGAAATTCGCAGTCTTACCGCTGGCTGTTAAGGCCCGATTTGGAAAAAAATGGCGGCTGCCGCACTTCCACAAGCTGCCAGCGGGTTCCGCGGTGGCCGCCAATTTCGGCTGGGCGGCAGCGCTGCCGATGTCCGCGCTTGCTATCATTATGGTCCTAAGGTAATGCAGTTTTGGCGCAAGTGGGGAACACCTTCATTCTTATTTAAAGGCTTCTGCTCACTTGCTCACAGTCATGGGGGCTCTACTGCCAGACCCCTCGCACTCAAGTATCTTTGGGAGAGGAAGCAGAAGCAGCGAGGAAGAGAAGAAGATGTGCGCAGAGGGAGGAGGAGGAGGGCCAGGAGGGCACTCAACAGGAGGCTTTACCCACCTAGGGTCTTCCAAAAGCAATTCTCTTCTATCCATTTAAGCCAGGAGCAGTGCATTAGGAGGCTCCACTTCAGCAAGGAGGTGGTCACAGAACTCTGCCACCTCCTGCAACCAGATCTGCAACTTCAGAGCAGGGTGCCCACGGCTCTCCCAGTGGCCCTCAAGGTAACCGTGACCCTCAAGTTCTTTGCCAGCGGATCCTTCCAGTCTGCAGCAGGAGACATAGCTAACAACTCCCAGTTCGCCATCCATCGCTGCATCCGGGAGGTCACAGAGGCTCTCTACTCCAGAAGGGACTACATTTCTTTCCCCATCACCAGAGAGAAGCAGGACGAGCGTGCTTGTGGCTTTGCCAGGATAGCGGGATTCCCCATGGCGCAGGTCGCCATCGACTGCACCCACGTGACTTTGCGGGCACCGCGTAACAATACTGACATCTTCCGTAACCGCAAAGGATACCAATCACTTAATATGCAGTCGTTGTGCGACCATGCACAACGCATCCCGATGGTCAATGCCTGCTATCCTGGCAGCAGTCATGATGCCTTGATCCTGCATCAGTCAGGTGTGCTAACAATCTTCCAGCCACCACGTCAAACCCGAGAGTGGCTGCTCAGAGACAAGGGCTATCCACTCTGCACCTAGCTGATGGCTCCCCTCCGCAACCCCAACAATCGTGCCCAGCACTCATATAATGCAACGCTCATATAATGAAGCAATAGTGCCACCAGGAACATCATCGAGCAGACCATCGGGGTGCTCAAGCGACGGTTCCACTGCCTTGACCGCTCGGGAAAAGCCCTCCAGTACTTGTGGTGGTCTTCTGCATGCTTCACAACTTGGCCATCATGAGGGCTCAGCCCTTGCCAGCAGGGACTGCAGGACCGCCTCAGAAAGAGGACGAGGGAGATGAGGAGGAAGGGAGTAGGCAGGCAGCAAATCTGCCTTCGGCACGAGGTGTCCGTGAACGCGTCATCAGACTCCGATTCCAGTGAATGAAACGCCAGATCCCCGTTGCTCATCACATCCTCATCAACCACATCCCCATCATACTATCCCTCTGTCACGGAATATCACAGCGTCCTCCTGGGCACAAAGCTGAAATGAGAGCCACCACAAAACAATGATTCCAAACAAATTAATAAATTTATCATTAATCAATTCACAAATACAGTATCAACTAATCACCCTTGTGCAATCCCTTAGTGCCTATCGTTCGGGTGTCTTTTCCCGGTTGGTAGGGCTGGTGGAAGGCTGCTGAGTTTCCGTGGGGGAGACTTCAGATGGCCTTGCAGGAGGACATCGACCAGCTCTGGACCTAGAAGGCCCGGCTGTCGACTGCACCACCTTGGCATGTGCGGCAGCAGTCTGGGCTGGCTGGATGTTAGGTAGTGGCAAGGGCAATGGCGGAGTGGCAGTGGTGGGAGTAGGAATGCTGTCATCCTGAGAGAGGACAGCAGGTTCTTGCTCCACAGACCCACTGCCACTCCCCTGGGGCGGCACCTCAGCATTCCTAGCAATCTGTTGGAGGCCAGATTGCTGGCCTGCTGCGACACCCTGCAAGCCCCGGTCGACCCTGGTACACCTAGTCACGAAGGCAGCAGTCTGAGCTTGGGTGGCAGCAAGCTGAGACTGTAGGAGAGCGGTCTGCGGCTTCCACTGCAGCACTAAGACATTGGGTCGCTTCCGCCTGTGCTGCTATGACAGCCGCGACATCGCCCATCAGACGCAGCATCATGTCTGGGTCGACGGGGTCTCTTCTGGAGTTGTGCATCATTTGCAGCCTGGAAATCCTGGGCTCCAACCTCTGCGCAAAGCCGCGGCCAATGTTGGAGGCGAACTCCATCATGCTCCTTGACATTGCCAAGAGGCTCTCTGGCAGGCTTGCCATTGCACCTAGCAATTCGGTGTGCATGCCCAGCACCCTTTCTTCTTAAGGCCGCCCCATCGAGGTCCTTATCTGAGTTGTGTGCAGCAGAGCTTGTGCGCGAACTCACCTGCCGAGGAGCTGGCCCCCGAGCTATCCTTTCCCCCTGGCCTTGCTGCAGCCCACTTGTGCCCGGTGCCTCACCCCATGCAGATCCCTTTAAATTCTGTGCAGTGCTAGTTTCTGAGCTGGTGTCTGCAAGTGTCAGATGCAGTGACGGTGTGCCGCCTTCTTCTTCATCACCTCAGGGACAGGCTCTGCGGCTGCTTGTTCTTAGTTATCGGAAAGCAGAGAGCACAAGGGTCAGGTTGTGGTGAGGGGAAGCAGGGGAGAGCAGGATATGCGTGCATACAGCATCAGCAGCTTGTAAATGAGAAGAGATTGTGGGATGAGGGGGAAGTGGGATGTGAGAAGAAGGATTAGGAATGACCCAGACCTCAAGGGCTTCAACTTCGCCCGCTGCCATGGCCTCGGTGACTTCCCGTCCAATGATATCGAGCACCGTCTCCTCCAGTTGGCTCAAGGCCTGTATCACGGCTTGCCCCCCACCTGTCTGCCGTTGCTCCCGGTGACTGTGTGTGACCTTACCCTGCAAGAGAAAGGGAAGTGTGCCAGTGAGTGTGGCGCAATGTGTTTGGGTGATGTGCCTTCCATAGTTGAATAGCTGTCAGTGTGTGCAAGGTGTGAGATGTTTGTGTGAGTGTTGCAGCAGTGGTAAGGTTGAGAGTGAAGTGAAGCTATGATTGTGAGGTCTGAGTGGTGTTTGGTAGAGATTGTTGGTAGGTGAGTGATGGGGATGTGGTGCATTGAGCAGTGTGAGAGGCTTGTGGTGCAGATGGTGGGATGTGGCATTTGCTGAAGCCTTCACTCACCTTGACCTGCCTGTGAGGTCATTGAACTTCTTGTGGCATTGTATCCATGACCTGGAGACCACGCTGTTGGCTGTCACGTAAGCAAATATCTCCTGCCAGAGCCTTCGAAACATATGGGCAGATGGCTTCCTACCAGTCGCCACCAGTGCCTCCAAAGCCCCATCCGAGAAGCGCCTAGCTCTCTCCCTTTGCTGCTGCTCAGCCATTTCTTGCAAATTCAAGTCTGCTTCCAAGTGGAGCTCCAAATAGAATGACAATGAGGTGCTGCAGCATCAAAGAACCATGGGGGAGAAATTCGTGTGGTTTGCACCACCCGTTAGCGCCACGAGATGGCGCTAAAACGCCGTTGCGAGCTTTAACACCACCTGATGCCGGTTCCAGCGCCGCATACCATATCGGTGTTGCAGGTAACTGCTGAATGCGATCACCGGAGACCTCGCCATCACGGAGATCATGACGTCAGTGAGTGTGCAACGCTCATTTGACGCCCAATCTCCCAACTTCGTTACAGCCAATGAACTTAGCGGCTGGAGAAAACAAAGACAACTTCAGGAGGCGTGCAGCAGCAGGAAACTGGCTCCAGCGACGCTATTTAAAGGGATCATCACCAATCACTCGGACCTGACAGGTTTTTGAAGTTTGAGTGGCTGTGTGCTACTTCCTGCTTTATTCATTTCAAGGTTCTTTGGTATCAGGGAGTGTTGTGGCAAGAACAAAACTCCATAATTATTTCTGAAAAGTTCCAACCTACAACACTTGCTAAAAGTCATGGAGGCTGTAGTAGCAGTGGACCTCGCTCTCCAGGGTCTACGGCGGAGGGAGCGGAGGTAGCGAGACAATCGGCCTTCCAGACGGGCTGTCCATGACCGGCTCATCAGACTCCGATTCGCATGAATGAAACGCCAGATCCCCGTAGCTCACCACATCCCCATCATACAATCCCAGTCTCACACCATATTACAGCGTCCTCCTGGGCGCAAAGGTGACATGAGAGAGACCACAAAATATTCCAAACACAATAACTTTATCTATAAACATATCACATGAATTCTAGTAACTAATGACCTTTGTGCCTGCCATAGTTGAATAGCTGTCATTGTGTGTAAGGCGTGAGATGTGAGTGTGAGTGCTGTTAGGTAGAGATTGTTGGTGGGTGAGTGCTGGGGGTGTGGTGCATTGAACAGTGTGTAAAGCTTGTGGTAACAGATGCTGGTATATAGCATTTGTTGAAGCCTTCACTTACCCTGACCACCTGTGTGAGCTTGTTGAACTTCTTCCTGCAATAGGTTTGGGACCTGGGGACCACACGCCTGTGATGTGGTGTGCCACCTCCCTCCACATAGTCCGGCAGACTTGTGGCAAGGGTCTCCTGCCAATTGGTGGGTACAGGACCGCCCGCCTTCTCTCCACTGCTAAAACTAATGCCTCCAAAGCTTCCTCGGAAAACCTCCGTGCTCTCTCCCTGGAGCGGCGATCTGCCATCAGGATTTGTAAATAAGTGCGTCTTCTCCTTGTCCTTCTTCTTATGGTTGTTGAGGCAGCTGCACACCCAACAATGCTGAGAATGAGGTGCTACAGCATCAATAAACTTCTCTTTTAAGCAGTGAAAATAGCCTGTGGCAATCATTACTTGTGTTTAGACTGCCCCCGATATTGGTCCATCTTTTCGGGGTAATGCCAATGAGCTTCGGTTTTTAGACGAGAATCAGGACAGAAATCATTTGAATGAGGAGTGAGGACAAATTTTGCATACAGCCTAGACAATTTTCAACTGGCGCTACTTAACCATTTTTAGTCTAAACACTGCCCATTTCTTGGCTATAACGAATTTCTAGCCCCTTGCCTTTAAGTAGTGGAGAAAGACTAGGTCAAACATGACTTGCAATTAGACTGCACCCAATATTGGCCTACCTGTTGAGCGGTAAGCCAATGAGCAGCGGGTTTAGCGCTAAGATCAGCACTATAATCATGTAAATGAGCACTCAGTACGAATTTTGCACGCTACCTAGACCACTTTGACTGGCACAGCTAAATAGCACTGGGCCATCACACCACCCATTTTCGGGCCATGTCCAATTTCTAGGCCTACATCTAAAATGGATCAGATTAATCTAAGTATATTTCCTACTTTTTATTAAAAATGAATTTTGTCTGCTTTGTAGCATCAAGATTCTATGGACTTTATTGTTAGATGAATTGGTGTACTTATTGTCACCACAGGTAAAGCATGGTTTGGATACAGATTCAAGCTCTATTTACAGTAGGAACATAGGAACAGGAGTAGACCCTTTAGCTCCTCGAGCCTGTTCTGCCATTCAATGAGATCATGACTGATCTGTGACCTAACTCCATATACCCACCTTTGACCCATATCCTTTAATATTTTTGGTTAACAAAAATCTATCAATCTCAGATTTAAAATTAACAATTGCCCTACATCAATTGACGTTTGCGGATGAGAGTTCCAAACTTCTACCACCCTTTGCGTGTAGAAGTGTTTCCTAACTTCACTCCTAAAAGGTCTGCCTCTAATTTTTAGACTATGCCCTCTAGTCCGAGACTCCCCAACCGGCAGAAATAGTTTCTCTATCTACCCTCTCTGTTCCCCTTAATATCTTGAAAATTTCGATCAAATCACCCCTTAACCTTCTAAATTCTAAGGAATACAACCCTAATTTGTGTAATCTCTCCTCGTAATTTAACCCTTGGAGTCCAGTGTCAGCTGTGGCTCAGTAGGTAGCACACTCGCCTCTGAGTCAGAAGGTTGTGGGTTCAAGTCCCACTCCAGAGACTTGAACACATAAATCTAGGCTGACACTCAAGGGAGTGCTGCACTGTTGGAGGTACCGTCTTTCAGATGAGATGTTAAACCGAGACCCTGTCTGCTCTCAGGTGGATGTAAAAGATCCCATGGCACTATTTCAAAGAAGAGCAGGGGAGTTATCCCCGGTGTCCTGGCAAATATTTATCCCTCAATCAACAGAACAAAAACAGATTATCTGGTCATTATCACATTGCTGTTTGTGGGAGCTTGCTGTGCTGCCGCGTTTCCTACATTACAACAGTGACTACACTCCAAAAGTACTTCATTGGCTGTAAAGTGCTTTGAGATGTCCGGTGGTCGTGAAAGGCACTATATAAATCTAAGTCTTTCTTTCATTCTGGTAAATCAACACTGCATTCCCTCCAAGACCAATATATGCTTCCAAAGGTGTGGTGCCCAGGACTGCTCACAGTACTCCAGCTGTGGTCTAACCAGGGCTTTGTATAGCTGTAGCATAACTTCTAGCCCCTTGTATTCTAGTCCTCTAGATATAAAGGCCAGTATTCCATTAGCCTTCTTTGATTATTTTCTGTACCTGCTCATGGCATTTTAATGATCTATGTACCTGGACCCCCAAGTCTCTTTGGACCTCCACTTTTTCTTGCTTTTCACCATTTAGAAAGTACTCTGTTCTATCTTTTTTAGGTCCAAAGTGGATGGCCTCATATTTGCCTACATTGAAATCCATTTGCCTATTCGCTTAATCTATTAATATCGCTTTGTAATTTTATGCTTCCATCTATATTGCTTACAATGCCGCCTATCTTTGTGTCATCCGCAAACTTGGATATGTGGCTTTCTATCCCATAATCTAAGTCATTAATAAATACGGTGAATAGTTGAGGCCCAAACACAGATCCTTGCGGGACACCATTAGTCACATCCTGCCAATTAGAGTACCTGCCCATTATCCCTACTCTCTGTCTCCTGCCATTCAGCTAATTTCCTAACCAGGTCAATAATTTGCCTTCAATTCTATGAGCTTCAACTTTAGCTAACAGTCTCTTATAAGGGACTTTATCAAATGCTTTCTGGAAGTCCACATAAATAATATCCATAGACATTCCCTGTCCACTACTTTAGTCACCTCCTCAAAAAATTAAATCAGGTTTGTCAGGCATGACCTACCCTTTACAAAATCAGCTGAAAATTTTAAAGGTGTTCAGTCACTCTATCCTTAATTATAGACTCTAGTAATTTCCTGACAACAGATGTTAGGCTAACTGGTCTATAATGCTCTGGTTTCCATTCCCAATTTTCCAATCTAAAGGAACAGCGCCTGAATCAAGAGAACTTTGGAAGATTATAGTTAGGGCATCTGCAATGTTCTCATCTACTTCCTTTAAAACCCTGAGATGAAACCCATTTGGTCCTGAGGATGTATCACTCTTTAGTGCCATTATTTTTTTCTTCATTACTGTTATTTTGCTTACGTTAATTTTGGTGAGACCCCATCCCTGATTCAATATTAGTTTCCTTCGGATGTCCGGCATGCTATCCTCTTCCTCTACTGTAAATACTGACGCAAAGTAATTATTGAACATGTCCGGCATTTCCTTATTTTCATTTACACTAACACCGTTATCAGTTTTCAAGGGGCCCACATTTCTCCTGATGACTCTCTTTTTCTGAGCAAAAATTTTCCCCAATTAAATATTGGGAAGACCGATGACAATTTTTTCAGTCCCCGCCACAAACTCTGTTCCCAGCCACCCACTCCATCCCTCTCCCTAACATTTGTCTGAGGCTGAACCACACTGTTCGCAACCTTGATGTCATATTTGACCCTGAAATGAGCTTCTGACCACATATCCGCAGCATAACTAAGACCGCCTACTTCCACCTCCGTAACATCGCCCGTCTCCGTCCTTGCCTCAGCTCATCCGCCTCTGAAACCCTCATCCATGCCTTTTGTTACCTCTAGACTTGACTATTCCAATGCACTCCTGGCTGGCCTCCCACATTCTACCCTACGTAAACTTGAGGTCATCCAAAACTCGGCTGCCCGTGTCCTAACTCGCACCAAGTCCCATTCGCCCATCACCCCTGTGCTCGCTGACCTACATTGGCTCCCGGTTAAGCAACGTCTCAATTTCAAAATTCTCATCCTTATTTTCAAATCCCTCCATGCCTCGCCCCTCCCTATCTCTGTAATCTCCTTCAGCCCCCCCCCCCCCCCGCCCCCCCGAGAGATCTGGGCTCCTCTAATTCTGCCCTCTTGAGCATCTCTGATTATAATCGCTCAACCTTTGGTGGCCGTGCCTTCTGTTGCCTAGGCCCTAAGCTCTGGAATTCCCTCCCTAAACCTCTCCGGCTCGCTACCTCTCTTTCCTCCTTTAAGACGCTCCTTAAAACCCAGCTCTTTGACCAAGCTTTTGGTCACCTGCCTTAATTTCTCATGTGGCTTGGTGTCAAATTTTTTGTCTTTTAATACTCCTGTGAAGCGCCTTGGGACGTTTTACTACGTTAAAGGCGCTATATAAATACAAGTTGTTGTTGTTGTCATATCCTCCAAGTTGAATTTACGCCTGCAATTCATTCAATTCAGTTGGGCCTGAAATTACGGTGGTTTCGACAGCGTACACACAGCATACACTGTCGGAAGCCTTCAGAAATGCCTCACAAGTTCCGGGTTTCCACATGCGCTGCGCATGCGTGAAATGCCGGAATTTGCGATGTCAAGTTTCACATTGACAGATCCTTCGTATCCACTACAAAATCACTTTCACTGGCGCAGAGTGGGGCTATTTGCCCAACTGCTGCCCAGCAAATGCCCACAACATCCTTACACCTGGTAAAAACAGGCCGAAGGCCTTCTTTTACCAGTGTAAGGGCTAAAATAAATGTTAAAATAAAATTTGAAAATGATTAAAACATACACATACATTTAAAATTAGTTTAGGTAAATTTTGGCCCATTTTAAAATGTTCAAATTTATTTTTCAAAAAATGAAATTTTTATTTTAATGCTTAAAGGGTCCTTTAATTAATTTTGAACTTGGGAACATTTATTTTTATTAAGTGGTGTGAATTCTTATTTATTTGGGGATTTCTAATATGCTTATGGGGATTCCATACATAAATGGAATCCCCATAAGCATCATATGATACCCCTTTTTGATTGGTTGACCGGACCCACGTGATCCAAGAGATGCTTGTGAACCACATGCGCCCCGGGATCTGTGGGCCTTTATGCAGGCATCACCTGCAGGCCAGAGAAGGGAACTCTCTGTAGCTGTGGAACCAGGAGGTAAGTACGGAAATATTTCGCGATTCAGAAGCGTACTCAGGAGGTACGCCTCCGACCGCAAATTCAGGATCAATGTGTTTTAAACCCAAATTCAGTGGAGCACCGTGGGGCACTTCCATTCCTTACACCTGCCATTCTCTGAGTGAGATTGTTCACTTAGTCCTAACTTATGGGCAGTTTTGGGCTTTAAAGGAGGCTGATTTATACACAGATGGGATGTGTATCCGAGTGTGTGTGTTTTGTGTGTGTGTGGTAGATATCATTTGGTTGACGCATACAATACACTTTATAGTGTGCACATAAAGGGTAACATGAAGCATGCTTGGGGTAATGTCTGTACTGAACCAGTGATCTTGACACCAATTATTAAATTTTTCTTTATAAATACACAAACTCCACACTACCCAAGATGTGATGATACAGTCACGCACTCATACAGTGTTGTTAACACAGCAAAGCATAGCTAAATCCCAAGGGATAGAAATACATTATAGTCCAGGAATGGGTGGTATAATTAGAAAAGTTGGAGAATTAGCGCCAGGCGCTAATGCTTTAGACTGGACGCAAAATTTGTGCTCACTGCTCAAAGAAATGATTGGAGTCCTAATTCAAGTCTTTGACGTTACACTCAAAGGGTTGACCAAGATCAGGTGCAGTCTAATTTCAAGTCATGATTGCCACAGGCATGTTCCCGTTCTTAAAGGGGAGGTTCACTGATGCTGCAGAACCTCCTTCTCAGCATTACAGGCTGTGCAGCTACCGCAGCAGGTCAAGAAGAAGGAGCCGGAGGACTGAAGCAGCTGTACTCTTGGCAGATCCACGCCCAGGGAAAGAGCCTGCAGATTCTGCAATCAAGCATTTGGTGTTCACTGTGGAGAGACGGAGGGTGGTGCTCTACTCGGCAAGTGGCAGGAGGCCAAGCCACAAGTCTTCCACACCATGTGGAGGGAGGTAGCGCAGCACGTCTCAGGCAGCACTGTGGTCTCCAGGATCTACACACAGTGCAGGAAGAAATTTAATAACCTCACTCAGGTGGTCAGGGTGAGTGAATGCTTCGACAAATGCTACGTACCACCATCTGAACCAGTCTTCAGACACTGCCCAAAGCACCACACCTCCAGCACTCACCCACCAACAATCTCTACCAACCAACACTCACACCCACATCTCACACCCTGCACACAATGGCAGCTATTCAACTATGGCAGGCACATCACCCAAATACATTGCTCCACACTCACTCACACACTTTTCTTTCTCTTGCAGGCCAAGGTGGCGCACAACAGGAGGGAGCAGGAGCACACAGGCGGGGGACAAGCTGACACCCAACCACTGTCTGTGCTGGAAAATAGAGTGCTGCAGATTATTGGGACCAGGTGGTGGGTGCCATGGCCACCGGCGACGTTGACCCCCTTGGGGACAACAACGGTATGTTCATCCCTACTCCTTCTTCTCACATCCCACTTCCCCCTCACCCCACAAGCGTTTCGCACTTTACAGCTAATCATGCTGTATGCATGCATTTCTCCCTTCCTGTCCCCCTCCCCTCACTTAACCCGACTCTTGTGCCTTTATGCTTTCAGATTGTCAGCAAGCACCTGAGCAGCCTGTCCCTGAGGGCACCGTAGAGAGCGAGGTCGGAGAAGAGGAGGAGGAAGAACACACCGCATCACTGCATGTCTCACCCGCAGGCACCAGCTGAGACACAGGCACTACACGTTCTTTAGAGGCTAGTATAGTCGTGGGATCTGCACAGGGTGAGGCACTGGGGACGAGTGAGCTGCAGCAAGGCCAGAGGGAAAGGGTAGCTTGGGGGCCAGCTCCCCGGAGGGTGAGTTCACGTGCGAGTTCTGCTGCACAGGACTCAGATGAGGACCTCGATGGGGAGGCATTAAGAAGAAGGGTGATGGGCATGCACATGAAGATGATAGGTGCAATGGCAAGGGTGACCAAGAGCCTTTCGGCAATGATAAGGAGCGTGGAGGAGTCCACCTCCAACACTGCACACACCATGGAGCCCATCATTTCCATTCTGCAAAGGATGGTAGACTCCCAGAGAGACCGTGGCGACCCAGACCTGATGCCGTGTGTGATGGGCGATCTGGCAGCTTCCATGGCAGCAATATCTTAGTGCTGTAATGCAGTCTATGCTGGGTGGCATCCAATCTCAGACTGCTCTCATACAGTCTCAGCTTGATGCCATGCAAGCTCTGACTGCTGCCATTGTGGCTGGGTTTACCACCGTCAACCGGGGCTTTCACGGTGTCGCAGCAGGCCAGCAAGCTGTGCTCCAGCAGATTGGTAGTGATGCTGAGGTGCTGCCCTGGGGGAGTGGCAGTGGGTCAGTGGCGCAGGAACCTGGTGTCCTCTCTCAGGATGACAGCATTCCTGCTCCCACCACTGCCACTGCACCATTGCCTTGTCGCTGCCTGTCATCCAGCCAGCCCAGACTGCTGCTGCCCATGCTGAGGTGGTGCAGTCTACAGCCAGGCCTTCCAGGCCCAGAGCTGGTGGAGGGCGTCTTGCAAGGCCATCTGAAGTCTCCCACACGGACACTCAGCAGCCTTCCACCAGCCCTGCTGCAGCCACTGGGCCAACACTTTGTAGGAGCACTAGAGTAGGCAAAGGCACAGTAACAAGAGGCACTAAGGGATTGCACAAGGATGAATAGTAAATATTGTTGTTGTAAATATGTGTTCACTGATTATTGATAAATTTATTAATTCAGTTTGGATTCTTTTGAGGTGTGTCTATTTCAGCTTTGCGCTATGATATGGCTTGCGACAGGGATGGAATGATGGGGATGTGGTGAGCAATGGGGATCTGGGGTTTAATTCATTCGAACCAGTCTGATGGGGCGGTTACAGACCGCCCTTCTGGAAGGCCGATTGAGTGGCTGCCTCCTCCCTCGCTCCTGTTCTTCCTCCTCCTCGTCCTCCTCTTCTTCCTCGTCCTCCTCTCCCTCTTCCTGAGGTCATCCCGCAATCCTTGGTGGCAAGGGCTAGGCCCTCATGATGGTCAAGTTGTGGAGCGTGCAGCAGACCACTACGAAATGGGACACCCACTCAGCCCAGTACTGGAGGGCTCATCCCGAGAGGTCAATGCAGTGGAACCATTGCTTGAGGACCCCGATGGTCTGCTTGATGATGTTCCTGGCGGCAGCATGGCTTTCATTATATGAGTGCTGGGCAGGAGTGTTGGGGTTGCGGAGGGAAGTCATGAACCAGGTGGAGAGCGGATAGCCCTTGTCTTGCACCAGTCAGCTGCAAGCTTGATGTGGTGGCTGGAAGAGTGCTGGTACACCGGCACAGGATGAGGGCATCGTGGCTGCTGCCAGGATAATGGGCATTGACACTGAGGATTCGCTGTCTGTGGTCGCACACCAACTGCACATTAAGTGAGTGGTAGCCTTTGCGATTACGGAAGATCTCAGGATTGTTATGTGGTGCCCGCAAAGCCATGTGGCTGCAGTCAATGGTGCCCTGCACCATGGGGAATCCCGCTATCCAGGCAAAGCCACAGGCATGCTCGTCTTGCTTCTATCTGGTGAAGGGGAAGGAAATGTAGTCCCTTCTCCTACTGTAGAGCACCTCTGTGACCTCCCGGATGCAGCGATGGACGGTGAACTGCGAGATGTTAGTTATGTCTCCTGTTGCAGACTGGAAGGATCCGCTGGCGAAGAAATTGAGGGCGACGGTGACCTTGACTGCCCCTGAGAGAGCTGTGGTCGCCCTGATCTGAGGCTGGAGGTCTAGTTGCAGGAGGTGGCAGAGTTCTGTGACCAACTCCTTGCTGAAGCAGAGTCTTCTAATACACTGCTCCTCGCTTAATTGGAGGTAGGAGAAGTGCTCTCGGAATACCCTCGGAGGGTAAGGCCTCCTGTTGAGAGCCCTGATGGCCCTCCTCCTCCCTCTGGCCACATATTCCAGTCTTTCTCGCTGCCTCCGCTCCCTCCGCTGTAGATCCTGGAGGGTGAGGTCGACTGCCCGTACAGCCCCCATTAATGTAACCAAGTGTAGCAGTTTGATTTTTTAAAGAATAAATGTAGCTACTTTTTAGTTGCCACAACACTCCTGATAATAAGTAACCTTGAAATCACGGAATGAGACTGACAAGAAAGCACTGAAACTCCACTAACCTGCTGCGACTCATTACTGATGATCCCTTTAAATAACGTCCCTGGAGCCAGCTTCCTGGTGCTTCTCACCAGCTCTCCCTGTCGCTGTTTCCTCCAAGCGCTAAGGTAGGTGGCAACAATCAATTTTGCAGATCGGGCGGCCAGTAAGCGGTTGCACACTCACTGCCGTCACGATCCACCTGGCGTTGAGGCTCCCGGCAATAACTGATAGCGGTGGCGCTGCGGGGGGGGGGGGGGGGGGGGCGCGGGATTTGGTGTGCGGCACTGGATTCGCCTCGCCCCAGCGATAATGCTCTAGCACCCCGTTAGTGCCATCTGCTGGCGCTAAAGGGAGGCGCTAACATACCAAATTTTCCCCCATCGTGTTTTTTCTAATACTTTCACTGAGAAGAATATGATCCAGTAAGACAATGACCTCATGAGAAACTATCTTTATCTGTCTGTAAATTTGTGCTAATCCCCTCACCACCCCCCCCCACCCCCCCTTGGTTCTTGCCCTGAGCAGATTAGTGACCCGCCTGCCAGTTTTCCCTCTTTCTCTCAGGAGGAGCACTCAGTCTACATCCGGCTTCTCTCCCACTGGCAATGCCAAGGATCTCGTGAGAAAGCAGACTCACACTTAGAAGTTACACAGAGAGTTCACAGCCCTCCACAGCATGTCTTAGATCAATAACGTGTTGCCATTGCACCTGAAAAGCTTGCATTTTATAAATTGGGAACAAATCTTTTGGCTGTTTGTTTGTGGTTTTGCCTGAGTTTTCAGGGTCAGTCCAGATCTAATTAAATCTGAATCCTATCTCAGTGATTTACTAGCAACTTCTGAGAGAGGACCATGCAGGTGGAGCACATCACAGATGGTGCCAGGCCTGTCATTACCCAACATCCACGCACATGCACTTTCTAGTAGGGGTTGCTCGATGGTGACCAGGCGGAAGAGTCCTGGTCAATTTTTCCTCCCCCATCACAGGGACACTGCACCCAGTTGTAGCAGCCCTACAGAGATCGGTTGACTAGTAGATTAGTGCAGGAGCATCCAATATTTTGTCTTCATGGGCCACATATGTGCATACCATGGAGCCTTTGAGGGCAGGTATTGGTCTAGGCTTTCTGACTGGGGGCCATTTGGGTAGAGTGGGACTTCCACCAATCCTGGAGATGATCCCCTGCCTTGGGCCATATTTCTGACCATGGGGTCACTTTGGGAGGTAGGTTCTCTGGTCTCTGCTGGTGAAACATGCTAGTCTGGGGCCAGAGATTGCGGTTGATGCGGCCTGTGCATGGATCACACTCTGACAACATTCACGGAGAGCTCCCTCTTGTCCTGATGTCGAGGCCCCCTCCACTGAGATTTGACTACTGGACTCTGGTGTAAAACAAGTGGCCCCTGCATCCTGGGTACAACTGGGCAAATGTGGAAAACATAGTAGAGGCTATTTTTCCCTCATCTGCATCAAATATATGAACTCTGGCCTGATGTAGCATTCCAAGCCAGATCCGATGGGGCAAGTGTTAGCCTAGGTTATAATGTTTAAATCAATGTTTCCGTTAATTTGCATATATCTCAAGTTGCTGATGCTAATAGATCTTGGGGTTCTGATTTAGGATTATCCAACAAATGAGGTAACAGCACCAAGAACAGCCCTTTCCAACGCTCTAGGTCCACAGAGTTCAAACAGGACAAAGTAGCAAATAAGAAATATAAACATAAATAGGATTGAATTGCCTTGGTTTGAGGGCCTGTCGATCAGGACTCAGGAGCTGCATATTGCCTCGGGAGTGGAGGTTAAACACACCCATGGATTACTGAAAAAACCCTGGGCATTCTTGGTCTGTGTGGCTCAGTACAACACTGTACAGTACACTTACGCACAAATGCACAGGAAAGCATCCTAGAGGGGTTTTTAAAAACTATTGTATGAGTTTCAAAACTGCTTATCCAAGTTGTTTGGCACAGAGACTAATGGACGAATATTATATGAACAAGGATACTAAAACTCAGTCATCCTTCCAGCCTCAAAGAATGAAAACAAGAAAGTAATTGTGTTTATCAATGAATGTGAACAAACTGAGATCAGCCTAAGTTAAACTTTAGAGCATTTTGTTCCCTCACAACCTGCTACGTTATTCATTTACCTGGTCCGATGCCCACTTTGATGATGTCAGCTCCCGAGAGAATAAGCTCTTCAACCATCTCGCCTGTCACCACATTACCAGCCTTGGGTTTGACGAAACAAAAGCGACCGAGAAAACAAAATAAAGACGTTATAATGGAAAGGCAGCCACAACGTCTTAAGGATGTACAGCTTTGTGTGCCAGGCACAGAGGTTGTGGGCAAGGCTTCACACCAGGAGAATGCTATCAGAAAATGTTATGCTATTTCAGCGTCTAGCCTATGATCAAGAGACAGTCTAATCATCATCTTTTACTTTATCAGCAGGCCCGGAAAGCAAACGTGGCAACGGATTATCATCACTGGGTGGCATAGAAACATAGAAAAATAGGAGCAGGAGTAGACCAGTCGGCCCTTCGATATGATCATGGCTGATCCTGTATCTCAATACCATATTCCCGCTCTCTCCCCATACTCCTTGATGCCTTTTGTGTCTAGAAATCTATCTATCTCCTTCTTAAATATATTCAGTGAATTGGCCTCCACAGCCTTCTGTGGTAGAGAATTCCACAGGTTCACCACCCTCTGAGTGAAGACATTTCTCCTCATCTCAGTCCTAAATGTCCTATCCCGTATCCTCAGACTGTGTCCCCTCGTTCAAGACTCCCCAGCAAGGGGAAACATCCTCCCTGCATCCAGTCTGTCTAGCCCTGTCAGAATTTTATACGTTTCAATGAGATCCCCTCTCATTCTTCTAAACTCTAGTGAATACAGGCCTAGTCGACCCAATCTCTCCTCATACGACAGTCCTGCCATCCCAGGAATCAGTCTGGTGAACCTTTACTGCACTCCCTCTATGGCAAGTATATCCTTTCTTAGGTAAGGAGACCAAAACTGCAGAGAGTACTCCAGGCGTGGTCTCACCAAGGCCCTGTATAACTGTAGTAAGACATCCTTGCTCCTGTACTCCAATCCTCTTGCAATGAAGGCCAACATACCATTTGCCTTCCTAACTGCTTGCTGCACCTGCATGTTTGCATCAGTGAATATACACCGAATCTCTCTTCAACTGTTGGTTAGAGAGAAACTTGGCTCTCAGATATTCAAACTTTTCACAAATTCAATGCACAGAATCTCGCTCAGCAGGTTAGGGAATTGGGTGCGGCAGTTAGCACGCCCGAGTTACATCACTCATGATTATCCAGTCATTAAAACAAATTACTGGAAGATCAGGAGCGCCATAAATCAGCCAGGGATTCTCTGATCCATACTATTCATTGGAGGCGCTGCCTGACAAAATTAATTCTCATATTCCCAAAGACTTAATCAACTTAAACAAAAAAGTGAAAACTTTCCCTCATTTCACTGTGAAGGCCGATCTCTCTCTGAAGGAGATTTGATACAGTATGAATACACAGTGCAGCAACACCTCACCTAGATGAAACATTGAAGCTCCACTGAGGAGTGCTGTGGATATCATGTCAACTGAACTTTGAGGGACTGGTTTGAGAGAGTGATAGTGGGGTAAAGATTCACTCCACTCCTGCAGTGTGCCGGGACCACATCTCACAACACTGTGCACTCCCAGCCCATGATTTTGCGTCTATTCTTGATGATATGGCTTCAGGATTTAGAGATCCATAGCATGGAAATAAAGGAAAGCACAGAACTAGGCTCTGTAGTCCATCTGGCCACTTCCAAAAACTGATCGTAGGAGACAGTTTAATCATCATCTTTTACTTCATACTAATAGCCCTCAATCACCCACTCCCTCAAATACCAATCCAATTTTCCACTGACTTTTTCCACACAGGCTGCCTCCACTGCCTCCCTGGGCAGTCCGTTCTACACATTCACCACCCTCTGTGTAAAGTAATTAAATTGGAACTCTCTGTGCACCTTCTAAGTGTGAGTCCATGTCCCCTTTCTAGAGTTTGTGGCATTCTCAAACATATTATTGGGGTTCTTATTCCCTTAAGTCTTGAATATTGAATAATATTTTACCCGAGCCTTCTCTTCTGCAGAACAAAAATTCCAACTCCTCAACCTCTGCTTAAAGTTCAGATGCCTTAAGCTCAGTATCAACATGGACAAAAGAGCTGAATTCCAGAGGTGAGGTGAGAGTGACTGCCCTTGACATCAATGCAGCATTTGACCGAGTGTGGCATCAAGGAGCCCTAGTAAAACTGAAGTCAATGGGAACCGGGGGGAAAACGCTCCACTGGCTGGAGTCATACCGAGCACAAAGGAAGATGGTTGTGGTGGTTGGAGGTCAATCATCACAGCTCCAGGACATCGCTGCAGGAGTTCATCAGGACAGTGTCCCAGGCCCAACCATCTTCAGCTGCTTCATCAATGACCTTCCCTCCATCATAAGGTCAGAAGTAGGGATGTTCGCTGATGACTGCACAGTGTTCAGCGCCATTTGCAACTCCACAGATAATGAAGCAGTCCATGCCCGCATGCAGCAAGACCTGGACAACATTCAGGCTTGGGCTGATAAGTGGCAGGTAACATTCGCGCTACACAAGTGGCGGGCAATGACTATCTCCAACAAGCGAGAGTCTAACCACCGCCCCTTGACATTCAACAGCATTACCATCGCTGAATCCCCCACCATCAACATCCTGGGGGGTCATCATTGACCAGAAACTTAACTGGACCAGCTACATAAATACTGTGGCAACAAGAGCAGGTCAGAGGCTGGGTATTCTGTGGTGAGTGTCTCACCTCCTGACTCCCCAAAGCCTTTCCACCATCTACAAGGCACAAGTCAGGAGTGTGATGGAATACTCTTCACTTGCCTGGATGAGTGCAACTCCAACAACACTCAAGAAGCTCGACACCATCCAAGACAAAGCAGCCCGCTTGATTGGCACTCCATCCACCACCTTAAACATTCACTCCCTGCACCACCAGCGTACCGTGGCTGCAGTGTAGACCATCTAAAAGATGCACTGCAGCAACTCACCAAGGCTTCTTCGGCAGCACCTCCCAAACCCGCGACCTCTCCCATCTAGAAGGGCAAGGGCAGCAGGCGCATGGGAACACCACCACCTCCAAGTTCCACTCCAAGTCACACACCATCCTGACTTGGAAGTATATCGCCGATGCTTCATCGTCGCTGGGTCAAAATCCTGGAACTCCCTCCCTAACAGCACTGTGGGAGTACCTTCACCACACGGACTGCAGCGGTTCAAGAAGGCGGCTCACCACCACCTTCTCAAGGGCAACTAGGGATGGGCAAGAAATGCTGGCCTTGCCAGCGATGCCCACATCCCATGAACGAATAAAAAAAAAACCTGGATATCCTTGCTGTCGTGCAGCAACCAGAATTAAAAATAATACTCCAGGTGTGGCCATATCATTGCCTTGTACAGACCCATTATCAAAAAAGAAAAAAAGATTTGCATTTATATAGCGCCTTTCACGACCTCAGGACATTCCAAAGCGCTTTACAGCCAATTAAGTAGTTTTGAAGTGTAGTCACTGTTGTAATCTAGGAAACACGGCAGCCAATTTGCGCACAGCAAGCTCCCACAAACAGCAATGTGATAATGACCAGATAATTTTTTTTTAAGGTGATGTTGATTGAGGGATAAATATTGGCCAAGGCACCAGGGATAACTCTCTGCTCTTTTTCAAAATAGTGCCGTGGAATCTTTTACTTGAAAGAGCAGACGGGGCCTCGGTTTAACGTCTCATCTGAAAGACGGCACTCCTTCAGCACTGCACTGGAGTGTCAGCCTAGATTTTCATGCTCAAGTCTCTGGAGTGGGACTTCAACCCACAACCTTCTGACTCAGAGGCGAGAGTACTACCACTGAGCCACGGCTGACACCTCCAGGAATTTGTGCTCTACCCCTCTGGCCATACATTGCAAGAGCTGGTTAGCTTTCCTTACTGCTGCCACACATTGCACTGTCAATTTTGATGTTAGATGTCCTGTTTTTAATCTCCAGTGACTGCACATGATGGAAATATATGACACAATGTCTGGAAATATCAAACTGAATAACATGACTTGCACCAGGCTGGAGGTTCTGCGCTCCAGTTTTCACCCTTTCCTGTTGGCAACCATTGTCGCCCACAAGGGATCTTCCAGCTCCCAACTTGGTTGAATTGGAAATTCAACGTGTGGGGTGCCCAATGACTGCCACGATAATTTAACACTTTAGAAGATATTTTCCCAGTAGTTTTAAAAGAAGGTATTCTCATGAGGATGTGATACTTACCATAATTGTATGTTTCGGAAACTTGGCCCTGACAGTTTTAACAGATTCCACAAAGTATTCTGAGTAACCGTTTGCAACATCCAGACAGATGTAATTGATGGCTGGGATTGCTTCCAGAATCATGTACAGCTTGTCCAAGTCTGTCTGGCCAGTGCCTGAGCTGACGGCTATATGCTGAAGACAGAAGGAGATCAAGGGACAGAAAGAGAGGGAATTAGAGAATGATTCCACTGGATTCTTCGTAAAGCTCTGCTGTACACAAAAAATTTAAAGGGGGCATGAGGAGTAACTTTACACACTTAGCGTGGAGCTTTGCCCACTGGGAATGCTTAAGAGAAATTTGAGTGCAGAGGTCAGCAGGCCTCGCATGTTTTTCTGTCCACCAACACTATTTGATAGAAAATCTTTCAGGTCTCACTGACCTTCATGCCCAAATTTCAATTATGTAATCCTAGCTGATGGGCACGATCTGTGCCAAGAGCCACATTCATTAAATTTACACTCACGTGTCGCTGAGCCATCAGGGAGCAGAGGTATAAGGCCCGATTATAATCCGGGGCAGGTTCGGACAGGAATCTAGGTTATAATATTAATGAGGACAAACCTGGCTGTCCATTCCTTCCGCACTGAGAACAAAGATAACTTTCCCGTGTCCCCCACCCCCACTGAGCACAAATTTCTCTTCCACTTTCCCCCACTAAGCACAAATAGTCACAGGAGATCAACCAGTGTAACCAAAATATACACAACACCACACCACTGTCTTAACTGTAAATGTAATTAGCAGGGCAGAGTGGTGACAGTGTTTTATCAGTTTCTGCAAAGGACAGATAATCTGGTGGTTCCATTTAATTCCATAATAAAACATAACATTCTCAAAAAATACCTCAAGACATTCAGGATGAGAAGCTGCAAACTTCTTCCACTCTTCCAGAGCGTAGTGTTTATGAATGGCAATAAACATCGCAAACTGGAAAAGAAACCAAAGCAGAGTCTCAGAGAGTGGACCTGTAGACAGAAAACGGGCGATCGCTGCATCTGGCCTTTCCAGTAAGAAGTAGCACTCGCAGATACCACATCTGGAGAAACACTTGCAGTGCCTCAAATGTACACTCCATTGGGAATGCCAGGATCACAGAATCGCCATTATAGAGTCACTTTTATTTACATAGTTGTTTCAACCTTGTTCAAGGTCATACATGGTTCCCCACACTTGACACCCAAGCCAGGGTATATTATCAAATAAGTAACAAACCGATAGTTTCAATTTAAGAAGATCGCCTCTTGCCTGTAAAGGTTTGTACAGAAATAAAAACAGAAAATGCTGGAGACACTCAGCAGGTCAGGCAGCATCTGTGAAGAGAGAAACAGAGTTAACGTTTCAGGTCGATGATCCTTCGTCAGAACTGGAAAAAAGCAGGAAATGGAACAGATTTTTAAGCACCCTGATCTATGGCCGAGTTGGAACTGGCTTTAACTTCATGGTGTTAGTGGCAGGCTCAAGCCAGTTTTACAGCTCATTCCTCATAGGCAGACAAGTAAAGCAAGCCGAGTGAAGGATTTCAACAGAAAAAATTAAAAAAATTTAAACTTTGTTCAAACTATGCTATGAATTATGAAACATTATGAAACAAAGAGGGTCGATGAGGGTAGCGCATTTGATGTAGTCTACATGGATTTTAGCAAGGCTTTTGACAAGGTCCCACATGGCAGACTAGTCAGAAAAGTAAAAGCCCATGGGATCCAAGGGAAAGTGGCAAGTTGGATCCAAAATTGGCTCAGTGGCAGGGAGCAAAGGGCAATGGTCGACGGTTTTTTTTGTGACTGGAAAGCTGTTTCCAGTGGGGTTCAGCAGGGCTCAGTAACAGGTCCCTGGCTTTTTGTGGTATATATCAATGATTTAGACTTCAATGTAATAGTCATGATTAAGAAGTTTGCATATGATACAAAACTTGGCTGTATGGTTGATAGTGAGGAAGAAAGCTGTAGACTGAAGGAAGGTATCAATGGACTGGTCAGCTGGGCAGAATAGTGGCAAATGGAATTCAATCTGGAGAAGTGTGAGGTAATGCATTTGGGGAGGGCTAACAAGGCAAGGGAATACACAATAAATGGTAGGATACTGAGAAGTGTAGAGAAACAGAGACACCTTGGAATGCATGTCTACAGATCCCTGAAGATAGCAGGACAGGTAGATAAGGTGGTTAAGAAGGTATACAGGATACTTTCCTTTATCAGCCAAGGCACAGAATATAAGAGCAGGGAGGTTATGTTTGAATTGTATAAAACACTAGGTAGGCCACAGCTAGAATACTGTGCACAGTTCTGGTCAGCACATTAAAAGAAAGATGTGATTGCACTAGAGGGTACAAAGGAGATTTACGAGGATGTTGCCAAGACTGCAGAATCTTAGCTATGAGGAAAGATTGGATAGGCTGGGGTTGTTTTCTTTGGAACACAGGAGGCTGAGGGGAGACTTAATTGAGGTGTATAAAATTATGAGGGGCCTGGATAGCGTGGATAGGAAGGACCTAGTTTCCTTAGCAGAGGGGTCGATAACCAGGGAGCATAAATTTAAAGTAATTAGTAGAAGGATTAGAGGGAAGTTGAGGAGAACATTTTTCACCCAGAGGGTGGTGGGGGCCTTGCACTCACTGCCTCAAAGGGTGGTCGAGGCAGAAACCCTCATCACATTTAAAAAGTACTTGGATATGCACTTGAAGTGCCGTAACATACAAAACTACGGACCAATAGCTGGAAAGTGTGATTCGGCTGCATAGCTCTTTTTCGGCCGGTACAGACATTTTGGGCTAAATAGCCTCCTTCTGTGCCATAAATTTCTAAATTTCTATGATTCTGTACCTTCTCCAATATTACTTTATAATATTCAACATTGAAAGATTGCAAATGAGCTGTGGTATAGTAGATTCTATACAGTATCGACTGTCATAATAGTCCTGTAGTTAGCCAAGTCCCTGGTATTCTAGTGAGGGTGGGATATGTGTCCATCTGGTGGTAATTACTACAACTAGTTCCTAATCAACTAATGTTGTGTGTAAGGAGTAAATAAGCAGTCTTGTGATGGATTATGTATTTGTAATGCTGCTGGTGGAGGTCTCGACATGGTGGTGCCATTGAAGGTCATGGGGGTGTGGTTGGGCTTTTTCTTGTTGGAGATGGTCATTATCTGGCATTGATGTGGTATGAATGTAATCTGCTACTTTTCAGCCCAAGCTTGGATATTGTCCAAGTCCTGTTGTGGGCTAGCATGGGTTGCTTCATTATTGGAAGAGTTGTGAATGGAGCTGAACACTGTGAAATCATCAGCAAACAGCCCCATTCCTGGCCTTATGACAGCGCGAAGGTCATTAATGAAGCAGGCGATGATGGCTGGGATGAGAATGCTCCCCAGAGGAACTCTTACATTGATGTGCTGAGGCTGTGATGATTGACCTCCAACAGCCACCACCATCTTCCTGTGCGTCAGGTATGACTCCAGCCATTGGAGGGATTTCCCCTTGACCCTCACTGGCCTCAGCCTTGCTAAGGCTCCTTGGTGCCATTACTTTGTCAAATACCACCTTGGTGTTGAGGGCAGATGCTCTCGCCTCTCCTCTGGCATTCAGCTCTTGTGTCCATGCCTGCATCAAGGCTGCAATGAATCTGCAACTGCATGGTTCTGATGGAACCCAAAACCGTTGGGTGCACATATCAGGAATTTGGGCACGGAGGTCAGTGAGCCCCACACGACTCTCCATCCATTAACAGTACAATTGTAGTGTAAATGCAGCTTAAATCCAGAGTCACTGCCCAAGGAAATTTGTTTACTCTGACTCTGGATTTACATTTCAGATGTTTATGATCAGTGTGAAGTTTGCATTACTTTCAATTACATTAAGATTTTGTCTTTTTTTTCAGTGTCTGACCACTTGAATTAAAATTTTCTACAGGACCGACTTTACTTCGTTAGACAGTTTCAACAACAACAACTTGTATTTATATAGCGTCTTTAACATAGTAAAATGTCCCAAGCGTTTTACAGGAGTGTAATAAAACAGAAAATTGACACTGAGCCACATAAGAAATTAGGGCAGATGACCAAAAGCTTGGTCAAAGAGGTAGGTTTTAAGGAGCGTCTTAAAGAAGGAAAGAGAGAGGTAGAAAGGCGGAGAGGTTAATAAGAACATAAGAAATAGGAGCAGGAGTAGGCCATTTGGCCTTTCGAGCCTGCTCCACCATTCAATAAGATCATGGCTGATCTTCTACCTCATCTCCACATTCCTGCACTATCCCCATATCCCTTGATTCCCTTAATATTCAAAAATCTATCGATCTTTGTCTTGAATATACTCAACGACTAAGCCTCCACAGCCCTTTGGGGTAGGGAATTCCAAAGATTCACCACCCTCGGAGTATAGAAATTTCTCCTCCTCTCAGGCCTAAATGGCTGACCCCTTATTCTGAGACAGTGACCCCTGGTTCTAGACTCCCCAGCCAGGGGAAACATCCTCCCTGCATCTACCGTCAAACCCCTTAAAAATGTTGTATGTTTCAATGAGATCACCTCTCATTCTTCTAAACTCTAGAGAATATAGGCCCAGTCTACTCAATCTCTCCTCATAGGACAGTCTCCCCATCCCAGGAACCAGTCTGATGAAGCTTCATTGCACTCCTTCTATGGCAAGTATATCCTTCCTTAGGTAAGGAGACAAAAACTGTACACAATACTCCAGGTGTGGTCTCACCAGGGCCCTATATAATTGTAGTAAGACGTCTTTACTCTTGTACTCAAATCCTCTTGTAATAAAGGCCAACATACCATTTGCTTTCCTAATTGCTTGCTGTACCTGCATGTTAACTTTCAGTGATTCATGTACAAGGACACCCAGGTCCCTCTGAACACCATTTCCCAATCTCTCACCATTTAAAAAATACTCTGCTTTTCTAGTTTTCCTACCAAAGTGGATAACTTCACATTTCTCCACATTATATTCCATTTGTCATGTTCTTGCTCACTCACTTAGCCTGTCTATATCCCCTTGAAGCCTCCTTGCATCCTCCTCACAACTTACATTCCCACCCAGCTTTGTATCATCAGCAAACTTGGATATATTACATTTGGTCACCTCATCCAAATCATTGATGCAGATTGTGAATAGCAGAGGCCCAAGCATTGATCCTTGTGGTACCCCACTAGTTAAAACCTGCCAACCCGAAAATGACCCATTTATTCCTACTCTCTGTTTTCTGTCTGTTAACCAATCCTCAATCCATGCTAGTATATTACCCCCAATCCCATGAGCCCTTACTTTGTTTAATAACCTCTTGTGTGGCACCTTATCGAATGCCTTCTGAAAATCCAAATACACCACATCCACTGGTTCTCCCTTATCTATTCTGCTAGTTACAACCTCAGAAAATTCTAACAGATTTGTCAAACACGATTTCCCTTTCATAAATTCGTGTTGACTTTGCCCAATCCTATTATTATTTTCAAAGTGCCCTGTTACCACATCCTTAATAATAGATTCTAGCATTTTCCCTACTACTGATGTCAGGGTAACTGGTCTGTAATTCCCCGTTTTCTCTCTCCCTCCTTTCTTAAATATTGCAGTTACATTTGCTACCTTCCAATCTGCGGGAACCGTTCCAGAATCTATGGAATTTTGGAAAATGACAACCAATGCATCCACTATCTCTATAGCCACCTCTTTCAAAACCCTAGGATGTAGACCATCAGGTCCAGGGGATTTATCAGCTTTCAGTTCCATCAATTTCTCCAGTACTATATTTTTACGAATACTAATATCTTCCAGTTCCTCATTCTCGCTAGAGCCTTGGTTTTCCACTATTTTCAGGAAGTTTTTTGCGTCTTCTTCCGTGAATACAGACACACAGGGCGCGGTTATGCCAGCCCTGGGGAGGCGGGTATGGAGGCGGGATTGTCAGGAAAATGGCAGAATCTGGGGGCGGGTGCCCATCCCGCCCCCAACCCGCCTCCATGCCATCTCGCCAAGAGGCAGGTAGCCAACCCGCGCCGGGTCCCGTCTCCTTGGAGGCGGGAAGGGAATACAGCCACTTAACTGCCTGTTAACAGGTAGTTAACAGGCAGATAAGAGGATTATCCCCATTTTACCCACACAAGTGCGGGATTCCCGAAGGCTGCGAACCCCGCCAGGGTCACCGAGGCGAGCAGTGGGTCTGCGGGGGTTGGAGGGGTGCAAAAGTGCGCTGTGAAGGTAAGTGATGGGTGCAAGTGTGGAGAGGTGATTATGTGAGGTAAGTGGAAAGTGTTAGAAAAAGTTTACTTACCTTTGTTTCTTCCTGCAGGCTTCAAGAGTTGGGGATGCGGAAAGTCTCGCATCTCCGCAGCAGAGATGACAGATGGCTGCTGCATTCTCCAATACAGCATCCATCTAATTTCTGCTAAAGAAAGAGGTTTGATGAGTCTTGAATTCAAGAACTCATCAAACTACAGAGAAGTCAGTGTTTGACAGCTTCACAGAGCTGTCAAACGATGACAATTCATCTGACAGATGAAACGTCATACGCTAACGTTCTCTGTAACCGGTTTTCCTTTAATTGGCCCGCTGAGCGGGCTTAACAAGGTCAATCAAGGGAAAATAGCGTGGCTTGGCCAGAAGTTGATGGAGGCGGGACTAAAACCCGGCAAGTGGGAGTTCCGCCTCCAAAAGCTCCCCATTGGCAAAATCCAGCCCAAAG
Organism: Squalus acanthias; assembly: GCA_030390025.1. Lineage (NCBI taxonomy): Eukaryota > Metazoa > Chordata > Chondrichthyes > Squaliformes > Squalidae > Squalus > Squalus acanthias. Next base: position 46,053,860 of record CM059428.1, on the reverse strand, counting down.
TATTTGTTTAATTTCTCTGCCATTTCCTTATTCCCCATTATAACTTCTCTTGTCTCAGCCTGTAAGGGACCCACATTTACTTTTGCTAATCTTTTCCTTTTTACATATCTATAGAAGCTTTTACAGTCTGTTTTTATGTCTTTCGCTAGTTTACTCTCATATTCTATTTTCCCTTTCTTTATCAACTTCTTGGTCCTCCTTTGCTGAATTCTAAAATCCTCCCAATCCTCAGGCTTACTACTCTTTTTGCAATATTACAAGCCTCTTCCTTTGATCTAGTACTATCTTTAACTTCTCTTGTTAGCTATGGTTGGACCATTTTTCCTGTGGGGTTTTTGTGCCTTAAAGGAATGTATATTTGTTGTAAATTATGTATTAATTATTTAAATGCTAGCCATTGCTTCTCTACCATCATACCTTTTAATATAGTTTCCCAATCTACCACAGCCAACTCGCCCCTCATACCTACGTAGTTTGCTTTGGTTAGATTTAAGACCCTAGTTTCGGATTTAATTAAATCACTTTCAAACGCAATATAAAATTCTATCATATTATGGTCACTCTTCCCTAAAGGTCCCTTTACTACAAGGCTATTAATTAACCCTTTCTCATTGCACAATATTAGATCTAAAATAGCCTGTTCCCTAGTTGGTTCCTCAACATACTGATCTAGAAAACTATCTTGCATACATTCCATGAATTCGTCCTCCACACTATTACTGCAAATTTGGTTTGCCCAGTCTATATGTAGATTAAAGTCCTGCATGATTACTGTATTACCCTTGTTACATGCGCCTCTAATTTCCTGATTTATACTCTGCCCTACATTACAACTACTGTTTGGGGGCCTATAAACAACTCCCACCAATGTTTTCTGCCCCTTGCTGTTTCTTAGCTCTACCCAAATTGATTCTACTTCTTGATTTTCGGAGCTAAGATCCTTTCTCTTTACTGTCTTTACCCCATCCTTTATTATCAGGGCTACCCCTCCTCCTTTTCCATTTTGCCTACCTCTTCTAAAAGTTAAGTATCCTGGAATATTTAGTTCCCAACCTTGGCCACTTTGCAACCACGTCTCCATTATGGCTATTAGAACATACCTGTTAATTTCTATCTGCGCTATTAATTCATCTATTTTGTTGCGAATGCTTCGCGCATTCAGATATAGTGCCTTTAGCTTTGACTTATTCCTATTTTTCCCTGATGTCACCTTTGTCACTGATTACTTATTACATTTTTTACTCTCTCTGTCCCTTCCTGACCCACTCTGCTTATTTTTACCCAAAACACTACTCTGCTCTACAGCTTTGACATTTCTCTCGCTGCTTTTAAATTTACTCTTTCCTGAATCCTCCCACCCCCGCCTTCATTAGTTTAAAGCCTTGTCTACTGCCCTAGTTATTCGGTTCGCCAGGAAACTGGTCCCAGCCCGGTTTAAGTGGAGGCCATCCCAATAGAACAGCTCCCTCTTTCCTCAGTACTAGTGCCAGTGCTCCATGAACTGAAACCCCTTCCTCCCACACTACTCTTTGAGCCACGCATTTAAACCTCTAATCTGTTTGTCCCTATGTCAATTTGCGCGTGGCTCAGGTAACAATCCAGAGATTATTACCTTTGAGGTTCTGCTTTTTAATTTGGATCCTTGCTCCTCAAACTCCTTCAGCAGAACCTCATTCCTAGTTCTACCTATGTCGTTGGTTCCTACGTGGACCACGACAACAGGATCCTCCCCCTCCCACTCCAAGTTCTTCTCCAGCTGTGAGGAGATGTCTTTAACCCTGGCACCGGGCAGGCAACACAACCTTCAAAACTCTTGGTCGTGGCTGCAGAGAACAGTATCTATCCCCCTGACTATACTATCCCCTACCACAACTACATTCCCTTTCACTCCCCCCACTTGAATGGCCTCCTGCACCATGTTGCGATGGTCAGCTTGCTCATCCATCCTGCAGGCTTTTCCCTCATCCACACAGGCAGCAAGAACCTCATACCTGTTGGACAAGGGCAAAGGCTGAGGCTCCTCCAGCACTGCACCTGGGGCCCCCTTACCTGCCTGAGTTGCAGTCACACCCTCCTGTCCCTGACCACTAACCAGACCTGTACCACTACCTAACCTTAGCAGTGTGATTGCCCCCTGGATCAAAGTGTCCAGGTAACTCTCCCCATCCCTGATGCTCCGCAATTTCTGCACCTCAGACTCCAGCTCAAAAACTCCGAGCTGAACTTCCTCAAGATGCAGGCACTTACTACAAACATGGTTGATCGTGCTCTCCACAAACTCTCACATGCTGCAGTTGCGGCACACCACCTGCACTGTTATCCCTATATGACCTTGTTTTATTTAATTTAATTTAATTTGTATTTAAGTAACTTAGTTTACAGTGTAGTTTCTTGACTACTTACTTGATCTAGATTAAGTTAAGGGTACTGAAATTAAATATCTATCTGTAACACAAAGCATTACAAGTAGTGTAGGCAAAAACCAACAACTCCTTCCCCCTCTTCTCCGAATTCTCACTCTTTCCAAATTCCCAAATAAAACACTGTTCAAGTCCACTCCGTTTAATCCCGCTCTGTGCAGACCGCCTGTGCAGGTTTAGGGAGGGAGTTCCAGAGCTTAGGACCTAGGCAGCTGAAGGCACGGCCACCAATGGTTGAGTGATTATAATCATAGATGCTCCAGAGGGCAAAATTTGAGGAGCGCAGATATCTCAAGGGGTTGTGGGGCTGAAGGAGATTACAGAGATAGGAAGGGGCGAGGCCATGGAGGGATTTGAAAACAAGGATGAGAATTTTGAAATCGAGGTGCTGCTTGACCGGGAGCCAATGTAGGTTAGCAAGCACAGGGGTGATGGGCGAACGGGACTTGGTGCGAGTTAGGACACGGGCAGCAGAATTTTGGATGACCTCAAGTTTACGTAGGGTAGAATGTGGGAGGCCAAGAATAGTCAAGTCTAGAGGTAACAAAGGCATGGATGAGGGTTTCAGCAGCAGATGAGCTGAGGCAAGGGTGGAGACGGGCAATGTTACGGAGGTGAAAATAGGCAGTCTTAGTTATGCCGCGGATATGTGGTCGGAAGCTCATTTCAGGGTCAAATGTGACACCAAGGTTGCGAGCAGTCTGGTTCAGCCTCAGACATATGCTGGGGAGAGGAATGGAGTTGGTGGCTAGGGAATGGAGTTTCTGGCAGGGCCCGAAGACAATGGCTTTGGTTTTCCCTATATTTAATTGGAGAAAATTTCTGCTCATCCAGTACTGGATGTCGGACAAGCAGTCTGTCAATTTAAAGACTGTGGAGGGGTCGAGAGAAGTAGTGGTGAGGTAGAGCTGGGTGTCGTCAGCATACATGTGGAAACTGACGCTATGTTTTCGGATGATGTCGCCAAGGGGTAGCATATAGATGAAAAATAGGAGGAGGCCAAGGATAGATCCTTGGGGGACCCCAGAGGTAACGATGCGGGAGCTGGAAGAGATTTTTTGGTTACGATTAGATAGATAAGAACGGAACCAGGCGAGTGCAGTCCCACCCAGCTGGACGATGGTGGAGAGGCGTTGGAGGAGGATGAAGTGGTCAACCGTGTCAAAGGCTGCAGACAGGTCGAGAAGGACGAGGAGGGATTGTTTACTTTTGTCACAGTCACAAAGGATGTCACTTGTGACTTTGATGAGCCGTTTCAGTACTGTGGCAGGGGCAGAAACCGGATTGGAGAGATTCAAACATGGAGTTCCGGGAAAGATGGGCACGGATTTGGGAGGCGACAACACGTTCAAGGACTTTGGAGGGGAAAGGGAGGTTGGAGATGGGGCGGTAGTTTGCAAGGATGGAGGGGTTGGTTTTTTGAGGAGAGGGGTGATGATGGCAGATTTGAAGGGGAGGGGGACAGTACCTGAGGAGAGAGAACCGTTAACAATATCAGCTAACATGGGAGCCAGAAAAGGAAGTTGGATGGTCAGCAGTTTAGTGGGAATAGGGTCGAGGGAGCAGGAAGTGGGTCTCATGGACAAGTTGAGCGTGGAAAGGTCAAGAGGGGAGATCAGAGAGAAACTGGAGAAAGATGCGAGTTCAGGGCTAGGGCAGGGGGGAACTTTAGAAGAAGTTTGGACCAGTGGGCTAGGGGAAGGAAGGGAAGTGGCAGAGGCAGCTGATCGGATGGTCTCAATCTCAGAGACAAAGAAGTCCATGAGCTCCTCGCACTTCTTGTTGGAGGTGAGTGTGGAGGAGACAGGAGAGAGGAGTTTAAGAAGACGGTTAGCAGTAGAAAATAGTAGCCGGGGGTTATCTTTGCATTCCAGAATGATCCTGGAATAGTGAGCAGACAAGAGTAGGACCCGATAATGCATTATGTGGTCCAGCCAGATCTGACGGTGAATGGCTAAACCAGTTGTCCGCCATATCCGTTCAAGTCTGCGTCCCTTGGACTTGAGGGAGCGAAGATGTGGGCCGTACCAGGGGGAATGGCCAGGGTGAGAGAGAGTCATGATTTTAATAGGGACTAGGGCATCAAAGGTGGTGGTGAGGGTGTGGTTGAGCAGAGCTGCAGAAATGTCGTGGTGAATGGAGGGCCAAAGGCTGGACAGTTGGGATTTCGTAAGTGCAGTTGTAAGAGAGTTGGCAGAGAGTTTTTTTCCAGGGGCAGACACAGATGGAAGTAGGATGTGGGTGGAGAGCAATACACGGAAGTGTTCAGAGATGACCTTATCTTCGATTGACACGGTGGGAGTAGCGAGGCCACGAGAGATGGCAATGTCAACGGGGTGGAACAATGTGAGATGCTCAAAGGAGGAGAAAGTGCCAGAGGAGTAAGGAGACAGACCCAGGTGTGATTTGGTGATGAAAGCCACACCACCACCACGGTGGTCTGGGTGGGGCAAGTGGTGGAAGGTATAGCCAGGCAGGGAGGCTTCTTTTAAGGGTGAGGTGTCATCACCCCTCAACCAAGTTTCTGTCAGGGCCATGACATCGATGCAATGATCTACGATAAGTTAATGGGTGACAAGGGCCTTGTTCGCAAGTGAATGGACATTCTGCAGGGAGATGCGGAGAGAGTCGGTGATGGCTGATCCACTGCCAGCATCCACAGGGTCAGCGCTGGGAGGGGTGAGTTGGACGGGGAGGAGATTGGCAAGATTAGCCCCCTGCAGGCACGCTGGATGGGAAGGTCGGCGAGAGAGTAGGATGGGACAGCTGGGTTTGCTACTCATGAGGAGACAGCGACGAGTGCCACGGTGGGCCCTTCGTAGGATGCCAAGAGAGGCACAGAGGGAAGCTGTAGGCTTATCTAAGAAGGAGTTAAGCCTGGGACGGCGGCAGGAGAGTAGGAAGGTTGAAGAGTAATGAAGGGTTGGGGTAGGGATTTGGAAGGGCAGAGTATCCGAGAGAGGAGAGATGAAGGGCGGCATGACAACAGGAGAGACCAGTGAGGGAGGGATAGAGAGAAAAGAAAAAGGGGGGAGAAAAAAGTGGAAATGGAAGTGAACGGCTTGGGTCTGGAGCGGCAGCCAAAATGCGCACGCAAATGGACACGGAAAAATTCAAGTTACATAGGCCTGGTTATGTAGCAATTATAGGGTTGCATATTTCCTGGTTGTAGCAGGGAATAGGTTGGTGACAATAGTAGGGAGACCAGAGTTAAAGTCGGAGGTCCCATGGAGGAAAAAAGTTGACATAGGTAGGAAGGAGTCAGCGTGGAGCATCGGCGAATTGTTGTCCAAGTTCGGAGACAGGTGTAGCAGGCGAGTGAAGTCCAGAAGCTATTTGAAGGATAGAGAGTTGGACGATGGAGGTTATTGCCGTGGCAATGAGAATCAGTTGCGGTGCAGGAAGATGATGATGAAGTTGACGCGAAGTTGGAGGCCACCGTAGATCAGAAGCAGCGGAGAAAATATAAAACCACAAGCCAGAGACCAACAAAGCATTAGAATGTGTCACCCAGCTCATCAGACAAACAGCAACTAGCAGAAACCAACAAAGTTGAAATACCAGTCGAACAAGTCACCCAGCTCAGCAGAGAAACAGTCACAGTGGGAAGATGATTTTCTAGCAGCAATTTTTTGACACAACAAATGATCCTTACCGTGTAATCCAGTGTAGTCCAATGCAGAAACATAGTCTTGATGTCGTGAGAAGTTCAGGAATTCGGAAACCAAATTTGAGAAGCAGATAACTTGTAGTTAACTTGTAGTTAGGGCTAAATTGCACTAACTGATGGAGGCTGGGGAACTTGAACAGTGGAAGCAAGGAGATTTGGGAGAGAAAGGGCAAAGGATGGCAGGCAATTCCCATGGATAGAAGTGAAGAGCTGCAGAGCTCCTTATGGAACTGTCAGCCTAGCGGCAGCCATCTTGATTCCATGTGGCTTTAAGTTTCCATGTGGATGACCACGTGCCACTGAGTAAAATGATCCTGTGTGCTGTGATAATCACACACACAGTTTTGCACTCTTGCTCTCTCTCTCTCTGCCATGTTCAACACATCCACCTTTCAGCACTGCCCAATATAAGTTTTGGCTTCACTTCATAGTCCTGTATGTACATATATATATGTATAGTTACTAAACATATAAATGACCTGCCCTTGAACCAGTAACACCTGTGAGTTGAATGCTCTACTTAACTACAGTGTTTATTTTATTTTCTCTTCCCCATTTTGGTTTTAGGTTTTGGAAACACATTTGTTAACGGGTGCATTGGAGAAGGTACTATACTAAACAGTTGTGTGTCTGCCAATTAGAAAGCTGCTTTGCTATACTTGTGAAAAACACAAACTTGATTCAAGAGGGGATGACAATTTTATCTTATGATTTAAAAAATATTATACACCTGTGATGCAAATTTGTGGCAATGGGGAAGGGGCTTCAAATTCCTTCCCTAACAGTTACTTCCCCCCCATACTGACTAACACCATAAGCCTGCTCTGCCATTCAATAAGATCATGGCTGATCTTCTACCTCATCTCCACTTTCCTGCACTATCCCCATATCCCTTGATTCCCTTAATATCCAAAAATCTATCGATCTCTGTCTTGAATATACTCAACGACTGAGCCTCCACAGCCCTCTGAGGTAGAGAATTCCAAAGATTCACTACCCTCTGAGTGAAGAAATTTCTCCTCATCTCAGTCCTAAATGGCCGACCCCTTATTCTGAGACTGTGACCCCTGGTTCTAGACTCCCCAGCCAGGGCAAACATCCTCCCTGCATCTACCCTGTCAACTCCTGTAAGAATTTTGTATATTTCAATGAGAGCACCTCTCATTCTTCTAAACTCTAGAGAATATAGGCCTAGTCTACTCAATCTCTCCTCATAGGACAATCCCCTCATCCCAGGAACCAGTCTGGTGAACCTTCGTTGCACTCCCTCTATGGCAAGTATATCCTTCCTTAGGTAAGGAGACAAAAACAATACTCCAGGTGTGGTCTCACCAGGGCCCTATATAATTGCAGTAAGACATCGTTACTCTTATACTCAAATCCTCTTGTAATAAAGGCCAACATACCATTTGCTTTCCTAATTGCTTGCTGTACCTGCATGTTAACTTTCAGTGATTCGTGTACAAGGACACCCAGGTCCCTCTGAACACCAACATTTCCCAATCTCTCACCATTTAAAAAATACTCTGCTTTTCTATTTTTCCTACCAAAGTGGATAACCTCACATTTCTCCACATTATATTCCATTTGTCATGTTCTTGCCCATTCACTTAGCCTGTCTACATCCCCTTGAAGCCTCCTTGCATCCTCCTCATAACTTACATTCCCACCCAGCTTTGTATCATCAGCAAACTTGGATATATTACATTTGGTCCCCTCATTCAAATCATTGATGTGAATAGCGGAGACCCAAGCACTGATCCTGGCGGTACCCCGCTAGTTACAGCCCGCCAACCCAAAAATGACCGGTTTATTCCTACTCTCTGTTTTCTGTCCGTTAATCAATCCTGTTACCACGTCCTTAATAATAGATTCTAGCATTTTCCCTACTAATGACGTCAGGCAAACTGGTCTGTAGTTCCCCGTTTTCTTTCTCCTTCCTTTCTGAAATAGTGGGGTTACATTTGCCACCTTCCAATCCCCGGGAACCGTTCTAGAATAATGGAATTTTGTAAAATAACAACCAATGCATCCACTATCTCTATAGCCACCTCTTTCAAAACCCTAGGATGTAGGCCATCAGGTCCAGGGGATTTATCGGCTTTCAGTCCCATTAATTTCTCCAGTACTATTTTTTTACTAATACTCATTTCTTTCAGTTCCTCATTCTCACTAGACCCTTGGTTTTGCACTAATTCAAGGACGTTTTTTGCGTCTTCATCCGTGAAGACAGACGCAGAGTATTTGTTTAACTTCTCAGCCATTTCCTTATTCCCCATTATAACTTTTCCTGTCTCGGTCTGTAAGGGACCCACATTTACTTTCGCTAATCTTTTCCTTTTTACATACCTATAGAAGCTTTTACAGTCTGTTTTTATGTCTCTCGCTAGTTTACTCTCATATTCTATTTTCCCTTTCTTTATCAATTTCTTGGTCCTCCTTTGCTGAATTCTAAAATCCTCCCAATCCACAGGCTTACTACTCTTTATGGCAACATTATAAGCCTCTTCCTTTGATCTAATATTATCTTTAACTTTTCTTGTCAGCCACGGTTGGACCACTTTTCCTGTGGGATTTTTGTGCCTTAAAGTAATGTATATTTGTTGTAAATTATGTATTAATTATTTAAATGCTAGCCATTGCTTCTCTGTCAAATCTTTTAATGTAGTTTCCCAATCTACCTTACCCAACTCGCCCCTCATACCTACGTAGTTTGCTTTGTTTAGATTTAAGACCCTAGTTTCGGATTTAACTAAATTACTTTCAAACTCAATATAAAATTCTATTATATTATGGTCACTCTTCCCTAAAGGCCCCTTTACTACAAGGCTATTAATTAACCCTTTCTCATTGCACAATACTAGATCTAAAATAGCCTGTTCCCTAGTTGGTTCCTCAACATACTGATCTAGAAAACTATCTTGCATACATTCCATGAATTTGTCCTCCACATTATTACTGCAAATTTGGTTTTCCCAGTCTATATGTAGATTAAAGTCCCCCATGATTACTGTATTACCCTTGTTAAATGCGCCTCTAATTTCCTGATTTATACTCTGTCCTACATTACAACTACTGTTTGGGGGCCTATAAACAACTCCCACCAATGTTTTCTTCCCCTTGCTGTTTCTTAGCTCCACCCAAACTGATTCTACTTCTTGATTTTCAGAGCTAAGATCCTTTCTCTCTACTGTCTTTATCCCATCCTTTATTATCAGGACTACCTCTCCTCCTTTTCCATTCTGCTAATCTCTTCTCAAAGTTAAGTATCCTGGAATATTTAGTTCCCAACCTTAGCCACTTTGCAACCGCGTCTCTGTAATGGCTATTAGATCAAACCTGTTCATTTCTATCTGCACTATTAATTCATCTATTTTGTCGTGAATGCTTCGCGCATTCAGATATAGTGCCTTTAGCTTATTTCTATTTTTCCCTGATATCACCTTAGTCACCGATGCCTTATTACCTTTGTTACTCTATCCCTTCCTGACCCACTCTGCTTATTTTACCCAAAACTCCACTCTGCTCTAGAGCCTTGACATTTCTCTCACTGCTTTTAAATTTACTCTTTCCTGAATCCACCAGTAACCATCTGAGATTGATCTGAATGATTTACCTTCATTAGGATGGGCACAATAGCCTCTGTACAGCAACAAAGCTGTGGTAAATCATACTTAATGGTTTCTCTGGTAAATGTAAATAGTTGTGTTCAAATTAAGCTTAACTAATGGAGAGCTGGGTGGTGCAGTGCGTTGTAACACTGCAGTAAGTAAACAAGCTGTCCTTCTCCAACCAAGGGAAAAATAATTAAAGGCCTTTGTGAGTAGACTGTAAAGGTCACAAGTAAAATAACAGGTGCTGCTATATTCTAAGTCCCAGGGGACACAATTGATCATCGACTAACAGAAAAGAAGGATTATTAAACCATCACCTGATATTGGCAAAACAACACAGCTCAGTATGACTCATTGTCAAATCCTCCGTGTGGCCTAATTACACAGCCAATGGGTAAACACACGCATAAAAAAGTTTATCCTGAAACAAAAAGTTACCCACCTTACTTAAAACTTCTGCCATTTCAAACGTACCAACTGTATCCATGTTGGCTGCGATAATGGGAATTCCAGTGAAAGTCTGTTTGGAGTTTCGGAACGTGAAGGTTCGTTTGAGATCCACCTGCAGAGATGAAAAAACAACCTTGAAACAGGCCCCTCATTCCACTCACTTAAACTCGTCTCTTTTCATTGATCCTGGGGTCCCAAAGCCAGTTCACATCTACTTTTTAATGCTTCTTGTCGTTTTTCCGCTATGTATAATTTCCCCCACTACTATCGTATTTTTCTTGCTCCCCAGGCTAGCTCCCTAAATCTGTTGGCCAACAGAGCTGAATGATCCCGATTCGCAACGATATTGCCAGTTTACCCACCAATAAGGATGATAGGAATGAACTCTCTTCTCTAGCTATTATTTTTCCCACTCCCTACTACTGATAAGTTGACCAAGGCTGGAATTCTTTCTTTGACAGCACCTCCCAAACAATGTCCCGTTAGCTCCACTGCCTCCTGTGCGGCCTGCCTCCCCCAATGCGTGGCCCATTCAGATTTTTGCGCATGCACAGTATCTACAATGTAAAAACCGGTGAGCAGCCTGCACGGGACATCTCAGACCACTGCACGGCCTCGCGCACACCTTGGCTGGAACTCTGCTCCCAAACCCGTGACCTCCACCACCTAGAAGGACATTGGGGCACATGGAAATATCATCATCTCCAAGTTTTCCTCCAAATCACACACCATACTGACTTGGACGTATATTGCCATTCCTTCATCATCGCTGGATCAAAATCTTGGAACTCCCTTCACCACACAGACTGCAGCGCTTCAAGAAGGCGGCTCACCACCACCTTCTCAAGAGGAAACTAGGGAAGGGCAATAAATGCCGGACTTGCCAGTGACGCCCACATTCCAAGAATGAATAAAAAAAACATTCATAACCTCAGATGGAAGGACAATTGTGAGTATCAGTCAATGCATCAGAATTTTTAGACCAAATGTGCCAGTGTTTCAATGGCTACTTCTCACTCGTGAACGTTATTTACTTGAACTCAGCAAGTTGCGGAGTCTATAGTTTCTGCCGTGTTTTCTTCCCCCACTGGTGGTAGTAACGGTCATGCAAAACATTCACTCTTGTGCCATTTGTAGCATTGCCTCCCTTCATTATCAGTTTATTCACATTCCATCTGCCTGTTTCATTTAAAGCCCACACGTTATCATGAATTTCTTAGATGGGAGGAATCATTTGCAGTGGACACTGTGACGAATGCTCTCTGAGGGACGCTGGCTCCTCCAAAAAAAAGCAAGACGTGTACGTGTGATAAATGGATTTACGCACATTGACTGAACAGTAGAAACATGATATGTGTGCCCGAAGTAGCACCAGGCAAATCATTCATCCTTTTGTTTTTTGGCTGGAACCCAAAGTCAACTGTGCGGAGTGTTGTGGAACAGTAATGTCAGATGGAGCGAAACAATCAGAACATGTGTAGTCTCCTTATCATTGCCAGTTCAAGACATGGCACTAGGAGTCAAAAAGAACTAACCAGGATGCAAACCATTCAATTAATTAACTGAAAAGACACAGCTCTTTGTTAATTTGGCTAAGTGAAGCTGAAATCAGGATCCTATTACGAGTTGCATCCATAAAAGTGAAGATGGATTGCTTTTGAAGTGCTGCTATATTTAACTACTTTCATTCTTTTCCTAAGAGTGCCTACAATTAAATTAACATTGATGCTGGGAACAAAGCTACTGCTGAAAATAATACTGCACTTGCCGCCATTGCTAGTTGCCAACTGAAGTGCTGGTGTAGATTAATGTATAGAGGATATTGGATGCCTGTCAATGAATGACAAGACAGTAATTCAATCAAAGAGGTTCAGATGATGTCAAAGCGTGAGAGGAAAGATTTGTCAACAACACCCCAAATTGGATTACTGTCGTATAATTAACCAGCAGTCTTCTAATATTCTTTATAAATGGTAGTAAATTTTTTGAAATATTTTATCGTAAAATACACTTCAGCAGCTAAGGTGACACTACCAAAACCATTGATGTTCCAATGATTGAGCACAGCTCTTAGGGTTGTGTGTTCCTGTTGTGTGATACAGAACCTCACAGAATGTGAATTTGTATTGTCGGATCTCAAAGAACACGGTTTCTGAAGTTATTTGGATGGTTTATACAGAAAATAGTTACTACCTACTATACATCATACAACTAGAATACTGGAGAGCTTGGCAAATTGCAAGATTGTTGTCCAATAGATAACTCCAGATGATATCAAAAAACTATGAGAGTGATTCTTTGAGCAATTTGTGGTTATTATGTCAATACTGAGATGGGAATATTGCCTTAAGTTCAGTGAAAGGCATCAGGTATTACCTACATTTACAGCCAAAGGGTAATTTTGTGAGGCTGCGCTCCCAGCTCCAAGCCTCACTAAAGGCAAGCGAGAGAGATTAGAAATAAGCTACATCACTATAGGACTGATTCTGCGACCCACACTTGTGTCCAGTGAAGTTCTATGCTAGGAGCCTTGCGTCATAAAATTGCCTTCTTATTTACCTGATAGGGAATCTTTTTCCAGTACTCATATCAATGTGAACGCAAATATTATTTAATGGCAGTCAGTTTTTTTGATGTCATACTTTATTGTTTTCTTTGAAGAGTCATTGGCTTATAAATTCAATCGCATACACCCATTTTTCAGGCGCTAAACAAACACATAAAGCTTCAATATGGCAGGCAGGAAGTGCGCTAATTTCAAACTGAAAATGCACCGCCTGCCATATTGGATCGAGCTTCTCTGTAGGCATCCAGTGTGCACACCAGAACTATTTAAAGCAATGAATAGTTTATATAAATAAAGGTCTTACACTTGTTGCAGCACCTGACTCGACGTGCTAAATTTGCCCAGCAACTCGTTGTGCTAACAGGCAGGAAGGACCCTTCACTAGCGCTATTTAAAGGGATCAGGCAGTTGCTGGTTTGTCTTTTCAGACTGCTGTTTACCTTCTGGGCATTTGTGGCCTGTTTTCTGACTCTGGAAAGTTAGGTTTGACTGCTGAGAAGGTGATTTTGCTGGTATTGCACTGTTTTTGGCTGGTTTTATAAACAGATTGACTGCAGTCATGGGTGGTCAGGTAGGGCTGCCATTAAGGTTGGAGAAGGGGAAGCATCAAGGAAGAGAGCAGGAGCAGCTGCAACAAGAGGGGGGAGGACTGCACTACGCAGGAAGCCATACCCATAGCGGGTCTTCAGGGAGCACTTCCTTCACATGAACTTCACTAACAATCAATATATCAGGCGCCTTTGCTTCACTGAGGAGGCTGTCCCCGAGCTATTTCGCCTGCTGCAGCCACAACTAGGACATGGACAGCATGTCAGGGTCATCGTGGCCTTTAACTTTTAACTTTTAAGCAACAGGCTCCTTCCAGGCTACAACAGGTGACATCAGCAAAACTTCACAGTTTGCAGTACACCATTGTATCGGGGGGGATCACCAAGGCTCTCTACACCAGAAGGAATACCTACATCTCTTTCCCCATGGATAGAGCAAAGCAGGCTGAGACAGCACTCAGCTTTGCCTGCATTGCAGGCTTCCCCAGAGCGCAGGGTGCCATAGATTTCACTCACATTGACTTGTGTGCTCCCCATTACCAGCCTGACATCTTAATCAATCAAAAGGGATTCTACCCGTTCAACGTACTGCAAGTCTGTAACCACAGGCAACGCGTTATGCAGCTCTATGCCTGGTTTCCTGGCAGCAGTCAGGAATCATTCATCTGTGCCAGCCCTCTGTGCCACCTTTATTCCAGCAGGCCGTCAAGTTACAGGCTAGCTACTGGGCGACAAGGGCTATCCCCTTCAGCTGAGCAAGTGGGCTTGGCCTCCATTGCTGGCAGCCTGCTGTCTGGAGCTGTGGGCGACCTTCTCCTGCAAGAAAGAAAGGAGTGCATTTGTGAGAATCCTGTAAGGTGTTTAGAGGTTGTTCATGTCATGATAGAATAGCTGGTATGCAGTGATGCAGATGTGAGGTGTGGGGAAGTGAGGGTTGCAATAGCGGATAGTGTACGAGTCTGAGAAAAAGGCGGTAAAGTGAAGTGCGGTGCAGAAATTATAGAAGTGTGAGAGGGAGCGGAGGGAGGGGAGCATTGTGAGTTGTGAGGCTGGAGACTTGAGACAAGAGTAAGAGAGCAGTATTGCTACTTTGACAACTCTAGTGAGGTCATTGAACTTCCGACATTGCATCCATGTCCTAGGAGCTACGCTCCTTGTATGGACCTCCTCTGTGATATCTTCCCATTGCCAGCAAAGGTGTTGCCTGGAGGGCTTTCTGCCCCCTGGTAGGAAAGATAATCTCCCTCCTCTTGTCCACTGTCTGAACCATGGCTTTCAAGGCAGCATTGGAACATCTTGGTGCCCTCTCAGTATTTGCTGCAGCCATTTGTGTGCAGAAATGTCTCCCTATTGACTGCAGCCACAGTGCACTTCCCTGTTAAGAGGTGCTGGCTGCCTTTAAGTGGTGTCAGAGATGCCAGATATTCGGCCCCCTAAACAGTCGGGCGTGCTATCCGCACTATTCATTGGCTGCACGCCTGACTCATAATGAGCAGGGGGCACGAATATTATGTGCTGCCTGGGACAATGTTAACAGGTGTGCGCAGTATGCACACCGCCACCTGAGTGACCGTTTTTGGGCACGATTGAATTTCTAAGCCATTTTGTTTGATGGAAGAACTAAAGGAAGGAGCTCCTTTAATGACTAACTGGTTAAATGCAGTGCCCAGAGTGACCTATAATATGGACCGGGAGGAGCCTGTGACGAACTGGTTGATCTCAATTGGGAAGGGTCAGTCAGGGTGCTAAGGTTTACAACAGGCGGGGGAGGGGAGTAACAACATCAACCAGCAATTCCTGATTGCTGTCCAGCAGCTCCTACTGACAAGTGCATGGGTTCTGATGTCAGGTGAGGAGAGTATCCAGGCTTGCACATGAAGAATAGCTTCTTGAGAAAAGCAACAGAAGGCAGCCAGTGTCCGTGGATCTTCCTTAGCAACAGTCAGGGTGGTGAGGCGAGAAAACTGGAGGGAAATAAGTTTTCGGAACTGAGGTTTTATATTGTAGAACCTCTGACAGCATGAGGTTTAAGCAGCATTAACAGGTTAATGTCAGGTTGGCTCAGTTGGTAGCACTCTTGTCTGAGTCAGCTCAAGCTCCACTACTGCTGAATACATGAACTAGACTGACACTTCAGCAGTGAAAGAATGCTGTATTGTCAGAGGTGTCTTTTAGATGAGATGTTAAACTGAGGCCCCCTCGTCTGTTCAGGTGGACATAAACATAATTTTGTGAGGCTGCACTCCCAGCTCCAAGCCTCACTAAAGGCAAGCAAGAGAGATTGGATAAGCCACATCACTATAGGGCTGATTCTGTGACCCACACTTGTGTCTAGTGGCGTACCCATGACACTACTTAAAGAATAGAAATTCTCCTAGTCAACATTCATCCCTCAACCAAACCATTAAGAACAGTTTAACAGATCATTTATCTCATTTGTTGTTTGTGGGACCTTGCTGTGCACAAATTGGCTCCTGATCTTACCTACATAATAAGTAACATCAAAAGTAATTCATTGGCTGTGAAGCACTTTAGGCTATCCTGAGGATGTGACAAGCACTATATAAATGCAAGGTTTTTGCTCTATTCATCTCTGTAGTTGTGAACAAAAAGGGCATAATTATAATATGAGAAGCAAGTATGATGAGAGGAAAGTAAGGCAGCTAGGGATCAGTGAATAAAGTGAATCATTTTGAGATTGACTAAATTCATGTGTATAATTGAAAGGGCAAAGAGATAAAAGCGGAGGAGGAATTCCTTAAGCACAGGTCCAGCTTAGAGCATTAAAGCAACAGTAATGATAGTTTACCATTCTCTTTAGCAATTGTTTGGTGAGTTCTGAAAGGGAAGACTTTATATAAAAGCTTTTAAATGTGAAGACTGTGTTGTTAAACTACCCAATAGCATAACTGTAGCAAATTTGGCAGAAATTTGCATTAGCAATAGACTTGAGAAAATGGCATAATAACTAGTGTTAATGTATCAGTTTCTGATGATGATGTCAATCAAGGTCAGTTCAAATCACACGAGACAGCTCTCTATCTGGTGCAGCTCCTTGCAGCCAGCAATAATTCGGTCTTCTGTGAAGTCATGATTTAAATTGCTAGCTCTGCCATAGTTTCCCATAGTTCCCAGCACCAGCTGCAGCCAGTATCATTCACAGAGAGCACTGACATTTAACATGCATGGTGACCTGATGCTATGTGCAGTATCAGGTTAAAGAGGTAGGATCATGCTGCGGATTATTTTAACATGATCTTTTAGTAGTACATTTATGCAAGAAGACAGGAGATCTGCTAAAAAAAAACACAGCCACCTCTTTATAAAAAATCATCTTTATATCTAGGGATGTTGAGGGCTGAAAATTCTAGGAATATGATTTTCAATTACTGGTGTTGGCTTTCCTGTTGATGGGCAAAACCCTGCCAAGGACTGATTTTAGTGATAAAACAGCTTATAAAAAATTCACTTGTTTTTAGGTATCATATTGTCCCTGGGTCAAAATTCTGGAACTCATTGCCTAACAGCATTGTAGATCACCTTCACCACACAGAGTGCAACGGTTCAAGAAAAAGGCACACCACCACTTTCTCAAGGGCAACTAGGGATGGGCACTAAATGCTGGCCTTGCCCGCGATGTCCACATCCCGAGAATGAATACAAAAATAGATGCTCGTTTAATTTTTGAGTGAGGGCATAATTATAATGAGAATCGACAGTCAGACGTGATTGCTACTAGCCATAGAGCCCTGATGTTCTGCTTCCCATTGACCCAATAGGTTTTACAGTCCAGACAACAGATTGCTAGATCCTGGCAATCAATGGAACAACGTAATGCTGAACTGCTACAAAACCAAGTTCAGCCTTGAATTTCTGTTAAAATGTTGATGTTTTTTATTTGAAGTTTGTGTCATGGAAAAGGTTCAATGTATTCTGCAGTTATTTTGTAAAAAGCTTGTGTGTGGGTCTTTTGACAAAAATGGGGGTTTTATCCAGCACTGCACCATTCATTTTCATGCATTACCACTTGCTGAGATGACTGCGGTATTACCTCATCAAGATAGAGGTTTACTGATCTTATTTTCAAGGTAATTACTATCTGTATTGCCTTATTAAGGTGCTTTACTCTGGTGATTGATGCAACTGCACACAAAAGGGGTCAAAGAAAATATGTAATAGGTTATAGTGAATAAAGAATATTAAACTATCTTTACATAGTTTAGGGTTTTGGAAGGCAATGTACAGTATACTGGTTAAAATATGAAATCAGATTAGTTATGTGAACAGTTGTATGACCAGCTTTATAATCAGTCATATGAACAGTTATATGACTGGCTATATGATTGGTTATGTGACCAATTATATAACCAAATATGAACAGTTCTAAAACAGTAATATAAGCAGTTATAAGAACTGAGGAAAGTACAGGTCTAGAGAAGACTCTGCATTCCCTCTGACCGGTCCATAAAACGAAGAGTTCTCAATTGTCCACTCCCTCAAATGCCTATCCAATTCTCCAGTAAATTTTTCTACACTAAGTGGGTAATTTTAACATTGGGCAATGATGTAAACTGGGTGTTATCGAATTGGCCACCTCTTCTACATCCTGCCCGATTTCCCCTTCCATTGAATTTAATGGAATTGAAAATCAGGTGTGGTGTATAATGGGCAGCTAATTTGATAGTGCCATTTTACACCATCGCCTAAAGTTAAAATTGCTCCCTACCTCCTTCCATTGCCTCCCTGGCCAAACCATTCCACGGCTGGATTTTATTAATGGGAACGCGTTGGGGGCGGGACTGCTGGTTTCAGTCCCGCCCCCAACGACGTCCAGCCAACCCATGCTATTTTCCCTTGATTGACCTTGTTAAGCCCACCCTGCGGGCTTAGCAGGCCAATTAAGGGGAAGCCGGTGACAGAGGACATCAGCATATGATGTTTCATCTGTCAAAACTTTTTTGACAGATGAATTGTCAGCATTTGACAGCTTAGAGAAGCTGTCAAACACTGACAATCTCTGTTCTATGGTGAGCCTTTGTACTGAAGGCTCACCAAAACCTCTCTCCTCAGCAGAAATCGGATGGCTGCTGCATCTGAGAATGCAGCAGCCATTCTGTCATCTCTGCCGTTGAGATGAGGCACCTCTGGATCCCCACGGGTTGAAACCTGCAGGAAGAAGCAAAGGTAAGTAAACTTTTTCTAAGACTTTACACTCACCTCTCATACTTACCTCTCCATACTTATACCCATTACTCACCTGCACAGCGGACTTTTCGATCCTTCTCACCCCCGCAGACCCACTGCTCGCCTCGGTGACCCTGGCGGGGTTTCCCGATGTCGGGAAGCCCGCACTTGCAGGGGTAAAATGGGGATAAGCCTCTTAACTGCCTGTTAACTACCTGTTAACAGGCAGTTAATTGGCTGTAATCCCCTTCCCGACTGGAGGAGAAAGGTCCCTGCGCGAGTCAGGGACCCGCCTCCTGGGAAGATGGCACGGAGGCGGGTTAGGGGCGGGTTCGGTACCCGCTCCCAGTTTCTGCCATTTTCCCGGCAGTCCCGCCTCCATACCCGCCTCCCCGGGGCTGGGAAAATTCCCCCCCCCACATGTTCACCTCCCACTGTGTAAAGTAGTTGCATCTAAACAATGCGCTTTCCCTCTTCTAAATTGGAGCCCTTGTCCCCTGGTTCTAAAGTTTGTGACAATCACAGACTCTTCAATCTCTCCTCATCGCTCAGATACCTTGGGTGCCTTTGTCTGCACTGCCTCCAATATCCGGATACCATTGCTATAGTATGGAGACCAGAATTGCACATAGTACTGCAGGTGTCACCATGCCAATGCCTTGTACAGGTTCATTATCACCTCCTAGGATTGCTGCTCTATCCCTCTGGGTATACATCCTTTGGGTTGGAGAGAAATTTGGCAGAGTTTTTTCCTAAATTGGCCAAAAGTTTTTTTCTCTATTTTGTTGCCTCACCCAAGTAATTGCATGACTCAGGTGTATGGGTGGTGGGGAAGGGGGGGTGGGGGGTGGGGGGTGGGGGGAAGGTGGGTTGATGGTACACATAGACTGCACAATGTCTGGGTGGGACAGGTTGAATTGACCAGTCTGTCTTTTCTTAGCAGCATAGATAGAAACATAGGAACAGGCCATTCAGCCCCTCAAACCTGCTCTGCCATTCAATTAGATCATGGCTGATCTGTATCTTAACTCCATTTACCCACCTTGGTTCTGTAGCTCTTAGTACCCTTGCCTAATAAAAATCTATCAATCTCAGTTTTGAAATTTTCAATTGACTTAGTCTCAACAGCTTTCTGGAGGAGACAGTTCCAGATTTCCACTACCCTTTGTGTGAAGAAGTGCTTCGTGATATCACCCAGGAATGGCCTAGCTCTAATTTTAAGGTTATGCCCCCCTTGTTCTGGACTCTCCCACCAGAGGAAATAGTTTCTCTCTATCTACCCTATCAAATCCTTTAAACATCTTAAACACCTCAATTAGATCACCCCTTAATATTCTATTCTCAAGCGAATACAAGCTTAATCTATGCAACCTGTCCTCATAATTTAACCCTTTTATCCCTGGTATTATTCTGGTGAATCTGCGCTGTACCCACACGAATGCCAATATATCCTTCCTGAGGTGTGGTGTCAGAACTGAACGCAATACTCTAAATGGGGTCTGACCAGAGTTTTATATGAAACTGTAACATAATTTCCACCCCTTTGTATTCCAGCTCCCTTGTGATAAAGGCCAACACTCCATTAGCCTTTTTAATTATTTTTTGTACGTGTCCACGAGCTTTTAGTGATTTCTGTACTTTGACCCCTAAATCTCTCTGCTCCTCCATGTTCCTAGCTTCTCATCATTTAGAAAATATCTAATCTATCTTTGTTTGGTCCGAAGTGGATGACCTCACATTTCCCCACATTGAACTCCATCTGCCACAGTTTTGCCCACTCACTTTTTCTATCAATGTCCCTTTGCAACTTTCTGCTCCCGTCTACACTATTTACAGTGCCACCAAACTTAGTGTCATCAGCAAACTTGGATATATGGCTCTCTATTCCTTCATCTCAGATTTAAAATTATTATTTAAGCTAGCATTTCCAGCTTTTTATGGAAGAGAGTTCCATATTTCTACCACCCTTTGCGTGAAGAAGTGTTTCCTAACTTCTCTTCTGAATGACCTGGCTCTGATTTTAAGGTTATGTCCCCTTGTCCTAAACTCCCCCACTTGCAGAAAAGGTTTCTCTCTATCTACAATATCAATTCCTTCGAGCCCTGGTAGCATTCTGGTGAATCTGTGCTGCACTCCTTCCAAGGCCAATATATCCTTTCGAAGGTGCTCAACCCAGAACTGTACACAGTACTCCAGATGTGGTCTAACCAGGGCTTTGTATAGCTGCAACAAAACCTCCTCCCCTTTATATTCTAGTCCTCTAGTTATAAAGGCTAACATTCATTAGCCTTTTTGATTATTTTTTGAACCTGACTACTATATTTTAGTGATGTGTACAAGGACACCTAAATCTCTTTGGACCTCCACTGTTCCTAACTTTCCACCATTTAAATAATACTTGGATCTATCCTTTTTTGGTCCAAAATGGATGACCTCACACTTACCTGCATTGAAATCCCTCTGCCAGTTTCACCCACTCACTTAATAATGTTATGCTCCCGTCTACACTACTTACTATACCACCAATCTTTGTGTCATCGCCAAGCTTGGATATATGACACTCTATTGTGTTATCTAACTCATTAATAAATATTGTGAATAAATGAGGCCCCAGCACAGATCCTTTTGGGACACCACTAGCCACTTCCTTCCAATTCGAGTACATACCCATTATCCCTACTCTCTGTCTTCTACAACCTAACCAATCTCCTAACCTGGTCAATAATTTGTCTTCAATTCCATGAGCTTTAACTTTAGCTAACAGTCTCTTATGTGGAACCTTATCAAATGCCTTCTGGAAGTCCATATAAACTACATCCATAGACATTCCCCTGTCTACTACTTTAGTTACTTCCTCAAAAATTTAATTAAGGTTCATTATACAAGAGTTACCCTTTACAAATCCATGTTGGCTCTCTCTAATCAGCTCAAATTTCTCTAAGTGCTCAGTCACTCTGTCCTTAATTATAAATTACAATAACTTCCCCACAACAGATGTTAGACTAAATTTCCTAGTTTCTCTCTCACACCTTTCTTAAATAATGGAGTTACATTTGCAATTTTCCAATCTAAAGGGTCAATTCCTGAATTGAGAGAGCTTTGGAAAACTACGGCTAAAGCATCTGCAAATTTCCTCACCTACTTCCTTTAAGACCCTGGGCTGGAAACCATCCGGTCCTGGGGATTTTTCAGTTTTTAGTGCCATTATTTTTTATAATACTATTTTCTTGCTTACATTAACTACCTGTTTACCAGTCATAACCAGTTATACGACCCATTATGTAACCTGTTATGAAAACAACTATAGGGCCAGTTATATGATCGGTTTTAGGATTGTTATATGAGCAATTGTGGGATCAGTTATAGAAACATTTACATAATCAGTTGTGGGGTGGTTACACAAACCTATATGGCCAATTAAGGAACCAGTTATATGGCCAGTTACTGGACTAGTTAAATGTCTTGCTAGTTATGGGACCAGTTACATGGCCTGCGTGAGTTTGGGTACAACTGAAATTTTGTTCATATCTTTACTGCTCACAGCAGCCAGGGGGCTGTATAGAAACGAGTTCCACTCACTCTGCACCTAGTCTGTTTCTTCTTCCAATTAAAAGCATACTAAGTGGGATTTTTTTTTCCATTTTTACTCCAGTTAAGGGTTTCTTTGGATCCTTTATGTTATGGTGACAACTGCAGGAAAGAAGCTGTTTGAATACTATTGAATTCCCTGAGAGTAAAAATGTCGCATCTTACTCGCAATGCTGGGATATTCTCCGCACGTTCCCAAGGGAACAATTTAACTTGAGGCGCAGGTCTTGTGGAGTGAATGCAGCAATGTATTGATCAGTAGTCACTGCGGACTGCATTTCCCATCCGATTATGGCTTAGCTTGGGTTATCTTTGAACAAAGCACTTGTAAAAAATAAATAAAGACCGACATCAAACGCATACTGCAAACTCTTTCAGGCCATAGTATTTGGGTCCGAGTGAGACATGGCAATTTGAAGGGTTATTTTGTTACAATTCTTCACTTGACCTTCTGCTAGTCCTCTAGACTCGTTCCCAGGCTACGAGCCTGGACAAAACAAACACGTATCGTTAACTTTTTACAGGAAGGTTCAAAAGAAGGAATAAACAAAGCTTTGAATGGTCCAAATTAGGTGAGAAGGAGGAGAACTAAAATTGTCAAAGTGGATCCCTGCCCCTTTCTAAAAACATTTGAAAAGAATTCCTCTGTGGGTGTTTTTTCTCCTCTCTCACCTCGGATCTGCTCTTCAAGCTGCTCCTTTTAGGTCGCACGAGAACATCCTTGAAGTCGAGCTTGAGATCGGCGTCCACCCGAGGCATTCTGAGCGATGCTGCCGTCCCGACCCAGGTCTGAACCAGCAAAAGCCTACCGCTTGTGCGCGCGGTTCATTTATAGCCCGGCCGCCCTGCTGGCTACAGCCCCCTCGCACTTTATTTGGAAAGATCACTTTCCGAGCTGCTGCATAGCTCAAATCCTTTGGCCCGCTGTCACTCTCCCTCCCACTCCACGGGAAGACTGCAGAGGAAAACATCTCTACATGCACCCTGGGACACTGCAGTTACAATTACAGTACGAGCGAGCAGCACTCCCATTTAAAGAAACACTCCCTCTGCTCTGCTTATGTAAGGCGTATGCATTATTTTTGAAAGTCATTGGCTTCGTGGATCGTGCTGCATTGTGCCGCACTTTGCGACACCCAACAAATGCAGGATTGAAATGTAATTACTTCTTCCACGATCTGTCTGTGTGCCAACACTGTACTGTGCAGTAACATTTATCCCCTCCCTCTCCAGTTTCTCCCTCTTCCATTTGAAAGTGGTGGCACATGAAGCAGTGTAGTTTCATGGATCCTGCAGAACATCCAGATCACCATCCTCTTCTCTTCGGCAGTCCCTCGGAACCGAGGATGACTTGCTTCCACATTAAAAATGAGTTCTCAGGTGACTGATGAGTCCAATGCGGGACCTACAGTCTCTGTCACAGGTGGGGCAGACGGTGGTTGAAGGGGCGGGTGTGTGGGGTGCTTGGGTTGACGTGCACTCCTTCCACTGTTTGCGCTTGGCTTCCGCTTGCTCTCGGCGAAGAGACTGGAGGTGTTCGGTGCCTTCCCGGATTCGGCACCATCCAGCCAGTCATTCTTTGTGTATGAGGCTCAGCACAAAGTTTTTTTTTGTTCATTCATGGGATATGGGCGTCACTGACAAGGCCAGTATTTATTGCCCTTGAGAAGGTGGTGCTGAGCCGCCTTTTTGAACCGCTGCAGTCCGTGTGGTGAAGGTACTCCCACAGTGCTGTTAGGGAGGGAATTCCAGGATTTTGACCCAGTGACGATAACAGAACAGCAATATATTTCCAAGTCAGAATGGTGTGTGACTTGGAGGTGATGGTGTTCCCATGCGCCTGCTGCCCTTCGACTTCTAGGTGGTAGAGGTCGAGAGTTTGGGAGGTGCTGTCGAAGAAGCCTTGGCGAGTTTCTGCAGTGCATCTTGTAGATAGTACACACTGCAGCCACGGTGCACCGGTGGTGGAGGGATTGAATGTTTAAGGTAGTGGATGGACTGCCAATCAAGCGGGCTGCTTTGTTCTGGATGTTGTCGAGCTTCTTGAGTGTTGTTGGAGCTGCACTTATCCAGGCAAGTGGAGAGTATTCCATCACACTCCTGATTGTGCCTTGTAGATGGTGGAAAGGCTTTGGAGAGTCAGGAGGTGAATCACTTGCCGTAGAATACCCAGCCTCTGACCTGCTCTTGTAGCCACAGTATTTATGTGGCTGGTCCAGTTAAGTTTCTGGTGATCCCCAGGATGTTGATGGTGGGGGATTTGACAATGGTAATGTCGCTGAATGTCAAGGGGAGTTGGTTAGACTCTCTCTTGTTGCAGATGGTCATTGCCTGTCAATTGTGCGGCGCGAATGTTACTTGCCACTTATCAGCCCAAGCCTGAATGTTGTCCAGGTCTTGCTGCATGCGAGCACGGACTGCTTCATTTGCTGGCAACTATGTTAGAGCTGTACGATTTGCTTGGGATGCAAATATGTAGAAGGTTCATGATGTTTGGAGGGACTCTGATGTATTCCAATAGAAGCAGTCTACCATTTATTAGTAATAAAAACAGAAAATGCTGGAAATACTCAGTGGATCAGGCAGCATCTGTGGCGAGAGAAACAAAGTTAACGTTTCAGATGATGACCTTTCATCAGTACTGGAAAAAGTTAGAGATGTAACATATTTTAAGCAAGTACAGAGGCAGGGAAAGGGGTGAGTGGAGGAAAGAACAAAGGAGAAGGTCTGTGATAGGGTGAAAGGCAGAAGAAATTAAATGACAAAAGGAATGATGGTGCAAGGCAAAGGGGGATGGTAATGGGATAAGTAAAGAAACAAAAGATGGGACTAGAGGTAGTGGGGAAGCTTTTAGAAACAATAATCCGGGACAAAATTAACAGTCACATGGACAAGTATGGATTAATTAAGGAAAGCCAGCACAGATTTGATACTGGCAAATCATGTTTAACTAATTTGATTGAGTTTTTTGATGAGGTAACAGAGAGGGTTGATGAGGGCAATGCAGTGGACGTGGTGTACATGGACTTCCAAAAGGCGTTTGATAAACTGTCACATAATGGCCCAGAAATTGATCTCGCTCTGTTCCCGCGGGGGTAAGGCTTCCCCGCGATCTCTCACTCCGCTTGTGCTTTTTCAGATCCAGCTCGCACGAACTTGATGTTCCAGACATCAGCTGGGCAGTGCTTGCGTATCCCACCGGCGTAGTGAATTCGTGTGAGCTGTGGGATCACGTGACTCAGTTAGAGCCAATGGCAGCACACCATCTTCCATTCATAAGTTTCATATACGTGCTGTGAAATCTATGAATCTTACACCCCCCCAAAATAACAGCTAAACCTCAATTAAATTTATAAAAAAAAAACATCACATTAATAAAATAAGTATAGTTAATTAAATTAACCATTTTAAATAAAAAATTAAATTTTTGAAAAAATTTAAAATCTTTTAAAAAGTTATAAAAATAAACTTACCTGTCTTTAAAGTCTCTAAAAAAGATATACCTGTTAAAAAAAATTCAAAAAAATACTTAATTCACTACTTACCTTCTTAAAAGTGGGTCTTACTCCTCCTTTTTCCATTTCTAAAATCTTCCGTACTTACCTGCGCGTCCAAAGCATGAAGTGCACAGCGTGCGCGCAGCCTGTAGCGCGCACGCGATGCACCGAGGAACCGCCCCCTTTTCAAAAGAGCAATTGCCGGTTTTCAGCGCATGCGCAGGGCATGCAGAAAACCGGCAATTGGAGTGGGAATACGCGAGAGTACGCAGTGCGTACTCTCGCGTCGCGGGATCAATTTCTGGGCCAATAGGCTTGCCAGCAAAGCTGAAGCCCATAGAATAAAAGGGACAGTGGCAGCATGGATATGAAATTGGCTAAGTGACAGGAAACAGAGAGTAGTGGTGAACGGTTGTTTTTTGGACTGGAGGAAGGTATACAGTGGTGTTCCCCAGGGGTCAGTACTAGGACCACTGCTTTTCTTGATATATATTAATGACTTAGACTTGGGTGTACAGGGCACAATTTCAAAATTTGCAGATGACACAAAACTTGGAAGTATAGTGAACAGTGAGGAGGATAGTGATAGACTTCAAGAAGACCAAAATTCCCTGGATTCTGGAGAGGTCCCAGTGGACTGGAAAACCGCAAATGTAACACCCCTATTTAAGAAAGGAGGGAGACAGAAAGCAGGCAACTATTGACCAGTTAGCCTAACATCTATCATTGGGAAAATGCTGGAGTCCATTATTAAGGAAGTGGCAGCAGGACATTTAGAAAATCATAATATAGTCAAGCAGAGTCAGCATAGTTTTATGAAAGGGAAATCATGTTTGACAAATTTGCTGGAATTCTTTGAGGATGTAACGAGCAGGGTGGATAAAGGGGAACCAGTAGATGTCATGTATTTGGATTTCCAGAAGGCATTCGATAAGGAGCCACATAAAAGGTTACTACACAAGATAAGAGCTCACGGGGTTGGGGTAATAAATTAGCATGGATAGAGGATTGGCTAACTAACAGAAAACAGAGGGCTGGATTTTGCCAATGGGGAGCTTTTGGAGGGTTTTAGTCCCGCCTCCATCAACTTCTGGCCAACCCACGCTATTTTCCCTTGATTGACCTTGTTAAGCCCGCCCAGTGGGTTTAGCATGCCAATTAAGGGGAAGCTGGTTATAGAGAACGTCAGCGTATGACGTTTCATCTGTCAAAAATTTTTGACAGATGAATTGTCATCGTTTGACAGCTCTGTGAAGCTGTCAAACACTGACATTCTCTGTTGTTTGATGAGTCCTTGTATTCAAGGCTCATCAAACCTCTTTTGTGAGCAGAAATCAGATGGCTGTTGCATCGGAGAATGCAGCAGCCATCTGTCATCTCTGCCGGTGAGATGTGAGAGTCGCCGCATCCCCAACTGTTGAAGCCTGCAGGAAGAAACAAAGGTAAGTAAACATTTTCTATCACTTTCCACTTACCTCACATACTTACCTCTCCACACTTGCACCCATCACTTACCTCCACAGTGCACTTTTGCACCCCTCCGACCCCCGCAGACCCACTGCTCGCCTCGGTGACACTGGCGGGGTTTCCCGACGTCGGGAAGCCCGCACCTCTGGTGGAAAAATGGTGATAACCCTCTTAACTGCCTGTTAACTACCTGTTAACAGGCAGTTAAGTGGCTGTAATCCCCTTCCTGCCTCCAGGAGACGGGACCCGGCGCGGGTCGGCTACCCGCCTCCTGGGAAGATGGCGCGGAGGCGGGTTGGGGGTGGGATGGGTACCCACCCCCAGATTCTGCCATTTTCCCGGCAGTTCCGCCTCCAAACCCGCCTCCCCAGGCTGGCAAAATCCAGCCCATGGAGTCAAGATAAATGGGTCATTTTCAGGTTGGCAAACTGTAACTAGTGGGGTGCCGCAGGGATCAGTGCTGGGGGCTCAACTATTTACAATCTATATTAATGACTTGGATGAAGGGACTGAGTGTAATGTAGCCAAATTTGCTGATGATACAAAGATAGGTGGGAAAGCAAATTGTGTGGAGGACGCAAAGAATCTCCAAAGGGATATAGATAGACTAAGTGAATAGGCAAAAATCTGGCAGATGGAGTTTAATGTGGGAAAATGCGAGGTTATCCACTTTGGTAGGAAAAATAAAAAAGCAAATTATTATTTAAATGGGGAGAAATTACAAAATGCTGAGGTACAGAGGGATCTGGGGGTCCTTGTACATGAATCACAAAAAGTTAGCATGCAGGTACAGCAAGTAATTCCCTTTATTGCAAAGGGAATGGAGTATAAAAGTAGGGAAGTCCTGTTACAACTGTACAGGGCGTTGGTGAGACCACACCTGGAGTACTGCATACAGTTTTGGTCTCCTTATTTAAGGAAGGATATACTTGCATTGGAGGCAGTTCAGAGAAGGTTCACGAGGTTGATTCCGGAGATGAAGGGGTTGTCTTATGAAGAAAGGTCAGGCCTATACTCATTGGAGTTTAGAAGAATGAGAGGGGATCTTATTGAAACATATAAGATTCTGAAGGGGCTTGACAGGGTAGATGCAGAGAGGATGTTTCCCCTCGTGGGGGAATCTAGAACTGGGGGGCATAATTTCAGAATAAGGGGGCACCCTTTTAAATTGGAAATGAGGAGGAATTTTTTCTCTCAGAGGGTTGTGAATCTTTGGAATTCTCTTCCCCAGAGAGCTGTGGAGGCTGGGTCATTGAATATATTTAAGGTGGCGATTGACAGATTTTTGAAAGGTAAGGGAGTGAAGGGTTATGGGGAGCGGGCAGGGAAGTGGAGTTGAGGCCAAGGTCAGATCAGCCATGATCTTATTGAATGGCGGTGCAGGCTCGAGGGGCCAAATGACCTACTCCTGCGCCTACATCTTATGTTCTTATGTAAGACATAGACAGGCTGGTGGAATGGGCGGACCCGTGGCAGATGAAATTTAATGCAGAAAAGTGAGAAGTGATATATTTTGGTAGGAAGAACGAGGAGAGGCAATATAAACTAAAGGGAGTGAATGAACAGAGAGACCGGGGGGTATATGTGCACAAATCGTTGAAGGTGGCAGGGCAGGTTGAGAAAGCAGTTAATAAAAAAAATGGGATCCTGGACTTCATAAATAGAGGCATAGAGTCCAAAAGCAAGGAAGTTATGATGAACCTTTATAAAACACTGGTTCAACCTCAACTGGAGTATTGTGTCCAATTCTGGGTACCGCACTTTAGGAAGGATGTGAAGGCCTTAGAGAGGGTGCAGAAAAGATTTACAAGAATGGTTCCAGGGATGAGGGACTTCAGTTATGTGGATAGATTAGAGAAGCTGGGCTTGTTCTCCTTAGAGCAGAGAAGGTTGAGAGGAGATTTGATAGAGGTGTTCAAAATCATGAGGGGTCTAGACAGAGTAGATAGAGAGAAACTGTTCCCATTGGCGGAAGGGTTGAGAACCAGAGGACACAGATTTAAGGTGATTGGCAGAAGAACCAAAGGCGACATGAGGAAAAACTTTTTTACGCAGCGATTGGTTAGGATCTGGAATTCACTGCCTGAAAGGGTGGTAGAGGCAGATTCAATTGTGGCTTTCAAAAGGGAATTGGATAAGTACCTGAAGGAAAAAAATTTGCAGGGCTATGGGGAAAGGGCGGGGGAGTGGGACTAGCTGAAGTGCTCTTGCAGAGAGCTGGCACGGGCTTGACGGGCCGAATGGCCTCCTTCTGTGCTGTAATCATTCTATGATTCTATGTGTAAATGGCAATAGCAGAATCATTACCAACAGCTGCTGTCCGAATAAATGGGAGCGATGGTTATGTTCTGAAATTGTTGAACTCAGTGTTGAGTCCGGAATGCTGTAAAGTGCCTGATTAAAAGATGAGGTGCTGTTCCTCAAGCTTCCATTGAGCTTCGTTGGAACAGTGTAGGAGGCCAAGGATAGAGAGGTCAGAGTGGGAGTGGGGCGGAGAATTACAATAACAGGCGACAGGAAGCTCAGGGTCACTGAATAGAAGTGCTCCGTTAAGTGATCACCCAATCTGCATTTGGTCACCCCAATGTAGAGGACACCACATCGTGAGCAGCGAATACAGTATACTAAATTGAAAGAAGTACAAGTAAATTGCAGTTTCACCTGCAATTTTGGGGCCCTGGACAGTGGGAAGGGAGGAGGTAAAAGGGCAGGTGTTGCATCTCCTGCGCTTGCACGGGAAGGTGCCATGGGAAGGGAAGGGAATGGGGTGTTGGGGTTCATTGAAGAGTGGACTAGGGTGTCGTGGAGGGAACGGTCCCTTCGGAATGCTGAAAGGGGAGGGGAAGATGTGTTTGGTGGGGGCATCACGCTGGAGGTGGCGGAAATGGCGGAGGATGATCCGTTGAATGTGGAGGCTGGTGGGGTGGAAGGTGAGGACAAGGGGAACCCTATCGTAGTTCTGGGTGGGAAAGGGGTGAGAGCAGAAGTGCGGGAAATGGGGGGGATGCGGTCAAGGGCCCTGTCAACCACGGTTGAGGAGAATCCTCAGTTGAGGAAAATGAAAGACATATTTGAAGCACTGGTATAGAAGGTGTCATCACCAGAACAGACGCGACGGAGATGGAGAAACTGGGTGAATGGAATAGAGTCCTTACAGGAAGCAGGGTGGAAGTGCAGTCAAGGTAGCTGTGGGAGTCGGTGGGATAATCGTGTATATTAGTTGGCAGCCTGTCCCCAAAAATGGAGATAGAGAAGTCGAGGAAAAGAAGGGAAGAGTCAGAGATGGACCATGTGAAGGCGAGGGAAGGGTGGAAATTGGAAGCAAAGATGATGAAATTTTCCAGTTCGGGGCGAGAGCAGGAAGCAGCACTGATACAGTCATCAATGTACTGGAAAAAGAGGTAAAGGAGGGGACCTGAGTAGGACTGGAACGAATAATATTCCACATATCCCACGAAAAGGCAAGCATAGCTAGGACCCATACGGGTTCCCATAGCAACACTGTTTTATTTGGAGAAAGTCAAAGGAGAAGTTGTTTAATGTGAAAACAAGTCCAGCCAGGCGAGGAGGGTGGTGGTGGTTGGGGACTGGTTGGGCCCCCGTTCAAGGAAGAAGCAGAGGGCCCTCTGGCCATCCTGGTGGGGGATAGAGGTGTAGAGGGATTGGACATCCATAGTGAAAAGGAGATGGTTAGGGCCAGGAAACTGGAAACTGTTAAAGTGGTGGAGGGCGTTGGAAAAGTCGCAGATATAGGCAGGAAGAGGCTGGACAATGGGAGAAAAAATAGACAGGATAGGAAAAAATCAGTTCTGTGGGGCAAGAACAGGCTGAAACGATAGATCTACCATGGCAGTCCTGTGTGTGGATCTTGGGAAGAAGGTAGAAGCAGGCTATGTGGGATTGGGGGACTATGAGGTTGGAGGCCATGGAGAGACGATATCCAGCGGAGATGAGATAGTCTGGGAAATGATGGCTTGACGTTCGGTGGTGGCATCATGGTCCAGTAGGAAGTAGGTGTCAGCCTTGGCTCAGAGGCTGCACTCCCGCCTCTGCCAGAAGGTTGTGGGTTCAAGTCACACTCCAGAGATTTGAATGCTAAATCTAGGCTGATGCTCCAGTGCAGTACTGAGGGAGTGCTGTACTGTCAGAGGTGCCGTCTTTCAGATGAGATGTTAAATCGAGTCCCAGTCTGCCCTCTCAGGTTGATATAAAATATCCCATGCCACTATTTAGAAGAAGAGCAGGGAAGTTCTCCCCAGTGTCCTGGCTGATACTTATCCCCCAACCAACATCATGAAAACGGATTGGGGGTTAAATTGTTTAGCCCCCAAAAACGGGCGCAGGGATTTCTAGGCATGATTAAAACGTGCCCGTTCAGTGGAATGCAGGCAGCACACAACTTGGTGCTGACTGCTCATTATAATGATTTCTGCATGCAGCCAGCTGTTCATTGGCTGCACGCATCAGCAGAGGGCCCAATATCATTACTGTCTAGCACTACGGAAAGCTAGCCTGCACCTCTTAAACGGAAGGTGCATTGTGGCTGCTGGAGGTACTGAGATCATTGGGAATAGCGTGCTGTGCAACAATCAACAATGGCTGACCATGGGAGAGAGCGGGCACCAAGGTTTTTGGACGCTGCACTGGAAGTCTTGGTGGAAGAGGTGGAATGGAGGAGAGATGTCTTGTACCCTCAAGGAGGCCGGAGGCCCTCCAGACACAGTGGCAAGAGATCGCGGAGGAGATCAATGCCAGGAGTATAGCTCCAAGAACAGGGATGTAGTGCAGGCGAAGTTTAATGATCTCACACAAATGGTTAAGGTCAGTGAATGCATCTTCAAATGCCATATCCTACCAACTGCACCACTCGCCTCAGCCACTGCTCAATTCACCACACCCCCATCACTCACCTACCAACAATATCTATCAATCAGGACTCATACTTAACATTCATATGCTTCACCTCACCCTCACACACTTAGCACTGTTGCAAGCCTCAAACCCGCATCTCACAGCTTGCACACACTGCCAGCTATTCAACCATGACAGCCATATTACCCACACAGATTACACAACATTTACTGACACACTTCCCTCTCTCTTGCAGGAGAATGTGGTGCACAACTGGAAGCACCAGGAACTAACCGGAGGGGGAGAGGCAAGCCTGCATCTTCTAACCTCCATAGAGGAGACGGTGTTGGCCATTATGGGAATGGCCATTGCTGAGGCCGAGGCCACTGGCAGGACTGAAGCTGTTAAAGATGAGGGTATCTACATACCTCCTTCTCTCATCCCATGTCCCCCTCATCCCACAATCTCTTCTGACTTACAACCTGCTGATGGTGTAAGCATGCACCATACTTTCTCCTCTCCCCTCACCCCAACCGAACCCTTGTACCTTTTTCATTTCATATATTCAAGAACTGGAACCTGCCCAGGCAGTGGAGGAAGAGCCAGAAGAAAGTGAAGATGAAGAGACACCATCACTCGATTTCACATTGCAGGGCCCAGCTCAGATACTGACACTGCATGTAATTTAGAGGATAGGATAGAGGTAGGATCTGCACGTGGGAAGACACTGGGCACAAGTGCGCTGGAGCCAGGACTGAGGGAAAGGATAGCGCAGGTGCCAGCTCGCTGGAGGGCGAGGTCGCACACTAGTTCTGCTGCAGATGACTCAGATGAGGATGTAGATGAGCCAGGCTACAGAAGAAGGCTGATGGGTGTACACACGTAAATGCTTGGTGCACTGGGAAGCCTGCCGAAAAGCCTGCGTTCAATGTCAAGGAGCATGGAGAAGTCCAGCACCAACTTGACACAGAACTTGGAGCCCATCCTTTCCAACATGGAGCGGGTGGCCAGCTCCATCAACACAACTGTGAAGTTAACTATGATGCAGCGTCTGATCAACGATGACTCAGCTTCCACTGCAGCACAAGCAGCATTCATCCAACGTCTGAGTGCTGCAGTGGAAGCTCAGAATGCTGTTATCATGGCTCTAGATACCAGTATGAAAAGGGGCTTACAGGGCATCACTGCTAAGAGCCATACTCTCTGGAGTTTAGAAGAATGAGAGGTGATCTCATTGAAACATAAAATTCTGAGGGGGATTGACAGGGTAGATGCTGAGAGGTTGTTTCCCCTGGCTGAAGAGACTAGAACTAGGGGGCATAGTCTCAGGATAAGGAGTCGGCCATTTAAGACTGAGATGAGGAGGAATTTCTTCACTCAGAGGGTTGTGAATCTTTGGGATTCTCTACCCCAGAGAGCAGTGGATGCTCAGTTGCTGAGTATATTCAAGGCTGAGATAGATAGATTTTTGGACTCTAGGGGAGTCAAGGGATATGGAGATCGGGCGGGAAAGTGGAGTTGAGGTCGAAAATCAGCCATGATCTTATTGTATGGCGGAGCAGGTTTGAGGGGCCGTATGGCCTACTCCTGCTCCTACTACTTATCTTCTTATGTTCTTATGAGCCCTCCTCCCCCTCCTCTTCCTCCTTCTTCTAGCAGCTTGTCCTGCTCTGCGTGGCCTTTGCTCACTCTCCCAGTCAAGCTCAATGCCAAGAGGAAGCCCGACTAGGCCACACATGTCAGGAAGCAACTGGTTTGTGCTTAAGACTTTAAGTCACCAAAAAAGTAATCCAGCACCAGCCAGGCCATTCACTGTAGTCTTGAAATTTTTAACAAATATGGAAAAGCACCCAAATCATGTACAATTGCACCAGCAGCCAGAAGAAATAATCCAGCAACTAACCTGCAGGTAGTTGATGATCCCTTTAAGTAGCACAGGTGGGGAGTCCTTCATGCCATTGAACGTGTGTTCAGCTGTGGGAGGTTAAGCGAGCGCATAGGCTGGAGCTTGGAGCTCCAAAATGGCAGCGCGCCCGCCGTTGTGATCTAGCATGCTGCTAGTGGGTGTTAAGTGCGCGCGCGCTAACCCCTTTACCAATTTGGCATCCGCCGCACTTCTCGTTGGAAGTGTGCGCGCGCACCACGGACACCATTTTTGGACCTTAAGAGACCTCGGAGCGCCCAAAATATGGGCACTACCGAGCCCAATTTCGCCCCCAAGATCTGATGTCTGTGGGACCTTGCTGTGTGCAAATTGGCTGCCGTGTTTCCTACATTACAACAGTGACTGCACTTCAAAAGTATTTCATTGGATGTTAAATGCTTTGGGACGTCCTGAGGTGGTGAAATTAGCATCACGTCAATTACCCTGACCTTGTGGAGCTGCAGGAACTCTTGCCTGGCAAAAATGTATTCCATTGCAAAATGTACATTCTTAACCATGGTGGGGTTACAGCCATGCCCAGTCCTGTCTGCAACCCATGTCCACATTTACGTACTTTCCAGCAATGGTCATTAGGTAGTGATCAGGAGCAGGAACTCCAGCTGATTTTTCTCCTCCTTAGTTTAGGAGCATTGAGGTCAAAGATAAAACCCTGGCTGATTGCAGTAACCCTTTAGATATATTTCTCCGCCTCTATGCACCACATACCAGTCCTGACTAAGAGAGAAGAAGAAGTTGATCTGCTCCCAGGTCCCCTCCAATGCTACTCTGCAACCAGCTGCTAGTAATTTGGTCAGTAGGGTTCAGTCACCCGAAGAGTTTTCTTTCTTCCCATGAGGAAACACTTCACCTCTGCTTGGTGCCTCTTCTAATACTTTAGCTGAAACAGTAACTTGCCATTTAGAGAATAGTTGCCACTGTCCCATGTAATACTGCTCCACGGAAACCATGTGGAACATACCTACTTGGTGGGAACTTAATTAGGTCATCTAAATAAACCAATCAGAAGCTAAAAACTCACTGTCAGGTTAAGCAGAGGGAAATTAGCGGCCAATTTGCATTATCCGACAGGGAATCTCTTCCATTATGGTGGCTAATTAAAGTTCCCCTGTATTTCTGTTCCGTATAAGGTCAGAATATTTTCATCCTTTCATCTGTTTTCTGGGGAAAATCCCAGTGTGTTAACACCAACAGACACCCATCACATGAACAGGAGACCTAAGCGAACCAATTGAAACAGTCCCCACACTCACAACTGTGTCAGCTGAAGAAGAAATGACTCTTGTGTTGCTTTGAGAAGTTTCCAAATCGGATCAGGTCTAGGAAGTGGGTGTTGGCCAACTAGAAGTGCAGGTGGATGTTGCTGAATTTGGGATGTTTTGGATTTCAAATGGATGCTAGAATCAGGAAAACTAGCTTGCAAAATTCCATGTACGTTTGAGATTCTAACTAGACTCATGAGCCTCGATTGTTATAATACCCCCTCCCCCCCCCCCAACAGGTGGGAGAGGGTCTGGAGGGGGGTTAAAATATCGGGATTGAGCAACCCAACCCCATTCCTGGCCATTTAAATTTTAACAAGCGCAAATCAGGCCATTGATGAGGCTC
Organism: Squalus acanthias; assembly: GCA_030390025.1. Lineage (NCBI taxonomy): Eukaryota > Metazoa > Chordata > Chondrichthyes > Squaliformes > Squalidae > Squalus > Squalus acanthias. Next base: position 46,018,455 of record CM059428.1, on the reverse strand, counting down.
CCACAAAAGGCAGGCAGGGGCCTAATTAACATTCAAAAGTCTTGGCCAGGTGACATCGTTGGTGCCGCGACTTAAATTCAGCTGTAAGGAGGAGGCCCAAACTGTCGGCTGCCCAGCCTCAGATCTGAGGTGGGAGGCACCGATTGGCCAAGGTAAGCTCTAAAGCTCTGCACCTTTTAGCACACCTTGTGGGCCAGGAGATGCTGGAGTGCTCCCCCCAGGCCTTACAAGGAAGCCTTCGGCCTCCCCCAGTTCCGATGATGGGCCTGATCTTTCAGCCTTCACCTTCCCAGCCCCGATCACAGTCCAGAGCCTTCTGTTTCCCCCCGCCCCCCCACCTCCCGATCACAGCTCCGATTCTTCTGCCTTCCCCCCCCCCCACCCTCCACCTGATCACAGCTCCAATCCCCACCCTCCACCTGATCACAGCTCCAATCCCCACCCTCCACCTGATCACAGCTCCGAACCCCACCCTCCACCTGATCACAGCTCCGATTCCCACCCTCCACCTGCTCACAGCTCCGATCCCCACCCTCCACCTGATCACAGCTCCGATTCCCACCCTCCACCTGCTCACAGCTCCGATTCCCACCCTCCACCTGCTCACAGCTCCGATCCCCACCCTCCACCTGATCACAGCTCCGATCCCCACCCTCCACCTGCTCACAGCTCCGATTCCCACCCTCCACCTGATCACAGCTCCGATCCCCACCCTCCACCTGCTCACAGCTCCGATCCCCACCCTCCACCTGATCACAGCTCCGATCCTGCTGCTTCTCCCTCCCCCCCACCCCAAACCCCAATGGCAGCCCAGAGCTTCTACTTCCCTCCCTACTGACTGCCATGGACTGTCCCCATGGGTCCCTGGCTGCGGCCTCCTGCTACACGTTTGCACTCCCGTCCACCAGCCAGGCTGTCATTTTGGCTGGATGTTGGGCGGTAGTCTGCAGAACTTTATTTAAATGAGGCCCTGCCATTAAGATCAACAGGGCCTCCACATCCCCGGCCTTACCAGGTTCTTCTCACACTTTCGGACTCGCCCGCATCCTACATGCCTCCCAGTTAATATCAGGGCCACTGTTTCTGGAAATACCAATATGAGATGTGGAAGGGGAGGGGGAATACGTTTCCATTTACTGGGTAATGCTGTACGCAAAGAAGGAAACCCTAGCTGGTGTATCTATTCTGTTAGCTTGTATGCAGAGTGCAGTGAAGCCATATTACTAATTAAGTGGATCAATTCTCTTATTTATATGAACCTGTTTGTACAGGTGCAAGGCAGGCTACCTTGGCCACATGCGATTGGGTGTTCTTGCTTTCTTTGAAACTCGGAGCACCACAGCATGTATGCTAGCACTTATGGATTATATCATGCATGTGTATACTGGTGCGTTCAGTTTCAGAAGAAGCCAGGATGCCCATGTTCGGGCAGTCAGTATAGACCCTGCTGGATAAGATTTCCCCTTCAGCAACCAGGAAAATTGTGCATGTGCAGCCCATGAGTACGCAATTTCCTGATACGTGTCAGGAAATTGCGTACTCGTGGGCTGCACATGCACAATTTTCCTGGTGTGGCCAGGAATACAGAAATGTTCCCAATCATTTCTACTTTCTAGTGCACTATTTAAGGGCCAGTAGGTCAGACTCACAATGATAGGTAGGTAGCCCTCCAATGGGTGTTGTGATTTTGTGTCATCCATTAGGTTATAAATGTGTTAGCTCTAGCCATTGCACTGGAATTACTACAATTCTACTGGCAGATAACTACCTTGGGTAAATCTCAATGGAAATCAATTTTGACTTGCTGGTGCTGCACTGGAATTTTAGTGCTGTATTTATATTGCTAAGAGAATAACTACATCAGAAAAATCCTATTACAACTAGGGCATAAAGGAAGCTACCTCTGGTGCTGTGTAAACACAGTTTTAACTTGATCTTCCTCATTACTGATGGCACTAACTTGCCTGCAGCAGTCTATATATTGGATCTATCAATTTTTTGTCTGATACGTGCACCTTGCTTACAGCTGACAGCACAAATAGTTACGACTCAGATCATGTTCCGTGTGATAGACCTGTGCTGGTTCAAATCATAAAAATCGCTCATTATATATTTTCAAATGAAATTTTAAACTAGATCAATGGACCTGGGATATTTAAAAAAGACTTCCGCCAGTGATTCTCTAAGGAAAGCTATTGTTTCTTTAACTTGGAATACGAGCTCAGGTCATCTGGTTTGATGCCCAATAACTCGTTAAAATTTGCCAGCCAAGATATGTATCCTTTGCAGAACAATTAATGTTTAAATTTATGAATATCTGTTAAACAGATGTCAAATAATGCAAGCTGGCAGGCATGAGCTAGTTTCCTATCCTTTCAGAAGTGTCCTGTGAGGACAAACAGCCTTTATCTTGATAGTTGAGCCACCAAAGATGGTCTTTTTTTTTCAAAGGCTATCTGGGTACTCATTGCAACTGAACTACCATCACTTGGTTAAAACAGATGCAGGGCATTATTGCCAATCAACAACAGCAAGTTTTATTTCTATAGCACCTTTCATAGAATCATAGAATGATACTGCACAGAAGGAGACCATTTGGCCTACCGTGCCTGTGCCGGCTCTTTGATAGAGCTATCCAACTATTCCCACTCCCCCGCTCTTTCCCCATAGCCCTGTAAAGTATTTCCCTTCAAGTATTTATCCAATTCTCTTTTGAAAGTTACTATTGAATCTGCTTCCACCACCCTATCAGGCAGTGCGTTCCAGATCACAACAACTCGCTCCTCATGTCACCTCCGGTTCTTTTGCCAATCACTTTAAATCTGTGTCCCCTGGTTACTGACCCTTCTGCCACTTGAAACAGTTTCTCCTTATTTACTCCATCAAAACCCTTCATGATTTTTGAGCACCTCTATCAAGGCACCTCTTAACCTTCTCTGTGCCAAGGAAAACAACTCCAGCTTCTCCAGTCTCTCCACATAACTGAAGTCTCTCATTTGCAGAAAAGTAACCCAAGGCACTTCACAGAGGCATGAAGACAATGAATGCTGGACCAAAGAAGGAGTTTATTAAGAGGAGTGAGAGGTGGGTTTTAAGGAGGGTCTTAGAGGAAAAGAGAGAGATGGAGCAATTTAGGAAGGGAACTCCAGAGAGTGGGGCCTAAGTGGCTGAAGGCATAGGGAGCAAAGAGAGGTAGTGATGCAGAAAAGGATATACCCAGTATTCATCAGAATGCTCATAAACGCTTCACAAATCTCGTCCCTAATCTTTCTTAGTCCTCTGGAAGAAATACCACCCATTCGTTGTTTTAAGCCCTTTTAGACTATCTCATTTATATTAAAGTTGTTAATTGTACTAGGATTATTGCTATTTAGAGAGGGCGTGTTGCTCATATCTTTCCCCATGAATATCTGGAGGAAGTCATCAGTTAATATATTGTAGGGGGTGGTAATGGGGTCAGCCTTCACCTCTGACTCAGTGAGCGGTTCGAATCGCTCCCACGCCCCTGGTTCCTAGACTTTGGACTTATTTAGGTGTTGTGAACAAAAATGCAGTAGACAACAGGTTCTGATGAAAGAATTTTGACTTTATTAAAAGAAAAAGGTAACAAACTTAAAACACACTTAATACTTAAACACAGGTTGGGGAACACACGGTACAGGTGAGGGAGAATGACAATATACCAAACAAAAAAACCTTATCCCTCCCAAAAATCCCACTATCTAGCTAGGTTTGGTTTCAGGAGATCAGGGATAATGCTCACCAAACGAATCCTTGACAGGGTTTAGAGTCTTTTGAGTAAAAGGTTTCGTAAGGCCCTTGTTGCCGCGAGGTGTCCGATGGTCACTGAGGCAGTCGCTCTGGTTTCTTCTTGTGTGTTGGTCTGTTTGTGAAGTTGTTGGCCTTCTTTCCTCCTCCTCCTCGTGGCTTGTGGTGTCTTTGCTGGAGCAGAGCTGAGAGAGAGAGAGAGCTGTGCGAGAGTTGTCAGCGAGTCCAGAGAGAGCGAGTCCTGGGACATTAGGCCCCAATTATACTGTCCTTTTCGCGCCCAAAACCCCTTACTAAAACGGTTTCCTTTAGATTTCAAATGAGCCCTGTTTATTCCATTGTCTTAGTTTTGGCGGGCTTGTTAGTTTCGATGGCTTTAACTTGGTGTTAAACATGTCCTGATAGCTTCTGATTTAGGCAAGGCCTTTATCTACGTGCCAAATCTTGTCCCTATTGTCCTAGATTTTTTGGCGGGCTTTAAATCTGTCCTGTGGATACCTGGTTGATTGGTTTTTGATGAAGTAAATCGGGTTACTAAATGTTTTATTGATTTCAGGCTTCTGGTATCCTGTGTGGGCCTGGGAATTTCAAAAGAGGTCTTGGATTATTCATATTTCGATGTGTGTGTGAGGCTTTTGGGTTTGTCTCTCTTCCTCCTTGGTAGGAAGGCAGTGAAAACACATTCCCAGACAGCTTAATTGGGCCCCAATACCCAAAGCTATCCACTGCCTGGCCACGCCCCTCCGCAGCCTGTCGGTGTCTGTGAAAGGTGTCTTTCCCAACAGTAAGATTCAAAAAGTCATTTTCCTCAGGGTTTTCTTCCCTGATCTTTAAAAATGTCCAAAACTGAGGGTTTTACCTCAAATCACTTCACTTAGGGTTCTGTACGAGTTTCTGGGGGATTTTGCGAAGCCTACAATATTAACTTACCTTGTACTCATCCAACTTTGCCTCATGTTGTGCTTTGAGTTCATATATTTATATATACACACATCCCAGTGAGCTCCTCCACCCTTCTCCCTGCAGGAGTTGTAGAGCTCATTTCTCCTTACTTATTAATCCATTATGTGAATGCTTATTTAATCTAAGTTTGATTTTTCTCAGGATGTATTTATCATACATACTCAGCACTATGGAGTTCCACTTGTGCTCCACTGAAGTGTTGTTGAACAAACCCTCACATATCTCTGAAGTTAGCTCCTGGTCCTTGATATTTTTGAAGATCATGTTGAACTTAATCGTTCTGTGGTCACTGTTCCCCAAGAGTGTCCTACCTTCCATTCGCTGTATGTTGTTTGGGCCACTTATCATTACCAAGTCGAGACTGTGCACTGCTTCTGGTGGCTTCCCTGATGCAGTGGGTCATGAAGCAGTCATGCATTACATTTGCCAATTCACACTTGGAATCACTTGGGTATTCCCAATTATAGTTGTAAATCTTTTAGTTACCTGTCACTCCTGTGGAATACGACACTAATTTTGGTTTAAGAACATTGCCTTTTTTGATGCACCACACTATAAAAGTATAAATATTTTTCTCCCTATGTTTAAATGAGGTTTCAGTCTGTTTCATTCTGTTTGATCTCACTCCTAGCATTTCCTGATGTCGATGGTTTTGGTAAACACTATAACATGACAACTTTATTGCTGAAGATCAAGCTCATCGCATCACATTTCATACACATACCGTGTGGTGCTGTGGATGATGTCAAAGAGTCACTGTTGTTATTGGAAGCAACCAGAGCACTAGCATAAGCCACTCACTTGTTAAAAGTCCTGAAGAATGACAGATCCATTATTGTGTACAGAACCAATCGATAGAATGTTTCTTCTCCTACCAAGAAATAGAAATATTCAGGTCACACCAGTAACTTGAAAAGGTGCAGACAAATCAAGCTTAAAATGAGGTTGATTTTGTTCTCAACTGCATGCAAAACTTGTTGACATTAACTTGATACCAACTGACAAATTGCTGCTTCAGGGAGTTAGTGCTGTGTAAACAGATTCAAGTCAATTTTAGATCATGGCAGTTTTAACTAAATTTAGATCTAAAAATGTGATGGTTTAGCGCTGGCCATTAAAACCGTTTTGTAGAAAAAATGACAGACACCTCACTTCCGGCGTGGGACACAGCGGCAGCCATTTTGGTAAGGCCCAGAATGCTGCCGTTGACAGCGCTGGCCTCTCAAATTTAAATCAGCAGATCATGACATCAATTGGCGTGCGATGCCTGACTTGACGCCACCACTGTTAATTTGGACGTTCCCACTCTCCACTACACTGTGTCCTAACCATGCACAGAAAAGCGTGCGTGAAGCAGTCCTGCAGAGACGCTATCAGCGCTTCTTAAAGGGACACACATATCTTTCAGGTAAGTTTGGATTAAGCTTTTGGACTTTTAAAAATATTTTATTGAAGTAGTGGCTTAGTGCAATAGATTTAAAAAGCTTTTAAAGTGTGCAAGGAGTGCTGCTGGATGCTTGCAAGGCTTTGGATGGTAAAAGAAGGCTTCTGAGAAGACCGAAAATGCTGGAAATACTCAGCAGGTCAGGCAGCATCTGTGGAGAGAGAAACAGAGTTAACATCTCAGGTCAAGATGCTGCCTGACCTGCTGAGTATTTCCAGCATTTTCTGCTTTTATTTCAGATTTCCAGCATCCGCTTACAGAGGGAAGAGGAGGAAGCAGAAGAGAAGAGGAGGACGTAAAAGAGTAAGACGCAGAAGAGGAGGAAGTGGAAGGAATTGATGCAACCCAGACAGCCCCTTTCTGGCCCGGATATCTGGGATGGAATCATCCGCCTGCGGTACCAGTGACCACAACCCCAATTCCCCTTTCAACATTTGTCCCACACTTTACCTTCCCTCTGTTACTGACCATCACTGCGTCCTCTTGGCCACAATGCTGAAATAAAAGCCACCACAAAGCAAACTTTCCAATCCAACTTTATCCATATATGCATCCAATATGACATCAACTAATCACCCTTGTGCATTCCCTTAGTGACTGTCTTGTGTGTGCCTTTGCCTATCCTAGTGATGTCAGGCAGTGCTACCCCAGTGGCTGCAGCATGGCTGTTGGAAGGCTGCTGACTTTCAGTGGGGGACACTGCAGATGGCCAGGCAGGATGACCTCGAGGAGCTGGTGGCTGGGAGTGTCATATCAAGTGATGGTGTTTCTTCTTCTTCTTCACTCTCCTCTCCCTCTTCTTGGTCACCCACTGACTTCGGAGGCTGGATTTCTTGGGTGTCTGAAATGAGGAAGGCATAAGCGTAGAGAGGAGGGTGGGAAAGCAATAGCTGCATGCTTACACCATGCGCACCTTGTAAATCATTTTTTTATGTGCGGAAGGCAGTTCAGATTTAAGAGCTGAAGACTGCCATTTCAGAATTATTATTAATGTTTATTTTTTTCAGAAGGCAGTGGAGCTCTAAGAGTTAAAGACTGCCTATTTATAAATGATTTTAATTTTTTTCATTTTAGAAGGCAGTTGCCCTTTAAGGGCTCGACACTGCTTTCTAAAATGGCAGGCTAGCTTTAAGAGAACGCTGCCTCGCTTCAGGGACGCTACGGCCACGCTACATTGGGCCTCCTCCTGAGACTACCGCCCAAAACAGTGCATTACACAGTAGGTTTTACGCTGCGCTAATTTAAATCCGCCAGCAGCATCAAAATACCGGTGCTGCCTGCGCTCTTTTTGCGGGCGGCCGTTAACCTCAGCCTGCGGTGGTACCAGGCCGTTTCCCGGCCTAATCGAATTTCTAGGCTGTAGTTTCCTGTGTACTGGCTAAGGTTCCTTCGTCAGAGATGGATATGCAACAGGCCAAGAAAACAAAGTGTATAGCACGTGAAGTCATAATACAACTCTAAAGTAAAGTTGTTTGTTGTACTAAACTCAGAAGAACCTGTTTCCTGCTGTGTGGATGCAAACCCTGCTCAGTCAGCAGAAATCACTGCCGGCCTCTCTCTTCAGGCTATTTCTCACCATTAGTGGGAATCAACCAATGACAGATATCTGGCCCAGGTGCAACATTTGGACCAGATTTTTTTGAAACACAATAACATTTCTTGCCATTCCTGCGGTTAGTATTCAGACTCGTGTCAAGGCCAAATTGAAGTAGGTTTTAACACCACTTGACGACCTAGTGTGAGAAATTGGGTGAAGGCGGTTGCTATTGTTGACATAATGCTGATTTACCTACAGGACTGTTAGAATGTGATGGGCTGCTACCACAAATGTGACTGTTAGACCCAGCAGAAGCGATGTCTTCTTTAGCATTACTAATTTTTCTTTTATTCATGGGATGTAGACGACACTGGCAAGGCTGAATTTATTGCCCATCCTATTTGGCCTGAGAAGGTGCTGGTGGGACTTGTGTTGATGGCACTCTCATGATAGTGTTGAGCAGGGAATTCCAGGATTCTGGCCCAGTGACTATGAAGGAACAGCAATATATGTCCAAGTCAGGGTTGTGTGTGGCGTAGAGCTTGCAGGTGAAGGTGTTATCGTGACATTGCTGCTCTTGTCCTAAGAAACATAGATCAGAGTGTTTTCTAAATGGTAAGAAGCTAGGAACTGTGGATGAGCAGAGAGATTTAGGGGTCAAAGTACAGAAATCACAAAGCCAGTGGACAGGTGCAAAAAATAATTAAGAAGGCTAATGGAATGTTATCCTTTTTCTCATGGGGGTTGGAATACCAAGGGGTGGAAGTTATGCTAAAGTTGTATAAAGCTCTGGTTAGACTGCATCTGGACTATTACATTCAATTCTGGGCACCGCACCTGAAGAAGGATATATTAGCCTTGGAGAGGGTGCAGCGCAGATTCACCAGAGTGATACCAGGGCTAAAAGGGTTAAATTATGAGGCCAGATTGCATAGACTAGGCTTGTATTCCCGTGAGTATAGAAGGTTAAGGGGTGAACTAATTGAGGTTTTTAAGATGATTAAAGGGGTTGATAGGGTAGATAGAGAGAAACAATTTGCTCTGGTGGGAGAGTCCAGAACAAGGGGGCAAAATCTTAGGGGTAGAAATTAGGTCGCGCCCCATTTGGGGCGCAAATATCGTCCGGACGCAAATATTAGCGCCTGGCGCTAATTATCGGCACTGACAGGAAACTTCACTTTTACCGCCCCGGGAGGTGAGTGGAGCGCTAAAGCAGGCGCTGCACACCTGTCTTAAGGCGCAAAGGCCTAGGAGTGAGGCGCTAACTCAGCGTGCGAGCGCAGCGCAGCTGCTGCCAGTTAGCGAGGGAACACAGACACACTGGCGCCGGACACTTCTTAAAGCGGGGGGGGCCACTTGCTCCCCAGCCACACCCTGCTCATTGCAGCCTTGAATCTCAGCCTGGAGAGACCTGTGAATCCATTTTGCTGCCAAGCATGGAGAGGGTGAGAGAACGCGCTCATCGCTTCACCGAGCGGGCCTTGGATGCTCTGGTTGACGCAGTGGAGCGCAGACGATGTATGCTGTTCCCTGAGAGTGGCAGGAGGCCTTTGCCACGCGAGTTCAGAAGAGTGTGGAGGGAGGTGGCTCAGAGCGTCTCCTCCAGGAGCATGGTGCCCAGGACCCATACTCAATGCCGCAAAAAGTTCAACGACCTCACTCGGGTCGTCAGGGTGAGTGGCTTTTTCTCAATACCTCTCCATCCCTCCATCTCAACCTCACTCTATGGCCAGAGGGTCTTAAAACCCCAATGCACAACACTCATCCAACACCTATGGCCCTTTCATCAAACACACACACACATTCCACACTTTGCATACAGTAAGGGCTATTCACCTATGGGAGGCACATCAGGCAAGACCATGGCTGCATACAGTAAGGGCTATTCATCTATGGGAGGCACATCAGGCAAGACCATGGCTGTATATTGTAAGGGCTATTCACCTATGGGAGGCACATCAGGCAAGACCATGGCTGTATATTGTAAGGGCTATTCACCTATGGGAGGCACATCAGGCAAGACCATGGCTGTATATTTACTCAGATGCTGTCCTTTTTCTTGCAGGCTAAGCTGGCTCATAATAGGAGACAGCAGCAACGGACAGGTGGAGGGCGGCTTCAGCTGCAACCCCTCAGCGATCTGGAGGAGCGCATCCACAGGATTGTGGCAAGCCGGGTGATCGGTCCCGTCGCCACTGGAGACGCCGACCCCGTTGTGGACAGCAATGGTAAGGTCATCACCTTTTTGTCCTCTGTCCTTCCACTTGTCCCTCACAACACCAGCCTTTGACACTTTCAATCCAACTTGCTAACTCGCTGCACTTATTCCTCCCTTACTGCCACCCTGTCCTCACGCTAAAGCCACTCTTGTACCTCCCTGCTTTCAGATGGTGATTCACCAGCTGAGGAGATGGGCCCTGAAGCTGCCACTGGGAGTGATGCTGCAGCCGAGGAGGAAGAGGAAGCCAGAGCATCAGTGCCACCCTCTCCCGAGGAAGCCCATGCCCACACTGGGAACACGCCTTCCCCGGAGGGGAGCAGGGGGGAAGGGGCTGATGATGGTGAAGCTCCAGGACCCAGCGGGCTGCAGCAACGCCGTGGGGGGGGTAGGGAAGAACGGGGGCCTTCTCCCCAGAGGGAGAGTATGCCAGACACTCCTACTGCAATGGACGCAGAGGAGGAGCGGCTGATTGCAGAAATGAACACCCAGGTGGTGGGCATGCACACTGAGCTCATGGGTGCAGTGGGAAGGGTGCCCGAATGCATTGAGTCACTGGCAAGGAGTGTGGAGCACTTCGCTGTAGCACAGGCGGATGCCACACTAACGCTTAGTGCTGCAATTCAGTCACTGGCTGCCGTGATCCCACCTCTGACTGCTCTCATACAGACTCAGATGGAGGCCACGCGAGCACAGACTGCTGCCAACCTCGATGGTTTGTGCACATGTCCCCGGGGCTGTCACCGCGCCGCAGCAGGCCAGCAATCTGTTCTCCAGCAGATTGCTCCGGATGCTGAAGTGCTGCCCCGTGGGAGTGCCAGTGTGTCGGGCGAGCAGGGAGTTGCTGGCCTCTCTCACGATGACAGCATTCCTGCTGCCAACACTGTCACTTCTCCACTGCACTTGCCACCGCCTGTAGGACAGACTGCTGCCGCCCATGCAGAGTTGGTGCAGTCTGCAGCCGGGCCCTCCAGGCCCAGAAGTGGTCGAGGCCGTCCTTCAGGGGCATCTGCAGTGTCAGGGTCTGACGATCAGCAGCCTTCCACCAGCCTTGCTGCAGCCACTGAGGTCCCATTACGGAGGAGCAGTAGGGTTAGAAGGGGGGAAGTGCGCAAGGGAAGGAGATCACCCTCGAAGGGCAAAAAGTAGGAGGTGTGACAAAATGCTGGTCATTTTTTTATTAAAGGCCGAGGTTCATGGTCCAACTTTTGTTTAGTGTTTTGGACATTATCTCCAGGTTGTGAGAACCAGTTATGTTATTGACTGTTTTTTTGTGTTTATTTCTATGAGTTTGTCATGAGGAATTGACACACACAGAGTTTGTAAAATAAATAAGTTTCTGTATTCAAAATATACATGGCTGGTTGTTGGAATTATTGGTGCCTTGGCCGGCTTAGGGGTTGCATGCTGGGTTGATTAGTGTTTGTAGCAATGGCAGGGGCCCTAGAAGCGGCTTGCTATTAGTCGTTGACGGACGGCCCTTGCAGTTTGACCATTGTGGGCCGCCCTCCTGCCTTGGTGCTGCTGATGATCATCGTCCTCGTCCTCTTCCTCCTCTTCCTCCTCCTCCTCTGGTGGTGCTACAAGGCCTGGTGGCATTGGCTGGGTCCTGAGGATTGCCATGTTGTGCAACATGCAGCACACGACTACGAAGTTCGAAACTTGCTCAGGCGAGTACTGCAGGGCTCCTCCGGAATGGTCCAGACAGCGGAACCGTTGTTTCAGCACGCCGATTGTGCGCTCAATAATGTTCCTGGTTGCTTGATGGCTTTCATTGTACTGCAGCTCAGCAGGGGTGTTTGGCGTACGGAGCGGTGTCATCAGCCAGGTGCTCAATGCGTACCCCTTGTCCCCGAGAAGCCAACCAACTGGCTGATGCGGTGCCTCGAAAACTTCTGCCACAGTAGTCTGGCGCAGGATGAAAGCATCGTGGCAGCTGCCCGGATAGTGGGCATTGACAGCGAGTATCACCTGTCTGTGGTCACAGACCAACTGCACATTCAAGGAATGGAACCCCTTTCTGTTCCTGAATTCCTCTGCATTCTCTCGCGGAGCAAGCAAAGCCACATGCGTGCAGTCAATGGCGCCCTGCACCATGGGGAAGCCCGCTACCCTCGCAAAGCCCAGAGCACGGTCACGCTGCTTGTCTGGGGTCATAGGGAAAGAGATGAAGTCTCGTCTCCTTCTGAAGAGGGCATTGGTGACCTGCCGGATGCAGCGATGCACCGCAAACTGGGAGATATTGGCGAGGTCCCCAACAGCAGCTTGGAATGAGCCAGTGGCGTAGAAGTTCAAAGCCACTGTGACCTTCACTGCCACCGACAGAGACGTCCTGGACCTCAGCTGAGGCTGCAGATCTGGCTGCAGCAGGTGGCAGAGCTCAGTGACCACCTCCTTGCTGAATCGCAGCCTTCGCAAACACAGCTCCTCGGACATATGGATGTAGGAGAGCTGTTCACGATATACCCTGGGAGGGTAAGCTCTCCTGTACATGCGCCTGATGGCCCTCCTCCGTCTGGCCATCATTGCCACTCTCTGTCTGCGTCTCAGTATCCTCCGATTCAGCTGGAGCAGGACGACGCCCCCAATCATTGCAGCCCCCATATTCTCTTTGCCAGAAAAGTAATGAGGTACAGCAACTAAAGTAGCAACAAAGTTAGGATGAATAGGCAAAACTACCTCACAAAGCGTTGAGTCAATGTAGAAGTCTCTCTCTCTCTCTCTCCGAATCTCTCTCTCTCTCTCAGAACGAGTGGTGCATAAATGTCGACCACAGAAAAAGACAGGAAGAGGCCCCCTTTAAATAGCGCCCCCCCCAGCCCCACACCGATTGATAGCGTTCCAGTCTTCCGGTCGTTGGAAGCGCCAGGCGGTATGGCAGGGGGCGCCACTCAATTTCCGCTCCGGGGCGCCCCAAGGGCGTTGCACCATGGAATGACGTCACAATCTGCGCGCGCAGGTGGTCGCAGCGGTAAGTTTTAGCGCCGCCGCACAATCTCAAGTTAAGTTCTCGAGCGGCGCAAACATCGCTGCGCCCGGGCGTTAGCGGCTTAACGCCCCATTAGCGCCCTCTTAAGGCGCTAACGGGAGGCGCAACCAAGTGAATTTTTACCCCTTAAAGTTTAGAGCTAGGCCATTCAGGGGTGATATCAGGAAGCACTTCTTCACACAAAGGGTAGTGGAAATCTGGAATACTCTCCCCCAAAAACGTGTTGAGGCTCGGTCAATTGAAAATTTCAAAACTGAGATTGAAAGATTTTTGTTAAGTACGTGTATTAAGGAATATGGAACTTAATGCAGGTAAATGGAGTTGAGATACAGATCAACTATGATCTAATTGAATGGTGAAACAGGTTCGAGGGGCTGAATGGCCTACTCTTGTTCCTATTTTCTTATCTAGTCCTTCTTCGAGGTAGAGGTTGCTGGGAAGGGAGATGTTACTGAAGTAATCTTGATGAGTTACTGCAGTGCACCCAGTAGATGGTACATACTGCAGTCACAGTGTGCCAGTGGTGCAGGGGTGGATATTGAATCCAGTAGTAAGGGTGCCGATCAAATAGATTGCTTTGTGTGGATGGTGTCAAGCTTCTTGAGTGTTGTTGCAGCTGTGCTCATTCGGGCAAGTGATGAGTAATTCGTCATACTCCTGGCTTTAGCTTTGTCAATGGTAACAAAGCTGTGAAGGGTTAGGAGGTGAGCCAATCATTGCAGAGTATCCAGCCTCTGCCATGCTCTTGTAGCCACATTGCTGACATGGTTCGTCCAATTAAACTTCTGATCAGTGGTAATCCCCAGAATATTGGTGCTGGGATTCTGCAATAGTGGTGCCATTGAAGAATAACTTATATCCTGGTTTGTCTGTATGTAAAATCAAATAGACCAAGTCTGTGGCACAGTTAATATTGAAGAACTGTTTCATAGCATTAGTTAGAAGGACATAAACTATCTCGTATTCTGGAGACCCTTGAGTTAGGCAAAGTGGTGCCGCTGAAAGCCTCATACATGCATTTGCCACCTTGAGACTTGAATATTCCAATGCTCTCCTGGACGTTCTCCCATCCTCCATCCACTGTAAACTTCAAGCTCATCGACATTTCTACTGCCCTTATCCTTTCCTGCACCAGGTCCTGCTTACCCATCACCACATCTTTGCTGGCCTACGTTGGCTCTGGTTCCCCAATGCCAATTTTGATCCTTGTGTTTAAATCCCTCCATGGCCTTGCCCCTCCCTATCTCTGTAACCTCCTCCAGTCCTACACACCCATAAGCTGTGCTGTCTTACCTTCCAATTACCAGCTCTGACCTCTGTTACAATACATCACGGCTGCATGGTTTTTGACAAAATGATAGTACAGCCAAACCTGTTGGTGTCTATCACTGCGCAACATGTAGGCTTCATAGAATTACGTAGAATGTAGAGCACAGAAACAGGCCATTCGGCCCAACTGGGCCATGCTGGTGTTTATGCTCCACACGAGCCTCCTCCCACCTCTCTTCATCTATCCTTATCAGCATAACCTTCTATTCCTTTCTCCCTCATGTGTTTATCTAGTTTTCCCATAAATGCATCTATGCTATTTGCCTCAACTACTCCTGTGGTAGCGCGTTCCACATTCTGACCACTCTCTGAGTAAAGACATTTCTCCTGAATTCCCTATTGGATTTATTAGTGATTGGAGCTTGGAGGCAGAGCTGGGAGAACGCAAATGGAGTGGATCGCAAGCAGAGTGGAGAAATTTTGTGAGTGCAGGAATTTGGTGCAGAGGAAGAAGGCGGTTGAGACATCTGACTGAAAAGGAGGAGTGGAGCCACAGAACCCAGGGACTCTAAGTTAATAGGCACGAGAGCGGACCTGTGGGAGAGCAAGAGGAGCAGCCGCAGATAAAGGTAGGCCCAAGAGACCAGAGGGAGCATGAGTGACAGGGAGCAAGGTAAATGATGTCAGCACAAGGGAAGGAGCTGATTGGTGAGTAGTTGGTGATATTTTTTTTAGGTCTTAAGTTTATTTCTGTTAAGTTACTTAATAGTCTATATTAAGTAGAGGCATGGCAGGGCACCTCAGTCCCGTGGAATGCACATCTTGTGCCATGTGAGAACTTCAGGATGCTTCCCATGTCCTGGACAACCACATGTGCAGGAAGTGTCGTCAGCTGGAGGATCTCAAGCTCCAGGTTTCGGAGCTTGAGCAGCAGCTGGCGTCACTGCGGTGCATCGTGAGGCTGAGAGCTACGTGGATAGCACGTTTCAGGAGGTGGTCACCCCGCAGCGTAAGAGTGTGCAGGCAGAAAGGGAATGGGTGACCGTCAGACAGACAAGGAGGACCAGGCAGGTAGTGCAGGAGTCCCCCGAGTGCATCTCACTCTCTAACCAGTATTCTACTGGTGAGGGTGATGGTTCCTCTGGGGGAAGTACAGCCAGCGCCAAGTCCACGGCACAACAGGTGGCTCAGCTATACTGGAGGGGGGGGGGGGGGGGGGGAGAGGATCGGGAAAACAATAGTGATAGATGATTCGATAGTTAGGGGAACAGACAGGCATTTCTGTGGCCGCAGACGTGACTCCAGGATGGTATGTTGGCTCCCTGGTGCCAGGGTCAAGATGTCACTGAGCGGCTGCTGAACACTCTGAAGGGGGAGGGTGAACAGTCAGAGGTCGTAGTCCATATCAGTATCAAAAACATAGGTAGAAAGAGGGATGAGGTCCTGCAGGCAGAGTTTAGGGAGCTCGCAAATAGGTTAAAAAGCAGGACCTCAAAGATAGTAATCTCCGGATTACTCTCGATGGTATGAGCTGGTGAGTATAGAAATCGGAGGATAGAGCAGATGAATGCATGGCTGGAGAGATGGTGCAGGAGGGAGGGCTTTAGATTCCTGGGACATTGGGACCGGTCCTGGGGGAGGTGGGACCTGTACAGGCCGGACGGGTTGCACCTCAACAGAGCCGGTACCAATATCCTCGTGGGGGCGTTTGCTAGTGCTGTTGGGGAGGGTTCAAACTAATTTGGCAGGGGGGATGGGCACCAGGATGTAGCATTAGAAAGGAGAAACAAGGTGCACAAAGGATTGGAAGAGACACATAGCACTAGAGTAAGAAATAGTACGGTATACAAGAAGGTCTAAGATAGGTTTACAGCGCATGTGTGTGAATGCATGAAGTGTGGTAAATAAGGTTGGTGAGATGCAGGCACAAATAGACACATGGGAATATGATGTCGTGGTGATAACGGAGACCTGGCTCAAAAAAGGGCAGGATTGGGTACTAAATATTCCTGGATATAAGGTGTTCAGGAAAGATAGGGAAGGAAAGGGTCGAGAACCAGAGGTCACAGATTTAAGGTGATTGGCAGAAGAACCAAAAGCAACATGAGGAAAAACTTTTTTATGCAGCGAGTGGTTAGGATCTGGAATGCACTGCCTGAGAGGGTGGTGGAGGGAATCATAGAATCATAGAAAGTTACAGCACGGAAGGAGGCCATTTCGGCCCATCGTGTCCGCGCCGGCTAACAAAGAGCTATCCAGCCTAATCCATCTTCCCAGCTCTTGGTCCGTAGCCCTGCAGGTTAGAGCATCCCAAGTGCACATCCAAGTACTTTTTAAATGTGGTTAGGGTTCCTGCCTCTACCACCCTTTCAGGCAGTGAGTTCCAGACCCCCACAACCCTCTGGGTGAAGACATTTCTCCTCAAATCCCCTCTGAACCTTCCACCAATTACTTTAAATCTGTGCCCCTGGTTTTTGACCCCTCTGCTAAGGGAAATAGGTCCTTTCTAACCACTTTATCTATGACCCTCATAATTTTATACACCTCAATAAGGTCTCCCCTCAGCCTCCTCTGTTCCAAGGAAAACAGTCTTTCCTCATAGCTAAGATTCTCTACTCCTGGCAACATCCTTGTAAATCTCCTCTGTACCCTCTCCAGTACAATCACATCTTTCCTGTAATGTGGTGACCAGAACTGCACGCAGTACTCTAGCTGAGGCCTAACTAGTGTTTTATACAGTTGAAGCATAACCCCCCTGCTCTTGTATTCTATGCCACGGCTAATAAAGGCAAGCATTCCGTATGCCTTCTTAACCACCTTATCTACCTGGCCTGCTACCTTCAGGGATCTGTGGACATGCACTCCAAGGTCCCTTTGTTCCTCTACTCAGTGTCCTACCATTTAATGTGTATTCCCTTTCCTTGTTAGCCCTCCCCAAATGCATTACCTCACACTTCTCCGGATTGAATTCCATTTGCCGCTATTCTGCCCACCTGACCAATTTATTGATATCTTCCTGCAGTCTACGGCTTCCTTCTTCAGTATGAACCACACAGCCGATTTTAGTATCATCTGCAAACTTCTTAATCATACTCCTATATTCAAGTCTAGATCATTGATATATACCACAAAAAGCAAGGGACCTAGTACTGAGCCCTGCGGAACCCCACTGGAAACAGCCTTCCAGTCACAAAAATACCCATCAACCATTACCCTCTGCTTCCTGTCTCCGAGCCAGTTTTGAATCCAACTTGACACTTTGCCCTGGATCCCATGGGCTTTTAACTTCGTGACCAGTCTGCCATGTGGAACCTTATCAAATGCCTTGCTAAAGTCCATATAAACTACATCAAATGCACTACCCTCATCTACTCTCCTTGTTATCTCCTCAAAAACTTCAATCAAGTTTGTCAGACACGACCTTCCCTTAACAAATCCGTGCTGACTATCCTTCATTAATCCATGTCTTTCTAAATGAAGATTTATCCTGCCTTCAGAATTCTTTCCAATAATTTTCCCACCACCGAGGTTAGGCTGACTGGCCTGTAATTACTCGGTCTAGCCTTTTCTCCCTTTTTAAACAAGGGTACCACATTAGCAGTCCTCCAGTCCTCCGGCACCACACCTGAAGTTAGAGAGGATTGAAAAATGATGGTCAGGGCCTCTGCTATTTCCTCTTTTGCTTCGCTTAACAGCCTAGGATACATTTCATCCGGGCCTGGGGATTTATCCACTTTTAAAGCTGCTAACCCCCTTAATACTTCCTCTCTCACTATGTTTATTTCATCTAATATTTCACACTCCTCCCCCCTGATAGCAATGTCTGCTTCACCCCTCTCCTTTGTGAAAACAGACACAAAGTATTCATTAAGAACCCTACTGATGTCTCCCACCTCCACACACAGTTTAATCTTATGATCTCTAATAGGCCCTACCCTTTCTTTAGTTATCCTCTTACTCTTAATATATTTATAAAATATTTTTAGGTTTTCCTTGATTTTAATTGCCAAGAATTTTTCATGCTCTCTCTTTGCTTTCCTAATATCCTTTTTAATTGCACCCCTGCACTTTCTGTACTCCTCGAAAGATTCTGGAGTATTTAGCCCTCAGTATCTGTCATACGCCTCCCTTTTTTTCTTTATCCGACCCTGTATGTCCCTAGACATCCAGGGGGCTCTAGATTTGTTAGTCCCACCTTTTTTCTTTAAGGGCACATATTTGGTCTGACCCTCCGGATCTCCTCCTTGAATGCCTCCCACTGCTCTGACACTGATTTACCTTCAAGTAGCTGTTTCCAGTCCACTATGGCTAAATCTCCTCTGAGCTCAGCAAAATTTGCTTTTCCCCAATTTAGAATTTTTATTCCTGGTCTATCCTTGTCCTTTTCAATAACTACCTTAAGTCTAACAGAATTATGGTCACTAGCACCAAAATGCTCCCCCACTGATACGCCTTCTACCTGCCCAGCTTCATTCCCTAAAACTAAGTCCAGAACCGCCCCCTCCCTTGTTGGGCTTGCTACATATTGGCTAAAAAAGTTCTCCTGGATGCATTTTAGGAATTCTGCACCCTCTATACCCTTCACACTAATTTTATCCCAGTTAATATTGGGGTAGTTGAAATCCCCTACTATTACTGCCCTATAGTTTTTGCACTTCTCAGAAACTTGTCTACATATTTATTCCTCTATCTCCCTCTCACTGTTTGGGGGTCTGTAGTACACTCCCAGCAGTGTGAGCGCCCCTTTTTTGTTTTTCAATTCAACCCATATGGCCTCGTTTGATGATCCCTCCTCACAACTGTAATAGTTTCTTTAATCAATACCGCGACCCCCCCTCCCTTTTTACCACCCTCTCTATCCCGTCTGAAAATCCTGTAACCAGGAATGTTGAGCTGCCATACCTGCCCCTCTTTCAGCCACGTCTCTGTAATAGCTATAATATCATAGTCCCAAGTATCTACCTGTGCCCTCAGCTCATCTGCCTTGTTCGCTATACTCCTTGCATTGAAGTATATACCATTTAGTACAGGCAAACCACCCTGTTGACTACTATCTAGCCCTTGATTCCTCTGTCCTTCCAATTTACTTAAATTCAATTGTGGCTTTCAAAAGGGAATTGGATAAGTACCTGAAGAAAGAAATTTGCAGGGCTACGGGGAAAGGGCGGGGGAGTAGAACTAGCTGAAGTGCTCTTGCAGAGAGCCGGCACGGGCTTGATGGGCTGAATGGCCTCCTTCTGTGCTGTAACCATTCGATGATAATACTCCTGTGAAGCGCCTTGGGATGTTTTACTACGTTAAAGGCGCAATATATATATACAAGTTGTTGCTGTTGTGCAGACTGCCTGGTCAGCCTTCAATGTCATCAGTGTCAAAATGAGAAGCCCAGTGAAGCTTCACATGACAGGCCCTTGTAGGGGATAGGAGGCTGGGAGTTAGTGGGACTGCTTATCCACTTACTTGCAAATGTGGGACTTTCAGTAAACTGCTTACAAAAATATAAAGAAATTAACATTTCTAATGAATCTAGAACACCACTTCAGAATAAGTTTGCATTGAAGTTGATTAAGAATTAAAAACAAATGGCCTTGGCATTGTGCCAGTAAGTATCCGACAATGCTTAATGCATTCATATGAAATTCCCCTTCCGGCTATTTTCAAAGTGCTAATCCATTGCTTAATACCGCCTTTCAAAATAGTGGAGGGAAGTATTTCATATGAATGTGTTACATATTCTCTTATGCTGCTGTCTCACAGCACAATATCGAGGTCAAGATACGTAAAATAGAGAGTGGGAGCAGCCAGTGCAGAATTTTCTGAGGGACAAGTTGGTCTGTCTTGCCAATTACTAATGGAAGACAAGTCACAAAGTGATGGGCATCCCAGTGTGTAATTGAAATGCAATTTGAATATCTTCAACAGGCAAAAGTTCCTACTTCATGCAAACTATAAAAGAAAAACATAGGGAAATGTAGCATAGTAAGCAGTTAGGGGACGGTAAGGACAGAAATTTACAGCACAGAAGGAGGCTATTGCTCATTGTGCCTGTTATGACTTTCTAAAAGAGGTATCCACTTAGTCCAATTCACTTGCCCTTTGCCTTTATACCTCTTTAAAAAATAAAAATATTTATCCACTTTCCTTATAAAATCTAATATGGATTCTACTTCCACTGTTGCTTCTGGTAGGACATTTCCCGACTGAACAACCCTCTGCATAAAAAACCTCTCCTCAAATCCCTTTGTTCTTTTGGTGAAGTTCTTAAACTTATCCCCTCTAGTTACCAAGTCCCCGATTATTGGAAATAGTTTTTCTCTATTCACCTTAGCAAAAGCCCTCATAATTTTGAACATATCACTTACATTGTAAGGAAAGAAGCAGAATAGTGATCTCAGGCTTAGCAATTCGATCGCAGCCGAAAACGGACGTACATGGGGCAAGGTGGGGCGGGGCGGGCATGGTGCGGGGGTGGGGCGGGGCATGGTGCGGGGGTGGGGCGGGGCATGGGGTGGGGTGGGGCAAGGTGCGGGGGTGGGCGGGGCATGGTGCGGGGGTGGGGCGGGGCATGGTGCGGGGGTGGGGCGGGGCATGGTGCGGGGTGGGGCGGGGCATGGTGCGGGGTGGGGCGGGGCATGGTGCGGGGTGGGGCGGGGCATGGTGCGGGGTGGGGGCGGGCATGGTGCGGGGGTGGGGCGGGGGTGGGCCGGGGCATGGTGCGGGGCGGGGCTTGGTGCGGGGGTGGGGCGGGGCATGGTGCGGGGGTGGGGCGGGGCATGGTGCGGGGGTGGGGCGGGGGTGGGCCGGGCATGGTGCGGGGCGGGGGTGGGGCGGGGCATGGTGCGGGGGTGGGGCGGGGCATGGTGCGGGGGTGGGGCGGGGCATGGTGCGGGGATGGGGCGGGGCATGGTGCGGGGGTGGGGGGGGGCATGGTGCGGGGGTGGGGCGGGGGTGGGCCGGGGGATTGGCATGCAGGGACCACGTGAAACACCCCACAAGGATGTCACTAACACACTCCCTTCTTTCTTACAGGAGAAGGTTGCGCACATCCTGTGCCAGGAGGCAGTGACTGGAGAAAGCTGAGCCCACCTGCACATCCTCTCCCCTGTAGAAGAAAATGTGCTGCCCATCATGGGCAGGGGGAGAGTCTTGGTCATGACGAGTGCAACACTGGAGGAGATGTTGCATGTGGTTTCTTTACACCTTATCCACTTTTTCTCTTATTACTTCTATCTCACCCTACACACTCTACATGGCAAACTGCAGCTGCTTTCACCAGCCACTTCTCTATCTGTTCTCCCTTTGCACTAAACGCTAACCCTTGTCCCTCTTTGTCACTTCAGGTGTTGAAAATGTGGAGATACCTGACACTTCAGGAAGAGGAGGCCAGCATTCCTGAAGATGCACCATCACTTGATCTGGCTCTAGCAAACACCAGCTCAGAGACTGACACCACGTGTAATTTAGAGGCTAGGCTAGAAGAGGGATCTTCACATGGTGAATCACCGGGCACAAGAGCTACGGCAGGGGGATAGGCCGCCACAGGTGCCAGCTCGCTAGAAGGCGAGATCTCATACTAGCTCTGCTGTAGAGCACTCAGATGCTGACATTGAGGACGCAGACTACCGAAGAAGGACGATGGGCATACGCCAGGAAGTGCTAGATGCACTGGGCAGCCTGCTAGCGAGCTTACACACAATGGCTCAGAGCATGGAGGAGTCCAGCTCCAGTGTTGACAGGGGCTTCTAGAGTGTCACCTCACTCCTACACTCTGTTCTCATGCAGAGCCTAGGAATGCTGAGGCTCCATCTCAGGTGAGTGGCATTGGCTCCATTGGAGAGGCGCTTGCTGTCCTCTCTCAGGACGACAGCATACCTGCCGCCAACTCAGCCAGTGCCCTTATTAGTGCTACACAGCCAGCTGGGCCAGACTGCTCCAGCCCATGCTGAGATGTTGCAATCTGCAGCCGGGCCCTCAAGGCCCAGAGCTCCTCGAGGTCTCCCACCACGGCCATCTGAAGTGTCCTCAATGGAAGCTCAGCAGCCTTCCACCTCTCAAGCCGTAGCCACTGGGAAACACACATAACAGCACTAGGATAAGTAAACATGCACACAAGACAGACACTAAGAGCTTGCACAAGGGTGATTCATAATTATTTCTGTTAACTGTTAGATACAGGTGGAATTCAGTTGTTTGATATATTTGTTTTCTGTTCTGGATTTGGTGTTGGTGTTTATATTTGTAGTGAAGTGAGGGCAAGACCCATAAGACTGGACTGAAGGAAGGCAATCAGATGGTGGTAGTAAGGACGGTGAGGGTAAGGATTGCGGGACTGTTGGTGTATTGGGGATGGAACGGATGGTTCAGGTGAAGCACTCTTGGACGAGCTGCTTTCTGAGAGCTCTGGCAGCTAGGGGCACTGGTGGTCAATGCCTCTCCTGCTCTTCCCCCTCTTCTTCCTCCTCAACAACAACAACAACAACTTGTATTTATATAGCACCTTTAACGTAGTAAAACGTCCCAAGTCGCTTCACAGGAGTATTAAAAGACAAAGCAATTTGACACTGAGCCACATAAGGAGAAATTAGGGCAGGTGACCAAAAGCTTGGTCAAAGAGGTAGGTCTTAAAGGAGGAAAGAGAGGTAGAGAGCTGGAGAGGTTTATACAGGGAATTCCAGAGCTTAGGGCCCAGGCAACAGAAGGCACGGCCACCAAAGGTTGAGCGATTATAATCAGGGATGCTCAAGAAGGCAGAATTTGAGGAGCGCAGATATCTCGGGGGGTTGTGGGGCTGAAGGAGGTAACAGAGATAAGATGGGGCGAGGCCATGGAGTGATTTGAAAACAAGGATGAGAATTTTGAAATTGAGGTGTTGCTTAACCGGGAGCCAATGTAGGTCAGTGAGCACAGGGGTGATGGGTGAACGGGACTTGGTGCGAGTTAGGACACGGGCAGCCGAGCTTTGGATGATCTCAAGTTTACGTAGGGTAGAATGTGGGAGGCCAGCTAGGAGTGCGTTGGAATAGTCAAGTCTAGAGGTAATAAAGACATGGATGAGCTTTCAGCAGAGGATGAGCTGAAGCAAGGGCGGAGACGGGCGATGTTACGGAGGTGGACGTAGGCGGTCTTAGTTATGCTGCAGATATGTGGTCGGAAGCTCATTTCAGGGTCAAATATGACACCTGCTCCTGCTGCACTTCTTGCTATCCAGGTGGTGGTAAGGGCCGCTCCCTCATGATGAAAGTTGTGGAGAATGCAACAGACAACCACAGTTTGGATACCAGCTCAGGGATGCACTTTGAAAGCTCCTCTGGAATGGTTCAAACGGTGGAAGCGTTACTTGAGCATGCTGACTATCTGCTCAGTGATGTTTCTAGTGGCGGCATGGCTCTCGTTGTAGGCTAGCTGTGCCCGGGTTCCTAACAGAAGTCATGAATCAAGTCTGATGGGGATAGCCCTTGTCGCTCGGTAGCCGGTCTGTAACCTGACGGCCTGGGTGAAACAAAGGCGATACAGAGGACTGGTGCAGGATGAGTGAATCATGACTTTTCCCAGGAAACCAGGCACAGAGCTGCATGATGCGCTGCCTGTGGTCACAAAGAAGCTGGACTTTGAGGGAGTGGAACCCTTTCTATTCAGAAAGATGACAGGCTAGTGATGGGGAGCCGCAAGGCAATCAGTCTATGGCACCTTGCAGCCTGGTGAAGCCTACAATGTGGGCGAAGCCTAGTGCTCTCTTGTTCTGCTTTGCTCCGTCCATGGGGAAAGAGATGTAGATATTCCTCCAGGTGTAGAGAGCCTCAGTGACCTCCCTGATACAACGACGTACTGCAAACTGAGATTTCGCTGGTGTCACCTGCTGAAGCCTGGAAGGAGCCTGTTGCATAACAGTTAAAGGCCACGGTGACCTTGACAGCCACAGGTAGTGCTGTCCATGCCCTAGTACGAGACTTCAATTGTGGCTGCAACAGGTGACATAGCTCAATTACAGCCTCCTTAGTGAAGCGTAGGTGCCTGAGACATTGCACCTCCGAGAAGCTCAAGTAGCAGAAGTGCTACCTGAAAACTCACTGTGGATATGGCCTCCTGTGCAGTGCCATCTTCTGCGAGTTGCTCCTGCTCTCTCCTATCTTCCTTGCTGGACCCGCTCATCCTCCAGCCCCAAAGGCAGCCCTTCCAGACCACCCATGACTGTATAAAAGGCAGCCAAAAGCAGTGCAGTACCAGCAAAATCTTCTCAGCAGTTAATTGAGAATTTGTGTCAATTTGGCTCGGGTGGTAGTACCCTCATCTCTGAATCTAAAGGTTGTGGGTTCGAAGGCTCGTTACAGACGATCACATAGTCTTGGCTGACACTTCAGTTTCATACTGAGGGAGTGTTACATTGTCAGAGGTGCTGACTATTGAATTAACCGAGTGATTATTTGCAAGGTCTTCTGCGCATGTGCACTGTATGGGGGTGGAGCCTAAACACTGTCCCGTCCCCACCGGAACCCCGCATGCGCACCCGACGTTCCAAACGCGCATGCGCCTAGCCGCAGGGCAGCGGCCTGTGGCCTCAACCACGCTTTCCTCCCTGTGGAGAAGGTCAGGTGATCGGAGGGGGAAAGAGGAGAGGAGATCGGAGGGAGGACAGGAGAGGGGATCAGAGGGGGAGAGGAGAGGAGCTCAGAGGAGGGGTGGAGAAGGTCAGGAACTCGGGGGGGGGGAGAAGGTCAGGAACTCGGGGGGGGGAGAAGGTCAGGAACTTGGGGGAAGAAGGTCAGGAACTCGGGGGGCGGGGAGATGATCAGAAACTTGGAGAGGGGAGAAGGTCAGCAACTCAGGGGGAGAAGGCCAGGAACTCGGGGGGAGGGGGGGTGGGCGCGGTGTTAAAGCACAGAGAGAGCTGTGGGGATGGGGCAAGAACGTGATCCAGATCTAAAGGTGGAGGATGAGAGTGAGAACGTGATCCAGCTGGGAAGATGGATCACATTCTCCCCCTTCTGTTAGATGTGGATCGCGTTCTTCCTACTGGATAAATTAGTGAATCCCTTCTCACATACTGAGCAGGTGAACAGCCTCTCCCTAGTGTGAACTCACTGGTGTGTCAGAAGGTTGGATACACACAAGCAGTCCACACACACGCACCCCACACACATGCACCCCACACACACGCACCCCACACACACGCACCCCACACACGCACCCCACACACACGCACCCCACACACACACACCCCACACACATGCCACACACCCACACACACGCACCCACACGCCTGCACCCATTGGTTTATTGACTGGCAAATCCTTACTAGCTTCCTGCTGTAGTAGCACCACCTGAGATCTGGAGGCCATCAAGTATTTACACTAAAAACAGAAAATGCTGGAAATACTCAGCAGGTTAGGCAGCATCTGTGGAGAGAGAAGCAGAGTTAACGTTTCAGGTTGATGACCTTTCGTCAGAACTGGAAAAAGTTAGAGATGTAACAAATTTTAAGCAAGTGCAGGGGCAGGGAAAGGAGGGGGGAGGGGAAGAAAGAACAAATGGGAAGGTCTGTGATAGGGTGGAAGGCAGGAGTGATGAAATGAAAAAAAGTATGATAGTACAAAGCAAAAGGAGATGGTAATGGGACAAGTAAAGAAACAAATGATGAGTCTAGAAGAGGTGTAAATGTGAATAGCAGAATCATCAACAGTATTTGCACTTCTTGTTTTCCATTTCCTACTTAATGAGAATTTCTTAAAGTTGTAGTCTTGACCATGGGCCCTTCATTCTGAATTAAAGAATTTTTATCACTTCCAGAAGGAAAAAAAACCATTAAACTCCAAAGAATTAACTAACCCACTAATTTGAGTATAAAGTCTTTTATTTTACCAGCCAAGGACAACTATAATTACAATTGCAGAACACTAGATAACAGAGGATCTTCACAAAGCTAACTATACTTCTACTTTCTGTAGGCTGCCTGACAAGACTGGTTCAAATTACACATTGCAGGGTTGTCTACAACAGGCAGGATCAAATTACACATTCCAGACAAACTGTTGGCTGTGTCTTGTCCTCCAAGGGGACTAATCAGAAATATGGTCCAACACACTTGTATTGCAAATAAATGCTACCTTGAATTAAACAGAGACTCTGGGCTGGATTTTACCTGCCGAGACGAGTTGGGGACAGGACTGCTGCTTCCAGGTTCTAGTCCCGCCCCCAGCAACGTCCGACGCACAGACGCTATTTTCCCCTGATTGGCCTTGTTAAGCCCGCCCTGCGGGCTTGCCGGCCAATTAAGAGAAAGCTGGTGTCAGATGACGTCAGTTGATGACGCTTCATCTGCCGGTTTTCTTAAAGGGACATGTAGCATTTATTTTTGACAGATGATTTGTCAGTGTTTGACAGCATTGAGGTGCTGTCAAACATTGACAATCACTGTACAAAGGTGAGCCCTTGTACCCAGGCTCTCCAATGACTCTCTCCTTAGGATAAAACAGATGGCAGCTGCAGGTGAGGTTACAGAAGCGATCTGTCACTTCTCCCAATGAGGTGAGGCCACACAAACACTTCAAAGCTTATCACCTACAGAAAAATCTAAAGACATTAAAAGTGACTTTCCCAACATCTCCTTACCTCTGATACTCACCAGTGTCCCATTGGATCCTTCACACTACTTCTGCAGCTGTCATCTATACACAAACATTACAACAGACCCACAGCACGCCTCACTTACCCTGGCGGGATTCCCCAACGTTGGGAAGCCCGCAGCAGAAGTCTCAAAATGGGAAAAAGCCTCTTAACTGGCAGTTAAGTGGCTATAATGCTCTTCCCACCACTAGGAGTCGGGTCCCTGCGCAAATCGGGAACCCGACTCCCAGAAAGATTGTTTGGAGGTGGGTTGGGAGCGGGTTCGGGACCTGCTCCCATTCTTTTTGATTTTGCCAGCAGTTCAGCCTCCAAACCCCCTCCTCAGGGCTGGTAAAATCCAGCCCTCTGTGTAAATACAGACCTCATCACTTAAACTGTGCACGTTTAAATCGGGCAATCGTTTAATTGGGCAAATAGTGCTCATTTTCATTACCATTGTTGTCAATTACAAAGCCACCACCGTGTTAAGCACGCCAGCTATTTCGGGCAGGAATTATTTGTTCACAGCTTGTTACGGTCTAATTATCTTGTATACTTAATCCCATCTAAGTGGTGTCAGGATACAGTTTGTGATCCATTATCAACATATAATCACTTTTACATTTACTTTTATCATAAACATGTATAATGAAGAAATGGATTTATTGAAGCAATCAAGCTTGCCTGCTACCTTGGCTGAGATCAAATTCATATAAACCGCCCAAGAAGCAAGATGAAAGGTTAAATATTTCACATACTCATACTCGAGAGGAATAATGGACTAACCAGATCAAGAATCTCACAATATTTTGCCAGACAGGGAGTGGGGCATTTAGCAATGCCAATGGTAAAAGGATTAGTTATCTGTGATTCATCATGACAAGCGTTCCAAGGTAGTTACTGGACTGCATATAACCCATCCAACGCACCAATGTGCCACTATATGTGGTGGGGACTGTATTAAAGATACCACTGCACTATTGGAAAAAGTAAAATGCACAAAAGTAAGTACCGAAGATTAATGTGAATAAACCATACATGATTGGAAGCGCCAGGTAACAAACATGTTTAGCTAAATACCTTTACAAAAAGAACTATTTATAAGAAGTGAGCAACTAATGTGGTCCAAAAGCCAATCAATAAACATTAATGGAAGGTATCAGAATAGAATATAAATAAACATGTGGCTGAGTATTTGGGTACACACCAAGAACTGACAATAAAAATTTAGACAGTAACGTCTTAGAAATGCCGTTAGCAAAAGTTATACAAGTTCTATGTCAGAGACTAAGCTATAAGTTTCCATTGTCAATGTACAACACACTCTCAATTAATGCATTCTATTCTTCCCCTTGCAGGAGAAGTTGGTGTTTTGTAGATGCGACTAGTTGTGGACTGGAGCCCTGTAGAGCAAAGGCCCTTTTTGAGGATGCTAAAGTGGAAATTATTGGCAGGGAAACCTTTGAAGATAGAAGAGGTGGTCCTGTTTTGTGCTGTTATGTTGATATGGTGTGACATTGACAAGAAATTTTGCTTTCACATTTTCAGTGTTTGATCAGGGGCACATTATAATTGCGCCACTGCTGAACATAGCATGTACTGACAGTGCTGCAGCAATATGGATAACTGTGGCTATATGCGCGCAATGTGCCATCTTTTTTGAACAACTGTCAGAACCCAGTGGAATTCTGACTTTCTAAGGAAGATATAAGCACAGCATCCTATATTAACACCACCATGTGAAGCAAACAGCAGCCTAGGGATAAGCACCCTGGAGGATTTTAGCAGTGGAGCTGAGGAGGGAACACTGAGTGAGCTACACAACATGGATGAGGAAGGGGCCATGCTGGTGGCTTAGATCTAGCAAGCCCAAATGGCTTGACTGGGTTGCTCCAAGTTTCAGACCTCATGGTCCATCTTATGATATCATGTACATCTGCACAAATAATAGGAAAGCATTTAGTCACAACCCCACAGCAAGTACAGTACAAGACATTCTTGGCACCGTCAGCATATGGAGGTAGCATGTCAAGAAGCTTTTGAGAACTTGGAGCCAACCATCTTCAATTATGAAATTGCTTTAGGGCATGACATAAACCACACTGCATTAGTTCACAAGGGAAAGGCACAACAATATTTCACTTGGACCACATTAATTGCACACACTATTACACAAGTTAAAGCAGAGAACCACACCTATAGGTGGTAATCAATCCTCTTAATAGAATAAAAACAGAAACTGCTGGAGCTACTCAGCAGGTCAGGCAGCATCTGTGAAGAGAGAAACAGAGTTAACGTTTCAGGTCAATGACCTTTCGTCAGAACTGGAAAAAAGCAGGAAATGGAACAGATTTTCTCTGATTTTCTCTTAATAGCTGATTCTCTCTTAATAGCATTAGAAATGGTTCCTCAACATATGTAGATGATTTTATTTTCACTGGAGCAGAGAAGGTTAGGAGGAGATTTAATAGAAGTTTTTAAAATGATGAAGAGTTTTGATAGAACGACTCGAGGAAGATATTTCCTCTGAATGGGGAGTCTGTGACAAGGAGAAAGATTAGGAGAAATATCTTTCAACGGAGAGTTGCTGGAGCATATAATACTTTGCCACAGAGAATTGTTAAGACAGAGACCATTGCATCTTTTAAAGGAAAAGAGGAAAAATATTTGAAGCCGAAGAAAATACAGGGCTACGGGGAGCGACCGGGGCAGTGGAATTTGTTTTTGGATTGGCCTAGCAAAGAGCCAGTACAGACAATGTGCCGAATGGCCTCCTTCTGTGCTGTAAGCTTCTACGGTTCTATGATGGGGTAAAACAGGTATGGTAAAGCAAATGGGAAGTTAAAGTTTGTAAATCTGTTGTGGGGAATGTGGTATGCACCATGTGCAGAGGTCAATGGAAGAAGTAGGCAATTAAACCCTTAAACACCTCCTGATACTGCACTGCTACTGATGGCTCCTTAGCCGAATGGTCCTCCTGGTCTGACAGGCCTCCTCGTTGCTCCTTGGCAAATTCCACACTGACATAAAAGGACCACATTGCCGTACTCACTCAGTATGAGGCATGTGTTACATTTGATGACAGGAATGATATAAAATCATTGCACTGGCCCTCCACTCACCTGTTCACAGGGAAAATCACAACTCCACGTTTGATGGAATCAAAGGGATAGAGTTATCCGTTGCTTCTACCTCGGTCACTGACTCCATGGCTCATGTCACATTTTACTGGTAGGGTTGAGATTGAGTTGCACACTTTTTCTACTCAAATTACAGTATCATATCTGATGTGGCATTCTTTGGCAAACTCAGCACAAAGTGAGATTAGTGCGGTTTGTTCCAATTTAGTAAGTGCTCAGGATATGGTATCCACTAGTACAAATCCACTGTCAGATAATTGATGGGATGCAATGATAAGTCTCAGGAAGCAGTTTAACTGTCGACATTCAACATTGTTTTATATGAATGAGAAGTGTCGACAAACAAAGATCCTGTGAAAGTGCAGCAATGCTGTGGAAGTGGGCCTGTAGGTCCACTGCTTTGACCCATCCTCAGTTTGTGGAGTGTCCATATTAGGATCAATTTTAGCTTCCAAAAATTGTTTATATTTTATTTAAATCTGAAAACTTCTCCCCTATATTAAGAAAGAAGAACTTGCATTTATATAGCACCTTTCATGATCAGCAGACATCCCAAAGCCAATGAAGTACTTTTTGAAGTGTAGTCACTGTTGTAATGTAGGAATCACAGCAGATAATTTGCACCCAGCAAGGTCCCACAAACGGCAATGTGATAATGACTAGATAATTTGTTTTAATGATGTTGATTGAGGGATAAATATTGGCCCGGACACTGGGGATAATTGCCCAGCTTTTCTTCAAAATAGTGCCATAGGATCTTTTACATCCACCTGAGAGAGCAGACAGGACCTCGGTTTAATGTCTCATCCAAATGACAGCACCTCCAACAGTGCAGTACTCCCTTGGTACTGCACTAGATTTTTGTGCTCCAGTCTCTGGAGAGGAACTATGAACCCACAGCCTTCTGACTCAGAGCCAAGAGTGCTACCAACTGAGCCACGGCTGACACTGAAACTGTTGAGCTATGTTTATGCTAAGGAGGTAATTTTCTGAGTTGGCGCTGCTAGGGAGATTAAGCAGGGACCACTCATTCTCTGTGTTTGACTTCCTTTCTGCAGACATTATGTGTGTCATGTTTTAGGTGAACAGGAAGCTGAAAGCTTAACCTCTGACCCTCCCCCCAACTCCATGCCTGAAAATTGCCAGGTTGAATTTCCAAGATCTGGGCAGCCAACCTTCGCTGAGTTCACTTGAACAAAGCCATTCCAAATGTGTGAATGTTTACTGGAATGTTTTAACAGATCTCCATTGTCTCAAGCTGATGTGATATGGAGAAAGTACCATTCTTACCAATCACTTCATCTGAATTAAATCCACATTCCCAGACGCTGTATGTTTAACCTCTTGTGAGCTGAATTTAACTTAATAGTATCATCCTGATATGAATGTATCCAAAATCCCTCCTGGCCAAATAATGAATAGCCTGAAAATGTGCCACAGATGTTTACATAAAATCATTGTTACTGATATTTAAATAATCCCATTTTACAGATGTTTATAGAATTCAATTTTTCAGATGTTTATTGAATCTCATTTTTACAAATGTTTATAGAACCCATTCACAGATGTTTATAAAAAACAATTTTGCCGATGTTTATAGAGGCCCATTTTACAGGTGTTTATAGAATACCATTTTACACATGTTTATGGAAGTCAATTTTTACATATGTTCATATAAAACTATTTTACAGATGTTTATTGAAACCCATTTTACAGATGTTTATAGAAACTAATTTTTACAGAAGCTTACCCATTATTACAGGCTGCTTCCGGGACAAGGAATGTTATGGGGATGTTCCATTTATAAAATAGAATTCTACTGCCATTAGGCTTCTAGAAATACCTGTCCAATCTCCTTGATACAATCCTCTACAAACCGTTCACTTTATCTGAATCAGAGCCTCATTTAGGACCTGCATAGCAACCACCGAGGTATGGTGCCATCTACTGGTGAAAGTGTGAACTGCTGCTCTGATTATTGGCGCGCGACAGCTCAGATATAAAAGTTTCAGATGAGAACAGAGTAAGAAAAATTGTACCTATCACAAACTATTAATTGAAAATTACTTATGCTATTGATTTAAACATAAGCGAAAAGAAAATAACGGCAGCACTCGTGAAAAATACAAATGGAAATAAAAAATCTTTATTCCAAAATGGTAAAGTGGGATCACAAAGTGTCTTCGTCTAAGCTACAAAATTTAATTCAGACTCATTTGAGTTCTCATATCGCAAGTTAATTATAGTTGAAGGCCATTCGACCCATTTTAATAACTGTTGAAGGCCATTCTAATTGGAACACATTGATTACTCTTCGTGTCAATTTTCTGATATCAGTCCTAAAATTACCTTTTACTAGTTTGAACCTGTGTCATAGTTTAATGCAACGTAATATTCTGAGTTAATTATAAAGGGGATTAGGGGAATAAGTTTGACCCCTTTTCTTGCAGATTGTTTAATTCTTGGTAGATTCGAAAGATTGTTCAGTCTGAAGAGCTCCATGAACATTTGAGTTACCTATTGTGCATGAAATTCCCTACCTGAGGGATACAGCTGGAGGCATTCTGTTACCGAGGAGTATGAGAAACATGAGACTGGCAACATTCAGCATGCCAGGACTCAGGATTTAGTTTAATTCTAAGAAACTCTTCAAACTGCTTAAGACAGCCTGGTGCGAGCCTCATTAAAAACCACAGCTGTCTTCTACTCTGATGTTCGTCCAATTAGCTGCATTTTATAATTCTACCTGAACTCTCTCAATAAATTCGGTGGTGGTGTTAGCCTGTCTGGTCTATGTGTAATATTTCTGCTTACCCAAATACATGAATTCCGGTACCCAATTTGGATAATTGTTCATTTCCTGGCTCAATACGCTCAGTATAGGCAGAATGTGAAAAGACACAGATTTCAGATTGCAAGAGAGATGGTCCACTTACAGAAACTATCGTCAGTTCATTGATTCATAGAATAGAATGATAAAATCATACAGCACAGAAGGGGCCATTCAGCCGGCTCTTTGGAAGAGCTATCCAATTAGTCCCAATCTCCCACTCCTTTCCCATAGCCCTGAAAAAATGTTCCTTTTCAAGTATACACCCTATTCCCTTTTGAAAGTTACTATTGAATCTGCTTCCACCACCATCACAGGCAGTGTATTCCAGATCATAACAACTCGCTGCGTAAAGAATGTCTCCTCACCTCCCCCCGGTTCTTTTGTTGATTATCTTAAATCTGTGTTCTGTGGTTACTGACCCTCCTGCCAGTGGAAACTGTTTCT
The DNA here is from genome assembly GCA_030390025.1 of Squalus acanthias. Lineage (NCBI taxonomy): Eukaryota > Metazoa > Chordata > Chondrichthyes > Squaliformes > Squalidae > Squalus > Squalus acanthias. The sequence goes on along the minus strand of CM059428.1, from coordinate 45,985,250 downwards.
TCTTTTTACTCTATCAAAACTATTTTAAAAATAATTGAATGAGGAAATGGTGCCAAAGTGTTCAAAACTGTATAACAGTGACCATCCTACGTCATCTATAATTGCACATAAGGCATCATTTCCACAATTGCATTTCTATGTGAATATAAAATACACTAGGAGAGGACATTCAGAGTATCAACTACAAACTGACGCATAACTCAGGTTATTAGTCACAGCCCTATCCTCTGCATCTTCGCTCCGCTTCAATGCAGAATTTCTTGGCTGTAACAGATTATCCACTGTCTGTGCTGATGATCACAATTGATTTTTTTACTGTTGGTTTTACTACGTTGGTCCTCAGAACTCTCATCTCTCCCTCAATGACAGTCGGGCTGGCATTCTTGGGCATATCTCTGTGGTAATGCTAGGCTTACACGGTAGGTGTGACTCCCATAAGAGACAGATCTGAAGCAAAGAAATGATGAAAAGGTTCAGGGCTGCAAGATTCATGTGATGAAGTGCAACTGAAAGGTGGTGGAGATAAACATACAAATAAAAATGAAAGATGAACAAAGCAGTTTTAACATACATATGTGTCCTGGGTTTGTTACAACTCAAACCGCAAATAAACTTAATGGCCAAAATATCAGAGAATTCAAGTTACAAACAGTAAACACAGAGACAGAGATTCACATATATCACTATTCTTAGATGAAAAAAGGATTTCAAAGTGTCTAATCAATGCTACTAATTGAATTTTGTCATATCCAAAATTGAAACTATCCACTTGACTGCTTCAGGCCTCTTCTCCTGCATTGTCTCCCCAGCTCTAAGCTCCCTTCCAGCTCTTCTCCTATCCTAGCCTCTTCCAGCTTTACATCCCTCCAACTTCCCCTCCAAGTCACACACCATCCTGACTTAGAAGTATATCGTCGTTCCTTCATCGTCGCTGGGTCAAAATCCTGGAACTCCCTACCTAACAGCACTGTGGGAGTACCTTCACCACATGGACTGCAGTGGTTCAAGAAGGCGGCTCACCACCACCTTCTCAAGGGCAACTAGGGATGAGCAATAAATGCTGGCTTTGCCAGCGACGCCCACATCCCATAAACGAATAAAAAAAAATTACACTCTGCTCTTCTGACATTAGGTTACCGTGCATCTCCTTCCCTCCGCTCCTCCAACAAAGGCCAAGCCTTCAGCCATCATGCCCCTGTACTCTGGACTCCTTTTCCTAAACCTCTCTACCTTGCTCTATCTCTGCCACATCCAAAAGCCTCCTCAGCCAAGCCAATCTTTTCAACCAAGCTGTCGGTCACCCTGTCGAACTCTTCTTATCCCTGCTCGATGTCTCCCTTTTGTGAAGCACTTTGATCATTTCTGCTACATCAAAGGCGCATATGGTGTAAGTCGCTGTTCCAGAGTTCTTGATCTGAGCAATATATTTGGCTGCAAAAGCTTGTATCATTTTCCTCCAAGGGTCATTTTGCCCACATGGGCAGGCTTCAGGCTGGCTCAGCAACTGATTCCAAAGCTGTCTTGCTGCACTGCCATGTTGGCCCCTAGAAAGTTTGCTTTGCAGAAAGTGTCATCCACTGCTGTGACAGATTTTTAAAATGTGTTGTAATATCTATAAGAGGTGTGGGATCCAATTTAATTTAATTACTCCCTGTGAGTAATTGTTTCTAAATGGTGCATTGCCAACACACAGCAACAGGTGCGGTCACAAAATATTTTTATGAAAAAGACGTTGGGCTGGATTTTCATAGGGCCGTGGAGGCGGGTTTGGAGGCGTGTCGGGGGGTTAAAATTGCGAAAAGTGGCGGGCGGACCTGATCCCGCCTCCATTCCGCCTCCACGCAATTTTGCTAAAATCGTGTGCGGTGTTCCCGACTCCGTCCCGCCTCCAAGAGGCGGGAGAGGCCATTAAAGCCCTTAACAAGCCCTAAATTGGCTCTGTATTGCCATTTTGAAACGGTTTAGCTAGTTTAACCCTTTTCCGACGTGAAGCACGCCTGATGTGAAACAAGCCAGTGAAACCTGGCGGGAGCACAAGTGGATAGCTGACTATCAGCTGCAGGTCCATTATTACAACGGAGATGTCATGAAGGTAGTAGTAGTATTAGGTCTGAAAGTCGCCTCTGATGCTGCTGCATTGAATGTCTTCAGAGACTGCCTGGCCTTTGCTGTGAGAGGACCTGGATGCAAAAAAAATTCTCTCTCTCTCTCTCTCTCTCTCTCTCTCCTCTCTCTCTCTCTCTCTCTCTCTCTTAGCTGCTGCTCATTTTGCATCCAGGTCCACTCACAGCAAAGGCCAGGCAGTCTCTGAAGACCTTCAATGCAGCAGCAATGATGACATCATCAGAGGTGACTTTCAGACTGAAACCACTAATTGGTTCATGGGTTCCCACATGCTGGAACTCAATTGCCCAATTAGGTGAAAATTCCATCAATCTCCCACATCCAATTGCAGTCGGGTGGATAACACGAAATGCGGATGACACGACCCCAACCCGCCCCAGTATCAAAATCCAGCCCGTTGACTCCAAGCACATCACAAATTTGATGATGTGGAACGTGATCTCATTACATGAGCCACTCCACAGTATTAAGAGTAAGTGCACCTAACTATAGAATCATAGAAAGTTATGGCACAGAAGGCGGCCATTCGGCCCATCGTGTCTGTGCCGGCCGATATAGAGCTATCCAGCTTAATCCCACTTTCCAGCTCTTGGTCCGGAGCCCTGTAGGTTACGGCACTTCCAGTGCATATCCAAGCACTTTTTAAATGCGATGAGGGTTTCTGCCTCTACCACCCTTTCAGGCAGTGAGTTCCGGACCCCCATCACCCTCTGGGTGAAAAAGGTTCTCCTCAACTCCCCTCTAATACTTCTACCAATTACTGTAAATCTGTGGACCCTAGTTAATGACTGCTCTGCTAAGGGAAATAGGTCTGTCCTATCCACTCTATCTAGGCCCTTCATAATTTTATACACTTCAATTAAGTCTTCCCTCAGCCGCCTCTGTTCCAAAGAAAACAACCCCAGCCTATCCAATCTTTCCTCATAGCTAAAATTCTCCAGTACTGACAACATTCCCGTAAATCTCCTCTGTACCCTCTCTAGTGCAATCACATCTTTCCTGTAATGTGGTGACCAGAACTGTACACGGTACTCTAACTGTGGCCTAACTAGTGTTTTATACAGTTCGAGCATAACCTCCCTGCTCTTATATTCCATACCTCAGCTAATAACAGGAAAGTATCCCTGTATACCTTCTTAACCACCTTATCTACCTGTCCTGCTACCTTCAGGGATCTGTGGACATGCACTCCAAGGTCCCTCTGTTCCTCTACACTTCTCAGTATCCTACCATTTATTGTGGATTCCCTTGCCTTGTTAGCCCTCCCCAAATGCATTACCTCACACTTCTCCGGATTGAATTCCATTTGCCACTTTTCTGCCCACCTGACCAATCCATTGATATCATCCTGCAGTCTACAGCTTTCTTCCTCACGATCAACCACATGGGTAATTTTTGTATCATCTGCAAACTTCTTAATCATGCCTCCTACATTGAAGTCTAAATCATTGATATATACCACAAAAGGTAAAGGACCCAGTACTGAGCCCTGTGGAACCCCACTGGAAACAGCCATCCAGTCACAAAAACACCCGTCGACCATTACCTTCTGCTTCCTGCCACTGAGCCAATTTTGGATCCAACTTGCCACTTTCCCTTGGATCCCATGGGCTTTTACTTTTCTGACCAGTCTGCCATGTGGGACCTTGTCAAAAGCCTTGCTAAAATCCATGTAGACGACATCAAATGTGCTATCCTCATCGACCCTCCTTGCTACCTCCTCAAAAAATTGAATCAAGTTAGTCAGACACGACTTTCCCTTAACAAATCCATGCTGATTGTCCTTGATTAATCTGTGCCTTTCTATATGATGATTTATCCTGTCCCTCAGAATTTCTTCCAATAATTTGCCCACCACTGAGATTAGGCTGACTCACCTGTAATTACTCGGTCTATCCTTTTCTCCCTTTTTAAACAACGGGTACAACATTAGCAGTCCTCCAGTCCTCTGGCACCACACCTGTAGCCAGAGAGGATTGGAAAATGATGGTCAGAGCCTCTGTTATTTCCTCCCTTGCTTCTCTTAACAGCCTGAGATACATTTCATCCGGGCCTGGCGAGTTATCTACTTTCAAAGATGCTAAACCCCTTAATATTTCCTCTCTCACTATGTTTCTCTCAACTAATTTTTCACACTCCTCCTCAACTACAATGTCTGCATCATTCTTCTCTTTTGTGAAGACAGACACAAAGTATTCATTAAGAACCATACCCACATCTTCCACCTCAACACAAAGGTTACTTTTTTGATCTCTAATAGGCCCTACTCTTTCTTTAGTGATCATCTTGCTCTTTCTGTATTAATAAAACATCTTTGGGTTTTCCTTGATGAAACTAACAGAAACACTCTTCATTACTGTTTATTGTTTATATATGTTGTGTCAATAGGATTCATGGCAGGGCTATTGGTTAACAGGGGAAAAGAAAGTTGTGTCACTGCTGCCATAACTAGCACTCACTGGTCTTGATGTGGGAATCACTCAGTTCCTTTACTGTAAACTACCAGTCCCCAGTGTGTACTTATAGTGCCACATGCTATCAGTGACCTCATCCCATTACCAGGAGCGAGCCCTTATCTCACCCACAGATAATGATAAATTGCAGACTAACAATTCACTCATTGCCAGTTCCTTGTTAAAAATAAGGAAAAGTCTTTATATTCCAATATTTACCCCCAAATCTGGTAGAAATGCCAATCAAAATATATCTCAAAATCTTGCCATTTTTCTTTGTGTCACAATTTGGATCTGTGCAGCTTAGGAACATAGGAACAGGAGTAGGCCATTTATCCCCTCCAGCCTGTTCCACCATTCGATGAGATCATGGCTGATCTAATTCCATATACCCACCTTTGGCCCATATCCCTTAATACCTTTGTTTAACAAAAAGCTATCAATCTCAGATTTAAAATGAACAATTGATCTAGCATCAATTGCCATTTGCGGAAGAGAGTTCCAAACTTCTACCACCCTTTGTGTGTAGAAGTGTTTCCTAATTTCACTCCTGAAAGGTCTGGCTCTAATTTTTAGACTGTGCTCCCTAGTCCTAGACTCCCCAACCAGCGGAAATAGTTTCTCTCTATCTACCCTATTTGTTCCCCTTAATATCTTGAAAACTTCGATCAAATCACCCCTTAACCTTCTAAATTCTAGGAATACAACCCTAATTTGTGTAAACTCTCCTCATAATTTAACCCTTGGAGTCAGGTACACAATTTCTAAATTTGTGGATGAGACCAAATTGGGGGGGATCATCAATACTGAGGAGGACTGCAACAAGTTACAGGAGGACATTAATAAACTTGCAGAATGGGCATATAATTGGCAAATGAAGTTCAACACAGATAAATGTGAGGTATTACATTTTGGTAGGAAGTATAGGGAAGTCACTTTATACTTGGAGGGTGCGAGTCTGGGTGGGGTAGAGGAGCAAAGGGATCTCGGACTACATATACACAAATCAATAAAAGTTGCGACACAGGTTAGCAAGGCCATTAAAAAAAAAGCAACCAAGCACTAGGGTTTATTTCTGGAGGGATAGAATTGAAAAGTAGGGAAGTTATGCTAAACTTGTATCGAACCTTGGTTAGACCATGCTTAGAGTACTGCGTACAGTTCTGGTCGCCATATTATAAAAAGGATATAGAGGCACTGGAGAGGGTGCAGAGAAGATTTACAAGGATGATATCAGGAAAGGATGAACAGGCTGGATCTCTTTTCTCTTGAAAAAAGAAGGCTGAGGGGTGACCTAATAGAGGTCTTTAAAATTATGAAAAATTTTGCGAGAGTGGATACAGAGAGAATGTTTCCACTTGTGGGGAAGAGCATAACTAAAGGCCATCAATATAAGATAGTCACCAAGAAATCCAATAGGAATTCAGAAGAAACTTCTTTACCCAAAGTGTGGTGAGAATGTGGAACTCGCTACCACAGGGAGTGGTTGAAGCGAATAGTAGAGATACATTTAAGGGGAGGCTAGACAAGCATATGAGGGAGAAGTGAATAGAGGGTTATGCTGATAGATTTAGATGAGGAAAGATGGGAGGAGGCTCATGTGGAGCATTCTTAAATAGCAGTCAAAAAATTTTGACAGATGAATTGTCATCATTTGACAGCTCTGTGAAGCTGTCAACCACTGACATTCTCTGTTGTTTGATGAGTCCTTGTATTCAAGACTCATCAAACCTCTTTCTTTGGCAGAAATTAGATGGTTGTTGCATCGGAGAATGCAGCAGCCATCTGTCAACTCTGCCGGTCAGATGCGAGACTCTCCGCATCCCCAACTGTTGAAGCCTACAGGAAGAAACAAAGGTAAGTAAGCATTTTCTATCACTTTCCACTCACCTCACATACTTACCTCTCCACACTTGCTCCCATCACTTACCTTCACAGTGCACTTTTGCACCCCTCCGACCCCCACAGACCCACTGCTCACCTCGGTGACCCTGGCGGGGTTTCCCAACGTTGGGAAGCCCGCGCCTCTGTTGGAAAAATGGGATAATCCTCTTAACTGCCTGTTAACTACCTGTTAACAGGCAGTTAAGTGGCTGTAATCCCCTTCCCGCCTCCAGGAGACGGGACCCGGCGCGGGTCAGCTACCCGCCTCCTGGCAAGATGGCACGGAGGTGGGTTGGGGGCGGGATGGACACCCGCCCCCAGATTCTGCCATTTTCCCAGCAGTCCCGCCTCCATACCCGCCTCCCCAGGGCTGGCAAGATCGCGCCCATGCTGTCTCTTATGTCTTTAGTCATCCATGGCTGTTTTTTGGCAAGTAGGGCTCCTGCCCCTCAGTGGTATAAACTGGTTCTGTATCACCTTAAATTCTTTTTTGAACACCTCCCACTGATCTTCTGTCATTTTGCCCATTAACAGATTTGCCCAGTTTACTGTGGACAGTCTCTGTCTCATCCCATTGAAGTCAGCCTTATCCAAATCTAGAATCTTAGTAGCTGTTTCACGTTGCTCCCTTTCAAACACTACGTTGAACTTGTTCATGTTATGATCGCTATTAGATAAATGTTCACGCACCGTTAGGCTGTTAACTAAACCTGGCTCATCACTCATTACTAAATCTAATATGGCCTGCCCCCTTGTTGCCTCCAGGACATGTTGTTGTAGAAAACTATCCCGGACACACTCAAGAAATTCACTACCTTTCTGACATCTGCTGATCCCAATCTATATGAAAGTTGAAATCCCCATTAACACCACCCTGCCTTTACTACACGCTTGTCTAATCTCTGGATTTATACAACGGTCTTAAGGAGCTGGAGGAGTGAACCAGGTGTGCTTATGGCAGGTCCATATCCCAGGGAGAGAGCCCGCAGATTCTCCAATGAAGCATTGGAGGCATTGGCTTTCACTGTGGAGAGACGGAGGGTGGTGCTCCACCCGGCAAGTAGAAGAAGGCCCTCACCACAAGTCTTCTGCACCATGTGGAGGGAGGTAGCGCAGCATGTCTTGGGCAGCACTGTGGTCCCCAGGACCCACACACAGTGCAGGAAGAAATTTAATGACCTCACTTGGGTGGTTAGGGTGAGTGAATGCTTCAACAAATGATCCATACCACCATCTGTACCACAATCTTCACACACTGCCCAAAGCACCACACCCCCAGCACTCACCCACCAACAATCTCCACCGACCAACACTCACAGCCACATCTCACACCTTGCACACAATGACAGCTATTCAAATATGGAAGGCACATCACCCAAACACATTGCTCCACATTGCTTCACTGACACACTTTCCTTTCTCTTGCAGGCCAAGGTGGCGCACAACAGGAGGGAGCAGGAGTGCACAGGCGGGGGACAAGCCGACATTCAACCACTGTCTTGGCTGGAGAATCGAGTGCCAAAATTGGGAGAGCTGTCCCACAGACGAGTCAAGCAACAGCCTGACATAGTCATACTCACAGAATCATACTTTTCAGCCAATGTCCCAAACTCCTCCATCACTATCCCTGGGTATGTCCTGTCCCACCAGCAGGACAGACTCACCAGGGATGGCGGCACAGTGGTATACAGTCGGGAAGGAGCGGCCCTGGGAGTCCTCAACATTGACTCCGGACCCCATGAAGTCTCATGGCTTCAGGTCAAGCATGGGCAAGGAAACCTCCTGCTGATTACCACCACAACCCTCCCTCAGCTGATGAATCAGTACTCCGCCATGTTGAACACCACTTGGAAGAAGCACTGAGAGTAGCAAGGGCGCAGAATGTACTCTGGCTGGGGGACTTCAATGTCCATCACCAAGAGTGGCTTGGTAGCACCTCTACTGACCGAGCTGGCTGAGTCCTGAAGGATATAGCTGCCAGTCTGGGCCTACAAGTGGTGAGAGAACCAACACGAGGGAAAAACCTACTTGACCTTGTCCTCACCAATCTACCTGTCGCAGATGCATCTGCCCATGACAATACTGGTAGCAGTGACCACCGCACAGTCCATGTGGAGACGAAGTCCCATCTTCACACTGAGGACACCCTCCATCGTGTTGTGTGGCACTACCACTGTGCTAAATGGGATAGATTCAGAACAGATCTAGCAGCTCAAAACTGGGCATCCATGAGGCGCTGTGGGCCATCAGCAGCACCAGAATTGTATTCCACCACAATCTGTAACCTCATGGCCCGGCATATCCCTCACTCTACCATTACCATCAAGCCAGGGGACCAACCCTGGTTGAATAAGGCAGTGTAGAAGAGCATGCCAGAAGCAGCACCAGGCGTACCTAAAAATGAGGTGCCAACCTGGGGAAGCTGCAACACAGGACTACATGCATGCTAAAAAGCGGAGACAGCATGCTATAGACAGGGCTAAGCGATCCCACAATCAACGGATCAGATCAAAGCTCTGCAGTCCTGCCACATCCAGTCGTGAATGGTGGTGGACCATTAAACAACTAACGGGAGGAGGAGGCTCCATGAATATCCCCATCCTCAATGATGGTGGAGCCCAGCACGTGAGTGCAAAAGACAAGGCTGAAGCGTTTGCAACCATCTTCAGCCAGAAGTGCCGAGTGGATGATCCATATCGGCCTCCTCCTGCGGTCACCACCATCACAGAAGCTAGTCTTCAGCCAATTCGATTCACTCCACGTGATATCAAGGAATGGCTGAGTGCACTGGATACAGCAAAGGCTATAGGCCCTGACAACATCTCTGCTATTGTGCTGAAGACTTGTGCTCCAGAACTAGCTGCGCCTCTAGCCAAGCTGTTCCAGTACAACTACAACACTGGCATCTATCCGACAATGTGGAAAACTGCCCAGGTGTGTCCTATCCACAAAAAGTAGGAAAAATCCAATCCGGCCAATTACTGCCTCATCAGTCTACTCTCAATCATCAGCAAAGTGATGGAAGGTGTCATCGACAGTGCTATCAAGCGGCACTTACTCACCAATAACCTGCTCACTGATGCTCAGTTTGGGTTCAGCCAAGACCACTCGGCTGCCGACCTCATTACAGCCTTGGTCCAAACATGGACAAAGGAGCTGAATTCCAGAGGTGAGGTGAGAGTGACTGCCTTGACATCAAGGCAGCATTTGACCGAGTGTGGCATGAAGGAGCCCTAGTAAAACTGAAGTCAATGGGAATGAGGGGGAAAACTCTCCACTGGCTGGAGTCATACCGAGCACAAAGGAAGATGGTTGTGGTGGTTGAAGGTCAATTTTCGCTGATGACGGCACAGTTTTCAGTGCCATTCACAACTCCTCAGATAATGAAGCAGTCCATGCCCGCATGCAACAAGACCTAGACGTCGTTCAGGCTTGGGCTGATAAGTGGCAGGTAACATTCACGCCACAGTATTGCCAGGCAATGACTATCTCCAACAAGCGAGATTCTAAACACCAACCCTTGACATTCAATGGCATTACCATCGCCAAGTCTCCCACCATCAACATCCTGTGGGTCACCATTGACCAGAAACTTAACTGGACCAGCCACATAAATACTGTGGCAACAAGAGCAGGTCAGAGGCTAAGTATTCTGCAGTGAGTGTCTCACCTCCTGACTCCCCAAAGCCTTTCCTACCATCTACAAGGCACAAGTCAGGAGTGTGGTGGAATACTCTCCACTTGCCTGGATGAGTGCAGCTCCAACGACACTCAAGAAGCTCGACACCATCCAGGGCAAAGCAGCCCGCTTGATTGGCACCCCATCCACCACCTTAAACATCCACTCCCTCCAGCACTGGCGTACCATGGCTGCAGTGTACACCATCTACAAGATGCACTGCAGCAACTCACCAAGGCTTCTTCGGCAGCACATCCCAAACCCGCAACCTCTTCCACCTAGAAGGACAAGGGCAGCAGACGCATGGGAACACCACCACCTCCAGGTTCCCCTCCAAGTCACACATCATCGTGACTTAGAAGTATATCGCCGATCCTTCATCGTCACTGGGTCAAATTCCTGGAACTCCCTCCCTAACAGCACTGTGGGAGTACCTTCACCACACGGACTGCAGCGGTTCAAGAAGGCGGCTCACCACCACCTTCTCAAGGGCAATTAGGGATGGGCAATAAATGCTGGCCTTGCCAGCGACGCCCACATCCCATAAAAAAGAATTTAAAAAAAAATCACACTCCTGACTTGTGCCTTGTAGATGGTGGAAAGGCTTTGGGGAGTCAGGAGGTGAGACACTCACCGCAGAATACCCAGCCTCTGACCTGCTCTTGTTGCCACAGTATTTATGTGGCTGGTCCAGTTACGTTTCTGGTCAATGATGACCCCCAGGATGTTGATGGTGGGGGATTTGGCGATGGTAATGCCGTTGAATATCAAGGGCGGTGGTTAGACTTTCATTTGTTGGAGATAGTCATTGCCTAGCATTTGTGTGGCGCGAATGTTACTTGCCACTTATCAGCCCAAGCCTGAATGTTATCCAGGTCTACTGCATTCGGGCATGGACTGCTTGCATTATAGTATAAGAATATAACCAGGTCCCCTTTAACTTCAGGGCAATCTCGAAGGTCAGAAGCAATACAGCCACATGGAGGGCTTGGAGGGCAGGAGCTGGTCATTCAACGACTTGTGTTGTTCTCTGACATCAGAGAGCGTTCTTGGAGGTAGTCGGAAACCTGGGAACCAGATTATATTATTTGCAAGTCATTTAATATAAATGGAAGACCAAATCAGTCACTGTAATAAAGCTCGTTATTATAAAAAACACTTGTGCTTGACTCATAAGCGGAGTTATTGTTGCTGGACTAACAACCCTTTTTTGCGACGTTAACCACTAAGAAATCCGCTAACACATGATATGAAGTAAATCCTCAAAGAAATAAAAGAGGTAAAGAGAGTGGGAAGAAAACAATTGAAAAACCCTTCGAATCCTTCAGGTGTTTGGAAAGCTCATCATTTAAGATTCTACTGTCTTCGTCTTTGAGATTTTCCCAACTGACAGTTTTATGACTGATGATTAATTAAAACTTATGGTCTAAACTTGCTCCAATATGGATGACTTTGCCTTTAGGTGTAGCCAGCCCTTTAACATGTTTAGTTGTGTGTTGTTGTTTTCAGTGTCCCAACATAAAGGGGTTTGATACATTAGACAGGGGGAAACTGCTTCCACTGGCAGAATGGTCGGTAACCAGAGGACACAGGTTGAAGATCATTGGCAAAAGAACCAGAGGGGAGATGAGGAGAGTTTTTTTTACATGAGTTGTTATGATCTGGAATACACTGCCTGAAAGGGTGGTGGAAGTAGATTCAATATAAACTTTCAAAAGGGAATTGGATAAATACTTGAAAAAGATACATTTTCAGGGGTATGGGGGAAAGAGCAGGGGAGTGGGACTAATTGGATAGCTCTTTCAAAGAGCCGGCACAGGCACGATGGGCTGAATGGCCTTCAGCGCTGTATCATTGTAAGATTCTATGGTGATTTACTCGGACAGTGGAACAAAATACCACTTGCTTGTAGGTAGTTGGTGTTCAGTTAGAAAGTTTCCCCTTCCACCATGTGCCCTATTGCCACGGCAACAAAGACAGCTGTTTAAAATAATATTCATAATATATTCATATTTGAAGTATAAGGGTGATGCCTGATCTCTCTTGCTCAAGGATCACAGTTACAGTTCGAGCTTTTTACCATCTTTGGAAGTGGCTTAGTGAGTTGCAGTGAATGGTGAGACATAACGGTACCCCCTGCAATGGCGGTGAGTGTGAAAGGAATGGCCAGGTCATTGTAGTGATCCTTTTTGGTGTTGATGTGAGGTGGTGCCAACCTGGCATATCATGTGGCAGCCGTATGGGTGTACAGCGTCAAGTTAACTAAATCTGGCCATGATGACGCCATCCCTGGCCTCCCGGGCAGCAATGTGGTCGGGTGCTGATGCCCTCTGTCCTGTGCAGCATCAGGTGATTGCGGAGAAGGTTGATGTTGTTGTTGGTGCTGCTGGTGTGCCTGGTGCTGTTGGTGTTGGGGTTCATCGTGGTCAGATTCTGATGATGAAATGTTGATGAAATAGATGGCAGGTCAAGTAGAGATGAGAGAAGCAATCTGGCAATGGTGAGAGAGGTTCTTACAATTAGGTGACACTGGATGGAGACTTTGCTTGAAAGACTTGCAGCCTGCAGAGACATTAATCTGTGTTGCAAATGCAGTGAGAAACAGCTTCTGCTTGAGGAAAGTGATCAGATGTCAAGTGAGAGCTTTTATAGAACATTTCATCCTGTCAAGTAATCAGCTGGATCAATGGCTACTAAACTCCCGCCTCAAGTTTACAGACGTGCTTCCCGAGCAGCCTGGTCCCTGTGGGCATCCAGTTAAATTTAAAAGGTAAGGTTAAAAACACTCTTAAGGGTCTGACAACAAGCTAACAATTGTTTAAATTGGGTCACCCGCCTCTGCTGAACAAGTGGCTTGATCCTAACCCACTGTCAAAAATAACAACTTTCCCACCCAACCAGCCACCGATCGCGCCTGCTACCACTCCGGAAAATTCCGGCCATAGTTTCTGATATAAATTGTGTGCAAACTAACCTTCACAGAGCACCTCTTAAACCTCTCACAGTAGATGCACAGCCAAGCCAGGAACTGGGGACCTCGTGACTAAGATTCCCAACCCCTCCCACTTTGTTCAGGAGTCTACCGGAATGGGCGATTGGTCTCTCGAGCATTGGGAGAAACGGTCCATGTATGCTCGGTTTGCGTGCACACAATACTGTTGTGGCTTACACCCAAACCCTGTTGTCTGGGCCCTGCTGGTCTCCTCGCTATTCGGAACACACCTTCATTGCCGGTTGTGAGGATGATGGTATCAGGGCCAACGAAAAGCATCTGGAAACTCCATGGGGTAAAAATTAGGTCGCGCCCCATTTGGGGCGCAAATATCGTCTGGACGCAAATATTAGCGCCTGGCGCTAATTATCGCCACTGACTGGAAACTTCACTTTTACCGCCCCGGGAGGTGAGTGGAGCGCTAAATCAGGCGCTGCACACCTGTCTTAAGGCGCAAAGGTCGAGCAGTGAGGCGCTAACTCAGAGCGCTGGCGAAGCTCATGTAATGTCAGTCAGCAATGGAACACACACACAATGGCACGGGCCAGTTCTTAAAGGGAATGGTTAATCTTGCTTTCCATCCACATCCTGTTCATTGCAGCCTTGAATCTCGGCCTGGAGAGACTTGCACATCAAATGTGTTGGAAAGAACAATGGAGAGTACCAGGCAAAGAGCTCAGAGTGCAGCTCCCACAGTCTCTGCTAAATCGATACAAGGAATGGCAAATCAAAATGAACCTGCAAAGTGCTGCTCAGTACCCAAAACTCCTTCACACAACATTGAATCTCTCCAGAAGTCTCTCCCTCTCTCTCTCAGAATGCGTAGTTCAAAAATGCCACCAACAATAAAAGACAGGAAGAGGCCCCCTTTAAATAGCGCCCCCCCCAGCCCCACAGCGATTGATAGCGTTCCAGTCTTCTGGTCGTTGGATGCGCCAGGCGGTAAGGCAGGGGGCGCCACTCAATTTCCGCTCCGGGGCGCCACAAGGGCGTTGCACCATGGAATGACGTCACAATCTGCGCGCGCAGGTGGTCGCAGCGGTAAAGTTTAGCGCCGCCGCACAATGTCTAGTTAAGTTCCCGAGCGGCGCAAACATCGCTGCACCCGGGCGTTAGCGGCTTTGCGCCCCATTAGCGCCCTCTTAAGGCGCTAACGGGAGGCGCAACCAACTGAATTTTTACCCCCATGAGTCCTAAGAGAGCAACTGGGGGAGGGAGGGAGAGAGAGAGAAACACAAACTGGGGGAGAGAGAGAGAAAAACACAAACTGGGGGAGGGAGAGAGAGAGAGAGAAACACAAACTGGGGGGAGAGAGAGAGAAAAACACAAACTGGGGGAGAGAGAGAGAGAAACACAAACTGGGAGAGAGAGAGAAACACAAACTGGGAGAGAGAGAGAGAGAGAATCACAAACTGGGAGAGAGAGAGAGAGAAACACAAACTGGGAGAGAGAGAGAGAGAAACACAAACTGGGAGAGAGAGAAACACAAACTGGAGAGAGAGAAACACAAACTGGGAGAGAGAGAAACACAAACTGGAGAGAGAGAAACACAAACTGGGAGAGAGAGAAACACAAACTGGGAGAGAGAGTGAGAGAAACACAAACTGGAGAGAGAGAATCACAAACTGGGAGAGAGAGAGAGAGAAACACAAACTGGAGAGAGAGAAACACAAACTGGGAGAGAGAGAGAAACACAAACTGGGAGAGAGAGAGAATCACAAACTGGGAGAGAGAGAATCACAAACTGGGAGAGAGAGAGAGAGAAACACAAACTAGAGAGAGAGAAACACAAACTGGGAGAGAGAGAGAATCACAAACTGGGAGAGAGAGAATCACAAACTGGGAGAGAGAATCACAAACTGGGAGAGAGAGAATCACAAACTGGGAGAGTGAGAATCACAAACTGGGAGAGAGAGAGAAACACAAACTGGGAGAGAGAGAATCACAAACTGGGAGAGAGAGAGAATCACAAACTGGGAGAGAGAGAGAGAAACACAAACTGGGAGAGAGAGAATCACAAACTGGGAGAGTGAGAAACACAAACTGGAGAGAGAGAAACACAAACTGGGAGAGAGAGAGAAACACAAACTGGGAGAGAGAGAATCACAAACTGGGAGAGAGAGAAACACAAACTGGGGGCGGGAAGGAGAGAGAAACACAAACTGAGGGAGGGGAGAGGAAGAAACACAAACTGTAATGAGGGAGAGTTCAATCGGCCTGTGATGTGCGCTGTTGTATCATGTGTTTTGTAGTGGGAGTCAGGCAACTTTGGTGCTTCTCTCTGAGGACTGAGCCTCACCTCCCTGAAGCTGGGTTTCCATGGTGGGGTGTGGCAGTCCGTGAATTGAATTAGGTTTGGTTTTGTTTTTATTTATTATTTTTAAAGCTTGCTGTGTATTGTAAAAAGTCATAAAATTGTACGAAAACTTTAGTTAGAAGTTACTTATATCGATGGTGTTTTTGTTGAATCAGTGATATTTACTTGTTTCTCATTGTGGTCAATACTGTAGAAACATCACAGAAGTCGTTTTTATTTAAACATTACTTATCCTTAAAATCTTTCTATTCTTTCATGTTCTTTGATTTATAAATTATGTTATTCATCTCACTATAAAACAAAAAGTCAAATATTTTATTCGAGGCTTGATGATACTGAGACACTCAACTAAGGTAAATCTTAGAATCTTACAGCACAGACTGTGCCGGCTGTTTGAAAGAGCTGCCCAATTTAGTCTCACACCCCAGATTCTTCCTCATAACTCTGCAAATTAGTTCTCTTAAAATACATGTCCAATTGCCTTTTGAAAGTTAGCGTGGAATCTGATTCCACCAACCTTTCTGGGAGTATGTTCCGGCTGGTTAGGCCGCATGTTGAACCGTAAGCCTGAGCAGAGTAGGCCTGGTGCTTGCTGTGTGCTGGGCAAACAAAATTCAAGCAGGGGTCCTCAAGATGTCCCAAAGCGCTTTACAGCCAATTAAGTACTTTTGAAGTGTAGTCACTGTTGTAATGTATGAAACGCGGCAGCCAATTTGCAAACAGCAAGCTCCTGCAAACAGCAATGAGATAATGAGCAGATAATCTCTTTTATGTGCTGGTTGAGGGATAAATGTTGGCCAGGACACTGGTGGAGAACACTTCTGCTCTTCCTTGAATAATGCCCTGCGATCTTTTACATCTACCTGTGAGGGCAGATTAACGTCTCATCCAAAAGACGGCATCACTGGCAGTGGTCAGCCTAGATTTTGTGCTCAAGTCTCTGGAGTGGGGCTTGAACCCACAGATTTCTAGGGCTAGAAACTTGTCTCGGGTGGTCCGATACCGCCCGTTTTGTGCCATCGTCTGAGACGAATTTCTAGGCAAGTCTCAGAGGTGAGAGTGCTACTAACTGAGCCACACCTGACAGCTTATATTGCACCTTTAATGTTGAAAAATGCCCTAAAACATATCACAGAGGTGTAGTCAAAAAGAATGGGCACCGAGCCAAAGAAGGAGATATTAGGAATGGTGACCAAAAGCTTGGTCAAAGAGGTGGGGTTTTTAAGGAGGGCCTTAAAGGAGGGAAGGGAGCTGCAGAGACGGAGAGGTTTATGGAGGGAATTGCAGAGTGTGTGGCCTAGACAGTTGAAGACACAGCTGCCAATGGTGGGGCAAAGGGAGGGTGGGGGCCGAGAGGTGCTCAAGAGGACATAGTCTGAGGAATGAAGAGTTTGTAGGAGGGCGTATTGCAGAGCTGGAGGAGGTTACAGAGATAGCGAGGAGTGAGGCCATAAAGGGACAAAAAGGAGAAAATAATTGATTCGCTTGCCCAGCTGATTTAAGCTCAGTACAGCTAAAACCTGAAACTTCCTGAACTGAGGGGAGAGGTTTCCTATATCCCAGCACTGGAAAAAGTGACCAATTTCCTTTAACAAATATTAGCTTGCAAAACAGGGCAGAGACCATCCTGGATCATAAGTAACATTTTGTTTACAAGTACAAATTGTTCAAGAGCTAGAAATAGCCATTTATTGAATTAACCCCTCAAATAGACTTTCAAATGTGATTACAATGGCCCGAAAATTAGACCTAATACGGGAGATTACGCACTGTGTACTCTCGCGTATTCAGTCCTGAAGTGCCGGTTTCCTGCATGCACTGCGCATGCGCGGGAAACCGGCACTTCGGGTATTGTGAAGGGGGCGGTTCCTAAGTGAACTGCGTGCGCACTACAGGTTGCGCGCATGCAGCACACTTAGTTTTTTTTCAGGTTTGAACGCGAAGGTAAGTGTTGAAGATTTTACACATGAAGAAAGCAGGCGTAAGACCCCCTTTTAACAAGGTAAGTAGTTAATTAAGTATTATTTAAAAAAATTTTCAACAGGTTTATCTTTTTTAGAGACTTTAAAGAAAGGTAAGTTTATTTTTATAACTTTTAAAAAGAATTTAAATTTTTTCAAAAATTTAAATTTTTGTTTAAAGTGGTTAATTTATTTAACTATAGTTATTTTATTAATGTGATGGCTTTTTTTTTAAATTTAATTGAGGTTTAGCTGTTCTTTTGGGGGCTTATTGTATTCATAGTTTTGACAGCTTTTCCTGTCAAAACTATGAATGAAAGATGGTGTGCTGCCATTGGCTCTAACTGGCCCACGTGATCCCAGAGGTCGCATCGCACTAACTGCGCCTCTGGGACACGCACACACTGCGCGCCGGCACCAGGGAGAGGCCCAGGAACTGAAGTTCGTGTGGGCCAAAACCATAAAGGCAGGCGCGGAGTGCGATATCGCGGGGGATCCTTACCCCCGCGGCAACCATCGAAGTCCAATTTCTGGGCCATTAATTATTTTCAAAACCAAAGTGTGTACCTAATAGGTTACGATGACTTATTTACTCTATATTTATACCATTTTGAGGCCAACTTGCCCAACAACATTACCTCTTTCAGCCTGTTTTGTTTAATGTGATTTGTGTCTGTCATGGGCAATTATCACTTTCTCTGCTTGAAGTCGCTGACAGTCTCTGTCTTCCTCTTATCTGTGAATTCTGTCAATGGAACTGCTGAATGAATCAAATTTGTAAAAAAAACAAATCCTTTTTTAATGTGTTAATGTACTGCTGGGCATGTGACTCACATCCAGTAATGTTGCCATTTGAGAGAATAATACCTTGTAGTATCCAACAGTGCCATCAACATATTGGATACACTGGTTCGAACACTGGCAAAACCTTGGCATTAAATTTTTTGCCCTGCAAATCTTTCACAGGGAATATTTCATCATAATTCTTATCAGCTCTCTTCCTCTAAAATGAGGCTGCATATAATGACACCACTATTCCCGACCAGATTGGGTAATTCCACCCCCACCACCCCCCGCCTGTCAATTATGCCTGGAGACGCACTGTTGCAAGTGACCGGGATTGATTTTACGCACATAGGGGGAAAAATTCGTGTTCGCCAGCAAAGTTGCCAATGTCACCGGCAACTGCAGTTAATGGCTGCTGGAAATGTCCGCAACACTAACTGAGTGAAATTGGTCTGGGGGCATGGAGATAGGTGGCGCAGCGCTCACCTTCCGTGCAACGTCGTCCTGGTGGCATTGCTGGAGGGATCCGGGATGAAGTTCCTGTCCAGGTCCGGCATTGCTGCTTCCCACAGCCTCTGGGAGCGAAGCTGTAGAGCTCGCAAGGAATTGTGGGTAATTAAGAGGTCTGAGAATTAAAGGGGCCATGCGCACTGGAGCAATACAAAATAAAATGCAATGAATAAATGCATTGTTCAGCCCTTTCTGTCTTTTAAGAAATATTCAATATTTAAAAGAAGTTTAACAGCTAAAGGTATAAATTACCTTCCTAACCTTAACAAATGTGAAAACTGCCTCAGCACTAACACAAATGGCTCAACAAGCCAGGGAAGGGGCACCCAGGGTCTCACACGCAGCACTCCAGCCTTGTGCAGGGGGTCAACACTGCAAGAGTGGCCCTCTACCCACAGGGGCCAGGAGGCCCTCCAGAAAGAATGATGTGGGATCACACCACCGAGGCCGTCACTGCCAGCAGTGTCGCCCCCACCACCTGACTCCAGTGCCCAAAGAAACTTCATGACCTCAGACCACTGGTCAAGGTCAGTGAATGCATCTTCAAAAGCCGTCTCCTACCAACTGCACCACTAGCCTCACACACTGCTCAACGCACAACCCCCAATCACTCACCTACCAACAATCTGCACCAATGACGAGGTACATCTCCCATTCCTAGCCTCACCTCACCCCCTTGGAGGAGACGGTGCTGACCATTCTTGGCAGGGGCATGGTTGAGCCCTTGGCCAGCAACGGGACTGAAAGGATAAAACATGCGGATATCCTCACATGTTAACCTCCTTCTTTTGCTTTCCCGCCCTCCCGTCAGCACAACCCCACCCTTGTGCCTCCCTCATTTCACACACCCAAGAAATGCAGCCTGCCCAGCCAGTGAGACCACAGGCGGATTATTCCATCCCGGATATCCCGGCCACAAAGGGGCTGTCTGGGATGCATCCTTCGTCTAATTCCTCCTCTTCGGCTTCCTCCTCTTCTGCGTCTTCCTCTTCCCTCTGCAAGTGGATGCTGTAAATGTGAAATGGCAGCATAAAATGCTGGAAATACTCAGTTGGTCAGGCAGCATGTAGACCTGAGACGCAAACTCTCTTTTTCTCTCCACGGATGTTGCGTGACCTGCTGGGTATTCGCCGCATGTTCTGTCTTCTCAAAGGCCTTCATTTACCATCTGAGCTCTTGCAAGTGTCCAGCAGCATTCCCTACACACTTAAAAAACTTCTCACATCTGTTGCAGCAAGCCACCACTTCAATAAAATCAAAAAAAAACAGTCCAAACCCTTAAATTCAAATTTACCTGAATGATGTGTGTGTCCCTTTAAGAGCTGCAGACATTGGCAACTGTCAGCCTGCTTGCACGGCAGGTTAACCTGCAGATAAGGGCCCTATGATGTACATAGGACCCCGATTGCCAGTTTAGGACAACGGGGAGGAGTGTGTAAAGATATTCCCTATATTGAGGTATTTGTACAGTATAGAGTCTAGGTAACCTGCCTGCCCACACTGCTTATTGGAAAATGGGATTTTCCATCTATTTCGATAAGCACCTGGGGATGTTTTAACTATGTTGCTATTGTTGATGATGGACAATCACACGCAGCATGTCTGTGATTTTCTGATACACATTGGCGGCACGGTGAGAATCTCCACGGCGGACGCAGATTTGGAAATTCTACCCTGATTTATTTTAATTAAGCTCCTGGCGAACATGTGCAAAGAGCTGCTTTTAAGTGTCTTTCGATTGTAGCATACGAGCAGCTTGTATTGTATCATACCATTTTTGTGCTATTTAAACATTCTGCACTCCGTCTACACCATTGTATTAGTGCGTACAATATGTAGTGTGTAGTGGTTATCCATATACTGTGTACAAGTACAGATAGCAGTAACGTATTGTGGTTCGAGTGTGCTGCGCAGCAATTATATACTTGCAGATTTCAAACTTTTTTTGTATGTGGGACCCAGGACTGACTTCCAAAAGACAGAGTCAGCATCTGAATAGGAAACAGTGTTATCAATGCTATGCAGCAACAGAAATAACATGGTTGCAAATTAAAAAATTAAAAATAACTGATCACAGTGCAACAGAAATCTAATATCTTTGTGTACATTGTGAGAATCCCCTTGAATCCAAGCAGCCCATCTGAAGTGTATAATTAATTAATAATTCCCGTTTGCTATGTGATACATCTATAAGTCCCTGGGACACTTCAAAATGCTTTGCTAATCCAGACTTAAATCCTGTGTCATTTATTTGTGGAAAAATGGGTTGGATTAGTGAGTTGTGATCCCAGTGGAAAATACAGATAAACATCTATTTGGATTGGACAGAACATTTTAGATTGAGTAAGCACTCAGTTAAAAAATACACCACCATCTCAGTCATTGCCCATCACTATTGTTTCATTTGCATTGTCTCTTGAGGCCATTTTCAGCAATTCAGATGCTGTCTTTCATTGCCTTATTTATGTAATGCTTGGCAAGCCAGAGTTTTCTTAATATTTAATTGTCATGTGTCATATTTTGTTTCCTTATTTCTGTTGCACCAGATCAGACCTTATACATCTCTGTTGCTGCAGTGATTTATTTTTTATTGTTCTGATGTGAATTCCTTGTATGTGAAATGCTCTGCGATGTCCTGAGAGATGTGGTAAGGAGCTATATTAGTACAAGTCATTCCGTCTGCTTGTCATTCCTTCCCTTTCTTTCATCCTTCCTGCCTTTAGATTGTCCATCTTTCCTTCTTTGATTAAGTCCTTTCTTTTGCTCCTCCTTCTTTCCTTCCTTTCTTTATTTGATTTGTCCTTTCTGCCTTTCATCCTTTATTTCATTTAAGAACATAAGAACATAAGAAATAGGAGCAGGAGTAGGCCATTTGGCCCCTCGAGCCTGCTCCGCCATTTAATGAGATCATGGCTGATCTGGTCTTGGGCTCAGCTCCATTTCCCTGCCCGCTCCCCTTCCTTTTCTTTCTTTTATTCATTCATCCATCCTTTCTTTCATTCTTCCTTCCTTCCACCCTTTCTTTATTTGTACCCAACAATAATCTTACCTAAAAATAAATAGAACAAATTCTGTCTGGAAAGTTCTATTTTCCCAATGCAATTTTACCTGGATCTATTAGTCCAACTACTTCTTCAAAATAAATTCTGTTTTATTTAAATCCTACTTTTTCATTTCCTTAAGGATATTAACCCCTTTTTTAATAATCCATTGTTCTCCTCTTGCTATTTCCTCTTGGGCCGAGTAAAGTGCCGCACATTGGAAGGAAAGATGGGCATCATTCATACTTCATGAATGGGGTCCAATAGCTAAGGATGAAATTGAAAGAGATCTAGTAGAATAGCAAAATACTGCGGATGCTGGAAATCTGAAATAACAACAGAAAATGTTGGAAACACTCAGCAGGTCAGGCAGCATCCATGGAGAGAGAAACAGAATTAACGTTTCCGGTCTGTGACCCTTCGTCAGAACTAGAAAAGTTAGATCTGTAACAGATTTTAAGCAGGGAAGGGGGGAAGGGGAGGAAAGAACAAAAGGGACCATCTGTGATAGGGTGGAAGGCAGGAGTGATTAAATGTTGCAAATGGGGATGGCAGAATCATCAACAGCTTCCGCCTGAAAAAAAGGGGCAGAGGTTATGGTCTGAAATTGTTGAACTCAATGTTGAGTCCAGAAGGCTCAGAGACCTAGTAGTCTTAGTTTACTCGACACTAAACATGTCCAACCAATGCAGAGCAGCAATTAACAAAGCCAATTGAATGTTGAACTAGCCGCGTAGAGTATAAGTCAGAGGAAGTCATGATAAAACTGTACAGGGCTGGGGCCAGACCGCACCTTGATTACTGTGTCCTGTTCTAGATGCCAAGAATCAAGGCAGACATTCAAGTGCCGGAGGCAGTGCAGACGAAGCTGATCCCGAGTGTCAGGCGGTCTATGTTAGGGGAAAATTGGCTCGTGCCCCCTTTGGGGCGATAACTTCTCTGAGGCGCTACTTTTAGCGCCCTGAAAAAAATAGCGTCCCTGCACCCGAAATTCAATGGTAGCTCCCCAAGCAGGAGGCGGGGCACTACTGGAAGCGCTCCCCCTCCCTCTTGGGTTGCTACCATGGAATATCGCGGCGCTACGTGCAGTAGCGCATGCGTTATTTAGACGCCATCGTCGGAGGCGCAGCGCCGCGGGGCGCTACCGGCTACCGCCGCCGCTAACCTTCCGCTGAATTTCGCGGGAGGTGTTAGCGGCGCCGCGCCTGGGCGCTAGTTGCTTTGCGCCCCGTTAGCACCTCCTCGGGGAGGCGCAAAGCAACCGAAATTTTTCCCCCTTGGGCTTTTCATCCTGGAGAGAAGGCATCAGAGGCGCGATCTTATAGAGAGAGGTATGTGAGAAAGTAACGGGTATAGGAACAAGTTATTCTGGAATAGTACTTACATAGATACATAGAAGATAGGAGCAGGAGTAGGCCATCCGGCCCTTCGAGCCTGCTCCGCCATTTAATGAGATCATGGCTGATCCTCCACTTCAGTATCCCGTCCCCGCCTTCTCTCCGTAACCCTTAACCCCTTTTGCCTGTAGAAATATATCTAATTCCCTCTTAAATATATTTAATGAGCTGGCGTACACTGCCCTCTGTGGCAATGAGTTCCACAGGTTCACCACCCTCTGAGTGAAGAAATTCCCCCTCATTTCTGTCCTAAATGGTTTAGCCCTTATCCTTAAATTATGTCCTCTAGTTCTGTTCTCACCCGCCAAGGGAAACATTCCTTCTGCATCTAGTCTGTCTAGACCTGTCAGAATTTTACACACTTCTATGAGGTCCCCTCTCAATCTTCTAAACTCCAGTGTGTACATCCCTAAACTACATAGTCTCTCCTCATAGGTCAATCCCGCCATTCCTGGTATCAGCCTGGTGAATCGCCGCTGCACCCCCTCCATGGCAAGAACATCTTTCCTCAGATGAGGCGACCAAAACTGTACACAGTACTCGAGGTGTGGTCTCACCAGTGCCCTGTACAGCTGCAGCAAGTTAAATCCTGGAAGTAGGACAATGGAACAGGTAAAAACTAATGAAAAATAACTTTAGGACTGACATCAGAAAGCTCTTCATGTAGAGAGTGATTGATGCTTTGCATGGACTTCTGGGCAGCGTGCTGGATGTAAAAACCTTGGAGTTACTGAAGAAAGAATTAGATGCGGCACTGGGGGAAGTGTGGGGTTGCTCTGGATCGATGAATTAAGATGGGCCAAATGGCCATCCTCATCCATAAATATTTTGTGATTTTGTGATGTGATGTTTGGGGTCAGTAATGCGACCATGCTACTGCCAATGCCATTCTTACCAGGGACATGCAAGAGCCTTCTGATTTTTCTTCCTGCCCTTTCTCCAGGATGGTGCCTGCTCCCTACTCCTACCCTCCCCACCCAAGGGAACATGCTTGAGATTGAAAACTTAGTGGAGTGAGGGGTCTAGACTGCATCATCCCACTCTATAGTGCTCCAAAACACTGAGTCACTGCACCACTTTTCTTTCTTCTTTTAAATCTAATCTAATCTAAATCAGCTATTATTGTTCTCGCCACTGGTACCTAAGAGTTTCCTTCAAAGGAAACCTGAAGGTATAACTCTGCACTCGTGTATAATTTTACATCGACCTTGCCTGAATTAGGATCAAAACTTTCAAAAGGATGCTGTCTTCGTGAAAAAGTCATTGCCAAACCTCGCGCTTTGTGTGCAAACACATGATATGGTCACAGTGCAAGACAGCGTTGTGATGAAAGTGTCACTGGTATATTCCCTGCCTCCTGACAGTTTGCCAAACACTTAGTCATGAAAAAGTGCCCTTTGAAACTTTGTGCTAAGTAAATTCAAGATTCAGGATGGACTTTTTATCTTCTGCTGAAAGTTCACTGAATGTCCACTGGGTGGGGCCCAAGACGGACAAGGAATGGTGGGGAACCATTGTGTACTGATTTGTTCCTACCGTGTACTATGAAGAATACTAATGTACTAGTGAAAGACCGATCAGAATATTGACTCTTCTATTTGTATCTGCTTCAGTACTGATATTACTGGATGTTGCTGGAGGGCAAAGATGAGAATCATTTGCGATTGTTGATTGACTGCAACATGGGAAATATAACCAGCAATTTCTGGAACAATGGTGCAACAGCTATAAACTTAAACCTTACCAACCTTTGCATATTTGAGTGCACAACAGATAGCTGAAGTTACGTGCAATAACTGAAACCAGTATAGGTACAATACATAGATCACTAATCTGTAACTGTGGGCTGAATTTTACCGGCGCTCAAAGTGCGGGTTTGGAGGCGGGTCTGCTGTCAAAATCGAAATGATTGACAGCGGGTTGGGAACCTGCTGCGAACCCGCCTCCATGTAAGTTTCCAAAGTGTTGGGTCTGTGATTTTAGAACAGACCCGACACCAAGCGGCGGGGGAGGCATTTAAGATACTTAACTGCTTGTTAAGTGCTTGTTTACGACTATTTTGCCAGGCTTCTTCTATTTTACCACATTTTTAACAGGGTTCTCGTCGTTTGGAGATCACGCCAGGTAAGTAGGTCGGGTTCTCTCTGTCTCCCCATTGCTGTGAATAGGTGACAGCTGCAAAAGTGGTATGAAAGCTACCATTTCACAGCTGGTCACTTTCCAAGGTCAGAAGCTTGAGCCTTCAGGACTTGGAAGACACTTTTGAGCTGTATGCAGTTTGGAAGTGTTTGGAGTAAACTCTCTATCCACTGTCACCTCCTTGGAGCAAGCTCTCTCACCGTTAACAGATCGCTTCTGTCATCTCAACTTCAGCTGCCATTTATTCCAATAACATTGGTGCCCTTGAAAAAATCAGACCTTGGTCATCTGAATCCCTCCACGATCAGCCCCATCACCAGGCACACCAACATCACCACCAACATCACCAACAACAATACCAACCTTCTCCGCAATCAACTGATGCTGCACAGGACACAGGGCATCAGCACCCGAGCACATTGCTGCCCGGGACACCAGGGATGGCCTCACCATGGTCAGACTTACTTCACTTGACACTGTACACCCTGGCTGCCACATGATGCATCAGGTTAACAACACCCCACACCATCACCATAAAGTATTCCTACAGTGATGTGGAGATGCCGGCGTTGGACTGGGGTGGACAAAAATGAGAAGTCGCACAACACCAGGTTATAGTCCAACAGATTTATTTGAAATTACGAGCTTTCGGAGCGCTGCTCCTTCGTCAGGTAAAGTCGACGAAGGAGCAGCGCTCCGAAAGCTCATAATTTCAAATAAAACTGTTGGGCTATAACCTGGTGTTGTGCGACTTCTCATTTTTATTCCTACAGTGACCAAGCCATTCCTTTCACACTCATCACCATTGCGGGGGATACCGTTAAGTCTCACCATTCACTGCAACTCACAAAGACACTTCCAAAGGTGAGCACAGATCTGTACAATAAGGCAACGTTTTGAAAATAAAGATTTCAATGTTTGACAACACATTAACAGAAACTTTACATGAACATTGCATAAAACACCCAAGTGGCCTCCTTGTGTGTTGTTAATTGGTATGATTGCACTAGGATGAGGGTGAGTGTGAGGGGTGGCTAGTGAGATGGGGAAGTAATAATGTAGATTGAGAGGGATGGGTGGAGGTGCAAGGTAAGTTGGTGTGAGTAAGGATGTGCAGGAGTAGGGTAGGGAAGGCAGAGTGATGGGGATGTGATGAGAGGCACAGCAGGATGAGGTTGAGTGTGGCTTTGCAGTAACGTTTCGTGATCTACTGAGATCATTGAAAGGTTTGCGTCACTGCAGCCTGGTCCTCCTGACCACATCCCTGCTTGTGTCCTCCTGTACAATGTGCAACCAGGCTGCGTTGGTGTCCTGGGGAGGTCTCTTCTGCCCTTGGAAAGGAAGAGAACCTCCCTGCATGCTGTGACTCCATGCGAGAGCCTCGGTGCAGCCCTACACCTTTGTGCTGTGCTTGTCAGTGTTTGCAGCACCTCAATGCGGCAGAACACTGACAGCACAACTGTCAAAATGAATGTGGACATGGTCCCTTTATGGAAACTGGCTGATGGCACGTCATATAATGATGTCACCAGACCCGCTTCCTTTTAATTGGCCGGGAACCCCGCAGGCCAGGCTTAACAAGCCCAATTAACGGAAATTCCTTTCTACAGAGCGGCTGCAGCCGAGAACAGGATGGGAACCCGCCAACTACCTCTCCCGCCGCGATCCCACCTCCACTGGCGAAATCGCAGCCTGTGAGTTGGATTAAGATAGATTTCTGCTTGCTCTTCAGTTTCACTCCGATAGGGAGAGCCCTTAATTATATAAAACTTTTCTCAGGAGGTTTTAACCACGAAGTTAATGTTTTTGTTTTTAATTTCTTTTGATACAGTCTATAAAGATTTGTAACTTTGGGGGAAATTACCCGACCCCAACCCGCCTCCAACCTGACCCCAACCTGATCCCACCCGACCCCAACCCGCCTCCAACCCGACCCCAACCCGACTCCAACCCGACCCTAACCCGCCTCCAACCCGACCCCAACCTGACCCCACCCGACCCCAACCCGCCTCCAACCCGACCCCACCCGACCCCAACCCGCCTCCAACCCGACCCCACCCGACCCCAACCCGCCTCCAACCCGACCCCAACCCGACCCCAACCCGCCTCCAACCCGACCCCAACCTGACCCCACCCGACCCCAACCCGCCTCCAACCCGACCCCAACCCGCCTCCAACCCGACCCCAACCTGACCCCACCTGACCCCAACCCGCCTCCAACCCGATCCCAACCTGACCCCACCCGACCCCAACCCGACCCCACCCGACCCCACCCGCCTCCAACCCGACCCCAACCTGACCCCACCCGACCCCAACCTGCCTCCAACCCGACCCCAACCTGACCCCACCCGACCCCAACCCGACCCCAACCCGACCCCAACCGGATCCCACCCGACCCCAACCCGCCTCCAACCCGCCTCCAACTCGCCTCCAACCCGACCCCAACCCGACACAACCTGACCCCACCCGACCCCAACCCGACCCCAACCCGACCCCAACCCGACCCCAACCCGCCTCCAACCCGACCCCTATCCGACCCCAACCCGCCTCCAACCCGACCCCAACCCGACCCCAACCCGCCTCCAACCCGACCCCAACCCGACCCCAACCCGACCCCAACCCGCCTCCAACCCGCCTCCAACCCGCCTCCAACCCGCCTCCAACCCGCCTCCAACCCGCCTCCAACCCGACCCCAACCGGATCCCACCCGACCCCAACCCGACCCTACCCGACCCCAACCCGCCTCCAACCCTCCTCCAACTCGCCTCCAACCCGACCCCAACCCGACACAACCTGACCCCACCCAACCCCAACCCGACCCCAACCCGACCCCACCCGACCCCAACCCGACCCCAACTCGCCTCCAACCCGACCCCAACCCGACACAACCTGACCCCACCCAACCCCAACCCGACCCCAACCCGACCCCACCCGACCCCAACCCGACCCCAACTCGCCTCCAACCCGACCCCAACCCGACACAACCTGACTCCACCCGACCCCACCTGACCCCAACTCGACCCCAACCCGACCCCGACCCCAACCCGACCCCAACCTGACCCCACCCAACCCCAACCGACCCCAACCCGAACCCAACGCGACCCCCACCCGCCTCCAACTCGCCTCCAACTCGCCTCCAACCCAACCCCAACCCAACCCTCACCCACCTCCAACCCGCCTCCAACCCGCCTCCCACCCGACCCCAACCCGACCCCCACCCGCCTCCAACCCAGCCACTTGTTGTTTTAATGGAGGTGGGTCAGGGGCATGAGACCAATCTGCTCTCAGGAGATGGTTCATTCACTAAAACATTTAAAAATATTTTAATGAGGCTGTGTGGCTCCATTTTAAGTAAAGTTTTATTTTTAAGACCCGCAGACCGGCAGCTGAAGGGAGGTGAGAAGGGTCGGATCCATCAGGAAAGTGCCTTTACAGTGCTTCTTGTGGGCCAGGAGGAGCAGGAGTGCTTCCCTCCGGCCCACCATGCTTCCCTGTTTAACCCCCGTGATCAGCTGACCCCACCCAAGATGGAAGCCCTACAATCAGCTGACCCTCCCCCACCCTCGCCACAAAGGCCGACTCTTCCCCCCTCCCCCCACCCCCCGATATTCAACTCCCCCCCACGTCTGGATATCTGACAACCCCCGGACCCACCGCGATGTCGGACGTACCTTCGATCCGCTCCCCGGCTCCTTTCCAGCCCGACAGCCAACCAACCTATCAATCTGACTGGCTGGCGGGCAGGAAACCTGTCGATAAAATTTAAAACAGGTCCTGCCATTAAATTCGGCAGGACCTGTGGGAAACCCTTACATCCGGTTACGCCCGCTCTCTTCCCGCCTCGGATTTATTATTGGGGCCTTTATTTTTGTTTTGGAACTCATCAAGTGGATGGGCAGTCTTGAGGCACAGAATCCTTTTTTCCCGCTTTTGTGTCATAAAAGTGCCAACTTTGCACACTCCCAGGATGGGCTCAGTACAGCCAGATGCAGAGGAAAGCCCTCTTAACTTAGCCCAAACAACATGACTTCACTTTAACTTCTAAAGACTCAATCTTGAATATTTTCACTACCGCCATTTTATGGTCTATTCTGTTTGAAATTGACAATTTGTGGGAAGTTGTGCACAGTGTCAACACTGGTTAGGAGCTGGCTGATGTCGATCTAAGGCTTATGATGTTTTTTTTATTCATGGGATGTGGAGGTCGCTGGCAAGGCCAGCGTTTATTGCCCATCCCTAATTGTCCTTGAGTAGGTGGTGGTGAGACGCCTTCTTGAACCGCTGCAGTCCGTGTGGTGAAGGTACTCCCACAGTGCTGGAGGGAGCTCCAGGATTTTGAACCAGCGACGATGAAGGATCGGCGATATACTTCTAAGTCAGGATGGTGTGTGACTTGGAGGAGAACTTGGAGGTGGTGGTGTTCCCATGCGCCTGCTGCCCTTGTCCTTCTAGGTGGTAGAGGTCATGGGTTTCGGATGTACTGTCAAAGAAGCTTGGCAAGTTGCTGAAGTGCATCTTGTAGATGGTACACACTGCAGCCACGGTACGCCGGTGGTGGAGGGAGTGAATGTTTAAGGTGGTGGATGGGGTGTCAATCAAGCGGGCTGCTTTGTTCTGGATGGCGTTGAGTTTCTTAAGTGTTGTTGGAGCTGCACTCATCCAGGCAAGTAGAAAGGCTTTGGGGAGTCAGGAGGTGAGTCACTCGCTGCAGAATACCTAGCCTCTGACCTGCTCTTGTAGCCACAGTGTTTATGTGGCTGGTCCAGTTAAGTTTCTGGTCAATGGTGACCCCCCAGGATGTTGATAGTGGGGGATTCGGCGATGGTAATGCCATTCAATGTCAAGGGGTGGTGGTTAGACTCTATCTTGTTGAAGATGATCATTGCCTGGCACTTGTGTGGCGCGAATGTTACTTGCCACTTATCAGCCCAAGACTGAATGTTGTCCAGGTCTTGCTGCATTTGGGCATCGACTGCTTCATTATCTGACCAGTTGTGAATGGCGCTGAACACTGTGCAGTCATCAGTGAACATCCCCACTTCTGACCTTATGATTGAGGGAAAGTCATTGATGAAGCGGCTGAAGATGGTTGGGCCTAGGACACTGCTCTGAGGAACTCCTGCAGCGATGTCCTGGGGCTGAGATGATTGGCCTCCAACAACCACAACCATTTTCCTTTGTGCTGGGTATGACTTCAGCCAGTGGAGCGTTTTCCCCCTGATTCCTATTGACTTCAATTTTACTAGGGCTCCTTGATGCCACACTTGGTCAAATCCTGCCTTGATGTCCAGCGCAGTCACTCTCATCTCACCTCAGGAATTCAGCTCTTTTTTCCATGTTTGGACCAAGGCTGTAATGAGGTCTGGAGCCAAGTGGTCCTGGTGGAACCCAAAATGAGCATTGGTGAGCAGGTTATTGGTGAGTAAGTGCCGCTTGATAGCACTCTCGATGACACCTTCCATCACTTTGCTGATGATTGAGAGTAGACTGATGGGGCGGTAATTGGCCAGATTGGATTTGTCCTGCTTTTTGTGGACAGGACATACCTGGGCAGTTTTCCATGTTGTCGGATAGATGCCAGTGTTGTAGCTAGTCCTGGAGCACAAGTCTTCAGCACTACAGCCGGGATGTTGTCGGGGCCCATAGCCTTTGCTGTATCCAGTGCACTCAGCCATTTCTTCATATCACGTGGAGTGAATTGAATTGGCTGAAGGCTGGCTTCTGTGATGTTGGGGACCTCAGGAGGAGCCCGAAATGGATCATCCTCTTGGCACTTCTGGCTAAAGATTGTTGCAAACGCTTCAACCTCGTCCTTAGCATTCAAGTGCTGGGCTCTGCCATCATTGAGGATGGGGATGTTCATGGAGCCTCCTCCTCCCGTTAGTTGTTTAATTATCCACCACCATTCATGACTGGATATGGCAGGACTGCAGAGCTTTGATCTGATCCATTGGTTGTGGGATCACTTAGTTCTGTCTTTAGCATGCTGCTTCCACTGTTTCTGCTGCTGCTGATGGCCCATAGCACCTCATGGATGCCCAGTTGTGAGCTGCTATATCTGTTCTGAATTTATCCCAGTTAACATGGTGGTAGTGCCATACAACACAATGGAGGTGACCTCAGTGTGAGGACAGGACTTCATCCCCACAGGACTGTGCGGTGGTCACTGCTACCAATACTGTCATAGACAGATGTGACTTTTACAACCAGTAGACTTTCAACCTGGATTTGAATCGGGGTCACAGGGCATGAAGAGATGATGCATTAACCTCCAGTATCACTGTATTTCTGATAACCCTTCCCTTTCACTGTGCAGCAGAAAATAAACAAGAAAATCAAAAAGCGGAAATGAAAAAGTGGGACACATAAAGGAGAAATGAAAGACAGATGGTGTGAGAGAATGAGGAAGTGAGTGAATGATTAATGAGTGTGTGAATGAGTGTGTGAATGAATAAGTGAGAATGTGAATGAGTCACATACAAGAGGCCTTTGGCTAGAAATTCGTTTGCTTCCAAAAACGGGCGCGGGGATCACGATGCGAGATCAACCTGCGCCCGCTCAAGGAAATGCAGACAGCATGCTACCTTCGTACAGCCTGCTGATTAGCATGATTGTGGCATGCAGCCCAGGGCTAAATGCACTGCTGAGTGGCTGCATGCTCAGCAGGGGGTCCAAGTTCGTGCGAGGCTAGCACCAATTAAATCTAGCCTGCACTGCTTAAAGGCAGTCTGCACCTCTTAAAGGGAAGGTGCATTCTGCCTGCAACAGGTGATTCAACTGGCTGGGGTACAGAGTCTGAGCATGAGAAAGTACTACTACTGTCACAACAGGGGAGAGAGCATGCTCCAGTGTTCTTTGATGCAGCACTGGAGTCCTTGGTGCAGGAGGTGTACAGGAGGAGAAAGGTCCTGTTTCCACAGGGGGCCAGGGGACCCTCCAGGTAAATGCAGAAAAGGCAATGGGAGCAGATAGCCATCATGGTCAATTCCAGCAGTCATAGCCCCGAGGACGTGGACGCAGTGTAGGAAAAAGTTTAATGATCTTACACGAGTGGTCAAAGTCAGTGAATTGATCTTCAAATGCCATATCCCACCATCTGTACTCACGAACCAAGCATCTCTACCAAACATGACTCATACCTCACATTCATAGCTTCTCCTCACCCTCACACACTTACCACTGCTGCAAGCCTCACACCCACATATCACACCTTGCACACACTGTCAGCTATTCATCCATGACAGGCATATCACACAAACACATTGCACCACACTCACTGACACACACATCACCCAAACACATTGCACCACACTCACTGATACACTTCACCCGAACACATTGCACCACACTCACTGACACACTTCACCCAAACACATTACACCACACTCACTGACACACACATCACCCAAACACATTGCAGCACACTCACTGACACACATCACCCAAACACATTGCACCACACTCACTGACACACATTTCTCTTTCTCTTACAGAGCAACATGGCTCACAAGCGGAGGCAGCAGGTCCTAACCGGCAGGGAACATGTGCACCTGCATAACCTTACCCTGGTGCTAGCCATTATTGGGAGGGCCATCGCTGAGCCCGTGGCCAGTGGTGGAGCTGAATCAATACAAGATGACGGTATCCTCATATGTAATCCTCCTCACATCCCACTTCCCCCTCATCCCACAATCTCGTCTGATATACAAGCTTGCTTTCTCCTGTACCCCTCTCCACAACCTTACCCTTGTGCCTTTCTCCTTTCAGCTGTCCAAGAACTGCCACCTGGCCAGGCACTGGTGGAGCGGCAGGAAATTGAAGAACACCAAGATATTGATGATGAAGACACAGCACCGTCACTCGATTTCACACTTACAGCCACCAGCTCAGACATTGACACTCCGTGTACTTTAGAGGATAGGTTAGAGGTGAGATCTGTACATGGTGAGACTCCGGGCATGAGTGGCACGCAACCAGGGTAGGTGAAAGGGTAGTGTAGGTGCCAGCTTGCTGGTGGGGGAGGTCGTACACGAGTTCTGCTGCAGAAGACTCAGATGAAGACTTCGATGGGGTGGCCTACAGAAGAAGGCTGTTGGATATGCACACTGAAATGCTTGCTGCATTGGCAGGCTTGCCAGAAAGCCTGAGTGCAATGTCAAGGAGCATGGAGGAGTCCGGCACCATCCTTACACAGGGCTTTGCGCAGAACTTGGAGCCCATCCTTTCCAGCATGGAAGTGATGGGAAACTCCCTTAGAGTTGTGGACCCAACCATGATGCAGCGTCTGATGGCCGATGTCTCAGCTTCCATTGCAGCACAAGCAGAAGCCACCCAACGTCTGAATGCTGCAGTGGAAGCTCAGACTTCTGCCGCGCAAGCTCAGATTGCTGCCATCGTGGCTACGTTTACCAGTGTGGAAATGGGCTTGCAGGATGTCACAGCAGTCCAGCAAATTGTCCTCCAACAGATTACTAAGATTGCTGAGGCGCCATACCGTGGGAGTGGCAGTGGCTTCATGGAGCACGAACCTGCTGTCCTCTCCCAGGCTGACAGCATTCGTCCTCCCACCACTGCCACTCCGCCAGTGACCTTGCTGTTGCCTGTCAGCCAGCCAGTCCAGACTGCTGCCGCCCAGGCCGAGGTGGTGCAGTCCAAAGCCGGGCCTAATAGGCCCAGAGCTGCTCGAGGTCACCCTACAAGGCCTTCTGCAGTCTCCCCCACTGAAAGTCAGCAGCCTGCCACCAGCCTTGCTGCAGCCACTGGGGTAGCACTGCGTAGGAGCACTAGGACAGGCAAAAGCATGCGCAAGACCGGCACTAAGGGAATGCACAGGGTGATTAGTTGACTTTGTTATGTAATATTGGATGGATTGATGTATAAAGTTGGCTTGGAATGTTTCTTTTGTGGTGGCTTTTATTTCAGAAAGTGGCCAAGAGGACGCTGTGATGGTCTGGAACAGTGGGATGGTAAGGTGTGTAACTGTTGTACTGTGGGGATTTGGGGTTGTGTTCAGTGGAACTGTAGTCGAATGAGGCAATCATGGACAGCTCGGCCAGAGACGGGGTGTGCTGGTTGCTTCCTCCCTTCCTCCTGCTCCTTCTCTTCCTCTTCCTCCTCCTCTCATCCTCTTCCTCCTTCCCCTCCTCCTCCTCCCCTGTGAGCAGCTTGACCTCTTCTTTGCTGCCTCTGCTCCATCTCCCTCTTATGCTGCAGGCCAAGGGGGATGGCAACGATAGCACCCATGACTGGGAGCAAGTGGTCTGACCAGAACTCTTGAAGTCAGAAACAAGGCCTTTCTCCACTTGCAGCACCACTCCCTTTCACCTCACCAACTTTAAACAACCCCAGAAAGAACCAAACACTACTACAAACTTACACAGAGCCAGTAGAAATAAATCAGCAACTAGCCTGAGAGTGGTTGCTGGTCCCTTTAAATATTGTTGGTGGGGGGCCTTGCTGATGCTGAACACATGTTCAGCTGTGCGAGGTGAAGGCAGGGCATTAGCTGCAGTGTTGTGGATGAAAATGGCAGTGCTGGCGTCAAATCAGCATTGCTTTTGGCGTCACAATCTACCTACTCTACATACTTCCGGTGCACGTTCATACCGCCCGTCCTACCGCCCTCACCAAAATGGCGTCTGGCACGGCCCGCACCAGAAGTGTGCTCGCCTGGACACCCTTTTCGACACAAGATGGCACTCATAACGACGAAAAGTCGAGCGCTATGGAGCCGAATTTCTATCCCCTGGACTTTACTTGAAAAATAAAACTAAAGAAAGCAGAAATTTAAACAGTTAATAAAGAGCAGTTGAACTACAGTCTGGTGTTTAAAATTATTTTATTTTCTAATTTACCATATTGACATTAATGTAAACTCCCCTTTACATAGGCCGCACCCCAATTGAAGATTGTTCACCCCCAACCCTCCCAAACAGTAAAAAAACAAATTTACAAGTTCAGATATACCAGTGATTTTAATTGCAATAATTGTACCATATAATAAATAATAGCCCCCAAGATAGCTGTCAACAAAAAAAACAAAATACAGTCATTTGTACTTCTGTACAATTTCTCCTCTGTAACTTTCTGGGTAAAAATATTACTAAAAGTAGCCATGATCTGGTGCTGAGTACCAGAAAAGAAAAGCAAACTGTGCAGTTCTGGCTTTTATTCATTATCAGACCTTGATTCTAAGGTAACAACAGAAAACGCTGGAAAAACTCAGCAGGCCAGGCAGCATCCGTGGAAAGAGAAACAGAGTTAACGTTTCAGGTCGAAGACCCTTCGTCAGAACTTGATAAAGCAGGAAATGAACTGCTAGATACAGAATCAACATTATCATCAGACTCAATTCTAGTTGGAGATAAAGAAAGAAAGAAAGAACTTGCATTTATATAGCGCCTTTTACAACCTTGGGACGTCCCAAAGCGCTTTACGTCCAATCAAGTACTTTTGAAGTGTTGTAATGTAGGAAACTTGGCAGCCAACTTGCGCACAGCAAGCTCCCACAAACAGCAATGTGATAATGACCAGATAATCTGTTTTAGCGATGGTGATTGAAGGAAAAATATTGGCCAGGACATTGGGGATAACTCCCCTGCTCTTCTTCAAAATAGTGCCATGGGATCTTTTACGTCCACCTGAGCAGGCAGACGGGGCCTCGGTTGAGCATCTCATCAGAAAGATGGCAGCTCTGACAATGCAGCACCCACTGAGTGCTGCACTGAAGTGTCATCCTAGATTAAGTGCTCAAGTCTCAGATGTGGGACTTGAACCCACAACCTTCTGACTTGGAGGCGAGGGTGCTACCACTGAGCCCAGGCTGACACCGTGTGGGGGAAGTGTAGGAGAGCGCTCATAAGAGGACAACAACTAGAAGCTCTGTAGTTCCATGTCTATCATGACATTTCCAACAGTACAGCACTCCGCCAGTACTGCACTGGAGTGTCAGCCTAGATTTTTGTGCTCAAGTTACTGGAGTGGGACTTGAACTCAGAACCGTAGAATTTTATATTGAGTTTGAAAGTGATTTAGTTAAATCCGAAACTCGGGTCTTAACTCTAAACAAAGCAAACTACGTAGGTGTGAGGGGTGAGTTGGCTGCGGTAGATTGGGAAACTACATTAAAAGGTATGACGGTAGAGAAGCAATAGTTAGCATTTAAAGAATGAATACATAATTTACAACAAATATACATTCCTTTAAGGCACAAAAACCCCACAGGAAATGTGGTCCAACTGTGGCTAACAAGACAAGTTAAAGATAGTATTAGATCAAAGGAAGAGGCTTATAATGTTGCCAAAAAAAAGCAGTAGGCCGGAGGATAGGGAGGATTTTAGAATTCAGCAAAGGAGGACCAAGAAATTGATAAAGAAAGGGAAAATAGAATGAGAGTAAACTAGCAAAAGACATAAAAACAGACTGTAAAGGCTTCTATCGTTATGTAAAAAGGAAAAGATTAGTGAAAGTATATATGGGTCCCTTACAGGCTGAGACAGGAGAAATTATAATGGGGAATAAGGAAATGGCAGAGAAATTAAACAAATACTTTGTGTCTGTCTTCATGGAAGAAGATGCAAAAAACTTACTGGAAATAGTGGATAACCAAGACTCCAACAAGAATGAGGAACTGAAAGAAATTAGTATTACTAAAAAAATAGTACTGGAGAAATTAATGGGTCTAAAAGCCGATAAATCCCCTGGACTTGATGGGCTACATCCTAGGGGTTTGAAAGAGGTGGCTATAGAGATAATGGATGCATTGGTTGTCATTTTCCAAAATTCCATAGATTTTAGAACGGTTCCCGCGGATTGGAAGGTGGCAAATGTAACCCTACTATTTAAGAAAGGAGGGAGAGAGGAAATGGGGAACTACAGACCAGTTAGCCTGACATCAGTGGTAGGGAAAATGCTAGAATCTATTATTAAGGATGTGGTAACAGTGCACTTAGAAAATAATAATAGGATTGGGCAGAGTCAACACGGATTTATTAAAGGGAATAGCAAAATACTGCGGATGCTGGAAAACCGAAATAACAACAGAAAATGCTGGAAACACTCAGCAGGTCAGGCAGCATCAAGGAGAGAGAAACAGAGTCAACGTTTTGAGTTGGGAACCCTTCGTCAGACCCTTTGTTCTGACGAAGGGTCCCCGACTCAAAATGTTGACTCTGTTTCTCTCTCCTTGATGCTGTCTGACCTGCTGAGTGTTTCCAGCATTTTCTGTTGTTATTTATGAAAGGGAAATCGTGTTTGACGAATCTGTTAGAGTTTTTTGAGATTGTAATTAGCAGAATAAATAAGGGGGAACCAGTGGATGTGATGTATTTGGATTTGCAGAAGGCATTCGATAAGGTGCCACACAAGAGGTTATTAAACAAAATTAGGGCTCATGGGATTTGGGGTAATATGCTAGCATGGATTGAGGATTGGTTAACGGACAGAAAACAGAGTAGGAATAAACGGGTCATTTTCGGGTTGACAGGCTGTAACTAGTGGGGTACCGCAAGGATCAGTGCTTGGGCCTCAGCTAATCACAATCTATATCAATGATTTGGATGAGGGGACCAAATGTAATATATCCAAGTTTGTTGATGATACAAAGTTGGGTGGGAATGTAAGTTGTGAGGAGGATGCAAAGAGGCTTCAAGGGGATATAGACAGGCTAAGTGAATGGGCAAGAACATGGCAAATGGAATATAATGTGGAGAAATGTGAAGTTATCCACTTTGGTAGGAAAAATAGGAAAGCAGAGTATTTTTTAAATGGTGAGAGATTGGGAAATGTTGGTGTTCAGAGGGACCTGGGTGTCCTTGTACACAAATCACTGAAAGTTAACATGCAGGTACAGTAAGCAATTAGGAAAGCAAATGGTATGTTGGCCTTTATTACAAGAGGATTTGAGTATAAGAGTAAAGACATCTTACTGCAATTATATCGGGCCCTGGTGAGACCACACTTGGAGTATTGTGTACAGTTTTGGTCTCCTTACCTAAGGAAGGATATACTTGCCATAGAGGGAGTGCAACAAAGGTTCACCAGACTGATTCCTGGGATGGGGGGATTGTCCTATGAGGAGAGATTGAGTAGACTAGGCCTATATTATCGAGTTTAGAAGAATGAGAGGTGATCTCATTGAAACATACAAAGGCTTGACAGGGTAGATGCAGGGAGGATGTTTCCCCTGGCTGGGGAGTCTAGAACCAGGGGACACAGTCTCAGAATAAGGGGTCGGCCATGAGGACTGAGATGCAAAGAGATTTCTTCACTCAGAGGGTGGTTAATCTTTGGAATTCTCTATCTGAGAGGGCTGTAGAAGCTCAGTCGCTGAGTATATTCAAGACAGAGATCAATAGATTTTTGAATATTAAGGGAATCCAGGGATATGGGGATAGTGCAGGAAAGTGGAGATGAGATGGAAGATCAGCCATGATCTTATTGAATGGCGGAGCAGATTCGAGGGGCCAAAAGGCCTACTCCTGCTCCTATTTCTTATGTTAACCTTCTGATTCAGATGTGGGAGTGCTGCCACTGAGCTGCAGCTGACACCTTCATAAATATGCTAGTACAGCATATTCGTGTAGCATGACACATGGCCTTTAATTCTATACCATCCTGAGTGCTGCATTAAATCCTCTGTCATCCAGCCCTTTTCCTGTGACCACACATATAAGCCAGATGGAATTTTGTCCTTGGGTAGTGTTTATTATTTTGGTATCACAAATGGTGGTAGCTTGCCACGATCTTCTGAAGCTGCCAACATTACATAATAAACATATGCAATTAAATTCAATAAATCTGGCAATTTCTGGGTTTGCACCAAAAAATTACCATGAAAGCTTCTGGATTGTCGTAAAATCTCAGCTGGTTTGCTAATGTCTTTCAGGGAAGGGAATGTGCCACCCTTGCCTAGACTGACCTACATGTGACTCCAGTCCCACAAGATGTGATTGACTCTTAATGCCCTCAGGGCAACTAAGGTCTGGCAGGAAATGCCAATGTTACCCACTTCCCGAGAGAAAATAAAAATACAGTGGAGTCACTGTTATAGGCTGTACACAGAATTCAAAATGATTATTTTGTTCATGTTTATCATTATTTATGCTCTGCTTTTTATTGCCTGTTGTTACGATGTAGATAGTTAAGCCTCGCTTTTCATTCACCATGGTGTTGCTAGGTGTATCCAACCACTACAGAAGGTTTGTCCACATTGTCCATTTGTTCTAAGTGCAATCACACTTTACCGCTGTTGTGAAAATAGAGCTGCAGGAAATAGGCAGCAGGTCAGTCAGCACCTGGAAAGAGAAAAAGAGAAGTTCACATTTTTTTTATTCATTCATGGGATGTGGGCATTGCTGGCAAGACCAATATTTATTGCCCATCTCTAATTGCCCTTGAGACGGTGGTGGTGAGCCACCTTTTTGAACCGCTGCAGTCCGTATGGTGAAGGTACTCCCACAGTGCTGTTAGGGAGGGAGTTCCAGGATTTTGACCCAGCGATGATGAAGGATCGGCGATATACTTCCAAGTCAGGATGATGTGTGACTTGGAGGGGAACTTGGAGTTGTTGTTGTTTCCATGCGCCTGCTGTTCTTGTCCTTCTAGGTGGTAGAGGTCGCGGGTTTGGGAGGTGCTGTCGAAGAAGCCTTGGCGAGTTGCTGCAGTGCATCTTGTCGATGGTACACACTGCAGCCACGGTACGCTGGTGGTGGAGGGAGTGAATGTTTAAGGTGGTGGTTGGGGTGCCAATCAAGCGGGCTGCTTTGTCCTGGATGGTGTCGAGCTTCTTGAGTGTTGTTGGAGCTGCACTCATCCAGGCAAGTGGAGTATATTCCATCACACTCCTTACTTGTGCCTTGCAGATGGTGGAAAGGCTTTGGGGAGTCAGGAGGTGAGACACTCGCTGCAGAATACCAAGCCTCTGACCTGCTCTTGTAGCCACAGTATTTATGTGGCTGGTCCAGTTAAGTTTCTCATCAATGGTGACCCCCAGGATATTGTTGGTGGGGGATTCAGCGATGGTAATGCCGTTGAATGTCAGGGGGTGGTGGTAAGACTCTCTCTTGTTGAGATAGTCATTGCCTGACACTTGTGTGGCATGACTGTTACTTGCCACTTATCAGCCCAAACTGAATGTCGTCCAGGTCTTGCTGCAGGTGGGCATGGACTGCTTCATTATCTGAGGAGTTGTGAATGGAACAAAACACTGCAATCATCAGCAAACATCCCCACTTCTGACCTTATGATGGAGGGTAGGTCATTGATGAAGCAGCTGCAGATGGTTGGGCCTAAGACATTGCCCTGAGGAACTCCTGCAGCGATGTCCTGGGGCTGAGGTGATTGGCCTCCAACAACTACAACCATCTACCTTTGTGCTAGGTATGACTCCAGCCAGTGGAGAGTTTTTTGCATGTACACATTTCACCAGAGCTGAAAACTAAAATCTAAGTAAGATATAATTTGGCCTGTATATACAAATCCATTTTGATAGGGTCTTCCCGATGGTCAGACTTAGCAAATCCCGCAATTGGCTGCGCAAGACTCACACAACAGGAACGAATGGGACTTTTATTCCCGATTTCCAGTTTCTTTCTTTTTACATAGTTCTGCTGTTATTGCTGTTGTTTCATAGTCATCCAACAGGCGCCTGGAACTCTCTCTCCTAAAAGGCTGCTGATGCTGGTGCAAGTGAAAATTTTAAAACTGAGAATGATAGATTTTTGTTTGGTAAGGGTATTAAGGGATACGGAGCCAAGGTGGGTAAATGGAGTTAAGATAAATTCAGCCGTGATCTAATTGAATGGAGAAACATGCTCGAAAGGCTGAGTGGCCTAATCTTGTTCCAATGTTCCTATTGTTACATGGCGTTGGAACGAATGCCTTATGAAATGGTGTACCCACCCTCTGCTCGCTTTGAGCTCTTAGGGCTTGATTTTAATAGCCCTGAGGAGGCGGGTTTGGAGGCGGGTCGGCAGCAAAAATCAGAAAAAATGCGAACCCGCCTCCGCTCCCGGACTGACCCGACTGGAACCGATGGGACAGGTAGTTACGGTAGTTAAGGTAGTTAACAGCCTGGCTAATCCTATTTTTATAGTGGTTTCTGATTTTCGTGCATCTGGCTACTGTTTCCCGTCTTGCCAGAAACACGCCAGCTAAAAGGAGACGAGTTTCTCGAGGACATGATTTGTAGTCATTGGTGCAGCACTTTAAAAGCGCTCCTGAAACAAGGCTGACATTCAAATGCAACAACTTTGTCATTGGAGGTTTGGGATAAGATTTTGCAAATCTATTGACCTTGTGACTGTTCAAGCTGACACTCATCTGCAGTGTTACCTGATTGGAATAATTTCAGGCCACTTTGAGTGTCCACTTACAAGCTTCTTGCCTCAACTGAAATCTATAGCAACGGGATGGGAACTATTTACATCCTCTCATCCTGGTCATCAGATTCGGAGGAAGAGCAGCCGCGGCAGCACCACAACCAGCCACAACAGCAGCACCAGCACCAGGAGCGCCAACCTCCTCCTCAGCCACCTGATGCTGCACAGGGCAGAGGGCCTCAGCGCAGGGCTGCACCTCGCCGCAGGAGATACCCCCAAAACAGAGTATACTGGCAGAGGATCAGCTTCCTCAGCAGGACTGAGCAGCAGTGCCAAAGGAGGCTGAGACTTTCGAGAGACGTAGTCGCTGACATCTGCGCAATGCTGCACCAACACCTGGAGCCCAGAGGAGCGGGTGGACACCCCTTATCAGTGGCTGTCAAAGTCACCACCGCACTCAATTATTTTGCTTAGGGCTCCTTCCAGTGGTCAGCTGCAGACATCAGCGGCATCTCCCAGTCGGCCGCACACACCTGCATCACGCAGGTCACCGATGCCCTCTTTGCAAAGTCCCACAATTATATCCACTTCTCCACGGATGGCCTAAGTGTGACTGCGCGTGCAGTTGGCTTTGCCAATATGGCAGGCTTGCCAATAGTGCAGGGCGTCATTCACTGCACGCATGTAGCCATTAGGGCCCCCGATCACAACCCAGCTGTATTTGTCAACCGCAAGGGATTCCACTCCCTGAACATCCAGCTGGTGTGTAACCACAGGAAGATCATCATGCATGTTTGCGGAAAGTACCCTGGCAGTTGCCATGACTCCTTCATCCTACGCCAGTATACTGTGCCTC
Source organism: Squalus acanthias (assembly GCA_030390025.1). Taxonomy (NCBI): domain Eukaryota; kingdom Metazoa; phylum Chordata; class Chondrichthyes; order Squaliformes; family Squalidae; genus Squalus; species Squalus acanthias. The sequence continues at coordinate 45,942,792 of CM059428.1, read as the reverse complement.
AGCTCTTCCATCCGCCAAACCAACTTTCCGGATGGCTTCTTGGCGACAAGGGCTATCCCCTGAAAAAATGGCTCATGACACCGATGAGGAGGCCATCAAACGATGCTGGGGAGCGGTACAATTCGAGCCACATTTCCACCAGAAGCATCATCGAGCAAACCATCGTCTTGCTCAAAATGCGCTTCTGATGCCTGGACCGATCTGGTGGAGCCTTGCAGTAGGCACCAGCCAGGGTGTCCAGAATCATCGTGGTCTGCTGTGCCCTGCACAACATCGCACAGCAGCGCGGCTTAGCGCTGCCGCATGAACAAGTGGCTCATCACACAGCCTCCTCGGAAGAAGAGGAAGAGGACGAGGAGGAGAACGAGGAGCAGCATGAGGAGGAGGACGGGGAGTGACGCCTTGCGGGGCTGGATGTGGCCAATCCAGCAGCACGTGACCACATTGCTGGCCGTCAGGCAAGGGATGCACTCATCCATGCCAGATTCGCATAAGCTTACGCTTCAACCACAGGTGGCTGGCACATGGAGATGAATATAAGTCCGACATTCTCAAAATCCCAGGCACCATCTGTCTAATAAACGGTGGCTTGCGCTCAGTGTCACCACCAACATTCTAAATGGAATTCGCCCTCAGCCCTCATTCTTGAACTTCCATTTCCCAGAACACAGAGGCCACACTTTAGTTGATCTCAGCAGGTCATTAAATCTTTTTCCACACTGAACCCATGTGCGTCTGCACACAGACCTCGAGCTCACCTCCTCAGCAATTTGCAGCCAAGCTGCCTTGCTTTGCTGAGGAGGCCTCCTCCTTCCGTTTCCAGGGAAGAGGACCTCCTGTCGTCCTAGAACTCCCTCCACAAGAGCATGGAGGGAGCCCTCATTGAACCTGGGTGCAGCTTTAGTTTTTGGCGCTGCCATTCCTGCAGCAGCCAACACCTTTAACAGAAAAAAGCGAATGCTTCTGCAATGGGGACATGGCCCCTTTAAATTTTTACTGAAACAACGCGCCATCAGAGGCGAGAATCTGACACTCTGCAAGCAATTGCCTGGAGGGACCCGCACATCGGCCGTAACGAGGCCAATCAACCGGGCGTTGGTCCAGACGGGCCTGCCGTCAACCCGCCTCCTTCATTAAAATCGAGCCCTAATCAAGGATAATTTTGTCGTGTACACTTTGCTGTGTTTGCCTGACCTGTTCCAGTTGTCATCATGCAGCCAATTTTTCATGTTTCTCGCACAAACTGCTTCATCTCATGCTCAGTTTCTGGATCTGCTCCATGTTTATCCCCTTGAAATACATTTGATCATAAAGAGATGACAGCTTGTCTTTCTGTTTCCTCCAACGATGCACCTTTCTCATGCTAGCCAAGTTAAAGCTGGATGAAGATTGGAGCCACCCCATGAATAAATTCTCCGCTTATTATGTTATTTACCCAGCACCATTGTATTTTTTTTGCACATTTGTTTCTCGTGCAGGCTACATTTATAGACAGCAGCTTAGTTGCTTTTATTTTTTCCAAAAGCTGCATGTTGCAGTCAGTGGCTTGCAGACTTCTGATATTGCTTATCCCTTTTCCTCTAATATTATACTGGTATTGGTACCGTTAAACATTTCCTGCTATATGTTCCAAAATCTACAGGTAGTTCTCGTCCTGCTTGCCATTTTGCCGCCTAAGTATCCACTCGTTATGATCAGTGTCACTATGCAGATGTTCCAGTATGGAAGTATGGTATGGCATGGCTTGACATGGCATGGCATGTCATGGTATTGTATGGAATGGTAGTTTAGGGGTTATGGTACTGGACCAGCAACCCACGTGATTTTAAATCCCACCTTGGCAAGTAGTGCAATTGAATTCAATAAATCTTGTCATTTGTGGGTTAGCACCAAAAAATGACCATGAAAGCTCCCGGATAGTTGTAAAAACCCAGCTGGTTCACTAATGTCCTTCAGGGAAGGGAAACTGCCACCCTTGCCTGGTCTGGCCTACACGTGACTCCAGTCCCACACTATGCGATTGGCTCCTAATGCTCTCAGGGCAACTAGGGATTAGCAAGAAATACTGCCTTGCCAATAAGTACATAAGAAATAGGAGCTGGAGTAGGCCATTTGGCCCTCGAGCCTGCTCCACCATTCAATAAGATCATGGCTGATCTTCTACCTCAACTCCACCTTCCCGCACTATCTCCATATCCCTTGATTCCCTTAATACCCAAAAATCTATCGATCTCTGTCTTGAATGTACTCAACAACTGAGCCTCCACAGCCCTCTGGGGTAGAGAATTCCAATGTTACCACCTCCTAAGAACAAATAAAAATACAATGGAGTCACTGTTATAGGCTGTACACAGAACTCAAAATTATTATTTTGTTCAAAAACATGGCACTTGTATGCATGTCAATATGATATTAAAAAACTGTGACAGAGAAGAATTGAAAAGCAGTCTTATAAAATCTATAGCGACAATAAAATGACAAACTATGAAGAAAAGGTGGAGCTAACAAGTAGAGGAAGGCATAATTCAAGGTTACTGTCATTTTATAAGGCTTTTTTCTTTAATAGAGAGTCATGGGACTGACAGAGGAATCTTCCAGAGGAAGTCTCCATAAAAATCTCTGAACTGTAAAACATGAACTAAAATTTGTTGAACTCTGTTAATAAATCAGTTTAAAACCAAGACCAATAAGTTTTAAAAATTTGTTCTCAAGATGTGCGTAATGATGTCAAAGATGCATTTATTGCCCATCCCTAAGAGATCTGAGAAGGTGGTAGTGGACCTTCTTCTAGTCCTTCATAATGATTACTTGTCTAACTAAGCCACTTCAGGGGGCTTTAAGAGTCACCACATAGTGTGGACTTGAGTCACATGTAGACCAGACTGGTTAAGACTAGTAGGTTCCCTTCCTTGAAGGACATTTGTGGACCAGTTGGGTTTTTTCAACAATCCAGCATCTTTCCACATTCAATTTTTGTGCTGCTAATCCAGAAATGATCACATTTATTGAATTCAATTTTACAAATGCCATGGTAGGATTTGAACTCACTACCTCTCAGTTACTAGTCGAGGATCATAGCTACTACACTACTGTACCCAAGCCAGCAGCAGGTTCAGTGCCATTTTGGGAAGGGGAAGGTTAGAAAAGCCAAATGTGATTACAGCGCTACCTGCTAAGTGATGCAATTAAATTTTTGGCAACACAATGTCATTTCTGCATATACTGGACAGTCCATATATCGGACTGGTCATTATCACTTCGCTGTTTGTGGGATCTTGGGCAGTCATAGTGCGGTCACAAGGACTTTAAACTAGTAAATGGGGGGAGGGGGAGGGTGGAAATTGTAGTACAATTAGTAGTTCAAAAACAAACGAAAGGGAAGAGAGTGGAACAACAGTCAAAAATTGTGCTTTAGGCACTACAGGTAAAGGGAAAACTAAAAGATCCAAAGTGATTAAGCCAGGAGAGAGAAATAAGAAACATGTGAGTAAGACATTAGAGCTGAAGGACAGGCTAGGGCGTGTGGCCCAAATAAGTGTTCTTTACACAAACGCACAGAGTATAAGGAATACATTGAATGAACTGCAGGCACGAATTGAAATTGGAGGGTATGACATGGTAACCATTACTGAGACATGGCTGCAAGACGGACAGGACTGGGAACTAAATATACCAGGTTATAAGGTCTACAGGAAAAATAGGAAAAATGGCAGAGGGGGAGGAGTAGCCTTAGTGATTAAGGATAAAATCACTTCAATGATAAGAAAGGATATAAGGAGAGGTAAGCAGGCAGTGGAGACTTTATGGGTAGAATTAAGAAATAGAGAAGGATTTAAGACTGTAGTGGCAGTTGTGTATAGGCTCCCTGGTAGCAGCTGTGAAGTGCTAGATTGAATAAATACAGAGATTAGACAAGCATGTAGCAAAGGCAGAGTGGTTTTAATGGGGGATTTTAACTTTCATATAGATTGGGATAAGCAGACTAGCACCTGTCAGAAAGGTAGTGAATTTCTTGAGTGTGTCTGAGATAGTTTTTTACAAAAATATGTCCTAGAGGCAACAAGGGGGCAGGCCACATTAGATTTCATAATAAGTAATGAGCCAGATTTAGTTAACAGCCTAATGGTGCGAGAATATTTATCCAATAGCAATCATAACATGATCGAGTTCAACGTAGCATTTGAAAGGGAGAAATGCGAAACAGCTACTAAGATTCTAGATTTGGATAAGGCTGACTTCAATGGGATGAGACAGAGACTGTCCACAGTAAACTGGGCAAATCTGTTAATGGGCAAAACGACAGAAGATCAGTGGGAGATGTTCAAAAAAGAATTTAAGGTGACACAGAACCAATTTATACCCCTGAGGGGCAAGTGCTATACTTGCCAAAAACAACAGCCATGGACGACTAAAGAGGTAAGGGACAGCATAAAACTAAAAGAAAAAGCATACAAAAATGCAAAAAAATAGCACAGATCCTGGCGAATGGGAAAGATACAAAGAACAGCAAAGGGTCACAAAACAGATAGTAAGAGCGACAAAAAGGGAGCATGAAAAGAAATGTGTAAGGGATATCAAAATCAACACAAAGAATGTTTACAATTATATTAGGAAAAAGAGGGTGGTCAGGAGCAATGCTGGCCCCTTAAAAACTGAAAGTGGTGATATTGTCAATGATAATAAGGAAATGGCGAACATGTTGAATAATTACTTTGCGTCAGCATTTACAGTAGAGGAAGAGGATAGCATGCCAGAAATCCCAAGGAAACTAATATTGAATCAGGGACAGCGACACAATAAAATTAATGTAAGTAAAATAACAGTAATGAAGAAAATCATGGCACTAAAGAGTGACAAATCCACAGGACCAGATGGTTTCCATCCCAGGGTTTTAAAGGAAGTGGGTGAGCACATTGCAGATGCCCTAACTATAATCTTCCAAAGTTCTCTTGATTCAGGAACCATCCCTTTAGATTGGAAAATTGCTCATGTCACTCCGCTATTTAGGAATGGCGAGAGAGGGAAACCAGGGAATTATAGACCAGTTAGCCTAACATCTGTTGTCAGGAAATTACTAGAGTCTATAATTAAGTATAGGGTGACTGAACACCTCAAAATTTTTCAGTTGATCAGAGAGAGCCAGCATGGATTTGTGAAAGGTAGGACATGCCTGATGAACCTGATTGAATTTTTTGAGGAGGTGACTGGAGTAGTGTACAGGGGAATGTCTATGGATGTTATTTATATGGACTTCCAGAAGGCATTTGATAAAGTCTCACATAAGAGATTGTTAACTAAGGTAGAAGCCCATGAAATTGAGGGCAAATTATTGACCTGGTTAGGAAATTGGCTGAGTGGCAGAAGACAGGCATAAGAACATAAGAAATAGGAGCAGGAATAGGCCACTTGGCCCCTTGAGCCTGCTCCGCCATTCAATAAGATCATGGCTGATCTTGGGCTCAAAGCCACTTCCCCGCCCGCTCCCCATAACCCTTCACTCCCTTATCTTGCAAAAATCTGTCTATCTCCACCTTAAATGTATTTAATGACCCAGCCTCCACAGCTCTCTGGGGCAGAGAATTCCATAGATTTACGACCCTCTGAGAGAAGAAATTCCTCCTCATCTCAGTTCTAAAAGGACGACCCTTTATTCTGAAACTATGCCCCCGAGTTCTAGATTTCCCCACGAGGGGAAACATCCTCTCTGCATCTACCTTGTCGAACCCCCTCAGTATCTTATATGTTTCAATAAGATCACCTCTCATTCTTCTAAATTCCAATGAGTATAGGCCCAGCCTGCTCAACCTTTCTTCATAAGTCAAACCCCTCATCTCTGGAATTAACCTAGTGAATCATCTCTGAACTGCCTGCAATGCAAATATATCCTTCCTTAAATAAGGAGACCAAAACTGTACGCAGTACTCAAGGTGTGGTCTCACCAATACCCTGTACAGTTGTAGCAGGACTTCCCTGCTTTTATACTCTAACCCCCTTGCAATAAAGACCAACATTCCATTTGCCTTTTTGATTACTTGCTGTACCTGCATGCTAACTTTTTATGTTTCATGCACAAGGACCCCCAGGTCCCTCTGAACTGCAGCATTTTGTAATCTCTCTCCAGTTAAATAATAATTTGCTTTTTTATTTTTCCTGCCAATGTGGATAACCTCGCACTTTCCCACATTATACTCCATCTGCCAAATGTTTGCCCACTCACTTAGCCTGTCTATATCCCTTTGCAGATTCTTTGAGTCCTCTGCACAACTTGCTTTCCCACCCATCTTTGTATCATCCGCAAACTTGGCTACATTACACTCGGTCCCTTCATCCAAGTCATTAATGTAGATTGTAAATAGTTGAGGCCCCAGCACTGATCCCTGTGGCACCCCACTAGTTACCGTTTGCCAACCGGAAAATGACCCATTTATCCCGATTCTCTGCTTTCTGTTAGTTAGCCAATTCTCTATCCATGCTAATATATTACCCCCAACTCCGTGAGCTCTTATCTTATGCAGTAACCTTTTATGTGTCACCTTATTGAATGCCTTCTGGAAATCTAAATACACCACATCCACTGGATCACCCTTATCCACCCTGCTCGTTACATCCTCAAAGAACTCCAGCAAATTTATTAAACATGATTTCCCTTTCATAAAACCATGCTGACTCTGCTTGACTATATTATTATTTTTCAAATGCCCTGCTACTGCTTCCTTAATGAAGGATTCCAACATTTTCCCAATGACAGATGTTCAGCTAACTGGTCTATAGTTTCCAGCTGAGAGAGCAGACGGGTTTAACATCTCATCCGAAAGACGGCACCTCCAACAGTGCAGCACTCCCTCTGCTGCCCATATCCTAACTCGCACCAAGTCCCGTTCACCTATCACCACTGTGCTCGCTGACCTACATTGGCTCCCTGTCTGGCAAAGCTTCAATTTTAAAATTCTCATTCTTGGTTTCACTGGAGTGTCAGTCTAGATTTTTGTGCTCAAGTCTCTGGAGTGGGATTATGAACCCACAACCTTCTGACTCAGAGGCGAGGGTGCTACCCACTGAGCCACAGCTGACACTATTAAAAATACAGTAAAGGTGACTAGCTGTTGCAGTGAGTTAGAAGCTGGCCTCTCACCTCCACTATCTAGGTTCACCTCATTCAGATGAAAGTCTCCTCTGCTAGTTTTAAAAGTCCTACATGAAATTGATTTTAGGCAGCCTGAATCCGGTACCTAGTGTTAATGGGCACAGAACACAAAGCTGCCTTTAATTTGGCACTAATTTTGGCAGTGTGACTCAGTGAAGTCATAGAATGGCTGGTGGTAGGAAATAGAAAAATGCCACACTACTGCAGTAAAGGGTGGTCTTCTGAGGCACATTGCTGGGCAGAGTTGGAGCTTTACTCTGCATCTAACTATTCTACTTGGTCCAGCAGCTGTTGATGGGTGATTGAAATAAAAAGCATTCCATTCCTCAGCACTAACATCCCCTACCTTAATGAGTACAAAATTTACCAAACAAAATACAATGGATAGGGTTAAACAATGTACGGAGAATTTAGACACTGGTGCAGCTTCCAACAATGGAGATACGAGGATGGATGAATATTCTGGAACTTTGCTTAATAACCTTTAGAGATCAGGAACTATTTTTCAAGATAAGAGATGAAATGGGTGGGTGGAGTTCATAATAGAACAAATTTTCTATTGTCTATGGTAGAAATTCACTTGATAGGCCAAAGGCCTCTTCTCATTGCGTGCATCCTGTATTCCTATGACACTTAAATGATCATGCAATGTTTAAATGGGGTCATCCTTTGCAAAATTAATTGTTTAATTAAACAGTAAGCGTATTTTTGCAGGTCTTGCTGGATGTGAGCATAGGTTGGAGATTGGGTTATAACATTATAGCTCAAATCTTCAACCTACAGTCACCACAAACAAGGCTCCATACTGATAGTAGAGTCTAGTAAAATTACTCCTAAGGTAATGTCTGATATTTTACCATTGATCATTTCACAGAGCTGTTCTGGAAGATCTGAGAACTAATAGCACTTTCATTAGAGTGAACTGGAGTACACATGGCCTCACATCATTAAAAACCATGTCATTGATGTTAAGATTAGGGACTGTGGACTGTGGTACATTATTCTGACAGTACAAATACAGAATCAGCAACTCGCTTTAACAATTAAGGGCAGCTCTGACATATTTTTGAAGTGTAGCTTAATCACGTGATGCTCCATTTGAACTTTAATCCCAGTATGATAAAATGAGCATCTGTGAGTATGGTCATTAGGCAATAAATTCGACAGGACTTTATTTGCTGTGTGAGCTTAACTGTACACGGGACAAAGCACTTGGCAGCTTCTGCAGATCAGGAGAATGAATGAGCTCTTGTTTTCCTTATCTGCAGCTACATTACAACAACAACAGCTTGAATTTATAGAGCATAGAAACATAGAAGATAGAAGCAGGAGTAGGCCATTCGGCCCCTCGAGCCTGCTCCGCCATTCAATGAGATCATGGCTGATCATCCAAACTCAGTACCCTGTACCTGCCTTCTCCCCATATCCCTTGATACCTTTAGCTTTAAGAAATATATCTAACTCATTCTTGAATATATTTAATGACTTGGCCTCAACTACCTTCTGTGGTAGAGAATTCCACAAGTTCACCACTCTCTGGGTGAAGAAATTCTTCCTCATTTCTGTCCTAAATGGCTTACCCCTTATCCTTAGATTATGACCCCTGGTTCTGGACTCTCCGACCATCGGGAACATTCTTCCTGCATCTAGTTTGTCCAGACCTGTCAGAATTTTATATGTTTCGATGAGATCCCCTCTCATTCTTCTATACTCCAGCGAGTATAAGCCCAATTGACCCAATCCCTCCTCATATGTCATTCCTGCCATCCCAGGTATCAGCCTTGTGAATCTTCGCTGAACTCCTTCCATGGCAAGAACATCCTTCCTCAGATAAGGCGACCAAAACTGCACACAGTACTCAAGGTGTGGTCTCACCAAGGCCCTGTATAACTGCAGCAGGACATCCCTGTTCCTATACTCAAACCCTTTCGCTATGAAGGCCAACATACCATTTGCCTTCTTCACCGCCTGCTGCACCTGCATGCTTACTTTCAGCGACTGGTGCACAAGGACACCCAGGTCTCGTTGCACTTCCCCTTCTCCCAATCTATTGCCATTCAGACAATAATCTGCCTTTCTGTTTTTGACACCAAAGTGGATAACCTCGCATTTATCCACATTATATTGCATCTGCCACGCTTCTGCCCACTCACCCAACCTGTCCAAATCATCCTGGAGTTTCTCGGTATCCTCCTCGCAGCACACACTCCCACCCAGCTTTGTGTCATCTGCAAACTTGGAGATATTACATTTAGTTCCCTTATCTAGATCATTAATGTATATTGTGAATAGCTGGGGTCCAAGGACCAATCCCTGCGGTACCCCACTAGTCACTGCTTGCCACTCGGAAAAAGACCCATTAATTCCTACTCTCTGCTTTCTGTCCGCCAACCAGTTCTCTATCCAAGTCAATACCTTGCCCCCAATCCCATGTGCCTTAACTTTACCCGCTAATCTCTTATGCGGGACCTTATCGAAAGCCTTTTGAAAGTCCAAATACACCACATCTACTGGTTCTCCCTTATCTATTTTCCCAGTTACATCCTCAAAAAATTCCAGTAGATTAGTCAAGCACGATTTACCTTTTGTAAATCCATGTTGACTTTGTCCAATCCTGTCACTGTTTTTCAAGTGCTCAGATATTACATCCTTTATAATGGACTCTAGCATTTTCCCCACTACCGATGTCAGGCTTACCGGTCTGTAATTCCCCGCTTTCTCTCTACCACCCTTTTTGAATAGTGGGGTAACATTAGCTACCCTCCAATCCATGGGTACAGTTCCAGATTCCATCGAATGTTGGAAGATGATCAGCAATGCATCTACTATTTCTAGGGCCACTTCCTTAAGCACCTTTAACATAGTAAAACGTCCCAAGGTGCTTCACAGGAGCGTTATCAAACAAAATTTGACACAAGCCACATAAGGAGATAATAAGATAGGTGAGGTAGGTTTTAAGGAGCATCTTAAAGGAGAAGAGAGAGGTAGAGAGTGCAGAGATCTCAGAGGGTTGTAGGGCTGGAGGAGGTTACAGAGATAAGGAGTGGTGAGGCCATGGAGGGATTTGAAACCAAGAATGAGAATTTTAAAATTGAAGCGTTGCCGGACCGGGAGCCAATGTAGTGTCCAGGAGATTGATTTTTATGATCATGTGAGCACAGGGGTGATGGGTGAACGGGACTTGGTACGAGTTCGGATACGGGCAGCAGAGTTTTGGATGAGCTCAAGTTTATGGAGGGTGCAAGGTGGGAGTTTGGCCTGGAGAGCATTGGACTAGTCGAGTCTAGTGGTAACAAAGGCACGGAGGAGGGTTTAAGCAAATGAATGTGAATAGCTCGTGTAATTTAGACTTTTAAAACTGTAGAACATTATGGTGGCAGTAGTTCCATAGAAGAGATACTTTTTGAGGAAATACACAGCAGGTCATTAAAGACAGGTTAACTGGAAACGGGAAGATAAGTGAACTCCTAAACGAAGATGGGTGGGGGAGAATAACATGCAAAAGTCAATTGTCATGCTGACTTCAGTCATAGAAAGGCAGTTCATAGGTTAATTGGCTGCAAACAGATTTTTTTGAAAAGTTGGAAGGGGATTAGAACTGGTGGATAATATATAAAGATGTTCTCAGTGAGGCAATGGAAAGGCATTAGATGAACAAGAGGATGTGAAAATAGTTAAGTAAGGCCGGGATAGACACACAAAAAACCCCCTCCAAGGTGTAATCGAATGAGACAAGCAAAAAATTGAGAAAATAAGATGAATCTGTGAATGCAGAAAACGTGCTGGAAACACACACAGTACCCAAAAAAAAGAGGTCAACGCCCTCCCAGAAAAACCCCTGCTCACAAAACTCCTGCCCACTAAACCCCTGCCCACCGAACCTCTGCCCACTGAACCCCTGCCCACTGAACTCCTGCCCACCAAACCCCTGCCCACTAAACCCCTGCCCACTAAATCCTTACCCACCGAACCCCTGCCCCCAGAACCCCTGGCCCAAGTCAGCACTGTCACCTGATAAAAGGGTCTACACCTGCCACATCAACCTGCCTCCCCGTCCCCCGAGGCCAATGGACCTACAGGGGTCCCTAGTACCTCCCTGCTTCGAAGAAATTGTTCGATATAACTGAAGTCCCTGAAGTCAGTGGTCAGTGGTCAGACCAAAAACAACTTGCATTTATATAGCACCTTTAACGTAGTTCAAACATCCCAATGTGCTTCACAGGAGTGTATAAAACAAAATTTGACACTGAGCAACATTAAGATAGGAGCTTGGTCACAGAGGTAGGTTTTAAGGAGCGTCTTAAAGGAGGAAAGAGAGGTCGAGAGGCGGAGAGGTTTAGGGAGGGAATTCCAGAGCATAGGGCCAGAGGGGTACAGGGTGCCCAAGAGAAAGTTGAGATACTGTTCCATTGACCTTGGTTGAAAGAGTGTAGTTGACCAAAAATGGAGAGCATCGCATGATCATAAAAATCAATCTCCTGGACACTACTATTTGTAATTATGCCTAAACACAATGATGGAAAAACATTCTTAATCACTGGACACCCCAGAGGTTACAATTGCCCACGCCCTGTGTGTGTGGTATCAGCCATGTCTGTGTGGTAAGGTGGCAAGAGGAGGCCAAATGCTCCCTTAATGGGGGGTGGGGGAGGAAATTCTGCAGAAGAGCTGCCTGGAGCCAGTGTTGCATATCTCTTGTATTCCATCATATACTCGACTTACTTTATCATGGTTATGGCAGGCCCAATTTCAGCAGCATCATGGGAAATTAAACAAGTTGGCACTGCCTCCTGCAAAAGATTGCAAAATCCGTGAAAGGAGATTACTTCTGTGGGTAGCTCCAGAGGCAGTGCCAAACTTGACAACAATATGATCATAAACAGTGGCTAACAATACGATCACATAAATAGCAGCTCAGCAATACGAACACATAAACAATGGGGGAGAAATTCAACATCTGTTTTATGGTCTTAAAATGGGTGCAACAATGACGAATTTAGCAGTGAGACGGCCCATGACCAACTTGTGCTCGTACTCGGGCCACTGCTAAATACGTCAGGTCTTATTTTGGCAGCCCTGGTGGCCGCTTAAAATGAACACAAGCCTCTTTTCAATATTGCTAAATTCATTAAGACTAGTAGGAGCTTTTCCAGACCTACAGCGGCCTAACCAGCACTGGAGGACGCCAAAGAAACTGTCAGGTAAAGTTTTTATACTTACCTCAACGTAGAGCCAGGAAGAATTGGAGTGCTCCTGCCTCCTTATTAATATGGCAGGCTGTTGCAGGCCTGTGCTTGGCCCCCTCCCGATCGCCTTCACCCCCCCCCTCCTCCCCTCCCCTCCTCCCCCATCCATAGAAACATAGAAAAATAGGAGCAGGAGTGGGCCATTCGGCCCTTCGAGCCTGTTCTGCCATTCAATAAGATCATGGCTGATCCTCTATCTCAATACCATATTCCCGCTCTCTCCCCATACCCTTGATGTCTTTTGTGTCTAGAAATCTATCTATCTCCTTCTTAAATATATTCAGTGACTTGGCCTCCACAGCCTTCTGTGGTAGAGAATTCCACAGGCTCACCACCCTCTGAGTGAAGAAATTTCTCCTCATCTCAGTCCTAAATGTCCTACCCTGTATCCTGAGACAGTGACCCCTCGTTCTAGACCCCCCAGCCAGGGGAAACATCCTCCCTGCATGCAGTCTGTCTAGCCCTGTCAGAATTTTATATGTTTCAATGAGATCCCCTCTCATTCTTCTAAACTCTAGTGAATACAGGCCTAGTAGACCCAATCTCTCCAAGCCGGCCAAATTCATCAGACCCCGACCGACGAGCTGTATCGTGGCCTGCAGCTCACTGGTCTGAAGATAATGAGGCCAAGTTAGAATGGTCCTCAGGCCTACCTGTTCTGTTGTGTGATTCCAGCACGCTGCCCAGTTCGTGCCCGGAAACAAGCACTAATGAAGCTAGCCCCCACTGGCTCTGCGAAATGAACACATAAACAGTGACTCTACAATACGAACTCTAACAGCAGCTGAGCAATATGAACACACAAACAGCTCAGCTAAGCAAGAGCAGTCACAAGCCTGCACAGGCAGTGACCTGAGAGCCAGTCACCCGCTTTCCCTCTCAACTGGAGATGGTGGTGTAAATTTTCATCGTCACCGCCTGGGAGGTAATCTAGTGGAGAGGATGGCCCGCCTGTTTTATGAACTGCCCGATTTTCATTCCATTGAAATCAAACGAATGAATATCTGGCAGGTTCAACAATGGGTGGGCAATCTGCTCTGCCAGATTACTGCCCAGGCAGTGAAGATGAAAATTAGCCCAGTATGTGATGCAGGGAGGCCATAAGGGAGAACAAAATACTGTCTAACTTAATTAAAAACAAAATAAAGGTAAATTATGTACTTCTCAGTTACTTCATGTGAAGTGCCATTATCACCTTTTCATTGCTGTTGCAATGAAACCTGTTGGCATTAATCAATATGCTGGGACATATGACTGCAATCTGCGGTAAGGTGTTCCTTCAAAGCAGCAGCTGCTGTCTCAATGCCGGTCATCTCTAAAACACAAAGAGCAATGATTTTATTAAACTTCACCTGAGGAAGGAGCAAATCGATAGCTCCGAAAGCTTGTGATTTCAAATAAAACTGTTGGACTATAACCTGGTGTTGTGCGACCTCTCAATTTTATTAAACAAGACAGACCAGAAACTATCTCGCAGGTAGTAACGAGACAACTGTGATGACAATGAGTCACCATTGCCCTTCTGGCCTTCCCAAGACTGTTATAAAGTCTTCAACTAGCAATGCTTGACAGCACTGAAATGCCAGTCTCTTAATATATGTGCATTTTTAGTGCTCAAATCATAAGTAAATCTGTTGATATTTTAAATGTCATTCTATATTTAATCAAAAAAATCCAGCTCTGATCAGGAGTTTTATCCCTCACAAAACACACTTTTAGAATTCCAAGAAATTATTTTCTTTTCGCAAATTTGAAAAATTAAGTATTAACTACAGCTACCCTTTATTTCTTTTATCGCCTCAAACTAGATCTGAAAGGAAGGAGATATATTAGAAAATTCCCCGGTGGAAAAGATCTAACAGATTTCTGACGCCTTTCATGTTACTTTCATTCCTGTCATGTTATAAATTAAAATTAATTAACACTCTTATTTTTGCCTATTAAAAATAAAACCGAGCATTACCAGAAAATATAGAGTACAGAAGTCTCCTTGCATTGAATAAATGCCTTCCCTCAAAATTATGGGTCTCTATTTCCTTCTACTACAGTACAAATAGAGCAGCTGTCTGCCTGGTCTTTTAAAATTCACATACAAGTATTCTGTGCCCCCCCCCCCCCCCCCCATGAGACAATCGCCATGCATGGTGCACATAACCACAGCCTGTGGCAGCCATTTTTAGTTTTTTTTATTGGAGGTGGATTTTATTTTTCTTGGATATGTACAGGTATTCCAGCACTGGTGCCAATAGCTTCACTTTTCTCACAAACTGCTGACACTCAGAGACCCACAGTGGGTCCCCCCGATAGTCTGGATACTTGAAGCAGGTAATTTCCTTTATTATAAGTGCTGGTTGAGAGTCTACATATCATCCTCTGCTGTTGATGCCAATAACTGCCCTTGGTTTATCCAAATGTCTGCTAGTTAGCATAATTAGAGTTCCCCTCCAAGTCACACAGCATCCCGACTTGGATATATATCGCCATTCCTTCATCGTCGCTGGGTCAAAATCCTCGAACTCCCTACCTAACAGCATTGTGGGTGTACTGCCCCTGCCACAGTACTGAAACAGCTCTTATCAAAGTCACAAATGACTGTGTGACTGTGACAAAGGTAAACTATCCCTCCCCGTCCTTCTCAACCTGTCTGCAGCCTTTGACATGGTCGACCACAACATCCTCCTCCAACGCCTCTCCACCGTCGTCCAGCTGGGTGGGACTGCACTCGCCTGGTTCCATTCTTATCTATCTAATCGTAGCCAGAGAATCACCTGCAATGACATCTATTCCCGCTCCCGCATCATTACCTCTGGTGTCCCCCAAGGATCTATCCTTGGCCCCCTCCTATTTCTCATCTACATGTTGCCCCTTGGCGACATCATCCGAAAACACAGCGTCAGTTTCCACATGTACGCTGACGACACCCAGCTCTACCTCACCACCACTTCTCTCGACACCTCCACTGTCTCTAAATTGTCAGACTGCTTGTCCGACATCCAGTACTGGATGAGCAGAAATTTCCTCCAACTAAACATTGGGAAGACCGAAACCATTGTCTTTGGTCCCTGCCACAAACTCTGTTCCCAGTCCATCGATTCCATCCCTCTCCGTAGCAGCTGTCTGAAGCTGAACCAGACTGTTCGCAACCATGTGACCCCGAAATTAGCTTCCAACCACATATCTGCGCCATCACTGAGACCGCCTATTTCCACCTCCGTAACATCGCCTGACTCCACCCTGGTCTCAGCTCATCTGCTGCAGAAACCCTCATCCATGCCTTTGTTACCTCTAGACTTGACTATTCCAACGCACTCCTGGCTGGCCTCCCACATTCTACCCTATGTAAACTTAAGGTCATCCAACACTCTGCTGCCTGTGTCCTAACTTGCACCAAGTCCCATTCACCCATCACCCCTGTGCTCGCTGACCTACATAGGCTCCCGGTTAAGCACCGCCTTGATTTAAAAATTCTCATTCTTGTTTTCAAATCCCTCTATGGCCTCGCCCCTCCCTATCTCTGTAATCTCCTCCAGTCCCGCGATAGCTGCACTCCTCTAATTCTGGCCTCTTGAGCATCTATGATTTTAATCGCGCAACCATTGGTGGCCGTGCCTTCAGTTGCCAAGGCCCTATGCTCTGGAATTCCCTGCCTAAACCCTTCCGCCTCTCTACCTCTCTTTCCTCCTTTAAGACGCTCCTTAAAACCTACCTCTTTGACCAAGCTTTTGGTCATCTGCCCTAATATCTCTTTCTGTGACTCAGTGTCAAATTTTGTTTTATAACGCTCCTGTGAAGCACCTTGGGACATTTTACTACGTTAAAGGTGCTATATAGATGCAAGTTGTTGTTATATGGACAGCACCAGTTCAAGATGGCTTTCTCAAGGGCAACTAGGGATGGGCAATAAATGCCGGCCTTGCCAGCGACGCCCACATCCCGAGAATGAATAAACAAAAAGTCTTCCTTCTAAAAGACAGAGCTCTCCAGTGGCAATGTCATTAGGTGATTTTGTTCTACTGGTGTCATATTTATATCTGTTTTGGCTGAACGAGTGTCTGCTTGAACTTTACATGAACAATGTCATGGAAATCATGTTTGCACTGGATGGTGGATTCTTGATAAACTCTATTTATAGAATTGTTTCACAGCAACAGAGGAGAGTTCAGATGCAAAAAGTTAGCTAAAATATTGTTTTCAATATAAAAAATCAGCATGTTGTATTCCAAGGCATTAATACGGTGGAAAACGTCAACAAGGAAGTTGTAAATTATGGAACTGTCGAATAAAAATGTGATGATGCTAACATTAGGAGGTAATTCTGTAGGTGGGAAGAAGTACTGCACGAGATTGCTCTGTATTCGTTTGATAAATTTGGCAAGTGCTGTGAGTTCAATATTATATGGGCCAGGGGAATGGTGCATCGAATATGCAGCCATTTAGGGGCTGAACCTATTATGTGAAAAAGGAATGGGTTAACGTGTTTGGATGAAATTCCTGCGTTTGTTGTTTCACCAAAGTAATTAAACCGTTTGTTAAAAATAGTGTGCAGAGGAATACCAGACCTTAGTATATTGTCTGTTCCCCAACAATGGCACATGAGACTACAGTCAGGCTCATTGTGCTTCAAAAAGCAACAAACACAGGAACTGTAATAGCACAGGTGTAGCTGTGTACCAGTAACAAAGTCGTGGAGCACAGATCCACCTTGACATCACTTCAGTCCTTTGCAACAGCCTCGCCTGTTTCCAGGGTGCACAGCAACCTCTAAGTTTATTGGTGGAACGGCCCGAAGGAAAATGCACTAGAATAAATTGGACTAGTCAATGTTGGCACTGGTTCGATTAGTCTCAATGAAAAAGAAAATGAGGGACTAATCCTTATTGAAGCTGAGCCGTATAGTGAGTTCCCAATCTCAATGATACAGTAATGGGGGAGGGGGAGGACAGCAAGAAGAGAAAGGAGAGACTAAGCACTTCCCATGGAGGGACAAAATCAGCCATTGAATCATCATGACATACCCTTCCTCATTGAAGATGTCACATGCTGAGTCCTTAGTGCAGATAAAGAATTAATCCAGGCTTGAAGTTACATGAGTCATGCACTTCAGCTTCAAGGATTGAAAAACTCAGTATGCGCTGGTTTGTTGCCGGCTTTCCACTGATTTTATCTCACCCTGAATTGAAAAGAACAGAATCTTTTGTTTGATCATCTAATCCATTAATTAAAACTGATTTTGTTTTCTAGTCATCTCACATTTCTTATCTCAAGAAAGAAAGAACCTACATTTATACAGCACCTTAAAGCCCGTAACATCCAATGAATTCTTTTTGAAGTGTAAGCATTGTGATATAGATAAATGCTGCAGCCAATTTACACACATAAGATCCCACAAACAGTAAATAAGATGAATGACCAGTGAAGCTATTTTTGCTGTTTTGGTTGAGACAGAAATGTTAGCCAGGATACCAAAATTATTCCTGGTAAACAAATATCTACTCTGGCACACCGGTGAGTTTTCAGATATTTACTTTTATATATACAGCACCTTATCAAAGTCTCTCAGAAATATCTCAAAGCTCTTCACGAGTTGCTTTAAAGTGCACTGACTGTTACGGCAGCAATTTTGCACATAGCAAACAGCAATGAAATGATCAACCAGTTAATCTGTTTTGGTGGCATTGTTCGATGGAGAAATGTTGGCTAAGACACCGAGAAATCTCTACTCTCGGTTTTGGGCTCAAATTCTTTGGGTCTACTTTTGTAAATTAGGTTATTAGTATTAATTAGCCCCAAACAATTTATGGTGTGTTGAGTGGGCGACAAAGAAATAAAATCAAGGCACTGCATCAATTAAACAATTAAAGAAGCAATCAAATTGCTGTATGCTACTAAATAGAAATTAAATAAGGGCCGATTTTAACCCACCCCCCACCTCGTGAGAATGGTGCGGGTGGGGTGGTTAAGATGGGGGGTGGTAGGGTTTGTGCTGCACTTCCGTCCCCCCATCATTTTTACTTGCCTGAATTCAGGCGTGGGAAGGCTGCCTGCCCCAGAAGAGCAGGGGCCTAATTTAAATAGTGAAATCAGGTTCCAATTATGTCATCAGGACTTGCAAGCCATTTTAACTGCACAGTCTCCAACCAGCCAGTGAAAGCTGGCAGCAGCCAGGATCCTGAGCACAGGAGACCCAGGTGAGTGATATTTTGTAAATCTTTAAAAGTTCCTAATGGGTCAAGAGGAGCAGGAGCGCCACTCCTGGCCCCGGGCTTCACTTTTCTCCCTCAATCACGAATTTGCCAACTCCACCCCCCCAAATCCTTACTAACCTTTCCGGGACCATTTCCGTGGGTTGCCAGTTTACAGAAGGGGGGATGAAAACAATGCCGATGCAATTATGTCACACAGACATCACATACAAATAGCACAATGCTGCTTTTGTGATGAGGTGACATTTTTTGACAAAAATTACATCACCGTCTTGTATGTTTGCATAACACAAAATAAGACTTCGCCAACGATAGTCCAAGGATGGTAAAGTCCCTTTAAACACTTGTCTAACATACATTTATACTTTAATTAATGGCAGTGGAGAGCACGAAGGAGGAAGAGAGATTGCATCCTGATTTGATGGGCAAGCTCATAATTTGTGGTGCTCTTTGAAGTTGTGCATTGTATAATTTTAATACCAGTTCTTTCCATCCATTCATTCAGGAAGTCCATAATTTCAAATAACTATAATCATTACCATGGGAACTTAATGGTACAGAAAGCAAAAATGATAGGATATAAAATAATCTTTTTAAATCTTTAGCTGATATATATGATCATCCAATAAAACCTTTGGAAATGTAAAACACTGTCAGCTGAGAGGGGGATTATCATTGGAACCTTAAATAGTTATGACAAAGATTTATCAGAGTCTAAAAATAACCCCCATTTCCTGAATGTTGGAAAACAAAAAATAAAATACTCCTTTTGGTTTACTCTCACCTTTATTGTGTTCTCTTTCAAACTGAGCCCAACAGGAGGTGTGGTCAAAGCTCAAAGAAGATCAGGGGAGTTCTCCCCAGTGTCCTGGACAATATTTATTCCTCAATGAACATCAGTAACAAAACAGATTATCTGGTCATCATCTCATCGCTGTTTGTGGGACCTTGCTGTGTGCAAATTGGCTGCCGCATTTTTCTACATTACAACAGTGACTACACTTCAAAAGTACTTTATTAGCTGTAAAGCACATTGATACGTCCTGAGGTCATGAAAGACACTATATAAGTGCAAGTCTTTCTTTCTTTTTTAGACAAAATGGCAGCTAGGAAAGAAGTATGTTGGACAACCAATGTGTATATTCCTCTTTCCCGTATGCAACTCATTGTAAATGTGGTTGAATTCTGGAGACAGGCTGCCTTCAAACTTGCATCCATTAGAGTCTTCAAAACATTCCATTACTAATGGTCCACTGGTCCAATACTATTACTAATATTCAACTGGTCTAATTCCATTACCAATATTCCACTGGTCTGATATTATTGCCTATACTCCACTGCTCTGATACCATTATCTATATTCTGTTGGTCTGATACCATTGCCTATATTCTCTTGGTCTGATACTGTTGCCCATATTCCACTGGTCTGATACCACTGCCCATATTTCACTGGTCTGATACCATTGCCTATATTCCATTGGTCTGATACTGTTGCTCATATTCCACTAGTCTGTTCCCATTGCCAATATTCCACTGGTCCGATACCATATTCCTGATACTATTATTCATACGCTATTGGTTTTCGGTGGGCAGGGGTTCGGTGGGCAGGGGTTCGGTGGGCAGGGGTTCGGTGGGCAGGGATTCGGTGGGAACCAAAAACATTTCTCAAGTATTATGCAGTAGTAAAACAAAGGAAAATTTTAAGCGTGTGTTACCAGCAATTCAGGTGGTCTCTATACGTTCCTTCATTTTTATTAATGTACTTCAATAGAACTATTTTATTAAGTTAACAAATAAAACATTTGATGAAACTTTTGGACCGGATTCAAATCACTGACAAATTCATGGCAGTAACTCATAGTTAGAATACCTTTCCACAGTAACTTTTCAAATGAAAGTGTTCTCCACATATCACAACAACAACTTGCATTTAGAATCATAGAATGGTTACAGCACAGGAGGCCATTCGGCCCATCAAGCCCATGCCGGCGCTTTGCAAGAGCACCTCAGCAAGTCCCACTCCCCCGCCCTTTCCCCATAGCCCTGCAAATTTTTTTCTTTCAGGTACTTATCCAATTCTTTTTTGAAAGCTACGATTGAATCTGCCTCCACCACCCTTTCAGGCCGTGCATTCCAGATCCTAACCACACGCTGCATAAAAAAGTTTTTCCTCATATCACCTTTGGTTCTTCTGCCAAGCACCTTCAATCTGTGTCCTCTGGTTTTCGACTCTACCGCCAATAGGAACAGTTTCTCTCTATCTACTCTGTTTGGACCCATCTCTATCAAATCTCCTCTCAACCTTCTCTGCTCTATATTTATATGAGAAGTCGCACAACACCAGGTTATAGTCCAACAGATTTATTTAAAATTACAAGCTTTCGGAGCTGTCGCCCCTTCCTCAGGTAGAGTTACTGTGAGACAATCTACCAGAATTCACAGAATATAAACACAGAGAAAATGCATTCAATCTTTCCCTACATCAAAGACACACTAAGAGCACAGCCAAGACAATGAGATGTGTCCCAGGGGGTCCAACGTGTCAAAACACCTGCTGGCTGCATATCCTCTCCATTTGGGTTTGTTTCTTGTGTTTGTTTCTTGTGTTTGTTTTTTTAAAAAGCTGGAAAGACCGGCAACGATGTCAAGTCACGTTCTGTATCGTGACATGAACCCGATATCCCGATTGAGGCCGTCCTCATGAGTGCGGAACTTGGCTATCAGTTTCTGCTCGATGATTTTGCGTTGTCGTGTATCCCGAAGGCCGCCTTGGAGAATGCTAACCCGCAGATCCGAGGCTGAATGCCCTTGACTGCTGAAGTGTTCCCCGACTGGGAGGCAACCCTCCTGCCTGGCGATTGTTGCGCGGTGTCCGTTCATACGTTGTCTCAGTGTCTGCATGGTCTCGCCGATGTACCATGCTCTGGGGCATCCTTTACTGCAACGTATCAGGTAGACAACGTTGGCCGAGTCACATGAGTATGTACCATGTACCTGGTGGGTAGTGTCCTCACGTGTGATGACGGTATCTGTGTCCATGATCTGGCATGTCTTGCAGAGGTTGCCGTGGCAGGGTTGTGTGGTGTCGTGGTCGCTGTTCTCCTGAAAGCTGGGTAATTTGCTGCGAACGATGGTACTTTTGAGGTTAGGCGGCTGCTTGAAGGCGAGTAGTGGAGGCGTGGGGATGGCCTTAGCAAGGTGTTCGTCATCATCGATGACATGTTGAAGGCTGCGAAGAACATGGCAAGACATGCCAGATCATGGACACAGATACCGTCATCACACGTGAGGACACTACCCACCAGGTACATGGTACATACTCATGTGACTCGGCCAATGTTGTCTACCTGATACGTTGCAGTAAAGGATGCCCCAGAGCATGGTACATCGGCGAGACCATGCAGACACTGAGACAACGTATGAACGGACACCGCGCAACAATCGCCAGGCAGGAGGGTTGCCTCCCAGTCGGGGAACACTTCAGCAGTCAAGGGCATTCAGCCTCGGATCTGCGGGTTAGCATTCTCCAAGGCGGCCTTCGGGATACACGACAACGCAAAATCATCGAGCAGAAACTGATAGCCAAGTTCCGCACTCATGAGGACGGCCTCAATCGGGATATCGGGTTCATGTCACGATACAGAACGTGACTTGACATCGTTGCCGGTCTTTCCAGCTTTTTAAAAAAACAAACACAAGAAACAAACACAAGAAACAAACCCAAATGGAGAGGATATGCAGCCAGCAGGTGTTTTGACACGTTGGACCCCCTGGGACACATCTCATTGTCTTGGCTGTGCTCTTAGTGTGTCTTTGATGTAGGGAAAGATTGAATGCATTTTCTCTGTGTTTATATTCTGTGAATTCTGGTAGATTGTCTCACAGTAACTCTACCTGAGGAAGGGGCGACAGCTCCGAAAGCTTGTAATTTTAAATAAATCTGTTGGACTATAACCTGGTGTTGTGCGACTTCTCATTTTTGTCCACCCCAGTCCAACGCCGGCATCTCCACATCATGACCTATATTTATATAGCACCATTAATGTTGTAAATACGTCCCAAGGTGCTTCACAGACAAAATTTTACATAAAGCCAGAAAAGAAGATATTAGGTCAGGTGACCAAAAACTTGGTCAAAGAGGTAGATTTTAAGGGGCGACTTAAAGGAGGAGAGATAGAAAGGTGGAAAGGTTTAGAGAGGGAATTCCAGAGCTTAGAGCCTTGGCAGCTGAAGGCACGGCCGCCAATGGTGCATTGATGAAACTTGGGGATGTGCAAAGAGGCCAGAATTGAGGAGTGCAGAGATCTTGGAGGGTTGTAGGACGGGAGAAGGTTACAGAGATAGGGAGGGGCGAGGCCATGGAGGGATTTGAACACAAGGATGAGAATTTTAAAATCGAAAAAGGAGCCAATAGAAGTCAGTGAGCACAGGGGTGATGGGTGAATGGGACTTGGTGCGAGTCAGGGTGCAGAGTTTTGGAGTTTTGGATGAGCTCAAGTATACGGAGGGTGGAAGGTGGGGGGCCAGCCAGGAGATCACAGGCTATGTTCCCAATGCAATCTGGAAAATCATAGGGTTATTTTTTTTTATTCGCTTATGGGATCAGGGCGTCGCTTGGCAAGGCCAGCATTTATTGCCCATCCCTAATTGCCCTTGAGAAGGTGGTGGTGAGCCGCCTTCTTGAACCGCTGCAGTCCGTGTGGTGAAGGTACTCCCACAGTGCTGTTAGGGAGGGAGTTCCAGGGTTTTGACCCAGCGACGATGAAGGATCGGCGATATACTTCTAAGTCAGGATGGTGTGTGACTTGGAGGGGAACTTGGAGGTGGTGGTATTCCCATGCGCCTGCTGCCCTTGTCCTTCTAGGTGGAAGAAGTCGTGGGTTTCAGAGGTGCTGCTGAAGAAGCCCTGGTGAGTTGCTGCAGTGCATCT
Source organism: Squalus acanthias (assembly GCA_030390025.1). Taxonomy (NCBI): domain Eukaryota; kingdom Metazoa; phylum Chordata; class Chondrichthyes; order Squaliformes; family Squalidae; genus Squalus; species Squalus acanthias. Next base: position 45,919,269 of record CM059428.1, on the reverse strand, counting down.
TGTAGATGGTACACACTGCAGCCACGGTATGCCGGTGGTGCAGGGAGTGAATGTTTAAGGTGGTGGATGGGGTGCCAATCAAACGGGCTGCTTTGTCCTGGATGCTTTGTTGAGCTTCTTGAGTGTTGTTGCAGCTGCACTCATCAGGCAAGTGGAGAGTATTCCATCACACTCCTGACTTGTGCCTTGTAGATGGTGGAAAGGCTTTGGGGAAACAGGAGGTGAGACACTCGCCGCAGAATACCTAGCCTCTGAACTTCTCTTGTTGCCACAGTATTTATGTGGCTGGTCCAGTTAAGTTTCTGGTCAATGGTGACCCACAGGATGTTGATGGTGGGGGACTTGGCGATGGTAATGCCGTTGAATGTCAAGGGGAGGTGGTTAGACTCTCGCTTGTTGGAGATAGTCATTGCCTGGCACTTCTGTGGCGCGAATGTTACCTGCCACTTATCAGCCCAAGCCTGAATGTCGTCCAGATCTTGTTGCATGCTAGCATGGACTGCTTCATTATCTGAGGAGTTGTGAATGGTGCTGCACACTGTGCAGTCATCAGTGAACATCCCCATTTCTGACCTTATGTTGGAGGGAAGGTCATTGATGAAGCAGCTGAAGATGGTTGGGCCTAGGACACTGCCCTGAGGAACTCCTGCAGCATTGTCCTGGGGCTGTGATGATTGACCTTCAATCACCACAACCATCTTCCTTTGTGCTAGGTATGACTCCAGCCAGTGGAGCGTTTCCCCCCTGATTACCATTGACTTCAGTTTTACTAGGGCTCCTTGATGCCAGACTCGGTCAAATGCTGCCTTGACGTCAAGGGCAGTCACTGTCACCTCACCTCTGGAATTCAGCTCCTTTGTCCATGTTTGGACCAGGGCTGTAATGAGGTCGGGAGCCGAGTGGCCTTGGTGGAACCCAAACTGGGCATCAGTGAGCAGGTTATTAGTAAGTGCATCAGTGAGCAGGTTATTAGTAAGTGCTGCTTGATAGCACTGTCGATGACACCTTCCATCACTTTGCTGATGATTGAGAGTAGACTGATGGGGCAGTTGGATTTGTTCTGCTTTTTGTGGACAGGACATACCTGGGCAGTTTTCCACATTGTTGGATAGATGCCAGTGTTGTAGCTGTACTAGAACAGCTTGGCTAGAGGCACGGCTAGTTCTGGAGCACAAGTCTTCAGCACGATAGCCAGGATGTTGTCGGGGCCCATAGCCTTTGCTGTATCCAGTGCGCTCAGCCGTTTCTTGATATCACGTGGGGTGAATCGAATTGGCTGAAGACTGGCTTCTGTGATGGTGGGGACCTCGGGAGTAGGCCATTTAAGAATTGCAAACCAGTAAATCCCATGATTGCTCCTTCCCACAACTTGTAGGAGTGTCTCTCAGTGATCCTCTTATATACTTTGTACAGACAAAAGAATTGAAAACAAGCATCAACAGTAAGGCAATCCAAGGCTCATTTCTCTTCTACTTAAAGCAAGCTTTTTTTTGTTAAATAAAAAGTAAACTGTTTACATCAGCAGAACCTGAAAATCTCCTAGGAAGCCTTCCAATGAGCAGAATGAAGGGATATAGGGTACTTAGAGTACACTTGTGTTCAAATTACTCCCACCACAAGAGGCATAAAGTTACATTCCCATCTTTAGTGTGATATTCTTTGACTCATCCATATACATAAAAGGATAGCTTCACCACAGAAAGTTTCCCTTTAAGAAGTTTATGTGTAACTATCACAGCAGTGTGGTCACCCTCCCACATCCACAGGCCAAACTTGCAAATCTATTGACAGGAGGCATCCTGCAAACTAAATACCTAGAATAATGATCAATTAATTGTTCAATTTCATCAATTACCAGTACTGCCTCATAAATGAGGGACAAATTTGGAATATTTGTATATCCTCCGTATATAATCATAACACCAAACTAGGGTTAAAAATTAGTGGTTTGATCTTAAGCCTGCTTCACTGACATTTGTGCCAAAGAGTTTATAATCTGCGTTAAGGTGTAAGAATTGTGGCTTGATTGTAGATATTCAAAAGAAGCATAAACTTTGGCTGATGAGCTATACGTGGGTGGAATGGACTTTTATCAGGCAATTCTCAATCCGCAGTTTACAAGATATATTTCTCAACCGATCTAGAAATATATTTATTACCAAATGAAAGTCATTTAGCTAGTCCCATTAGCACAGTTGATCAATTGTCCTCAGGCTCTCAAATCACAGTGAAATTTGGAGTTCGAAGGGATACACCAACAGGGAGATTGCTGGCACTGTAATCTCTTGGGAGTTTAAACTAATTTAGAAATACTACCCTGCTGTCTCAGTAAATAAATGCACCATCTGATGTAGTATTGAGGCAAATAAACCAGGAAGAGATCTCATTCAATTCCTGGTTTGTACTGAGTTAACCAATCTAGGCAGAAATGGCTCAAGACTCAGAAAAACAGCCACTCATGATTATGTACTGCTGAACATATATGCACATGTAGACGAGAGGGCTGATTTTTCTGGACGGGCGCTGTTCAGGAGCAATGGGTGCACAGTAGACCAGAAGTGCGTCGCCTGGATTTCCTGGTGACTTTCATCTGAATACAGGGTGGAGACCTCCGGCAGACCTGGAGGTGCGTGATTGTTGGAGAGCGCTCAGGTGAGAGGACATGAGGTTTGGGCGCAAAGGTCTGAGGCTGATTAAAGGAATTGGAGCAATAGGAGAGAGAATTGGGAGAACTGCTGCAGAGTTGTTGGTTAATGGCCCTCAGGTTCCTGGAAGAAGGTACAGCTGCTCCTGATCGTTTTAAACAGTTCAGTTAAAGGTGTCTGGAAGGTTTTGTTTAAGCATTGACAAGTATTCTTGCCTGACGTTTATCCTGTAACTGTTTTTTGTTGCTTTTATAGATCAATCTCCTGATGACCTTTTGCACGAGGGGTGGCTGCAACAGGCTCTGCAGTTTGACGAGAAGAGCACAGAAGTGTTGCTGCAGGTTGTGGGACAAGCGGAGGGCAGTCCTATACCAAGCAAAAACATCTAAGAACAGCTAGAAACAAAGCAGAGGTACCGAATTTCTGCTGTACTGACCAATGCACATGGATGTAGTACCAGAGGTTCACGGTCAGAAGGGCAAGGGGATTGGGTGGCTATGCTTCTCACCAAGGTGATTGTTGTGTACACCTCACAACCTTTCTTGTGGTCCTGAAAGCTTCCAGTCTTCACTCCTGTACATTTTTTTCATCACCATTCACTATAAGCATGCCCACTGCTAGAAGCTCCCAAGCTTCAGTGCCTCATCATCCACATTTTTTCCTCTTCCCAACACCCCCCCCCCCCCCCCTTTGTCACAGAGACATTTTCAATGTCACTTATATTGCAACCATTATCGCTTATTCAGCAAATTTAGAAGTACTTAATTGGCATTAAAGTGCTTTGGGATATCTTGAAGTCATGAAATGGTGCTATATAAATGCAAATCTTTTTATTTCTTACAGGAGAAAGCGGGTTACAATAGAAGGCAGCAACTGGCAAGAGGAAGAGGGGAAGTCTCCATCAGGGGTCTCACCCGCTTCAACGATTGCAGTATTTACATCCAAGGACACCAAAGATGGCAGGCTAGCAAAGCAGGTGGACAAATCCCAGCAAGGGGTTGGTATCCCACAGCTACTTCCAAGAACTCAGCGATGTAACATCCTTTCCGCAGGTCCATCTCACATGTTTCCACTGCTTCTGGAAAGATTATGAAATGCTTGCCTAAGCCACATTAACATGACCATTTTAATTAGTCAGTCATGTGTTTTTACATGATCACCCAAGGCTTCCAGAACCTTCCTCTCCCAGGGCTCACCTGACACCAGCTCCTGAAGCAGCAGCAACACACCTAGCACCCCATCACTACAATCAGTCACAACTCTAGACAGCAGGAGGACAGCACAAGTGCTATGTCACTGAGCACAGGTGAAAAAGGCAGAAGCAGAGGGCCTCTTGCCAGCGGATAATATCACTTCCCTCATCAGCTGTTGAGGAACCAGAACGCCGTGGCCCAGCGTTGTTGGAGTAATTAATAGCTACCCAGAAACTTCCAAGAAATGGCAGTTCATATTGAGGGAATGCAGAACAAGGGGACATAATAAAATTAGAGTTAGGCTATACAGGAGCAAAATCAGGAAGCACTTTTTCCACGTAAGGGCTAGTAGAAATCTGGAACACTCTCCCAAAAGGCTGTGAATGTTGGGACAATTTTAGCTTTCAAGATTGAGATCAATAGAGTATGAAGGGATATGGAACCAAGGTGAATAAATGGAGTTAAGGAATCAGCCATGATTTAATTGAATGGCTGAATAAGGTCAAGGGGCTGAATGGCCAACTCCTATGCTCCTAGGAATCCTGCAGTTGCCCGGACTGGGATGCCCAGGGTTGGCTTACAGACCTGCAGATATCTTTGGATAACAGTCATGTGCAGTGCAGCCCCATCCCCATCAGCAAGGCCATAACAGCACAAACAGCTATCATCCAGGCCTTTGGCTGCAGTAATGCCACATGACAGGGCATGGTTACTGTTCAGCTTGCCAAATTAGGCACAAAATGAAGGCAGGCTTTCATGATGTAATTGAAACCCTCAAGTCTGTGTGGCCACAGATTAGATGGCACCAGGACATGGAGGTTCCAAGTCAGGCTAGATGGAGCCAAAGATGATGCTCTAGCTCAGGATAGCAGCAGTTCCATACTACTCCTCCACCTAGTGCCCATAAGCCATCTGTAGAGTTCACAGCCTGTAGCAAGATCATCTGGGGTCTGTGATTGAAGGCCATCTTGTTCTCAGCACCATGTCTCCAGAGGCACAGCTTAGACCCCTCTGTTTATTAGTGACAGTTCACTTAAAAGTAGTACTAGGATAAGTAGACATGCACCAACAACAGTACCATTAAAATTTGAGAGAGGGAAGCACCAGTGAGAGTAGACACTAACTTTTAAAAAAAAATCACTTCCATTTGTACCTTTTTACTGTAGATAAACAGGGGGAAAAAAGCATGAGTGTGTTAACTGAGATGTGAGTAGGAAAATATTTTGTACCTTCTTACAATAGCATGAGACTTTAAAAAGGAACTGCATTTTGGATAACCTTTGGGTGGGGGAAGAGAAAAGGGGAGAGAGGGGGAAGAGGAGAAAGAGGCATCAGGCTAGGGATAATTTTAGTCACTCGTAGGTCATTAAACTGGACAAATGTTTCCATCTGGTTATGATGTGAAATTGCAATCAGAACTCAAATCCAATACATCAGTAACCAGACTCTTTCAAAAGTTCATACAGATTAAAAAAAGGGTGACTGGAACCAAATGAAGATCATGACTTCAAGAGTTGCATAGAAGGCTTGGTAGGTCTACCTTCTTTATACATGTACCAGATAAATTCACTTCAAGACTAGCAATCAAGTATTTAGACGTCAGCCTTGGCTCAGAGATAGCACACCAGAGTTAGAATGTTGTGGGTTTAAGTCTGTAAGGGGTGTGGGTTGTGGTAGGAGTCAGCCTTTCCCCTGACTCAGTGAGCGGTTCGAATCGCTCCCACGCCCCAGGTTCAAAACTTGGACTTATTTAGGGGTTGTGAATAAAGATGCAGTAGACCACAGGTTCCAATGAAAGAACTATAACTTTTATTAAAGTTAAAAGGTAACAAACTTAAACACACTTCACACTTAAACAGGTTTGGGGAGCACACGGTTACAGGCGAGGAAAATGACAGTATACAAGAAAAATAAAAACCTTTATCCCTCCCAAAAATCCCACTTCTAGCTAGGTTTCGGTTTCAGGAGATCAGGGATAATGCTCACCAAACAGGGGTATTAACAGTATGAAATCCAGCCAGGTAAGTCGATGGTGATTCTGGTCATCGAACGTCTTCCTTTACCATGTGGCTCCTGGGCAGTGCTTCAGAGGCTAGACGGAGCTGACACAGGCTTAGTGAATTCTCAAATGGGTGAGGGCTACGAGGTGCTTGTTGCTGATCCAGGAGGGGACTAAACCTTGCTTTAAATCCTCCAGGTTACTCCGGCCCTCGCCTAGCAACCATGCCCCGTACAGTACGCACACCTCGTTCTGTGCAGCCTGGTCTGATGCATTCCTGTCCTCCCGTATGAGTGCATTTACCGTCTTTGCGTGCCTTTCCAGCTCAGCAATGATTTCTTTTAAATGGACCGTCATAGCTTGGTCCTCGTGTAACTCTGAGCCCACTACTGTATTTTCATCCATTAAGATTTTGTGCAATTGTGTTTTTAAACCGTTTATTTGTGTCTGCAATTCTATGTCATCCAGACTGTTGGTGACAGAGGACCCTGTATTATACGCTGTAAAAATATCATTCCAGGCTCCCCTCCTTTGTCTCCCCGTATTGCTAAAATACTCAGTGGGTGCAGTGTACAGTTCTGCTTTGTCTACGTTTGTGAAATCGAACTCGTAGAACTTCCTGAACATTTCTCTGAACAGGGCCTGGTATAGCTGTTCCGTCTCTTTGGGGCACCACTTAGGTAAGTGTACCTCCGTGAGGTTTAGGATCACGGAAGCTACCGCGTAGTGTACCCCCTGGTATAGCACCTTTTCGGTTGGCACTAGTACCAGCCCATTCCCTGGTCCCTTGGTGGTGGTAGGGCACGTCTCAGTGTGTCCTTGCTGTCTGGGTCGTGGGCAGGGGCTTACGGGCGTGTGCCACGAATTCAGTGGCCTTGACTGGGGCTGGAGAGGGCGGGACTATGCAAGTATGTAGGTGGGAATCCCATTCCATCCCCTTCCCCTTATCCAGCTATGCTGCGGAAAAGATAATGGATATGCCCGTGGGGCAGGCCTTTCGTGACCCCCACATGCAGACATAAATCCCCTGTTCCGATTTCCACCACTTGTCCCAGCACACGCTCACCCCCCTATGGTCCCCCGTAATGGTCCGATGGGTGTCATTCCCCAGTCGCTCCCAGTCAGCTGTACGGTCCCCCATGTCTCTGCTCAGCTTCCTGAGCCACCACCACCTTCCCAGGGGAATCTGTCCTCTGCAGGTCAGGCACACGCGTTTCCCCTCAGTGACCCCGACCCGAGTGGCTACAACCTGTATGCTGGGACAGGGGAGGGAGGCCTCCCCGTAGGTGAGCCCGGTCTGACTGGAGTATCGGGTGGAGTTAGATCCCAGCCACCCTGGCCATCTTCCCACGTGGGAATAGGTAGCGAGCTCCTTCACGCCTCGCTTGCTGCCACCCGCAGTCACCACCGGTGCTCTCTCTCCTGAGCACCCAAAAATGTGGGAGTCCTCCACGTCACCTCGCCTCCCAGCGCTCATTCCTATCAGAGCGAGTAGGAGTATGCCCCCCTTCATATCGACAATCCCTTCTGTAGGGAGACACAAGAGCATATAGCCAGGTCCCGAGTAGATTCTCTGGCTTGGGTGAAGCATAGTCGGGTCTTGCGACCTCGACTCAATACAAAACACTCTTGAAACTATAACATTTTAAAACTACCAACCACCTTACTTAAAATTTAACTAAAAACACCCAAACTTAACAATCTCAAAATTTTATAAACCAAAGCTATGTACATTCGCCGCCCGTCTCCGGACGGCTAGCCTAACTCCTGTCAGGACTGCAGCACCCTACTCCCTTTGGTGTGGCCGCCCTGTCCTGTACCTTTGGTCCTTGCAGCCTATGGCTGCTGGCCGGGAACCTCTGTCCTCAGATCGACCCCTGGCTTGAGGGGCGGCCCTTTTAAATTGGGGAGCCGGTGACCACGGTTTCTTTGGCTGTGGCGTTCGTGGGGACCTTCTAGGGGCTCTGGCTGGTGGGGGTTTTCTGGCTGGTGGGTCTTGAACACGAGCCACTGCCCCCTGTTGTGTGGTCTGTGAATCTTCCACTGCCACTGGCTGGGGATTTCTATCCTCAGGCTGTACCTTTTCTAAAATAACAACAGAAAACGCTGGAAAAACTCAGCAGGCCAGGCAGCATCCGTGGAGAGAGAAAGAGAGTTAACGTTTCAGGTCGATGACCTTTCATCAGATGTACCTCTTCTAAACCTGTTTCAGGGTCAGGTGACTCTTCACAGCCTGGTGTTGGTTCAACACCTGGATCGGGGGCAGGGCTATCTGGTTCGGGCTCCTCCTCCTCTAAATCCCAGAGGATTGGGGGAATGTCCCAAACGGTGGGTGGGGTGGCCCCTCCCCTAAGACAAGCCACTGCGCCTGCTTGTGCATTCTGTGAAATCTCGCCTGCTGCAGGCTGGGGATTTCTATCCTCAGACCTTGGCTCAACTGGCTGTCCCCTTCTCTCGGATTTAAACAATTTACATTGGTTTATGTGGAACCATTTGGTGCGCCGAGGCAATTTTATGGCGTATACCATGGGGCTTGCCTTATCGACAATGCTGTAGGGCCCCATGTATAATGGTTCTAGACTGCCTACGCGAGCAAAATTCCTCACCATCACCTGATCCCCTATTTCCCACTCGTGGCGTTTCTGGGGTTCTAACAGCAATCGGTTACTCCGATGCTGCCTTCCCATGTTCCCTGCCGCCTGCTCATGGACCCTTTTAAGGTTCTCGAAGAGGTTCCCGGCGAACTTGTCCCGGTTCACCTCCCTGAGCTGACCTTCTGTGAGCACCGGGGCTAGTACATGGGTGGGGGTCGCATAACTCTGCCAGTCATCAGCTCATGTGGGGAATACCCCGTGCTTTTTGACTGGCTGGCTCGGATCCCCATTAGGACCAATGGTAGGAATTCTGCCCACTTTCTAGGCGAGTCCACCGTCTCTTTCCTCAGCCTTTCTTTCAAGGTTCTATTCATCCTCTCTACAATCCCTGAGGACTGTGGATTGTGTGCAACGTGCCATTTCCCCTCTATGCCGAGTACCATGAGGGTATTCCGCATGACCTGCCCGGTAAAGTGGCTCCCTTGGTCGGACTCCACGTACTGTGGTAGCCCCCATCGTGAGAACACCTCCCTGACCAGGACCCTGGCTGTACTAAGGGCTGTGGCTGTTCTGCAGGGGAAGGCTTCTACCCACTTTGTAAACACATCCACCAGTACTTATAGCCTCCCTGCGTGGTGGGTAGGGGCCCGATGTAGTCGACTTGGATCGACTGCCATGGTCCCACTACCCTCCTGATGTGTCCCATGGGTACCTTTCTTTTGTGGGGGTCAGGGTTGTTAGCAGCACACACCAGACAGCTGGCACAGAACTCGCGGACATCTTCCCTTAGTCCTGGCCACCATCCTGCCTGTTCCACCCGCTGCCAGGTGGTCTCAGGCTCGGGATGCCCCACTCCCGGACCCTCATGGGCCAGTTGGAGGAATTCCCTTCGGTGCTGCTGCGGTACTACCCATTGCTCTCCCTTAAACAGCATGCTTCCTTTACGGAGAGGGCTGCTGTGCTGTAAGGGCCCTCTATCCTTGTCCCTTCGGCCACTGCCCTGAGGACTGCCTTGAGGACGGGGTCTTGGGTTTGGACCGTCTTAAGGTCCGGGGTTAAAGCTACCCTTGCATTCCCTTGTGTCCCATTTCTACCCGACTGCTGCTATGGGACTGGCCCCATATGGGTCCCAGAAAGTGCCTGTGCGGGCACCCTCTTTAGCCAGCACGTCGGCCTGCCGGTTGCCCTCACTACGGGGTTCTGTGGAGGAATGGGCTTTCACCTTATGGATGAAAATCTCCCTTTCCTCCCCTACTGCTGCTAAGATTCTCTCCAGCAGGGGTTTTACTGTGAGGGGTCTCCCGTCAGCGGAGGTGTATCCGCGGCGGGACCAGATGGCCAGGTACTCCGTACACGAATTGCATGTGAACATGCTGTCCGAGCAAATCGTGTATGGGGTGGGGAAGATCTCGGGGTGTGTAACCACGTACACTACCGCGGACAGTTCAGCCTGCTGGGCGCTCATGGTGCTGGGGAGCTTGATTGCCAGGGCAAGGTCTGCCGCTGGGTCATAAACTCCACACCCTGTAAGTCGCTCGCCAGCAGATACTGTGCTGGAGCCATCCACATAGATTTCACGGCCTGTGGGGTGTATCCCAGCCTGTAAACCTATGTCTACTTCCCAAACCCCTTCTATGGAACACCGGTGGGCTGTTCCAGGATAGATCAGGTTAGCTGCGAGCTGCGGCTCGCAGAGCCCTTTTACTTTCAGGTCCATCTGTGAGAGAAGCAGGGTCCAGCGAGCAATGCGGGCACTGCTCACTGTCCCATCCTTGATTCTCCCATCCAAGAGCATTTGGGTGGGCGTGTGATGGGTAAGGAGGGTGATGGGAGAGGTGCCTGTGAAGATCAATGATCTTTTCACAGCCCAATGTGTGGCCAAGAGGTGCCTTTCACAATTGGAGTAGCTCCTCTCCACATCTGTGAGTATCCTGGAGGAGTAGACCACCGGTCTCAACTTGCCATGCCGCTCTTGGAGCAGCACAGCACTCAGGCTGTCCCCGCTGGCTGCTACCTCCAGGAAGAACTCTTTTCCCCCCTCTATGCCCCCTAGAGCTGGTGCGGTCTGCAGATCTTTCTTGAGCCTGACAAATGCTGCCTGGCAGCCCTCTTCCCAAACCCACTCCACTCCCTTGTGTAGGAGTCGGAGCAGAGGGGCTGCTGTGGCTGCATAGTCCTCAATGAAGTCTCTGCAGTACCCGGTTAGCCCCAGGAACGATCTTACTCCCGTGACTGTGTTGGGGACTGGTAACTCCTGTACTGCTTCCCTCCTTGCTTTATCTATGGCCCTTTCCCCAGCGCGTATTGTCAGGCCCAGGAATTTCACCTCCTGCTGGCCGATCTGAGCTTTCTTTGGGTTGACTTTAAAACCTTCCTGCCTGAGCAGTTCCTCTCGAATCGGTGAATAGGAGCAGGTCATCCACGTATTGTACCAGCTGCCTGGGCTGGCTGAAGCCCTTTAAACTGTTTGCCATGCATTGGTGGAAAATGCTGGGGCTATTGTGGAAGCCCTGAGGCAAACAGTTCCAGGTGTACTGTTGTCCTTTGAAGGTAAAGGCAAACTTGTACTGATCCTCTCTCCTTAGGGGAATAGACCAAAACCCGTTGGAGATATCCAGCACCGTGAAAGTGGTCGCGGATGCTGGGATACTTCCTATCAGGTCGGCAACTGCTGCTACCGTGGGTGCACAGGCTGGGATGTTACTGTTGAGCACCCGATAGTCCACTGTGGCCCTCCAGGAGTTGTCCGGTTTTCTAACCGGCCACAGTGGAGAGTTCACGTGGGTGGCTATTGGTCTCAGGACCCCCTGCTGTACTAAGGAGGACATGGCTACTTCCATGTCTGGCTCCGCTTCCCTGGGGAAGTTATACAGTTTCTGTGGTCGGGCCATGGGGTCCCCGTCTATGCTGACCTCGAACCCGTTGACCCTCCCACAGTCATGCTTGTGTGTAGCAAATGTGTCTAGGTGGGCTCGCACAAATGCCTGAAACTCCTTTGGGGTGTTACTGACCATGAGCTCGAGGTTGTAACCCTCTTTAGGCTTCATGGTGCACAGGGTCCCCTTCCCGTTTCCCTGGGATGACTACTACTCCGCCTTCCTTTCCAGTATTTGCCCCCCCAGAGGCAGTGATTCCGTAAATCCACTAGGATCCCGTGGCCTACAATAAAGTCGGCTCCCAGGATCCCTTTTCCACCCTCCATCTCCCACTTCATTAGGACACAGGTCCACTTAGAGCGGAGTGTTCCCAAGCGAATGGACAGCGGGATGGAAAATGAGCCTGCCTGTTCTTTACCTGTGAATCCCGACAGACTGTAGGGGACCCTGTTAGATAGAGGTGAGGTGGTGGGGTTAGCCGAGTGGATCACTGTTGGACACGGGAGCATCATGCACAGATAGGTCCCCTTCACATCTTCGACCTCCATCTCCACGAGGGGTCTCTTCCACAAGTCGTCTGTAAGGGAACACAGGTAAACAGGCTGCGCTGGCTCCAGTCAGGATTTTAGGTTAGTTGGGGCTGATGGGATCAGGGCACCGGTGGTTGCTGCTACCTTCCCTGGGCCAGTCAATAGGGACCTCATGGCGTCCAAAAATGACTCGACCGTGGCGGGAGGGATCCCGGTCTCTGCCTTTTGGGCTGGGGCTGAGGAATTCTTTCCCTTGTTATCCTTCCAAGGATTCTTACACTCCTTCCTCCAGTGACCATCCTTCCCACACCCATAACAGTTAAGCTTTGTGCTGGAAGGGTTATTCCCCTCCTGATGCCACTCCTTCCTACTCTGGCCGGGTTTTATTTTGTGTACTTTCCCTTTTTGTGGGGGCTCTTCCGCCCCTCTCCCGTTCCGGTCGGCCAGGTTCAGCTGTCTGACCACTGCCTCTTCGGTGCCCCGGGGGTCTTTCGGGTCAAACCAAAGCTCAGCCTGGGTTTTGATCCGAGGCAAGCTGTTTGCCACTAGGCTACGGAGCCAGCTCGTCCCGGTTCAGGTGAGCCCTGTTAAGATCCCCACCACAAGCACCCCTGTACACGGGCCACAGCCTGTCTGCAAAAGCCTGTGGGGTCTCTCCTGCGAGCTGCACTGTTTTCTCCACCCGGGAGAAAAGACTTCCCTCATTCATCCCCATTGCCTCTAAAACTTCCTCAGTGATGGCTGCATACCCATGCTGTCCTCTCTTGCTCTCAGCAGAGAGAGACTGATATAACCGGCTGTCCAGTGAGAACAGGAGCATTTTTGCCATCTCGGCATCGTCACAGCCGTTAATGCTTGCTGCCTGTTCTATTTCTATGAAGTGAACTGAGGGGTCCCCTTGTTGGGTGAGTTTACTCAGGTGGCTTACCATAACCCTAAGCTGTTGTGTACCGTGGGGAGCCATGAACTGGCTTTGGAGGGTTCCCGCATCCCCGTTATCAGCGGGTGGGCCAAATCTGTCCTGCCGGGCCGGGCACATCGGCCCCGGTCCCAGCCTCTCTTGCGGGGTTTTTTCCACCTCAGCTTCTGCCCCTAACTCCACCCCTTCTTCTTGCCAGACTGCGCTAAAGCTTGGCGCTATGGGTGGTGGTCGTGGGCCCTCCCGCTCCTCAACCGGGTCGTCCCTTGGCGCTATCTTTGGTGTCTGAACCGTTCTCCCCAGGTTCCCTGTAAAGTCGACCTGGGCTGCACTTGGGCTTATGAGGCACGCCATGCCTCTTGCCTTCCTTAGAGCAAGGCTGAGACTCTATCTGCTTCTGGCAGGGGCCGTGATCCGCATCCTCAAACCCCTGTGCGCTCATTACCTTATAGGCTGCCTGTAAGCCTTTTACTGTCTCCTCCTGCTCTCTTACTTGTTTTGCCAGGCGGGCATTCTTTTCCCGCAACCTCAGCTCATTGTTCTTGGCCTCAGTGACCTGGCACTGTAAATAATCCTGCTGAGTCTTGTGTTCCCCCACTAACTGCACCCTTTCCTGGTTTAGCGCCTGCAATGCTAACAGTAACTTCTCCCCTGCTAGGGCCTTCGTTTAGACTTCCAGGGCCGACTCCCAAATCTCGGCTGCCTGTGCTTCAACGAGTCTGTCCAAAAGTTGGATCTGTTTCTTGAAGCACATCAGCCAGACTGCCTTTTCTAAGGATTTTTTAATGATCCTTCCCTTCTGTCCATTTAGCTGCTGCATCGACCGCGCGCCCAGTTTTTAATAGATTAGTGACCCACTTCTTTTCCATATTCACTTTGCTGAATACACAATCTGAAATCCTCTCTTCCATTACAGTTCTCTCTTCTGAATCAGTGTCTACTGCTTCACAACCCCTTTGCCAAGTCCTTGCCACGGTCACCATTTTGCAGGGGGTGTGGGTTGTGGTAGGAGTCAGCCTTTCCCCTGACTCAGTGAGCGGTTCGAATCGCTCCCACGCCCCAGGTTCAAAACTTGGACTAGGGGTTGTGAATAAAGATGCAGTAGACCACAGGTTCCAATGAAAGAACTATAACTTTTATTAAAGTTAAAAGGTAACAAACTTAAACACACTTCACACTTACAGGTTTGGGGAGCACACGGTTACAGGCGAGGAAAATGACAGTATACAAGAAAAATAAAAACCTTTATCCCTCCCAAAAATCCCACTTCTAGCTAGGTTTCGGTTTCAGGAGATCAGGGATAATGCTCACCAAACAGGGGTATTAACAGTACGAAATCCAGCCAGGTAAGTCATGAATGATTCTGGTCATCGAACGTCTTCCTTTACCATGTGGCTTCTGGGCAGTGCTGCGAGAGAGCCTTGTTTCCAGCGTAGTCGGTCGAGTCGAAAGAGAAAGAAATCTTGGGTCCTGCTGCAATTATAGTCCTTTTCGCCCCCCCCCCCCCCCCCAAAACTCCCCACGAAAAACTGGTTTCGTAATGCAGCGAGTTTTCAGGTGAGGCCTGTTCATTGTCTTGTTAAAATCTTGATGGGCTTTCAGCTATGCTAAACCAAATCAAATGGCTTACATCCTGTTGCGTTGTAGTTCCATGGAAGCTTGCATTGTTCTCCTGCTTTGGGTTCCTTGCTGGTCCTAGCATTCCTATGGGCTGTGTTTTGGGTGGGGCAGCTTTTCCCCAGGGCCTATTGTCCAAATGTTAATGTTTGCTGGTCTTTGAATTCCCAGACCAGGCATGTGCCAGACATGTTCAGGCATGTTTCCTTTAAATTTCCAAAGTCCTTATTTTTTTCCTTTCGATATATTTTTGGGGATCTGCAAATTTTGAAAATCTTACAAGTCACACTCCAGGACTTGAGGCATAATGTAGGCCAATACTTCAATACATATCCCATGCCAGTATTTGAAGAGCAGGAGATCTCCTGGCCAAAATTTATCCCTCAACAGACTACCAAAAACTGATTCCCCGGTCATTTATCTTATTGCAGAGCACAAATTAGCTGCTGTATTGCCCCACATTACAATAGCAACTCCACTTCAAACTGGATGGCCAGAGATCATAAAAAGGCACTACATAAATGCAATTTCTTTTAAAATTCAAACCATTGATCTGGAGCAGAGAACCCTTAGGGTTCAACAGAGGTAGCATTGTGAAGGCCAGGACAGTTTATTATACTCAACTAAAAATTTCAAGCCTGAGGCTTTCATGAAGAAATTCAGGCTAGCCCCCCACCAAAAAAACAAGACCTGCCAGTAGTGTACCAAAGCACAGTTTATAGAGTACTCATTACAGCAGTCAGTACTAGCAAGATGATGAGTAGAAAAAAAACCACCTGGGAGACTTTGCTCATTGTTAAAGCAAGTTATGGCCCAATGCTCCCCTTAAAACAGAGAAATTAAATGTTCTGCAATGATCCCATGAATCAGATAAATTTCATAATTGATACAAAATTTTTTATTAACATTTTAAAAGGAATATAAAAAGTCAAGAGTTAAATTTAGCTTAACGTTTTTGCTTCAAATGCAAATAAACCTCATTTATACAAAGTGAAAAAATAGATACCCCTTTGAGTAAGAGGCTATATGCTAACATGAGAGTCAACAATATATATTTTTAAAGTCTGACAAACATCTGTGCAAAGAACCTGATCTGTACATAAACAGATGGTGTCTATCATTGCTGCTACATTAAGGCAACCCTATGAACAATACATTTTTGGAAATTCCTCAATAAAGTGACACTGTCGTTTATTCCTAGCCTCAAAGCAGCCAGAATTGCACTCCAATTGGTCTTCTAGCAAGTCTTTGCATCTGAAGATTCTACTGACCATACACTTCAGGGTGGAAAATCTCAGTAACCAAACCTGGTTTTAAACAATTCTATACTTGCATTCATACTTCACTTTTTTCCTTTCCCAGGAAGGGATGTAGAACTACTGGAATTGCATATTTCAGAATTAAAAATACATTTTCTGCTGTAGACACCAAGATCAGAATCATCTCAAAAAAAGGTTTAAATACAGCACTTTCCACCCTGCAATTGGTTTTTAGAAAGGATGAATAAAGCTATTATACACCTCAAATGATTCATTGCACCAATGCGCTAATTTTTGGAGCCATTATACTTGAGTGAACTACAAAAATCAAAACAAAAAGTTTAAAAAGCTTATTTTTCCTTTGTAAAAAAGCACATCAAAACAGAAAAAACATTCTAACACTATGGATAGATAATCCAAGAAATAAGACACTGGTTCCAGGTAAGGGATTGTTCAGGCAGTGTCACCACTTCTCCATTACAAGGTCTTCAAATTACAAGCTTCTGAAAGAAAAAAGCTACAGTACGATTTTATCAGGTCAACTGATACACCACACAGCAATTGGGTTTGAAGGGTTTTAAAATTGGCCAGTCTTTTAATACCATCGGTGACAGAAGTTCCTCAGAGCAATCTTTAGTGTCTTGCAACAGTCCTGCCAAACTTCCACAATCTGCCACGAGATGAGAACAGGAGGAGGGCCCAAACAAGCTGGTGTATTTGCATTAGGACAAACATGGGAGTGCTTTCTACTTTCTTCTGTAGTGCGAGTTCGCTCTAAAATCATCCAGTCCGAGGTGCTGAACCCTCGATTGTTCAAATTACGGTGAGGTTGAGTAGACTGGCACATGTGGGCAGAAATACATGCTGAACGTGATCAATTTCAGAACGACAAACTGGACAGGCCTGGTAAAAATTGACAATTAGACAATTAAACAATGCAATTGTTGTTAAACTACTTCAAGAACAATTACAGAATCTGAAGCTTTTAATGATTTCCCATTTGAGTAAAATTTAAAGAGGGTATGAAATCCTGCTGAATCAAGATTATTTGAGATGTACTACAGAGCCCCCCCTCCCCATAAGTCACTGTTCTGGGTATGGGTGCACTACAGGCCTTTAAAGAGTAAAGAGGACATTTCCAGTTATAATGGAAAAGGTGTTTGCTAGCTGGAATTATAGTCTATTACAGCATCCTGACTCAAGGCAATCAGAGGACTTTTGCAGTTTTTCCTCCCTGAATTAGTTGCTGGATTTTTAAACCGGAGGAGACTACTGTTGAGGGGGAATCAGTGGTGGCATGGGTTGCTCCACATCTAGATAGGGAAAGATCAAGCTTGCCCCATATTCAATGTTAGCCTACGTTACTTGAAGTCTGAGGAACTAATCTAATTGGGTAATAGTTATCTAACTTAACTGCAGGAAAGGCTTAAGCAATTGGGACTGTATCTAAACTACAACAACTAGCATTTATATAGCACTTTTAATATAGTAAAATGTCCCAAGACACTTCACAGGAGCATTAACAAAATCGGACACCCAGCCACACGAGGAGATATTAGGACAGGGGAACAAAAGCTTGGTTTTAAGGAAGGTCTTAAAGACCTTAAAGAAAAAAAGGTCAAGGGGTGGAGGGGTTTAGGGAGGAAATTCCAGAGGATCTCAGTAGCAGGGTTTGGATAAGCTCAAGTTTATGGAGGGTGCAATGTAGGAGGCCTGCCAGAAGAGCATTGGAATAGTTGAGTCTAGAGATAACAAAGGTTGAGGGTTTCAGCAGCAGATGAGAAGAGGTAAGGGTGGAGACGGGCAATATTCTGGTGGAAGTAGGTGGTCTTTGTGATGGAGGAGTCATTTTATTAGACAAATCCCATTTAAAAAAGGTGTTAAAATAGTTTGAAAAATCTTACCTGCAGCTGAGTAGCACAAGTATCGCAGCAAACCATGTGCCCACAGGGGCAGAAGGCTGTATTAATCTCCTCGCCACAACAGACCATGCACAATAATGCTTCTTTAAGTTTTCGAAGCTTCCCTTGGAGTACCTGGCTTTGCTGGCAGCTCAGCCCTTCACAACTGTTACAGTTCAGTTCATGCTCTGAAGATTTAAGTGGAGAGTTCTGGCCATCTTGATCATTGCGTGGAACAAAGTCTACAATGCCAGCATTATATAAAGCTCTTCGCGTATGGTCATAAACCTCCTTGGATGTGCGTTTGATGTCAAAGACATATTTCTTACCCAGACTGATGTTTTCATTGAGAAACAAAGAGGCAAGATGGCCCTTGAAGTCTCTACTGTATTGCATCATGACAGCATCTGTGACAGTGTCACACCTGAAAAAGAATTGAGTCTTCAGTTAAATTCCAGATGACATGAAATAAGATTTTGAAAACGTGATCTACTGAAAAAAGGTAAACTCCATACTACTGAGTATGCAAAGGTACCAAATAACTTGGTTTCAAGATGGTACAAGTTAAGGATATTGCTTTTTAACCCAAATCAAACTATCAATATGGCATTGAACTGTTGGTAGAGTCCTGCTCCTATAAACAAAGCTCGTTTAAAGATTTAAAAAAATCAAAGACCACCTAAGCTGCCGCAAACCAAACAAATGGGAGAGCAACGCACAAGATGAATGCACAGCTCAATACCTCCCAACACAAATGAGCCCCATGACAAGAATCAACTCTGAAACAAGTGCAAAGAATCCATTACAGATAAAGGCTATGGCTGTAGTTAATGCAGAGCAACATTTAATTTACATAAGTGTAATGAAGATTAAATTGCAGTGACAGCATGTATTATACCTGTAAAAAGCATGGGTTTCAGTTATCGCACGGTAAAGGGCACTTGCTGCTCTGGTGCTGATCAGCTTCAACATTAGCACTATGCTGCTACCAGATTCCTTGGTGATGGTAAGGTAAACATTTTTCCCAGATTGGGTTGCCATCTGGATAATGGGGTATGAAATCCTGGAAGATAAATCAGAATGTTAAGAGGTATCTTACAAACAAAAACAAGCAATTTTGCTTCAGTGAAATATTAATCTCTTCCTATACAATCACATAGATTTCTATAGCACTCATTATATGGAGACTTCTCAGAGTACCTTACAGGGTAGTCGGTAGCAAGAGAATACAAAGACCAGTGGGGAGAAAATAGAGGAATGGATCCTAGCTATTGTGTTAACCAAGCTCTTAAATAAAAGCTGGCTTAGCCTTCACCATTATATCTGTTATTCAGCAACCTGGTACAAGTTTAAAAAGTAAAGGAATTATTTAATTTATAAAATGTACCAATATATCCAAACATAGAACTAAACTAATCCAAAAAAATCCTTGAATTGACATTTGAGGAAATTAGATTTTTTAAAAAAATAAACCAATCCAAGCCGTTGGTGCCATTTACCTGTTAATTAGACTCAAGTTCTCTTTGCAGACAGATACGCCATCAGGCCCCACTCCAATCATCATCTTCTGTCCATCACCATCTTTTACTGGATGCCACTCCACACCATAGTGCTCCAGCGTGCATGTAATCTGTAGAACCTGATACTCCGCTGTGTATTGACTCATTCCTTCCAATCCCTTATGTTTTGCAACAATACTGTTGAAACAAAGAGCAATATTTGTATTATTGGTCAAATTTTATGATTGGGGTGGGGGGGGGGGTGGTGGAGAAAAAAAAAAGCTGGGGACAAAAATGAAGTAATTTATCTCCCTGCTCCTACAAAACATGCCAATAAAGTCAGTGTTTTTTCATTTAATTAAGCACAGCCATTCCTTCCCGAAAAACTAAATTCTTGGAATGTGCTGAATTTGTGGTATTTATTGTAAAAAAAAAAGTTTACTAGTGGATCAAGATTTAGAGGAAATTACAGAAGCTCAACAGAACTTTATTTACAAACTCAGGGACTGGTTCTCAAGAATTAACTTTAAAAAAAAATTGGGCTTCTAAAGATGTTGCAATAACTAGAAGGAAACTATTCATTTAATTTGGGAAGAAAGGCTGGAGCTTTGTGTGGTCCATTTACCTGTTCAAAATGGCAGTGCTCAAGTCATTTGTACAGAGGTCTTCGTAAGAATACTTGGCAGTGTTTTGATTGTAGTCTCCGAATTCCACTTGTGCTAGAAGTGCGCTCAAGTCGACAGCCTGCTCTGGTGAACACTGTAGGCGCTCGCCTAGTAGGTCATCCCGCACGTGCATGAAAAACTGGTGCCTGGAGTTTAAAAAATGGGGAAAAAATGCAGTAATTTAAACAAAGCTCAACATTCAGCAGCTAATTATTGAAAATGCTTTTACATTCTACAGCTTTATAATCAGAGATAAAGAACATTTATAGAACACCTTTTTACTTTATGTAGTTTAATCACTTGTGGGCCAATGCAGTAGCTAATTTGGGCACAGCAAGGTCTCAAACAGCAAGGAAACGACTAATCTTTGAGCTAATAAGAGAATGCCCCTGTGCATCAATTAGCGCCATCCATCTTGGACATTAATTTGGATAGACTGACAGGGGACTGGATTTAAAGTCTCATTCAAAAGAGGGGAAATTCGGAATACAAAAGCCATGCCACTTGACAATAGTCATCAAAACAGGCTCCCTCGGTGAAGTACATCACGTTCAATAAAGTTGCAGTTAGTAATTCTTTAACTTTTAGCCAAAATTTTGCATGTACTTTATACTGTTGCACAGTTTAACACTTCAAACATTAGAGTGTACCTTAAAAAGACAGCAATCGATCTAGAAATTTATCACAAAGCTTCATTAAAATGGATCAGAGGTGACCATGTCAAAGACACCAACACCTTAACACCAATGCTTGGAATAATCTTATCTGGAAGGTTACAAACAATATGGGCCACAAACTTTGCTGGCTAATCTGGTTCAAGGTACAGGAGATCTTAGAACACTGCTGACAAGCATCCTCAAGTCTGAAAAATTCTGTACTGGAAATAGCTACTCCATCTGTATATTGTACCAGAAGAGTAAATTATACATCCAATTTCTCCTAGAAAGATTTCAGGATTTAACAAAAATGTTTGGGTGGGAAGGAAGAGGAAAGAGAAAGGATTTAAATCAGCGGTGTTATTTTAAACTGGTTATCCCAAGTCAACGATTTACAATTTCCTACATACTGTTATTTCCCTTAATCACCAAGTCTAGCTGTGGGAAATTCAGGCAGTGGCACAGCTACTATAAATTATATAGCTTATCGGCCAAGGTCTGTTCAGATAGATAAGCAAGTTCTGTTGTTCCATGATAAATCTGTCAGAAATTGATAGACCATGAGTCATGCGGTCAGTTTTCAAAACCACGCTTTTGCTAATAAGCAATTTTCAGTGAAATCCATCTAGTTTTACCCCCACCCCCTCCGCATTTGGACCAGAACCCCCTCCAAAAACTGACTGTGGACCACGTTAAACAACTGTATTGCTGGTCACTGTACAAAATTCAAAGAGTTTCACTCAACATAAAAATATTGGCCATCAACTGAGATTCTGTGGGTGGTGTTGTTTGGCACACTTTAGCCCCACTTCCCAATACAATCTGGAATTCCCCATGCTAAGCAAGAACTGAAACTGAAAAAAAAAATAAACTCGCTCCAACACATCCGGCTTTGAACTCAGTGCAACATCAAAAATTCAGTTGCAAACTGCTGGTTAGGTTTTCCATTTGAGTAGTTGTCATTCAAATTGCAACAACAGTAGATTGCAGAGGCAGCCTGCACACAACAGCAAAGTAACACTTTTAGCAAGCAGGTCTGCAACGTCCCAATACTGCTATGGGCAGGAGTTCGTGATAGGAGTGGGAGAGAGAGAGAGAAGTGTACTGGCAGAGGACAGAAAAACTAGTATCAAAATGAAATGAGGCCGGGGGGGGGGGGGGGGGAAGAAAGGAAGCAAAAAGGAGAAAAATGAGAAAAAAGTCAACAGTGACCTTAGGTTAGGGGAAGGAAAGTGAAAAGATTGCTTGCATGGATTTGGAATAGAAAAAAAAATGACTCCGAACAGAGGAAAAAAGAGAAATAAAAAGAGTGGGGAGGAGACATAGAACTGTTAAGGTAGCCTTTTGGGGAAGTGTGACCACAGCATTTAAGATACTCTTCTGAACTTAAAACTTGTTGCCTAAACCGGTTAACAAAATGCTCAAAGAATTGCCAAGAAACAAGTCAAAATTTGTTCAAGATGAACAGTACAACACATGGTGAGGTTGGTTATTATCTCACTTAGCCAGAGGCACCAGTACTTTCAGAACACCATATTTTGCAGAGGTAACCTTCGGTCAAATGCTAACAGTGTAAACAGAAGGTTACTAGAGGGCAAAACATGCATCAAGTGGAAACAATAAAGGAAACATTGTTTAGCTACCATAGGACTGCCTAGCTGCCTCTTAACTATACAAAGTAAAACACATTTAGACCATCTAATGCACATTAGCAATACTTCTTTTAAAAAAAAGACATTAATAGCTACAGCATACACTTCAGTTAACATTTAAAGGCCCATTGATCTCCTTTCACTTCACCGTATTAAGTTTTGTTTCACAGGTTTAAGAATGGATTTTGAAAATACAATAAATTCCAGAATAGTTAAAAACCAGAGTTTTGTACAGTAGGCTACGATTTCAAAATAAAAAGCAGAACAATCTAGTTGGTTGGCCAATTTCCAGTGATGCCCCGCTTTCTCAATCATATTTAATCAATACTACATAAAAAGACCATCTGCTACGCTAGCCAATTTAACAGCCAACAAAATAGGATGGTGTCTCCTCTACAGGATCCCTGTCCTTTTCTAGCATAGATTCTGGAACAAAGACAAACAGTCATGGCCATTGTGGACCCTCAAACAGCTGCCAAAAACAGTTGGAAGCCAGGGCATAACTAGCACATACGCAGAGTGACCCCCACAGTCCTACGCCGGAAAGGGTGAAATTAGTCTGCAGTTGCTTTCTCACACTTTGCTGAACCTGTGTAAGAGGAGCATCTGTCTCCATGCACAAGTTTGGTTCAGTCCAGGATTCCTTGAGGCTCAAGAGTCAAACACAGCATTTTGGAAGTCTCCACACATTCATAGTATGCTTCTGAACATTCCCCACTACTCAATATTCACAGCAGTCAGTTTGTATTTGGGCAACTACTAACTCGTAAAATTGACTATACAATTAGACAGTGATAATATATACAATTAGACAGTGATAATATAAGAACTAAGAAATAGGAGTAGGCCATTTGGCCCTTCAAGCCCGCTTCGCTATTCAATATCATGGCTGATTATCCACCTCATCTCCACTTTCCTGCACTATCCCCATATCCCTGGATTCCCTTAATATTCAAAAAACCAATCTCGGTCCTGAATATACTCAACGACTGAGCCTCCACAGCCCTCTGGGGTAGAGAATTCCAAAGATTCACCACCCTCTGAGTGAAGAAATTTCTCATCTCAGTCCTAAATGGCCGACCCCTTATTCTGAGACTGTGACCCCTGGTTCTAGACTCCCCAGCCAGGGGAAACATCCTCCCTGCATCTACCCTGTCAAGCCCTGTAAGAATTGTGTATGTTTCAATGAGGTTACCTCTCATTCTTCTAAACTCGATAATATAAGCAGAGTCTATTCAATCCCTCCTCATAGGATAATTTCCCCCCCCCCCCCCCATCCCAGGAACCAGTCTGGTGAACCTTCGTTGCACTCCCTCTATGGCAAGTATATCCTTCCTGAGGTAAGGAGACCAAAACTGTACACAATACTCCAGGTGTGGTCTCACCATGATCCTATATAATTGCAGTAAGATGTCTTTACTCTTATACTCAAATCCTCTTGTAATAAAGGCCAACATACCATTTGCTTTCCCAATTTCTTGCTGTACCTGCATGTTAACTTTCAGTGATTCATGTGCAAGGACACCAACATTTCCCAATCTCTCACCATTTAAGAAAATACTCTGCTTTTCTATTTTTCCTACCAAAGTGGATAACTTCACATTTCTCCACACTATATTCCATTTTCCATGTCCTTGCCCACTCACTTAGCCTGTCTATATCCCCTTGAAGCCTCCTTGCATCCTCCTCACAACTTACATTCCCACCCAGCTTTGTATCATCAGCAAACTTGGATATATTACATTTGGTCCCCTCATCCAAATCATTGATGTAGATTGTGAATAGCTGAAGCCCAAGCACTGATCCTTGCAGTACCCCACTAGTTACAGCCTGCCACCCAAAAATGACCCGTTTATTCCTACTCTGTCCGTTAACCAATCCTCAATCCATGCTAGTATATTACCCCCAATCCCATGAGCCCTAATTTTGTTTAATAGCCTCTTGTATAACACTTATCAAATGCCTTCTGAAAATCCAAATACACTAGACAGCAGGAAAAAATGGGTCTTTTTTGGGGTGGCAGACAGTGTCTAGTGGGGTACTGCAGGGATCAGTGCTTGGGCCCCAGCTATTCACAATATATATCAATGATTTGGATGAGGGAACCAAATGTAATATTTCCAAGTTTGCTGATGACATGAAACTAGGTGGGATTGAGAGTAGGATGCAAAGAGGCTTCAAGGTGATTTAGACAAGTTGCGTGAGTGGGCAAATACATGGCAGATGCAGTATAATGTGGATAAATGTGAAGTTATCCACTTTGGTAGGAAAAACAGAAAGGTAGAGTATTATTTAAATGGTGATAGATTGGGAAATGCTGATGTACAAAGGGACCTGGGTGTCCTTGTACACTAGTCACTGAAAGCAAACATGCAGGTGCAGCAAGCAGTTAGGAAGGCAAATGGTATGTTGGCCTTCATTGCAAGAGGATTTAAGTACAGGAGCAAGGATGTCTTACTACAGTTGTACAGGGCCTTGGTGAGACCACACCTGGACTACTGTGTGCAGTTTTGGTCTCCTTACCTAAAAAGGATATACTTGCCATAGAGGGAGTGCAGCGAAGGTTCACCAGACTGATTCCTGGGATGGCAGGACTGTCATACGAGGAGAGATTGGGTCGACTAGGCCTGTATTCACAAGAATTTAGAAGGAGGGGATCTCACTGAAACGTATAAAATTCTGACAGGGCTAGACAGACTGGATGTTCCCCCTGGCAGGGGGGGGTCTAGAACAAGGGGTCACAGTCTCAGAATACAGGGTAGGATATTTAGGACTGAGATGAGGAGAAATTTCTTCACTCAGAGGGTGGTGAACCTGTGGAATTCTCTACCACAGAAGGCAGTGGAGGCCAAGTCACTGAATATATTTAAGAAGGAGACAGATAGATTTCTAGACACAAAAGGCATCAAGGGGTATGGGGGGAGAGCAGCAATATGGTATGAGATAGAGGATCAGCCATGATCATATTGAAATGGTGGAGCAGGCTCGAAGGGTCAAATGGCCGACTCCTGCTCCTATGTTTCTACATTTCCCCCTCATCTATTCTGCTAGTTACAACCTCAAAAAACTAACAGATTTGACAAACACAATTTCCCCTTCATAAATCTGTGTTGACTCTGCCCAATCCTATTATTTTCTAAGTGCCCTGTTACCATGTCCTTAATAATAGATTCTAGCTTTTTCCCCTACTACTGATGTCAGGCTAACTGGTCTGTAATGCCCCATTTCCTCTCCCTCGTTTTTTTAAATAGTGGGGTTACATTTGCTACCTTCCAATCCACAAGAACCATTCTAGAATCTATGGAATTTGGAAAATGACAACCAATGCATCCACTACTTCTACAGCCATCTCTTTCAAAACCCTAGGATGTAGGCCATCAGGTCCAGGGGATTTATCAGCTTTCAGTCCCATTAATTTCTCCAGTACTATATTTTTACTAATACTAATTTCTTTCAGTTCCTCATTCTCACTAGATCCTTGGTTCTCCACTACTTCCAGGAAGATTTTTGCGTTTTCTTCCGTGAAGACAGACAAAGTATTTGTTTAATTTCTCTGCTATTTCCTTATTCCCCATTATAATTTCTCCTGTCTCAGCCTGTAAGGGACCCACATTTATTTTCACTAATCTTTTCCTTTTTACATACCTATAGAACCTTTTACAGTCTCTTATTCTATTTTCCCTTTTATCATCAATTTCTTGGTCCTCCTTTGCTGAATTCTAAAATCCTCAGGCTTACTACTCTTTTTGGCAACATTATAAGCTTCTTCATTTGATCTAATACTATCTAACTTCTCTTGTTAACCACGGTTGGACCACTTTTCCTGTGGAACTTGTGCCTTAAAAGGAATGTATATTTGTTGTAAATTATGTATTCATTCTATAAATGCTAGCCATTGCTTGTCTACCGTCATACCTTTTAATGTCGTTTCCCAATCCACCTTAGCCAACTCGCCCCTCATACCTACGTAGTTTGCTTTGTTTAGATTTAAGACCCTAGTTTCGATTTAACTAAATCACTTTCAAACTCAATATATTGAGAGGAGGGAGAGGAGAGAGAGTTCTCCCGGTGTCCTGGCCAATATTTATCCCACAACCAAACATCACAAAACAGATCATCTGCTCAGGAAGTAGATTTCCTGCCTGCCCCCTCAGTTAGGGGAAGAAATGGCGTTGGGGGGGGGGGGGGGGGGGGGGGGGGGGCGGGGGGTGAGGAGATAAAGGCCTGATTTTGCAGTCAGACAGCAAACGCAGACAGTTTTGCCAATATTACAACTGCAAAATCTGGGCCAATAATGCCCACAGCTTGGAGTGGAGAGCATTTTTCAAATTTCATAATAAAGGTTCAAATAGAAACTTTGTTGCTTTATTTGAATTGTTAGATTAAATGAAAGTAAATAATAAAACAGTCTTGCCGGACAAAACATCTAAAGCATGAAATCTAAGCGCTGGTTACGTGTCACCAGTCTATCAATAACTTTGCTACTATTCACTGCAAGATAGATTTTTGGATTAAGGAATCAAGGGAGAGAAAGTGGAGCAGAGGTCGAAGATCAGCCATGATCTTATTGAATGGCAGAGCAGGCGCGAGGGGCCGTATGGCCTACTCCTGCTCCAAATTCTTATCATAAAAGGGTTAACTTTTGATCCTCCTGTAATTTCAGTATTGAAGACAAAAAAAGTTTTTATAAAAAGAAAACAAACTACCTTGAAACAGAAGCTACCAATCACTGAATTAGTTTCTTTTTGACGGCACTCAGTGCGAGCTGACGCCATCATTGTGGGTGGCTTTTCATCCCAGAGGGCAAATGGCTGTTGGTCAGAGGTAACCAGCAGTCAATGAACTCAAATAAACCACTGACGAGTGCAAGATCTAATGTGAACTTGCTTCCTACTTTCACCCTGCAGTTGGGAGCCTTAGTCATCTGAACTTCTTCAACTTTAACAATTGGAAAAGGTTTAGGTTCTAAACTAAATAGATCAGATTTGGAACAAAATAGAAAGCTTACCATGAAAATAGATTAAAAGACAACCAAGCAATACAACCACTGCAATTGCACAATACAAAAGTTTGAGAACCTGACTACCTAAATAATGTGGAAAATGATCATGTGCAAGCTAATTATCCATGAAACAAAAGAAAAGGTTGCAAAAATGATTGTATACAATGATCTTTCTACTATCAATTTAAAACATCAGCAGTAAATGATGTGGTTGACATGTTTAACACTATATGTAAAGCAAAGAAAGCAGTGCCAACAACTCAACAGGAGGGGAACGGCCCTATACTATGAGCCGTATTTTGCAGCCCCGCGGGTGTGTACATGCCCGCAGGGGCTGCGCAAGTTCCAGGTTTAGGCGTGCTAAGCGCAAGCGCTAAAACCCGGAACTTGCGATCTGTCAAGAATCTTCTTGACAGAACCTCCGCAACCCCGGGAGATGGGCCTCTGCGGGTGGAGAGTTGCACTATTTGCCCAACTTCCACCGCTGAATACCTGTGAAATTCTTACGCCTGGTAAAAGCAGGCATAAGGCCTGCTTTTACCAGCATAAGAGTTAAAAAAAAATTTTATCACTCATTTATACATTAAAAACCCTGTCCAATAAAGTAAGTTTATTTTTAGCCCTGTTAAAACATAAATTCTCTTCAAAAAATTAAATTTGCATTTAAAATTAAAAGGCATTTTAATTAATTTTAAATATGTAATTTTTAAATTTTATTTCATGTGTTCGTGTATTTTTAAAGTGATCCCCATTCACACTTATGGGAGTTCCGTACGTACTTTTTTTTATTGGTTGGGCCGACCTACGTGATCCCAGGGTAGTTTGCAAACCACATGCGCCCCTGGGATACGTGGGCCTTTGCCAGGATCGCAAGCCTCCATACCTCCCGGGCTACCAGGTAAATGCGTAGATTTAACAGGTCGGAGGCATCTGCACGCGGGAAGCCTCCGATTGCAATTTTTGGGCCTACGTCTCCCATCTCCACCACCCTCTCTCCCAATGGCGATAGACTAAGCAGACAGCATATTACGAAGCACGTTGCTATTTAAAATGGAGCACAAGTTACATACTACAGAACTATTTACACCCATTTCAGCAGGAAATTACTTTCACTCCACCCAATCAGAAATGTGAACCCTTCCCACCCACGGTTAGATTTTACACACTTGTGCTCATGGTGCAGAGCTTCATGCGCCAGGACCACCCATCAAGAATTTGGGTGTGGAGGCCAGCTGGGTCCACAGGATTTTCTGTCCATTCATTAAAAGAAACAATGGACAGCAAGTTCTGCAGGTCCAATGACCTCCGCGCTAAAATTCCTGATGCACGTGAAACTATGCCAGGAACCCAAATTCATAAAAACTACCATTGCAGCACTTAGCCAAGACTATTCCAGACTAGCTGTTTAGAACTATAGCTGCTGGTAACGTTCGAAACAAGATAAATCGCAACATTAAATCAGAAGTTAAAAGATGTGCTCAAGTTGTACTGCAGGGAAGAAAGATAGGGCCTTCTCCCGATTACTTATGTGCAGACCTTATGATTTGATGTATGAAACTTGCTACAGCAAGTGCACTCATTATTTCCACAAATCTGAACCCTTGCAAAGATCCAGAGAGAATTTAATGAACTTCAGATCAACGTGGCCAAATTCCCCCACCCAGTTCTCCACACTCCTGGATAACCATCAGGAAATCAAGTCCGGGTTCATTTTTTCCCTTCCCTTGCGCGGAGGCCAATTATAGGCGGCTGCTGAGAGCAGTTAACTCAGCGCAAACCCGGACTGATGTCAGAATACATCCACGTCCAAGGGAGGGGATTATGCGGAGACAAAACAGCAGCATGCTCGGCAAACAAGTGATAAAAGGTTCGCCAAGTGGATGAGTCTTCTGTCAGTTGAAACATTATCACCCCCCTTGTCCCAGTAGTTTTAGCCACAAATCAACAGCACAAAACCACCTGCAACCCAAGTACTCATTTGGCAGATTCAGAGATATCATGACGACAACAACTTGCATTTATATATACCTGATTTAACAGAGAAACATACCAAGCAGGTACAGTGTGGACAGTGAATAGCAATGCTACACTTTTAAAGCAAATAATGTTATAGGGACACAAGGGTTCTTTGGCTGTGCGACACCCAGCCTGGGAATGCTTGGATCAGCTGCAGTCAGTGGAAATAATTCTATTCCCAGTCGGGAACATCGTCACCCAATGACCACTGAATTCAAAATAAAGATCCACTACAAAAACATTTGACCAACTACAAAGCTTTATTTTTGTGCTAGTTTTCTGGGGATTGGAGTCAAAACCCATATCCCTATAAAAAGGTAACTTTTAAAGCCATCCTTAAATGCATTCTGTTTCAAATACTTGCCTTCAGCACAATCTCTTTTGCATGCCTGACACTTACAAAAAGTGCTCTATACACTATATTTGACAGTGTACAAGTTAGAAGTAGTGGCTAGCCTGCAATATTACAAGTTGCCTCCATTACACAATTCATGTGTAAAAACAAGAATTGAAATAGTACTAATTATAGCACAAAGCAAGCAATAACATCTATGTATAGATGTTACGTTTGTAGCTGGATACACCTTGTGAGGCTGTTGCCAAGATTCGCTGTGGCACTACATTGGTTGCAGGTCACTCATTGCATCAAAATAGAATACATCAAGCATTTTAGAGCTTGCACTGCACACTGTCTATTAGTCACTGGGCCATTGTTATTTATTCATTGAATGTACAAGATTCAAATGAAAATGTCTAAGATAATGGAGGAAAAATTCCTTTAAGTTCATGGAGGAAATTTTATAAAACATACCAAAAACCTTTTTAAAGCATAATAATTTTAAGTACAGGAAACTTTCGTTTATCCGGCACCCAAATATCCGGAATTCTCGCTTAACCGGCAAAAATCATCCTCCGAAAACTCCTCTCAAATAACCGGCAATGTTGCCGAGTTGCAGTCGAGTCTCCGCGAACGCCGAGTGCTCCGAAAACTCCTCTCAAATAACCGGCAATGTTGCCGATCCCGAGTCCGAGTACGCCGATTTAGTCAGTAGGGGTACTTTTCAAAAGTGCCACTACTCGGCCTCCTGGCGCTGTCGGAAGTCCGAAACACTGCAGTAGCATGAGTAGATTCTCCCGCGCTGCCTGGAGTCTCTGTTAAAAATAGCCTTGGTAGATATAACTCTCCGTTATCCGGTACTTTCGATAAACCGGCACCACGCCGGTCCCGTCGATGCCGGATAAACGAAAGTTTCCTGTAAATTTGTACAGTGGAGCCATTGCTTAGGTGAGAATTTATAGCAAAAGGTAACATTTGAGGAGAGCTTTTACTGGGGGTGGGGTGAGGGAGGGTAGGTCGCTGGTCATACCAAAACAATATGGGTTTAGAAGTGGAGTATTATTTCACCCCGCATCATGCTTACATCATCCTCAAGCTAAACAATGAGAAAAGAACAGTACACAATTTACTGCACTAGGTTAACAAAATGTCCTGTCAATTCAGTCAAACTAATTTGACAATTTGTTCCGCCTTAGGAAGTCTTTTGAAGCCCCATGTAGGTCAAAACTTATAAGTATAGACTGCAAAATTCGGTGTGTTAGCACCTCCCGTTAGCGCCTGGTTGGGGGGGCACTAATGGGTTAGCGCCCGGGCACGGCAAATGCAGCTACGCCCGCGAACTTCAGTGCTGACGCTAACTTAGCGCCTGGCAGATTGTGACGGCATAAAGTGCACAGTGCTCCGTTATCGCCCCAGATGGAAAATTGAATCTCGCCCTATCACCTCACGCCGACAACACCAGCAAGAGGAGGCGTTGTGAACTCGGCTGGCCACTTCGGGAGCGGTAATTAAAGGGAACACTTTTCAGCTAGCACAACCGCCAAAGTTTTTAACGTTTCATTGGTGCAAGATGTCCAAGCACTCCACTTTGAGGGGGGGGGGGGGGGGGGGGGGGGGAGGGAGGGAGGAGAAGAAAGGGGGGGTTGGGGCTGTAATGGCAGTCGCCCAGGTCGCCTTACAAAACAGAACTGATGACAACTAGCTTGTGCAGCATCATTGGCCCTTCCCTTTAAGCGAGGAAAGCAGCCTCAGGTGATAAGAGTGCCATTTACAATGTGCTCGAAATTCTGCTGCTACCATCCCGCTCTCAGACTTTAGCACCCTAAGAGAAGCAGTTAGCGCTTAAACTGAATTTTGCAGGAGAGAATGATTCGTGCCTGGTGCTAATTTTTCAACTTTTAAAGTTTTAGCACCCCAAACAGGGCTATACTGAATTTCTCCCCTATAGGCTTTTAAGAACTGGGCACCCACTTCTATCTGGTTTCAATTGTTGCGTTATTACACATGAACTGCACTCTTGGAGGCTATTTTAAGTTTTCACTTAACTTGTTTACCATGATTATTTTTTCTAGGAAATCACAGAGCCAAATCAATCATACTTTACAAGATGTACAACTACATGCTATTCTACTGAAGAGAACAGTATCTTTCAACATATTTTTCTTGGAACAGGCAAGGTAGATTGCTGAAGTACATCTCAAATTATAATCACTCATGTCAACTAGAACTGACACACCCAGGTAAATCCTCAAAATAAAGACTAAGCAGAATCAAAACTGCAAAAATACATTACTAGCTCTCCACCGCCCCCCCCTCCCCTCATTTCATTTCATTTTAACAGAAAAAAGAGTTTAACACCTGGAAATGTTGAGCAGTTGGAGCACTAGGACCCAGGAGCCATGTCTGGTTGCAGTGAGGGGACTGGTTTCAGCCACAATGACCTGTAATAACACTCCAGTGATGAGGAGGTTACTATCGGTCATTTGTAAACAACAAGACGCAAACTACTGCAAGGAATCACAAAGTAGACGCAATTCCAGACTTGGAACCCCAAAACAAAATGCAAAGTAAAAAAAGTTAAAAAAAAAACTATTTACATTTAAAATTAGTATTTGAAAAACTTTGGGATTTTTTATTACACACCTAGTTTGTTCCTGAAGCAAGAGATGAGGCTCCACAAAAAATTTGACTCGGAGTTTGAATCTATAAGGAGCCATCCCTTCGATCTGTTGAGAGATTCTGTTCCTCAGGTTCAGCCAGAGAGTCTCCCCTTTGTTCGCAGAGTACTGCAGCCCCAAATAGTCGACCTCTTTAATCCCGAGCCTGTGGCAAACCTGGGAAGAAGTGAAATTAGAGTAACTGCAAATGTTACTAAACCACTGCCCAGATTCCCCACAGCACCCCAACCTCCCTTCTCCCCCCCCCCCGACCCACAGCACCCCGACTCCCCCCCCCGACCCACAGCACCCCCCCCTCCACCCACAGCACCCCGACCCCCCCCTCCACCCACAGCACCCCCCACAGCACCCCGACCCCCCCCCTCCACCCACAGCACCCCGACCCCCCCCCTCCACCCACAGCACCCCGACCCCCCCCTCCACCCACAGCACCCCGACCCCCCCCTCCACCCACAGCACCCCGACCCCCCCCCTCCACCCACAGCACCCCGACCCCCCCCCTCCACCCACAGCACCCCGTCCCCCCCCCTCCACCCACAGCACCCCGACCCCCCCCCTCCACCCACAGCACCCCGACCCCACCCCCTCCACCCACAGCACCCCGACCCCCCCCCTCCACCCACAGCACCCCGACCCCCCCCTCCACCCACAGCACCCCGACCCCCCCCCCCCTCCACCCACAGCACCCCGACCCCCCCCCTCCACCCACAGCACCCCGACCCCCCCCCTCCACCCACAGCACCCCGACCCCCCCCCTCCACCCACAGCACCCCGACCCCCCCCCTCCACCCACAGCACCCCGACCCCCCCCCTCCACCCACAGCACCCCGACCCCCCCCCTCCACCCACAGCACCCCGACCCCCCCCCTCCACCCACAGCACCCCGACCCCCCCCCTCCACCCACAGCACCCCGACCCCACCCCCTCCACCCACAGCACCCCGACCCCACCCCCTCCACCCACAGCACCCCGACCCCACCCCCTCCACCCACAGCACCCCGACCCCCCCCTCCACCCACAGCACCCCGACCCCCCCCACCCACAGCACCCCGACCCCCCCCCCCCACCCACAGCACCCCGACCCCCCCCCTCCACCCACAGCACCCCCCCCCCCCCCCCCACAGCACCCCGACCCCCCCCTCCACCCACAGCACCCCGACCCCCCCCTCCACCCACAGCACCCCGACCCCCCCCCTCCACCCACAGCACCCCGACCCCTCCCCTCCACCCACAGCACCCCGACCCCCCCCTCCACCCACAGCACCCCGACCCCCCCCCCTCCACCCACAGCACCCCGACCCCCCCCCTCCACCCACAGCACCCCGACCCCCCCCCCTCCACCCACAGCACCCCGACCCCCCCCCCTCCACCCACAGCACCCCGACCCCCCCCTCACCCCACAGCACCCCGACCCCCCCTCCACCCACAGCACCCCGACCCCCCCCTCCACCCCAGCACCCTACCCCCCCCTCCACCCACAGCACCCCGACCCCCCCCTCATCCACCCACAGCACCCCGACCCCCCCTCCACACCACAGCACCCCGACCCCCCCCTCCACCACAGCACCCCGACCCCCCCCTCCACCCACAGCACCCCGACCCCCCCCTCCACCCACAGCACCCGACCCCCCCCTCCACCCACAGCACCCCGACCCCCCCCTCCACCCACAGCACCCCGACCCCCCCTCCACCCACAGCACCCCGACCCCCCCCTCCACCCACAGCACCCCGACCCCCCCTCCACCCACAGCACCCCGACCCCCCCCCTCCACCCACAGCACCCCCGACCCCCCCTCCACCCACAGCACCCCGACCCCCCTCCACCCACAGCACCCCGACCCCCCCCTCCACCCACCGCACCCCGACCCCCCCCTCCACAGCCCCCGACCCCCCTCCACAGCACCCCGACCCCCCCCTCCACCCACAGCACCCCGACCCCCCCCCACCCACAGCACCCCGACCCCCCCCCTCCACCCACAGCACCGACCCCCCCCCTCCACCCACAGCACCCCGACCCCCCCCCCTCCACCCACAGCACCCCCGACCCCCCCCTCCACCCACAAGCACCCCATCACCCGACCCCCCCCTCCACCCACAGCACCCCGACCCCCCCCCCCCTCCAACAACAGCACCCCGACCCCCCCTCCACCCACAGCACCCCGACCCCCCCCCTCCACCCACAGCACCCCGACCCCCCCCCCTCCACCCACAGCACCCCGACCCCCCCCTCCACCCACAGCACCCCGACCCCCCCCTCCACCCACAGCACCCCGACCCCCCCCTCCACCCACAGCACCCCGACCCCCCCCCTCCACAGCACCCGACCCCCCCCTCCACCCACAGCACCCCGACCCCCCCCCCCCCCTCCACCCACAGCACCCCGACCCCCCCCCCTCCACCCACAGCACCCCGACCCCCCCCCCCTCCACCCACAGCACCCCGACCCCCCCCCCTCCACCCACAGCACCCCGACCCCCCCCTCCACCCACAGCACCCCGACCCCCCCTCCACCCACAGCACCCCGACCCCCCCTCCACCCACAGCACCCCGACCCCCCCCCTCCACCCACAGCACCCCGACCCCCCCCTCCACCCACAGCACCCCGACCCCCCCCCTCCACCCACAGCACCCCGACCCCCCCCCACCCACAGCACCCCGACCCCCCCCCCCTCCACCCACAGCACCGACCCCCCCCCTCCACCCACAGCACCCCGACCCCCCCCTCCACCCACAGCACCCCGACCCCCCCCTCCACCCACAGCACCCCCATCACCCCGACCCCCCCCCCCTCCACCCACAGCACCCCGACCCCCCCCCCCCCCTCCACCCATAGCACCCCGACCCCCTCAACCTACAAAAAACAAAAGCCAAGCGGCCCCCTCACCTGGTTCAGGCAGTCCTCGCCGTTCGCTTTGGGATCCACCTCCACCTCCATCACCACCGAGTCGGGCCTGGTCACGTAACACAGCATCGCGGTCGCTCGGCTCCCGGATCGCTCGCTGCCCGGCGCTCTGCTGCCCCCTACACTGACGCGGCGCTGCTGATACGCCGGGAGCTGCAAACGGACATCCAGGCCCGGCTCGCGGTATCCCCGGCTCTCGGTGTCAGCACTGCCGGACCGGCCCCTCTGGCTCTCGATGTCGGCTCTGTCTGTCTGCCGAACCGGCCTCTCGGTGTCGGCACTCTCTGTCTGCCGGACCGGCCTCTCGGTGTCGGCACTCTCTGTCTGCCGAACCGGCCTCTCGGTGTCGGCACTCTCTGTCTGCCGGACCGGCCCCTCTGATTCTGTCGGCACTGCTCTCGTTTCTTTCGGCAAATATCCGCGCTGACGTCACCCACACACCATGGAGCCAATCGGAGACGCTCGTCGCTTCACTCCGGCCAATAGGAAGCCATGTAACATGCGAGCGGTGGGCACCCGTGAAGGGAGCAATACAAAAAAGCAAGAAAAGAACTAGAGTAGAGTACAGAATCTCTCTCTCAGTGCGATCTCTATCTCTCAGTGCGATCTCTATCTCTCTCAATAGGATCTCTATCTCTCTCAGTGGGATCTCTATCTCTCAGTGGGATCTCTATCTCAGTAGGATCTCTGTCTCAGTGGGATCTCTCTCAGTGGGATCTCTCTCAGTGGGATCTCTATCTCAGCGGGAACTCTATCTCTCTCAGTAGGATCTCTATCTCTCTCAGTAGGATCTCTATCTCAGTGGGATCTCTATCAGTGGGATCTCTCTCTCTCTCTCAGTGGGATCTCTATCTCTCTCAGTGGGATCTCTATCTCCCAGTGGAATCTCTCAGTGGGATCTCTATCTCAGTGGGATCTCTATTTCTCTCAGTGGGATCTCTCTCTCAGTGGGATCTCTCAGTGGGATCTCTATCTCTCTCAGTGGGATCTCTCTCTCTCAGTGGGATCTCTCACTCAGTGGGATCTCTCTCTCTCTCAGTGGGATCTCTCAGTGGAATCTCTCTCAGTGGGATCTCTCTCTCTCAGTGGGATCTCTCAGTGGAATCTCTCTCAGTGGGATCTCTCTCTCTCAGTGTGATCTCTCTCAGTGGGATCTTGATGTCTCTCAGTGGGGTTTCTATCTCTCAGTGGGATCTCTATCTCAGTGGGATCTCTATCTCAGTGAGATCTCTATCTCGGTGGGATCTCTATCTCTTTCAGTGAGATCTCTATCTCTCAGTGGGATCTCTCTCTCAGTGGGATCTCTCTCTCAGTGGGATCTCTATCTCAGTTGGATCTCTATCTCTCTCAGTGAGATCTCTATCTCAGTGGGATCTCTCTCAGTGGGATCTCTCAGTGGGATCTCTCTATCTCAGTGGAATCTCTATCTCAGTGAGATCTCTATCTCAGTGGGATCTCTCTCAGTGGGATCTCTCTATCTCAGTGGAATCTCTATCTCAGTGAGATCTCTATCTCCGTGGGATCTCTATCTCAGTGAGATCTCTATCTCAGTGGGATCTCTATCTCGGTGGGATCTCTCTCTCAGTGGGATCTCTATCTCAGTTGGATCTCTATCTCTCTCAGTGGGATCTCTCTATCTCAGTGGGATCTCTCTATCTCAGTGGGATCTCTATCTCAGTGAGATCTCTATCTCTCTCAGTGGGATCTCTATCTCTCTCAGTGGGATCTCTCTATCTCAGTGGGATCTCTATCTCAGTTGGATCTCTATCTCTCTCAGTGGGATCTCTATCTCAGTGAGATCTCTATCTCGGTGGGATCTCTATCTCTCTCAGTGGGATCTCTATCTCAGTGAGATCTCTATCTCGGTGGGATCTCTATCTCTCTCAGTGGGATCTCTATCTCAGTGGGAACTCTATCTCTCTCAGTGAGATCTCTATCTCTCTCAGTGGGATCTCTATCTCTCTCAGTGGGATCTCTATCTCAGTGAGATCTCTATCTCGGTGGGATCTCTATCTCTCTCAGTGGGATCTCTATCTCAGTGGGAACTCTATCTCTCTCAGTGAGATCTCTATCTCTCTCAGTGGGATCTCTATCTCAGTTGGATCTCTATCTCTCTCAGTGAGATCTCTATCTCTCTCAGTGGGATCTCTCTCTCAGTGGGATCTCTCTCTCTCAGTGGGATCTCTATCTCTCAAGAGAGAGAAAATAAAGAATGTAGTACCTAGTGGTAAGGGACAGCATTGCCATTGAGAGAGAGAGACAAATAGAAAGAGATCCCATTGGTAGAGAGAAAAATTGAGAGAGATCCCTTTAAAAGAGAGAGCATGCAAGGCAATGTGAGCGCAATCTATGGTACTTTACACCCTGGGGAAGCCTGCTGTACGAGCAAAGCCGAGTGACTCTAGTCCTGCTTTGCTCTGTTCATGGGGAAAGAGATCTTTGTGTTCCTCCTGGTGCAGAGAGCCTCGGTGACCTCCCTGATACAGCAGTGGACTGCAAACTGGGAAATTTCACTGATGTCACCTGCTGCAGTCTAAAAGGAACCTATGACATAAAAGTTAGGGACCACGGTGACTTTGACAGTCACAGGCAGTGCTGTCCATTCTCTGGTATGAGGCTCGAGTTGTGGCTGCAGCAGTTGACATAGCTCAGTGACAACCTCCTTTGTGAAGAAGAGGCGGCTGAGACATTGCTCCTAAGTGAAGTTCAGGTAAGAAAAGTGCTCCCTGAAGACCCACTGTGGATATGGCCTCTTGCCCAGGGCCCTCCTCCTCCCTCTTCTGTGAGCTGCTCCTACTCTCTCCTGTCTTCCTTGCTGTTTCCACTCCTCCCCCAGCCCTAAAGGCAGCCCTACCAGACCACTCACAACTGCAGTACAACTGTTTAGAAGACAGAAAAAAACATTGCAATACCAGCAAAATCTTCTCAGCAGTCAGAATTAAATTATCACATCAGAAAACAAGTCAAAAAACACCAAATTTTAACCAACAGTTAAATGACAAACCAGCAACTAACTTGTATGTAGTAAAAATGAGAAGTCGCACAACACCAGGTTATAGTCCAACAGATTTATTTAATTTTACAAGCTTTCGAAGCAGTTCGTAGTAAATAGCATTACTGAAGGGTCCTTCCTGCCTGTTATCACCACAAGTTACTGCACGAGTTTATCACGTTGCAAGTCAGGCACTGGGGCAGCCCAATATCACAAAAGGCTCCTACTACAACCACAGACCCTTATTTAAATAGTGATAGTAAGGACAGTGGCGATAAGAGCTGTGGGACTGTTGATGTATTGGGGATGGGAGGGATGGTTCAGGTGACGAGCTCTTCAATGAGCTGCTCTCAGAGTTCTGGCAGCTAGGGGCATAAAAATATAAGTGAAGGAGAGAGGAGACACTTTTTTGTAGACTTACCAATATCAATATCCATAGCTAAAATGGTTCAAGAGGCTATGAGAATTTTTGGGAGGGACCAAGCCCAGAAAAGTTCGAGAATCACAGTTGTAACCAATGACAGCTCCAATCACATGTGCAGGAGTTCATCCACAAAGAGCAAACTCCCAACTTTACTTCAGGAGCATTATGGCCTGGCGAATGGGGAGGAAATAGCGACAGAGACAGGCAGGTGGTGTGGAAGGGGGCAGGGAGAATGAGAAAGCCTGTCTTGAGAGGTGAGGAAGACATGCCTTGTTGGGGATACAGTTGAGGAGAAGGGAGCAGAGAGGGAGACCCTTTTGAGTTTGCAGGGAGAGAAAGAGAAAGGGAGAAAAACGAGTGAATGGGAGATACTGTGAGGGTGGAAGAGAGCCAGCTGAGCTTGGGTAGAGTGATACCCTATTGAGTGGGAGGAGAAAAGGAAGGAGAAAGAGGGAGAGAACCTAATTGTGAGAATGCATCTCTGGTTCTGCTATGAGTAGAAGGGACAATTACTTTTGGAGCTTAGTGGCACCATGTAATAAAACAGCATGGGGGTTATTTTGGGGAAAGAGTGAAAACAGGCGCGAATAAGACACGCGAGTTTGCAAGTCTGGTTTTAGCCCGCAATTTTGGGGCGAATTGATGATTACAACATCACATTACAACAGTGACTACACTCCAAAAAAGTACTTCATTGGCTGTAAAGCACTTTGAGATGTCTGGTGTCGTGACAGGCGCTATATAAATGTAAGTCTTTCTTTCTTTAACATGATTTAAACATGCCTGGAGGACTTGACACAAGTGGTCACGGTAAGATCCCATCTCACAAACACACTGCTCAGTAACTGCATCCACCATCTAACTATACACCCTGACATTCACACAACTCACACTATTACATCCTTCACAGGCACTACTCACACCTCAGACACATCTCACAGCTCTTCAACCATGTGAGACATCATACACACAAAAATACACCTGCCAATACACTCATTCACAATCACCAATCTTTCTCTTCCAGGACAAGATAGCACAGAACAGGCACCAGCAGGACCTGACCGGGGGAAGAGAAGTGTGACTGCATGAGATCACTCCCCTTGAGTAGGCAGTGCTGGCCGTGATCGGGAGGGGAGCGGCAGACGCAGTGGCCACAGGCAGAGCAGGGAACATCTCGCCTAGTGGTATGTGGACACTCCAGCTTCCTTACATATCCACAACTATTCCTGATCCCTAATTCCCAAACCTATCCTCATATGGTCTCATCACACACATCCTCCTATATTGGCCACACGT
The DNA here is from genome assembly GCA_030390025.1 of Squalus acanthias. Lineage (NCBI taxonomy): Eukaryota > Metazoa > Chordata > Chondrichthyes > Squaliformes > Squalidae > Squalus > Squalus acanthias. The sequence goes on along the minus strand of CM059428.1, from coordinate 45,879,617 downwards.
GCTGCACCCTAACCCTTCTAGCTTTATCATTGCAGGCTCCCAAGAGCAAGATCCACCTTGCCCCCCAGAGGAAATGGAAGGGGAGGAAGAGCCACCTCGCCCCCCCCCCCCCACCCCGTCCCCCGGAGGAAGAGGAGGAGAGTGAGGAAGATGGCACTGCATCAATTGCTACCACTGTCTCAGACACCAGCTCAGAGACCAGCACCACGCGTAATTTAGAGACTAGTGTAGAAAACCGATCCTCACAGTGGGACGCACCGGGCACCAGTGACACCGGGTGGAAGGGACAGCATAGGTGCCATCTTGCTAGGGGGCAAGGTCACATACTAGTTCTGCTGTAGAGGAGTAGATGAGAAAAGAAAGAAAGACTTGCATTTACATAGCGCCTTTCACGATCACCGGACGTCTCAAAGCGCTTTACAGCCAATGAAGTACTTTTGGAGTGTAGTCACTGTTGTAATGTGGGAAACACGGCAGCTAATTTGCACACAGCAAGCTCCCACAAACATCAATGTGATAATGACCAGATAATCTGTTTTTGTTATGTTGATTGAGGGATAAATATTGTCCAGGACACCAGGGATAACTCCCCTGCTCTTCTTTGAAATAGTGCCATGGGATCTTTTACGTCCACCTGAGAGAGCAGACGGGGCCTCGGTTTAACATCTCTTCCGAAAGACGGTATCTCTGACATTGCAGCACTCCCTCAGCACTGCACTGGAGTGCCAGCCTAGATTTATGTGCTCAAGTCTCTGGAGTGGGACTTGAACCCACAGCCTTCTGACTTAGAGGCGAGTGTGCTGCCCACTGAGCCACAGCTGACACTCGATGAGGACCTTGCAAGGCAAAGCTTCAGAAGAAGGCTGATGGGTTTAACACAAACCAAATGCTTGGTGCAATGGACAGCCTGCCAGAAAGCTTAGGGGAATGGAGGAGTCCGCCTCCAGCTTGGCCCGTGGCTTTACGCAGAGCCTGGAACCCATCCTCTCCAGTGTGGAGAGGATGATCATTTCCATCCGGCGACCTGTGGAGCCCAACATCATGCAGCGTCTGATGAGTGAGGTCGCAGTTTCCAATGCAGTCATTGCGGCTTCCATGAAACGAAAAGGGCTTGCAGAATGTCTCAGCTGCCCAGAGATCTGTCATTCAGCAGATCACAGGGCTGGCTGAACAGAAGGCCCGAGGTAGTGGCGTGGGGACCATGGAGCAGGAACATACTGGCCTTTCTCCGGATGGCAGTATTCCTGCTCCCTCCCCTAGCACTCCACCATTGTCCTTGCAGTTGCCTGTCAGCCAGGCGGCCCAGATTGCTCAAGCCCATGCTGAGATGGTGCAGTCTGAGGTGGGGTCATCACGGCCCACAGCCTCTCGAGGGAGTCCCAGGAGGACATCTGAACTGCCCTCTTCAGAATCTCTGCAGCCATCCACCCATTTCGTAAAAGCACCAGAGTAGGCAAGAGCACTTACAGGATAGTGACTAAGGGTAAGCACTAGGGTGAATAGTGTAATATTTGTAAGTGCTGTTGGTTATGTCATGTTTTCATTGTTCGTGTTTGCCCTCGATAAAGAGTCAATATGGTAATTGTGTGGTGCTGCAATTGGTGGTCTTTTTTATTGTGTTGTTCATGGGGAAGGGATTGAAAGGATTGAGTGCAGATGGTGGACTTCTTGTTGGCTCCTCAGTCATGGAAGGTAAGGCATGTGGCAACAGTGCTCCGAAGTCTGATGGCGGAGGACGTCTCTCAAAAGCGGTCTTCAATTAGATGGCGGTGAGCATCCCTCCCAGGTGCAGGCTGTCTACCTGGAACCCGCTGATGCTCCCCCTGGTCCCCTTGTCTTCCTCCTCCTCCTCCTCAATCTTTTTTTTTTATTCGTTTGTGGGATCTGGGCTTCGCTGGCAGGGCCAGCATTTTATTGCCCATCCCTAGTTGCCCTTGAGAAGGTGGTGGTGAGCCGCCTGCTTGAACCGATGCAGTTCGTGTGGTGAAGGTACTTCCACAATGCTGTTAGGTAGGGAGTTCCAGGATTTTGACCCAGTGACGATGAAGGATCGGCGATATACTTCTAAGTCAGGATGGTGTGTGACTTGGAGGGGAACTTGGAGGTGGTGTTGTTCCCATGCGCCTGCTGCCCTTGTCCTTCTAGGTGGAAGAGGTCGTGGGTTTGGGAGGTGCTGCCGAAGAAGCCTTGGCGAGTTGCTGCAGTGCATCTTGTAGATGGTACACACTGCAGCCACGGTACGCCGGTGGTGGAGGGAGTGAATATTTAAGGTGGTGGATGGGGTGCCAATCAAGCGAGCTGCTTTGTCCTGGATGGTGTCGAGCTTCTCTTGAGTGTTGTTGGAGCTGCACTCATCCAGGCAAGTGGAGAGTATTCCATCACACTCCTTACTTGTGCCTTGTAGATGGTGGAAAGGCTTTGGGGAGTCAGGAGGTGAGACACTCGCCGCAGAATATCTAGCCTCTGACCTGCTCTTGTTGCCACAGTATTTATGTGGCTGGTCCAGTTAAGTTTCTGGTTAATGGTGACCCCCAGGATGTTGATAGTGGGGGATTTGGCGATGGTAATGCCATTGAATGTCAAGGGGAGGTGGTTAGACTCTCGCTTGTTGGAGATAGTCATTGCCTGGCAGTTGTGTGGTGCGAATGTTAATTGCCACTTATCAGCCCAAGCCTGAATGTCGTCCAGGTCTTGTTACATGCGGGCATGGACTGCTTCATTACCTGTGGAGTTGTGAATGGCGCTGAACACTGTGCAGTCATCAGCAAACATCCCCATTTTTGACCTTATGTTGGAGGGAAGGTCATTGATGAAGCAGCTGAAGATGGTTGGGCCTAGGACACTGCCCTGAGGAACTCCTGCAGCGATGTCCTGGGCTGTGATGATTGACCTTCAACCACCACCTCTTTGTGCTAGGTATGACTCCAGCCAGTGGAGTGTTTTCCCCCTGATTCCCATTGACTTCAGTTTTACTAGGGCTCCTTGATGCCAGACTCGGTCAAATGCTGCCTTGATGTCAAGGGCAGTCACTCTCACCTCACCTCTGGAATTCAGCTCCTTTGTCCATGTTTGGACCAAGGCTGTAATGTGGTCGGGAGCCAAGTGGTCTTGGCGGAACCCAAACTGGGCATCAGTGAGCAGGTGCCGCTTGGTAGCACTGTTGACGACATCTTCCATCACTTTGCTGATGATTGAGAGTAGACTGATGGGGCAGTAATTGGCCAGATTGGATTTGTCCTGCTTTTTGTGGACAGGACATACCTGGGCAGTTTTCCACATTGTCGGATAGATGCCAGTGTTGTAGCTGTACTGGAACAGCTTGGCTAGAGGCGCGGCTAGTTCTGGAGCACAAGTCTTCCGCACGATAGCCGGGATGTTGTCAGGGCCCATAGCCTTAGCTGTATCCAGTGCGCTCAGCTGTTTCTTGATATCACGTGGAGTGAATCGAATTGGCTGAAGACTGGCTTCTGTGATGGTGGGGACCTCGGGAGTAGGCCGATATGGACCATCCACTCGGCATTTCTGGCTGAAGTTGGTTGCAAATGCTTCAGCCTTGTCTTTTGCACTCAAATGCTGGGCTCCACCTTCATTGAGGATGGGGATATTCATGGAGCCTTCTCCTCCCGTTAGTTGTTTAATGGTCCACCACCATTCACGACTGGATGTGGCAGGACTGCAGAGCTTTGATCTGATCTGTTGATTGTGGGATCGATTAGTCCTGCCTATAGCATGCTCCTTCCGCTTTTTAGCATGCATGTAGTGCTGTGTTGCAGCTTCCCCAGGTTGGCATCTCATTTTTAGGTACGCCTGGTGCTGCTCCTGGCATGCTCTTCTACACTCATTGTTGAACCAGGGTTGGTCCCCTGGCTTGGTGGTAATGGTAGAGTGAGGGATATGCCGGGCCATGAGGTTACAGATTGTGGTGGAATACAATTCTGGTGCTGCTAATGGCCCACAGCGTCTCTTGGATGCCCAGTTTTGAGCTGCTGGATCTGTTCTGAATCTATCCCATCCTCTTCTTCCTCCTGAGCTTGACCCTCTGGCACAATTGCTGGTGGTAATGGCAGGTCGCTCATGATTACCAGGTTGTGGAGCATGCAGAAAGTCAGAATGAATCTGGAACCCATTTGCCCTCCTGTAACTCCTGTCCCTCTCTCCTGCAGCAGCTGGTGCTGCACTGCCTGGCCTCATCTCCTGTAGGAAACGTGGCAGCCAATTTGCACACAGCAAGCGCCCACAAACAGCAATGTGATAATGACCAGATCATCTGTTTTTGTTATGTTGATTAAGGGATAAATATTGGCCAGGACACCGGGGATAATTCCCCTGCTCTTTTTTGAAATAGTGCCATGGGATCTTTTACATCCACCTGAGAGGGCAGATAGGGCCTCGGTTTAACACCTCATCTGAATGACGGCACCTCCGACAGTGCAGCACTCCCTCAGACAGCCTAGATTTCTATGCTCAAGCCCCTAGGGTAGGACTTGAACCCACAACCTTCTGACTCAGAGGCGAGAGTGCTACCCACTGAGCCACAGCTGACACTAGAAGACTGAGAGGTAATCTCATTGAAACATATAAGATTCTGAGGGGATTGACAGGGTAGATGCTGAGAGGTTGTTTCCCCTGGCTGGAGAGTCTAGAACTAGGGGGCATAGTCTCAGGATAAGGGGTCGGCCATTTAAGACTGAGATGGGGAACTTCTTCACTCAGAGGGTTGTGAATCTTTGGAATTCTCTGCCCCAGAGGGCTGTGGATGCTCAGTCATTGAGCATATTCAAGACAGAGGTCGATAGATTTTTGGACTCTAGGGGAATCAAGGGATATGGGGATCAGGCGGGAAAGTGGAGTTGAGGTCAAAGATCAGCCATGATCTTATTGAATGGCGGAGCAGGCTCGAAGGGCTCTATGGCCTACTCCTGCTCCTAGTTCTTATGTTCTTATCCTGGATATATCCTGGAAAGGAGTGTGATTCCAGCATTTCATTGACTTGTAAGTACCTTTTACACCAGCTTTAGCGATTCTAAATAACTCGGCTCTATCAACAGGTACAAATCAAAACACAAGCATTTTTTAATGGATTTAATGTTCGCCAAAAAACTGATTTAGGCAAATTGGCAATCAAAAACTGCAATCCTTTTTTGTTTCATAGATCAGACAAACTGGGGAGAAGGGATGTTTGAAAAAAATAACTCATAATATTAAAAGTCCTCCACAATTCACAAAAGCTCAGTTTTGTGACAATTAACAATATCTTACTTATGGTGCGGACTCATTTTCAGATGCTCCCAGTTGAATCCTGAACTTGGTCTGACATTCGATCTACTATTCAGCTCTCTTTGCCCTATTTCAAATAACACCAATAGCTTCCCTTCCTGTCATTTAACCCTAATGTGGCTTTTATGCACTCACTACCCTGCTAACCATAGTATTACCATACAGAAGTGAAATGTCTGATCCCAGATTGACTTTGGAGTAAATGTCATGATCCAGCATACCTGGCAGGAATTCAGGTGTGCAGGTTGGCACGCCCGATTTGCAGCATGGACAATATTTCATCCATTATCATGCAGGTTGCAAAGTGGACATGCTGAGTTTTGCACCCAAATTCCCAATATTATTCCATCAGTGCTGCATCGTGAAATTTTTCCTTATTCCTTATTCCTAATGTACTGTGGGGCAAATTCAACCAGGTTGTGTTCCTAGAACAGCCTTGCTAGATGGAAGCACAGCTCAGAGAATCAGGGCTATAGTGTTTTAGCCCTGTCTCCGCTTCGTGCCCTGTCTATAGCAAGATCCCACTTGGGGAGCGCAACCTGTCTGAATTTTATCTTCTCATTCTGCTGTTAAAGGAAGGTGAGTGCAGCAATGGAAAGAGGACAAAATAAAGTACAAAACTGACAAGGGAAATAATGCTTTCCTTCTGTGCAGATAAATATTGGCCTCCTTTATCGGGAATGAATTATCAAGGTGGGTTAATGCCTGTGACCCCAATAAGTTTTCAATGTCATCCATACTACTCTGGGATTTAGTCTGGGAAGAGTCATCCCTGGGCCCAAGGCCCGAGCTACTCTCACATCAATGGCAGAGGCCTCTGAGCAGCTTGCCTGCCTGTCATTATAGCTGCAAGATTGGTGAAAATATTATAAAATATAAACTCACCGTCAAAAGAAAACAAATGACATGGGAACCATATACCGACTCATACACTCTTAATAATGTCCTAGCCAATATTAATCCCTCAATCAACATCTAAAACAGATGATCTGGTCATTATCACATTGCTGTTTGTGGGAGCTTGCTGTGCGCAAATTGGCTGCTGTTTCTCCTACATTACAACAGTGACTACAATTCAAAAAGTACTTCACTGGCTGCAAAGCTCTTTGGGATGTCCGGTGGTCGTGAAAGGCACAATATAAATGCAAGTCTTTCTTTTCTTTTTAAACGCCAAAGAGTATAGGCCCAAAATATTCAATCTCTCCTCATAGGACAACCCTCTCATCCCAGGGATCAATCTAGTGAACCTTCGCTGCACCGCTTCTAAGGCAAGTATATCCTTTCTCAGATAAGGGGACCAAAACTGTGCACAGTACTCCAGGTGTGGTCTCACCAAAGCCCTGTACAATTGTAGCAAGACTTCCTTACTCTTGTACTCCAACCCCCTTGCAATAAAGGCCAACATTCCATTTGCCTTCCTAATTGCTTGCTGTACCTGTATGCTAACTTTCTGTGTTTCCTGTACAAGGACACCTAAATCTCTCTGAACACCAACATTTAATAGTTTCTCACCATTTAAAAAATATTCTGTTTCTGAGCAGTACCATAAATCAGGGGATGTCCAGACCTCAGCCTGTGGGCCACATGTGTACCATGGAGCCTCAGGGGGGCACATTTAGGGGGAGAAATTCGGTATCGCCCCTATTTGGGGCGCAATTATCGGCCGGGCGCAAAGTTTAGCACCTGGCGCTAATTATCGCCTCCGACTGCAAACTTGGCTTTTATCGCCCCTGGAGGTGATTGGAGTGCTAAATCAGGTGCTGCACACCTGTCTTAAGGCGCAAAGGCCGAGGAGCGAGGCGCTACCTCAGAGCGCGGGCGCAGCGCAGGTGATGTCAGTTAGCAATGGAACACAGACACACTGGCGCCGGCCAGTTCTTAAAGGGGAGGGTTGATCTTGCTTTCTAGCCACACCCTGCTCATTGCAGCCTTGAATCTCGGTCTGGAGAGACCTGTGACTACATTTTCCAGCCAAGGACTATGGAGAGGGTGAGAGAACGAGCTCAGCGCTTCAGCAAGCGGGCTTTGGAGGCTCTGGTTAGCGCGATGGAGCGCTGAAGATCTATACTCTTCCCTGAGAGTGGCAGGAGGCCTTTGCCGCGCGACTACAGAAGAGTGTGGAGGGAGGTGGCTCAGCACGTCTCCTCCAGGAGCAAGGTGACCAGGACCCATACACAATGTCGCAAAAAGTTCAACGACCTCACTCGGGTCGTCAGGTTGAGTGGCTTTTTTTCAATACCTCTCCATCCCTCCATTTCAACCTCACTCTATGGCCAGAGGGTCTTAAAACCCCAATGCCCAACACTCATCCAACACCTATGGCCCTCTCATGAAACACACATGCACATTCCACACCTTGCATACAGTAAGGGCTATTCAACTATGGGAGGCACATCAGGCAAGACCATGGCTGCATACATTAAGGGCTATTCAATTATGGGAGGCACATCATGGCTGTATATTTACTCAGATGCTGTCCTTTTTCTTTCAGGCCAAGCTATCTCATAACAAGAGACAGCAGCAACGGACAGGTGGAGGGCCGCCTCAGCTGCAACCCCTCAGCGATCTTGAGGCGCGCGTCCACAGGATTGTGGCAAGCCAGGTGATCGGTCCTGTCGCCCCTGGAGAGGTCGACCCCGTTCGGGACAGCAATGGTAAGGTCATCAGCTTTCTCTCCTCTCTCATTCCACTTGTCCCTCACAACACCAGCCTTTGACACTTTCAATCCAACTTACTAAATCACTCCACTCCTTCCTCCCTTACTGCCCCCCTGTCCTGACGCTAAAGCCACTCTTGTACCTCCCTGCTTTCAGATGGTGATTCACCAGCTGAGGAGATGGGCCCTCAAGCTGCCAGTGGGAGCGAAGCTGCAGGCAAGGAGGAAGAGGAAGCCGGAGCATCAGCGCCACCCTCTCCTGAGGAAGCCCATGCCCACACTGGGACCACGTCTTCCCTGGAGGGCAGCAGGAGGGAAGGGTCTGATGAGGGTGAAGCTCCGGAACCCAGCGGGCTGCAGCAATGCGATGTGGCTAGGGAAGCTCGGGAGCCTTCTCCCCAGAGGGAGAGTAGGCCAGCAAGTCCTGCTGCACTGGACGCAGAGGAGGAGTGGCTCGTCGCTGAAATGAACACCCAGGCGGTGGACATGCACACTCAGCTCATGGGTGCAGTGGGAAGGGTGCCCGAATGCATTGATGCACTGGCAAGGAGTGTGGAGCACTACGCTGTAGCACAGGCGGATGCCACGCAAATGCTTAGTGCTGCAATTCAGTCACTGGCTGCCGTGATCCAATCTCAGACTGGTCTCATGCAGACTCAGATTGAGGCTACGCAAGCACTGACTGCTGCCATTGTCGCTGGTTCGCACACATTTCCCCGGGGCTCTCACCGCGTCGCAGCAGGCCAGCAATCTGTGCTCCAGCAGATTGCTCCGGATGCTGAGGTGCTGCCCCGTGGGAGTGCCAGTGTGTCGGTCGAGCAGGGAGTTGCTGTCCTCTCTCAAGATGACAGCATTCCTGCTGCCACCACTGTCACTTCCCCATTGCACTTGCCACCGCCTGTAGCCCAGACTGCTGCTGCCCATGCAGAGTTGGTGCAGTCTGCAGCCGGGGCCTCCAGGCCCAGAGCTGGTTGAGGCCGTCCTTCAAGGGCATCTGTAGTCTCAGGTTCTGACAATCAGCAGCCTTCCACCAGCCTTGCTGCAGCCACTGGGGCCCCATTACGGAGGAGCAGTAGGGTGGGAAGGGGGGAAGTGTGCAAGGGAAGGAGATCACCCTCGAAGGGCAAAAAGTAGGAGGTGTGACAAAATGTTGGGACTTTTTTTATTAAAGGCCGAGGTTCATGTTCAAACTTTTGTTTAGTGTTTTGGACATTATCTCCAGGTTGTGAGAACCAGTTATGTTAATTAATTATTTTTTGTGTTTGTTTCTATTAGTTTGTCATGAAGAAATGACACACACAGAGTTTGTAAAATAAAAAAAATTTTGTATTCAAAATGTACAGGTTTGGCCTTTGGAATCATTGCTGCCTTGGCCGGCTATAGGGGTTGCGGGTTGCTTTCATTCATGTTGTTCTCCATGCCAGAAGCCATTTCCTCAGTAGGGGCCTAGAAGCGGCTTGTTATCAGTCGTTGACGGACGGCCCTTGCAGTTTCAACATTGTGGGCCTCCCTCCCGCCTTGCTGCTGCTGCTGATCATCCTCCTCCTCTTCCTCCTCCTCCGGTGGTGCTCTAAGGCCTGGTGGCATTGGCTGGGTCCTGAGGATTGCCAGGTTATGAAGCATGCAGCACACAACTATGAAGAGGGTGACTCGCTCAGGTGAGTACTGCAGGGCTCCTCCTGAGTGGTCCAGACAGCAGAACCGTTGCTTGAGCACGCCGATTGTGTGCTCAACGATGTTCCTGGTGGCGAGATGGCTCTTATTGTACCGCAGCTCAGCAGGGGTGTTGGGGTTACGGAGCGGTGTCATCAGCCAGGTGCACAGTGGATAACCCTTGTCCCTGAGGAGCCAACCACTTGGCTGATGCGGTGCCTGGAAAAGTTCTGGCACACCAGTCTGGCACAGGATGAAAGCATCGTGGCTGCTGCCAGGATAGCGGGCATTGACAGCGAGTATCAGCTGTCTGTGGTCACAGACCAACTGGACGTTTAAGGAGTGGAACTCCTTGCGGTTTCGGAAAACCTCTGCATTCTCATGCGGTGCCCGCAATGTCACATGCATGTAGTCAATGGCACCCTGCACCATGGGGAAGCCCGCTATCCTCGCAAAGCCCAATGCGCGTTCATGCTGTTTGGCCTGGGTCATCGGGAAAGAGATGTACTGGCGTCTCCTTTTATAGAGGGCATTTGTGACCTAACCGATACAGCAATGGACCCCGAACTGGGAGATATTGGCGATGTCCCCAGTAGCTGCTTGAAAGGAGCCGGTGGCATAAAAATTCAGAGCCACTGTGACCTTCGCTGCCACCAACAGAGATGTCCTGGTCCTCAGTTGAGGCTGCAGATCTGGCTGCAGCAGGTGGCAGAGCTCAGTGACAACCTCCTTGCTGAAGCGCAGCCTGCACAAACACTGCTCCTCAGACAAATTAATGTAGGAGAATTGTTCCCGGAATACCCTGGGAGGGTAAGGTCTCCTGTGCAGAGGCCTGTTGGCCCTCCTCCCTCTGGCCATGATTGTCACTCTCTCTCTGCGTCTCTGATGCCTCCGATTCTGCAGGCGCATGACGACGCCCCGAATCAGTGCAGCCCCCAAAGTCTCTTGACAATCGAAGTAATGAAGGTCAAATCCAAAAGTACCTGCAAAGTGATGCTCAGTAGCCAAAACTACATCACACAGCATTGACTCTATGCAGAAGTCTCTCTATCTCTCTCTAAGAATCTCTGTCTCTGTCAGAATGAGTGGTGCAAAAATGTCTACCACAGAAAAAGCCAGGAAGAGCGCACCTTTAAATAGTGCCTTTCACTTTCCAAAGCACTTCACAATCTGTCCATGATAGCATTGGTAGCAGTGACAAGGCACAGTCCATGTGGAGACGAAGTCCCGTCTTCACACCAAGGCCATCCTCCATCATGTTGTGTGGCACTACCACCGTGCTAAATGGGATAGATTCAGAACAGATCCAGCAGCTCAAAACTGGGTATCCATGAGGCACTATGGGCCATCAGCAGCAGCAGAATTGTATTCCACCACAATCTGTAACCTCATGGCTCGGCATATTCCTCACTCTACCATTACCATTAAGCCAGGGGACCAACCCTGGTTCAATGAGGAATGCAGAAGAGCATGCCAGGAGCAGCACCAGGCGTACCTAAAAATGAGGTGCCAACCTGGGGAAGCTGTAACACAGGACTAGTGTCATAGAGTCGTAGGGCTGGATTTTACCAACCCTGAGGAGGCGGGTTTGGAGACGGGACTGCCGGGAAAATCAAAATGAATGGGAGCGGGTCCCCAACCCGCTTCCAACCCGCCTCCAAACAATCTTCCCGGGAGTCGGGTCCCCGATTTGCACAGGGATCCGACTCCTAGTGGCGGGAAGAGCATTATAGCCACTTAACTGCCTTTTAGCAGGTAGTTAACAGGCAGTTAAGAGGCTTTTTCCCATTTTGCGACTTCTGCTGCAGGTTTCCCAATGTCGGGGAACCCCGCCAGGGTAAGTGAGGCGTGCTGTGGGTCTGTTGTAATGTTTGTGTATAGATGACAGTTGCAGAAGTGGTGTGAAGGATGCAATTGGACACTGCAGAGTTGCAAAGGTAAGGAAATGTTGGGAAAGTCATTTTTAATGTGTTTAGATTTTTCTGTAGGTGACAAGCTTTGAAGTGTTTGTGTGGCCTCACCTCATTGGGAGAAGTGACAGATCGCTTCTCTACCCTCACCTGCAGTTGCCATCTGTTTTATCCTTAGGAGAGAGTCATTGGAGAGCCTGGGGGAAAAATTCAGTTGGTTACGCCTCCAGTTAGCGCCTTAAGAGGGCACTAATGGGGCGCAAAGCATCTAGCACCCGGGCGCGGCGATGTTTGCGCCGCTCACGAAATTAACTAGACATTTTGCGGCGGTGCTAAACACTACCGCCACGATCTCCTGTGCCGGCAGATTGTGACGTCAGTCGAGTGCGCAACGCCCCGGTATCGCCCCGGAGCGGATATTGAGTGGCGCCCCCTGCCTTACCGCCTACCGCTAGCAACGACAGGTTAAGGGGAGCGTTTTGCAGTCAGGAAGGGACTGGGGGAGCGCTATTTAAAGGCGACCGCTTCCTGCCTTTTAATTTTTGGTGACATTTTTGAACCACGCATTCTGAGAGAGAGAGAGAGAGACTTCTGGAGAGATTCAACGTGGTGAGAAGGAGTTTTTGGTACTGAGCAGGTTCATTTTGATTTGCCCTTCCTTGTATCGATTTAGAAGAGACTGTGGGGGCTGCACTCTGAGCTCTTTCCCTGGTACTCTCCATTGTTCTTTCCAGCAGATTTGATGTACAGGTCTCTCCAGGCCGAGATTCAAGGCTGCAATGTGCAGGATGTGGATGGAAAGCAAGATCAACCCTCCCCTTTAAGAACTGGCCCGAGCCATTGTGTGTGTTTTCCATTGCTGACTGACATCACATGAGCTTCGCCAGCGCTCTGAGGTAGCGCCTCGCTCCTCGGCCTTTGCGCCTTAAGACAGGTGTGAAGCGCCTGATTTAGCGCTCCAATCACCTCCAGGGGCGATAAAAGTCATGCAGTCGGCGGCGATAATTAGCGCCAGGCGCTAATCTTTGCGCCTGGCCAATAATTGCGCCCCAAATGGGGCGATACTGAATTTCTCCCCCCCTGGGTACAAGGGCTCATCTTTGTACAGTGATTGTTAGTGTTTGACATCACCTCATTGCTGTCAAACACTGTCAAATCATCTGTCAAAAATAGATGGTTCATGTCCCTTTAAGAAAACCGGCAGATGAAGTGTCATCAACTGACGTCATCTGACACCGGCTTTCTCTTAATTGGCCAGCAAGCCCGCAGGGCGGGCTTAACAAGGCCAATCAGGGGAAAATAGCATCTGTGCGTCGGACATCGCTGGGGCTGGGATTAGAACCCGGAAGGCAGCAGTCCCGCCCCCAACTCGTCTCAGTAAGTAAAATCCAGCCCCAAGAGTCATAAGGGTAAAAATTCAGTTGGTTGCGCCTCCCGTTAGCGCCTTAAGAGGGCGCTAATGGGGCGCAAAGCCGCTAACGCCCGGGCGCAGCGATGTTTGCGCCGCTCGGGAACTTAACTAGAGATTGTGCGGCGGCGCTAAAACTTACCGCTGCGACCACCTGCGCGCGCAGATTGTGACGTCATTCCATGGTGCAACGCCCTTGTGGCGCCCCGGAGCGGAAATTGAGTGGCGCCCCCTGCCTTACCGCCTGGCGCATCCAACGACCAGAAGACTGGAACGCTATCAATCGCTGTGGGGCTGGGGGGGGCGCTATTTAAAGGGGGCCTCTTCCTGTCTTTTATTGTTGGTGGCATTTTTGAACTACGCATTCTGAGAGAGAGAGGGAGAGACTTCTGGAGAGATTCAACGTTGTGTGAAAGAGTATTGGGTACTGAGCAGCACTTTGCGGGTTCATTTTGATTTGCCATTCCTTGTATCGATTTAGCAGAGACTGTGGGAGCTGCACTCTGAGCTCTTTGCCTGGTACTCTCCATTGTTCTTTCCAGCACATTTGATGTGCAAGTCTCTCCAGGCCGAGATTCAAGGCTGCAATGAACAGGATGTGGATGGAAAGCAAGATTAACCATCCCCTTTAAGAACTGGCCCGTGCCATTGTGTGTGTGTTCCATTGCTGACTGACATTACATGAGCTTCGCCAGCGCTCTGAGGTAGCGCCTCACTCCTTGGCCTTTGCGCCTTAAGACAGGTGTGCAGCGCCTGATTTAGCGCTCCACTCACCTCCCGGGACGGTAAAAGTGAAGTTTCCAGTCAGTGCCGATAATTAGCGCCAGGCGCTAATATTTGCGTCCAGACGATATTTGCGCCCCAAATGGGGCGCGACCTAATTTTTACCCCATAGAGTCATAACGGCACAGAAGGAGGCCATTCAGCCCATCGAGTCCATGGCGGCACTCTGTAGAGCAATGCAGTCAGTCCCATTCCCCCGCTCTATCCCCGTAGCCCTGCAAGTTTATTTCCCTCAAGTGCCTATCCAGTCTCCCCTTGAAAACATTGAGTGTCTCCGCTTCCACCACTTCTGTCGGCAGCAACTTCCAGGTCATCACCACTCGCTGTGTAAAAAAGTTTTTCCTCACGTCCTCCCTGTATCTCTTGCCCAAAATCTTAAATCTGTGTCCCCTAGTCCTTGTACCATCAACTAGTGGTAACAGCCTTTCCCCATCTAGCCTATCCAAACCCATCATAATCTTGTACACCTCTATCAAATCACCCCTCAACCTCCTTTGCTCCAATGAAAACAAATCCAGCTTCTCCAACCTGTCCTTGTAGCTAAGATCCCCCATCCCCGGGACCATTCTGGTAAATCTCCTCTGCACCCTCTCAAGGGCCTTCACATCCTTCCTAAAGTGTGGTGACCAGAACTGGACGCAATACTCCAGTTGTGGCCTAACCAGCGCTTTATAAAGGTTCTGATGTGGAGCTCCGAAAGCTTGTAAAATTAAATAAATCTGTTGGACTATAACCTGGTGTTGTGCGACTTCTCATTTTTATAAAGGTTCAGCATAACTTCTCTACTTTTGTACTCAATACCTCTATTTATGAATCCAAGATCCTATATGCTTTGTTAACCACTCTCTCAGTATGTCCTGCCACCTTCAGGGACCTATGCACATTAACTCCCAGGTCCCTCTGTCCCTGCACACTCTTTAAAACTATGCCATTAAGTGTATATTGCCTCTCCCTGTTCCTTCTGCTAAAATGCATCACTTCAAACTTCTCTGTATTAAATTCCATCTGCCACTTGTCTGCCCATTCTGCTAGCCTTTCTATGTCCTGTTGCAGTCGATTGATATCATCATCACTGTTTGCCACACCCCCAAGTTTGGTGTCATTGGCAAATTTAGAAATTCTACTCTGTATTCCAATATCCAGGTCATTTATATATATCAAAAAAAGCAGTGGCCCCAGCACTGACCCTTGGGGAACACCACTGTCTACCATCCTCCAGTCAGAAAACAGCTATTTACCACAACTCGCTGTTTTCTGTCCTTAAGCTAATTCCTTATCCAAGCTGCTACTGACCCACCTATTCCATGAGCCTCAATTTTGTTAACCAGCCTTCTATGTGGTACTTTGTCAAACGCCTTCTGTAAATCCATGTAGACAACATCCATTGCATTCCCTTCATCATTCCTCTCTGTTACTTCATCAAAAAATTCAATTAGATTAGTCAAACACGATCTTCCTTTTACAAACCCATGTTGGCTCTCCTTAATTAGCTTAAACCTCTCCAAATGCCCGTTAATCTTTTCCTTGATTATTGTTTCTAAAACTTTACCCACCACTGATGTTAAACTGACCGGCCTGTAGTTGCTAGGATTGTCCTTACACCCTTTCTTGAACAATGGTGTCACATTTGCCACTTTCCAATCCTCAGCCACCTCCCCCGCATCTAGGGAAGATTGGAAAATTATGGCAAGCCCTTCCGCTATCTCCTCCCGCAATTCCCTTAGCAACCTGGGATGCAAGTCATCTGGACCAGGCGAGTTGTCCACTCTAAGCATACCCAGCCTTTCTAGTACATCCTGTCTATCAATTTTCACCCCTTCCATTGCTTCTACCTTTTCCACTTCTACCGATATTTTGTCAGCATCCACCTCCTTAGTAAACACCGATACAAAGTACTCATTGAGTATTCTAGCCTTGCCCTGCGCCCCTAAGCATATATCATCTTCTTTGTATCTAATAGGCCCCACCCCGCCTCTTACTACCCGCTTACTGTTTACATGCCGGTAGAAGATTTTTGGGTTCCCTTTTATGTTAACCGCCATTCTACTCTCATATTCTCTCTTTGCCAATCTTATTTTCATCTTCACATCCCCTCTCAACTTATTGTATTTGGACTACATGCATGCTAAACAGCAGAAAGAGCATGCTATAGACAGAGCTAAGCGAGCCCACAATCAACGGATCAGATCAAAGCTCTGCAGCCCTGCCACATCCAGTCGTGAATGGTGGTGGACAATTAAACAACTAACAGGAGGAAGAGGCTCCATGAATATCCCCATCCTCAATGATGGCGGAGCCCAGTACGTGAGTGCAAAAGACAAGGCTGAAGCATTTGCAACCATCTTCAGCCAGAAGTTCCGAGTGGATGGTTCATATTGGCCTCCTCCTGAGGTCCCCACCATCATAGAAGCCAGTCTTCAGCCAATTCAATTCACTCCACGTGATATCAAGAAACAGCTGAGTGCACTGGATACAGCAAAGGCTATGGGCCCCTACAACATCCCGGCTGTCGTGCTGAAGACTTGCGCTCCAGAACTAGCCGTGCCTCTAGCCAAGCTGTTCCAGTACATCTACAACACTGGCATCTGCCTGACAAAGTGGAAAACTGCCCAGGTATGTTCTTTCCACAAAAAGCAGGACAAATCCAATCCGGCCAATTACCGTTCCATCAGTCTACTCACAATCATCAGCAAAGTGATGGAAGGTGTCATCGACAGTGCTATCAAGTGGCACTTACTCACCAATAACCTGCTCACTGATGCTCAGTTTGGGTTCCGCCAGGACCACTCAGCTCCAGACCTCATTACAGCCTTGATCCAAACATGGACAAAAGAGTTGAATTCCAGAGGTGAGCTGAGAATTCAGATATCAAGGCAGCATTTGACCAAGTGTGGCACAAAGGAGCCCGAGTAAAATTGAAGTCAATGGGAATCGGGGAAAACTCTCCACTGGCTGGAGTCATACCTAGCACAAAGGAAGATGGTTGTGGTTGTTGAAGTTCAATCATCTCAGCCCCAGGACATCGCTGCAGGAGTCCCTCAGGGCAGTGTCCTAGGCCCAACCATCTTCAGCTGCTTCATCAATGATCTTCCCTCCATCATAAGGTCAGAAATGGGGATGTTAGCTGATGACTGCACAGTGTTCAGTTCCATTCGCAACTCCTCAGATAATGAAGCAGTCCATTCCCGCATGCAGCAAGACCTGGACGACATTCAGGCTTGGGCTGATAAGTGGCGAGTAACATTCGCACCACACAACTGCCAGGCAATGACTATCTCCAACAAGCGAGAGTCTAATCACCTCCCCTTCACATTCAACAGCATTACCATCGCCGAATCCCCCACCATCAACATCCTGGGGGTCACCATTGACCAGAAACTTAACTGGACCAGCCACATAAATATTGTGGCAACAAGAACAGGTCAGAAGCTCCTGACTACCCAAAGCCTTTCCACTATCTACAGGGCACAAGTCAGAGTGTGATGGAATACTCTCCACTTGCTTGGATGAGTGCAGCTCCAACAACACTCAAGAAGCTCAACACCATCCAGGACAAAGCAGCCCGCTTGATTGGCACCCCATCCACCACCTTAAACATTCACTCCCTCCACCACTGGCGTACCGTGGCTGCAGTGTGTACCATATACAAGATGCACTGCAGCAACTCGCCAAGGCTTCTTTGCCAGCACCCCCCAAACCCGCGACCTCTACTACCTAGAAGGACAAGGGCAGCAGGCGCATGGAAACACCACCACCTCCAAATTCCCCTCCAAGTCACACACCATCCTGACTTGGAAATATATCGTCGATCCTTCATCGTCGCTGGGTCAAAATCATGGAACTCCCTCCCTAACAGCACTATGGGAGTACCTTCACCACACGGACTGCAGCGGTTGAAGAAGCTGGCTCACCACCACCTTCTCAAGGGCAATTCGGGATGGGCAATAAATGCTGGCCTTGCCAGCGACGCCCACGTCCCAGGAACAAATAATAAAAAAAAGCAATCAGTGAACTAATTTTGAAGTTTAATCACTGTGCAACGTAGGGAAATGTGGCAGCCAAGGTGCCACAAACAGCAATGGGATAAATAACTAGATAAACTGTTTTAATGATGTTGGTTGAGGAATTAATGTTGGCTAGAACATCAGGAGAACTCCCCTGAGTGGGCAGATGGGGCCTCAGTTTAATGTTTTATCTGAAAGACGGCTCCTCTGACTGTAAATCACTCCTCAGTACTGCTCTGGATTGTCAGCCTAGATTATGTGTTTATAAGTGGGGCTTGAGCTCACAACCTTTTGGATCAGGAGTGAGAGTGCAACACTAAGGCACGGCTGACACCTGAGTCTAGGTATAGTCTGCTTACCTCCATGATCTCCTCCAGTCCTATGTCCCTGCACATGCTCAACACTCCTCCAAAATTTACTTACTTCTCATTCCCAGCTACCTATATTCTGCACCCTTTTTTGCCACACATCATCCATCTTCCCCCACCTTCTGGAAAAGATTCCTGCAGTGGATTGGTACTTGGGACTACGATGTGGTGGCCATTACGGAGACATGGTTAGAACAGGGACAGGAATGGTTGTTGGAAGTTCCGGGGTATAGATGTTTCAGTAAGAGTAGGGAAGGTGGTAAGAAAGGTGGAGGAGTAGCATTGTTAATCAAGGATAGTTTAACAGCGGCAGAAAGGCAGTTCGAGGGGGATCTGCCATCTGAGGTAATATGGGCTGAAGTTAGAAATAGGAAAGGAGCGGTCACATTGTTAGGAGTTTTCTACAGGCCCCCAAATAGTAATAGAGATGTGGAGGAAGAAATTGCAAAGCAGATTATGAATAGGTGTGGAGGTCACAGAGTAGTTGTCATGGGTGACTTCAACTTTCCAAATATTGATTGGAACCTTTATAGGTCAAACAGTTCGGATGGGATAGTTTTTACACAGTGTGTGCAGGAGGGTTTCCTGACACAATATGTGGATAGGCCGTCAAGAGGTGGGGCCACGTTGGATTTGGTACTGGGTAATGAACCGGGCCAAGTGTTCGATTTGCATGTGGGAGAGCACTTTGGAGATGGCGACCACAATTCGGTGACTTTCACTATTGCAATGGAGAGGGATAGGGCCATACGGCAGGGCAGGGTTTATAATTGGGGGAGGGGTAATTATGATGCGATTAGGCAAGAATTAGGGAGCATAAGATGGGAACAGAAACTATCAGGGAAAGGCACAAACGAAAAGTGGAGCTTTTTCATGGAGCAATTACTGCGTGTCCTTGATAGGTATGTCCCTGTCAGGCAGGGAGGAAATGGCTGAGTGAGAGAACCATGGTTCACAAAAGAGGTTGAATGTCTAGTCAAGAGGAAAAAGGAAGCGTATGTAAGGATGAGAAAACAAGGTTCAGTTGGGTCGATTGAGGGGTACAAGGTAGCAAGGAATGAGCTAAAAAAAGAGCTTAGGAGAGCTAGGAGGGGGCATGAGAAGTCCTTGGCAGGTCGGATCAAGGAAAACCCCAAGGCTTTTTACTCTTATGTGAGAAATAAAAGAATGACCAGGGTGAGGGTTGGGCCGGTCAAGGACAGTAGTGGGAACTTGTGCATGGAGTCAGAAGAGATAGGAGAGGTGATGAATGAATACTTTTCGTCAGTGTTCACCGAGGAGAGGGGCCATGTTTTTGAGGATGAGAGTGTGATAAAGGTGGATAGGCTGGAGGAGGTAGATGTTCTGAGGGAAGATGTTTTAGCAATTTTGAAGAACCTGAGGGTCGATAAGTCCCCTGGGCCAGATGGGATATATCCTAGGATTCTTTGGGAGGCAAGGGAGGAGATTGCAGAGCCTTTGGCTTTGATCTTTGGGTCCTCACTGTCCACGGGGATGGTGCCAGAGGACTGGAGAGTGGTGAATGTTGTTCCTCTCTTCAAGAAAGGAAATAGGAATGACCCTGGTAATTATAGGCCGGTTAGTCTTACTTCGGTGGTTGGTAAGATAATGGAAAAGGTCCTGAGGGATAGGATTTATGACCATTTGGAAAGAGGCAACTTAATCAGGGATAGTCAACACGGATTCGTGAAGGGTAAGTCTTGCCTAACAAATTTGATTGAATTCTTTGAGGAGGTAACTAAGTGTGTAGATGAAGGTAGAGCAGTTGATGTCGTATACATGGATTTTAGTAAGGCGTTTGATAAGGTTCCCCATGGTCGGCTCATGAAGAAAGTAAGGAGTTGTGGGATAGAGGGAAATTTGGCCGATTGGATAAGTAACTGGCTATCTCATAGAAAATTGAGAGGTCGCACAACACCAGGTTATAGTCCAACAGTTTTATTTGAAATCACAAGCTTTCGGAGCTATCGCTCCTT
Organism: Squalus acanthias; assembly: GCA_030390025.1. Taxonomy (NCBI): domain Eukaryota; kingdom Metazoa; phylum Chordata; class Chondrichthyes; order Squaliformes; family Squalidae; genus Squalus; species Squalus acanthias. Next base: position 45,859,582 of record CM059428.1, on the reverse strand, counting down.
CCTCATATCTCATAGAAGGCAGAGGGTGGTGGTGGATGGAAAATTTTCGGACTGGAGACCAGTTACCAGCGGTGTGCCACAGGGGTCGGTGCTGGGTCCTCTGCTGTTTGTGATTTTTATCAATGACTTGGAGGAGGGGACTGAAGGGTGGATCAGTAAATTTGCTGATGACACCAAGATTGGTGGAGTAGTGGATGAGGTGGAGGGCTGTTGTAGGCTGCAAAGAGACATTGATAGGATGCAGAGCTGGGCCGAAAAATGGCAGATGGAATTTAACCCTGATAAGTGCGAGGTGATTCATTTTGGTAGGGCAAATTTGAATAAGGATTACAGGGTCAACGGCAGGGTTCTGAGGAACGTGGAGGAACAGAGGGATCTGGGGGTTCATATCCACAGATCTCTGAAGGTTGCCACTCAAGTGGATAGAGCAGTAAAGAAGGCCTATGGTGTGTTGGCGTTTATTAACAGGGGGTTTGAGTTTAAGAACCGTGAGGTTATGCTGCAACTGTACAGGACCTTGGTGAGACCACATTTGGAATATTGTGTGCAGTTCTGGTCACCTCACTATAGGAAGGACATGGAAGCATTGGAAAGAGTGCAAAGGAGATTTACCAGGATGCTGCCTGGTTTGGGGGGGAGGTCTTATGAGGAAAGATTGAGGGAGTTAGGGCTTTTCTCTTTAGAGCGGAGGAGGATGAGAGGCGACTTAATAGAGGTTTATAAGATGATGAGGGGGATAGATAGAGTGGATGTTCAGAGACTATTTCCTCGGGTGGAGGTAGCTGTTACAAGGGGGCATAACTATAAGGTGCATGGGGGGAGATATAGAAGGGATGTCCGAGGTAGATTCTTTACTCAGAGAGTGGTCGGGGTGTGGAATGGACTGCCTGCTGTGATAGTGGAGTCGGACACTTTAGGAACTTTCAAGCGGTTATTGGATAAGCACATGGAGCACACCAGAATGATAGGGAGTGGGATAGCTTGATCTTGGTTTCGGACAATGCTCGGCACAACATCGAGGGCTGAAGGGCCTGTACTGTGCTGTACTGTTCTATGTTCTATCTCCACCTTGTCACCTCCTTCCCTGCCTTGAAAAGCCTCCTTCAGACCCTTCTTTATAAATGTGCATTTACTCTCTTCCCTTTCTCCTTCTTGCTTGGTGTTCCCTGCCCTGTAACACACTCTGAGATATCTCTCCTCATAATGACCACGACAGAAATACAAGCTGTTGAAGTAGTTACGCACACTAATAGTCTTAACCTAAACCAAGTGTAAGCAATCCTTCAAAGTAACTAATATGTCAACCTGTAAACTCGTTCCAATTTTTCTATGAAATTAATTTTGTAGGTCTTTTTCTAACATTTTTGTTTGAGAATAACATCAAATGACGGCTTATAAGCTCTGTACACACAATGTGGATGCTTTAAATTTCTCTTTATTCAAGTTTCAAGAAAATGGTACTCTAGATTTTTTTGATCAGCCTTATTTTAATACCAGTGGTAACTGGTTTATTTTAAAATAACACTGATTGGAAAATCTAGGCTGGTATGGTAAGTGAAGCTATAAATCAATTTTTATCCATTGAACTGAATTTTAGTTCTGCATCCCCTGATCTCCCACCAGTTCCAGAAATCGAGAGTGTAGGGAGAATATCCCTCTACAAGCGGTGTCCAAGATTTTTGTCTTTGTGGATAACATGTCTGTGTACCATGGAGTCTTGCGAACCAACATATAGGCCCAGATTTTCTTTCTGCCCTTTACTTGGGCGCAGGTCAGGTTAGCGGGCACCAGAAGTAAGTTCCACCTTACGACCTAATCCCCTCTGCCTTTCCCAGTTCAAGTCATCTGTATAGGCCTAATGTTATCTAGGTGCAGACCTGTCGCTTGTCAGGACCTATACCCAGAATTGGGGTAGAAATACAACCACTGGGAATAATCCCCTGTTTTAAAGATCTTGGGATGGGAGCGACGCTGGCAAGGTATTTATTGCCCACCCTTAGTTGTTTTAAGAAATTGGTGTTGGGCCTTCTTCTTGAACTGCTGCAGTCCTTGTGGTGACGCTGCTCCAACAGCTGGGGAACAAAGCTACTTACCTTTTTAGGCCTCCCTGGCATGTTGCCTGTCTCACTCGGATCTAAGAAGGGGGTCAAGATGTAAGTTCTACTAGCATCTTCATCTGGTACCCTCAGCAAAATGAGGTGTAAGTCCCCTTAAGGCCAGCTTTCTACTTGAGGCACACGCCGCTGCCTCCCTCAGGAGATCTCTATGACAATATAAAGCAGGTGAAAATCACCCCAGTTTCCTCTCCTTTGCGCCTGGGAACTGAGTGTTCCCCAGGCACAAAGGAGAGGAATATTGGGGCCATAAAGTGTAAATCCATATTCCCATTTATTTCCCTATATCTCAATATTGATACAGATATTGATATTCTGATTTACGATTTATCCAACAATGAGGCAGCAGTGCTAAAAACAGCCTTTTTCAAACCGCTAGGACCACCAACAAAAGACAATCTTCGACCTGAAACGTTAACTCTGTTTCTCTCTCCACGGATGCTGCCTGGCCTGCTGAGCTTTTCCAGCGTTTTCTGTTGTTATTACAAATAGTACTGAGTTGTCTGGTCTGGGTTTTGAGGACCGGACTGCCAGGGCTCGGGGGCTACAAGTGACACTTAGGCCACAGTTTGAATGTCCCTTCCCTAAATGTTTTGGCCCAGATTGATCCCTGGGATGAGGGGGCTGTCCTATGAGGAGAGATTGAGTAGATTGGGCCTATACTCTCTGGAGTTTAGAAGATTGAGAGGCGATCTCATTGAAACAGATAAGATTCTGAGGGGGATTGACAGGGTAGATGCGGAGAGGTTGTTTCCCTGACTGGAGAGTCTAGAACTAGGGGGCATAGTCTCAGGATAAGGGGTCGGTCATTTAAGACTGAGATGAGGAGAAATTTCTTCACTCAGAGGGTTGTGAATCTTTGGAATTCTCTACCCCAAAGGGCTGTGGATGCTGAGTTGTTGAGTATATTCAAGGCTGAGATAGATTTTTGGATTCTAGGGGAATTAAGGGATATGGAGATTGGGTGGGATTGTGGAGTTGAGGTTGAAGATCAGCCATAATCTTATTGACTGGCGGAGCAGGCTCGAGGGGCTGTATGGCCTACTCCTGCTCCTAATTCTTATGTTCTTGTATAACTGGTGCAGCAAATTTTCTACCCAGTTCTTGATTGCCTGTTAATCAGTTACATTTATTTCTTGTGGAAGTGAGATGTTACATCAGAGTGACTTTATTTTGGTTAAGACTGTATCATGACTTTGTCTAAATCACACCGCCCACATACTTGTTTTTTTAAAAATTCCTTTCAATGGCTGACCTAATTAAAGCTGCCATCCATGTGCCATGTTTGAAGCTGGAATGTATTATTACATGGTTTGTCACATGGTTTAGTATGAGCATGCTCAGTCCGCTCTGGCCAGTAAAACAAGCACATGGACTAGCAACTCATCGTGTCTCTGTCCTTCATTTGTTCTACCCACATATATTACATTTTTATCAACGAGGATGGGATCCCAAAGCCATTTTTAGGGATCATGGAAGGACACAGTGTTCAACCTTCGCGTGGAAAAGTTTAAGGTGAATTTGTGACACCTAAACTGAATTTTTTTGCAGAATCGTCTGTGCTTCACCTTCGCGTGTATGTATACACAGCAACAGCGGTGTTGATTCTCAAAGGTACACAGGTAGCGTGCCGAGTCACTGTTCAACGGGATCGGGATAATCATGACCGCGCCTACGGGATTTATCGGAAGCCTCAGCATGTATAACCGAGCTCGCGAACCATTCAGTTCTTACACTGAGCGGATTGGCCTTTTTTAAGGCCAATAACATTATTGAGACCGAAGGTGCAGATGAGAATGTTCAAGCTCAAAATAAAGTAATTCGTGAACGTAAAAAAACAATTTTTCTAGTGGAGATCGGGCCAGATGTCTACGGAACATTTGACAAACCATGTGATAATACATTACAGAAGCTAGGTACTAAGGCATTCACTGCGATACACCTCTCAGTGGGGGTGAGGTACTGCAGGCTGCGGCTGATTGCCAAAATGTCATGGCCCTGAATTTCTGTGGAGTTTCTCCTGATTTCCCGCTGTAATTTTGGTGAGAGATCTGTGGACTTCCCAAAGAAACGGTGTAAGTGTCTGAAAATGGCCATCCCTCCGGATGTTCTGTTGATCTTCTGTCGAAGCTATAGCGGAAGCTCGGGAGAACCTTCGCGCAAATCCAAGGCTCGTGTTTCAGTAGCGACCTTCAGAAACAGCGTGAAGATAATAGGGTAACATCTTCGAGGCCCAGTGCATCTGGGTTTTTCCAATATATGCTGGGTTTGTGTGAGGCTTCACCAGTGATGTGGGCCGTGGGGCATCACAAAATTTATCCTACTGCCTTCACTGCCATTAACATTTTAAAAAACTTTTAAAATAGTAAATTAGATATAGAGGTGGTATTTTTATAATGAATATACTCAAGGTACAGTTGTGGGGCATTCTCCTGGAATATTCTCCCTGTTTGCTAAAATTTAAATTAATTTAATTGGGCTACTAATGCTCTTTCCATTCCAAGAAATTATTTTAATATGGACTATTATTAGAATAAGGTGAACATTAGAGGGTGAACAGTGTGTTGGTACCCAGGATTACCAAGGAAGAGTAGCTGGTGTGTTGCCTTGCCTGCCCTCGTCACTTTGTGCATCACTGGTCTGCTGTTCTGGGGTGAGAGAGCTGGCAATTAGTGCTAGTGCCACTGGCCTCCACATGGCACAAGACACTTTTATTTTGCAGCTTCCTCTCAGAGACCCGACAGTCTGTCTCTCTTCCATCCAGGAGGGTCTGTAGGTCGGTCTCATTGAACTTGTATGCTTCTTCTGCCTCTGTAATGCCCTTTTCCCCTCTGCCCAATGCTCCAGTGAAAAGTGGAACAAATATTACACATGAGCCATCCAGTAAAGCTACCCGAGAGTCGACTCAATGAGCCAAGAGCCATCATAATATGATAAAATTTCACATTGAGTTTGAGAGTGAAATACTTCAGCCGGAAACGAGAGTCTTAAACTTAAATAAAGCCAATTACATTGGTATGAGGGGTGAGTTAGCTAAGGTAGATTGGGAAATTAGATTAAAAGGTATGACAGTAGATAAGCAGTGGCAAACATTTAAAGAAATATTCCAAAATTCTCAAAGAATATACATTCCATTGAGAAATAAAAACTCCACGGGAAAAGTGATCCATCCGTGGCTAATTAAAGAAGTTAAGGATAGCGTTAGATTAAAAGAAGAAGCTTATAATGTTGCGAAGAATAGTAGTAAGCCTGAGGATTGGGAGAGCTTTAGAAACCAGCAAAGGATGACCAAAAAATTGATAAAAAGGGAGAAAATAGAATGAGAGTAAACTAGCAAGAAATATAAAAACAGATTGTAAGAGCTTCTACAAGTATGTAAAAAGGAAGAGAGTAGCAAAAGTAAGCATTGGTCCCTTAGAGGCTGAGACAGGTGAAGTGATAATGGGGAATAAGGAAATTGCAGAGACTTTAAACAAATATTTTGTATCTGTATTCACAGTAGAAGACACAAAAAGCATACCAAAATAGTGGGAAACCAAGGGGCTAATAAAAGTGAGGAACTTAAAGTAATTAATATCAGTAGAGAAAAAGTACTTGGAAAAACTAATGGGACTAAAAGCCGACAAATCCCCTGGACCTGACGGCCTACATCCTGGGGTTTTAAAAGAGGTGGGTGCAGAGATAGTGGATGCATTGGTTGTGATCTTCCAAAATTCCCTGGATTCTAGAATGGTCCAAGCGGATTGGAAGGTAGCAAATATAACACCACTATTCAAGAAAGGAGGGAGAGAGAAAACAGGGAACTACAGGACAGTTAGCCTGACATCAGTGGTTGGGAAAATGCTGGAATCCATTGTTAAGGAAGTGGTAACAGGGCACTTAGAAAATCACAATATGATTAGACAGAGTCAACATGGTTTTACGAAAGGGAAATCGTGTTTAACAAATTTATTAGAGTTTCTTGAGGGTGTAACTAACAGGGTAGATAAAGGGGAACCAGTGGATGTAGTATATTTGGATTTCCAAAAGGTATTCGATAAGGTGTCACATAAAAGGTTGCTACGCAAGATCAGAGCTCATGGGGTTGGGGGTAATATATTAGCTTGGTTAGAGGATTGGTTAATGGTCAAAAACAGAGAGTAGGGATAAACTGGTCATTTTTCCAGTTGGCAGGCTGTAACTAGTGGGGTGCCGCAAGGATCAGTGCTTTGGCCTCAGCTATTTACAATCTATATTAATGACTTAGATGAAGGGACCGAGTGCAATGTATCCAAGTTTGCTGACGATACAAAGCTAGGTGGGAAAGTAAGCTGTGAGGAGGACACAAAGAGCCTGCAAAGGGATATAGACAGGTTAAGTGAGTGAGCAATAAGGTGGTAGGTGGAGTATAATGTGGGCAAATGTGAAGTTATTCGCTTTGGTAGGAAGAATAGAAAAACAGAATATTTTTTAAATGGTGAGAAACTATTAAATATTGGAGTTCAGAGAGATTTAGTTGTCTTCGTACAGGAAACACAGAGAGTTAGCATGCAGGTACAGCAAGCAATTAGGAAGGCAAATGACATGTTGGCCTTTATTGCAAGGGGGTTGGAGTACAAGAGTAAGGAAGTCTTACTACCATTGTACAGGGCTTTGGTGAGACCACACATAAGATCAGCCATGATCTCATTGAATGGCGGAGCAGGCTCGAAGGGCCAAATGGCCTACTCCTGCTCCTATTTCTTATGTTCTTATGTTCACACCTGGAGTACTGTGCACAGTTTTGGTCTCCTTATCTGAGAAAGGACAAAGGCGGTGCAATGAAGGTTCTCTAGATTGATCCCTGGGATGAGAGGGTTGTCCTATGAGAAGAGATTGAGTAGATTGGGCCTATACTCTCTGGAGTTTAGAAGAATAAGAGGTGGTCTCATTGAAACAGATAATATTCTGAGGGGAATTGATAGTGTAAATGCTGAGAGGTTGTTTCCCCTGGCTGGAGAGTCTAGAACTAGAGGTCATAGTCTCAGGATAAGGGGTCAGCCATTTAAGAATGAAATGAGGAGGAATTTCTTCACTCAGAGGGTTGTGAATCTTTGGAATTCTCTGCCCCAAAGGGCTGTGGATGCTGAGTCATTGGGCACGATCTTGCCAGCCCTGGGGAGGCGGGTATGGAGGCGATTAGTTAACAGGCAGAAAATAGGATTATCCCCTTTTTGCCCTCACAAGTGCGGGCTTCGCAAAGGCTCCAAAACCCGCCAGGTCAGCGAGGCGAGTACTGGGTCTGTGGGGGTCGGGGGGTGCAAAGGTGCGCTGTGAAGGTAAGTGATGGGTGCAAGTGTGGAGAGGTGAGTATCTGAGGTAAGTGCAAAGTGTTAGTAAAAGTGTACTTACCTTTGTTTCTTCCTGCAGGCTTCAGTTGGTGTGTTTGTGGAGAGTCTCGCACCTCCGCGTTGGAGATGAAAGATGGCCGTTGCATTCTCAGATGCAACAACCATCTCATTTCTGCAAAAGAAAGATGTTTGATGAGGTCTTGAATTGACAGATGAAACGTCATACGTTGACGTTCTCTGCAATCGGCTTTCTCTTAATTCGCCTGCTAAGCCCGCTGGGTGGGCTTAACAAGGTCAATCAAGGGAAAATAGCGTGGGTTGGCCAGAAGTTGTTGGAGGTGGGACTGAAACCCAACAAGTGGGAGTCCCGCCTCCAAAAGCTCCCCATTGGCAAAATCACCCCCACTGAGTATATTGAAGGCTGAGACAGATAGATTTTTGGACTCTAGGGGAATCAAGGGATATGGAGATCGGGCGGGAAAGTGGAGTTGAGGTCGAAGATCAGCCATGATCTTATTGAATGGCGGAGCAGGCTCGAAGGGCCGTATGGCCTACTCCTGCTCCTAATACTTATGTTCTAAAATATGCCCCAGTTACCTCTTCTCTCCCTGCACAACTCTCCTCATTGCTGACACTGATCGGTAAACTGTGTACAAGCCCAGTGCACTGCTCCACAGTTTAAAAAAGGATGTTCGTGCTATAAAATTCAAAATGCAAAACCAGCACTCTGAGTGCTTTGAGCAGCACTCTACTTTGAGTACCAGCTTCAGGCTAAAAATTAGTGGAACAAAATAAAAGCCAAATAGTAAAGCAGTTTGTAGCACTATAGTGTTTTTTAAGCAATTGAGCAGTACATAAGTGAGGAGGCACAAGGCTCAGTAACACACCAGGGCTTTTACATGTTTTACTGACTGGCTGTTTAAAGGCTATTCAATGATGCTATACACCGGCACTCCGAAACTAGGAGGCACATTTCACACGTTACACTTCTGGTACAGAGCCTCGCTCGGCAGGAGGGAGATCAGCCATTTGGGCACGAAGGTCAGTCATGAGGACTGCAATCAGGCTGCTAACCTCTGCACCTGACTGCTAAATCTGCTCTACTGTTGAGTGAGGCTCCGTGCCGGTCAAGCCTCACTTATCAGTAACCTTATAACGGAAAGAGGCATTGGGTGGAAGCTACACCACAAGGTGTCAAATAAGGTGAGGTATTCAGCAGAAAAATGATCTGTACAACCAATGGAAAATGCGCAGAGTTAATATAAATGGGTCTTTGGAAAGAGTGAAGCTGTGCACAGGGAGTGCAAAATCATATAATCTACCTCCAGGATGGGAGGACTTGCTTCACAATCCTCTTACCTCAGGTATGCCACCTTGCAATTCAGGTCTGAAAGAAAGCAGAAATGTGTTTGCTACAGATGGGCCCAATTTTCTGAGTGCCCGAACTTTGTTGTAGTTCCTGTTCTGGTTTTTAATAGTTGGAAGTTCTGCTATTTTCAATGCTTGAGGTAGATTCAAACTGAATGGATGGGACAAGCTAGACAGAAGTACACTGATTTCACTAGTTGAGGGGTCTAGAACGAGAGACCACAGATACAAGATTAAATATAAGCGACTTAGAACAGAGAGCAAGAGATTTACATAGATACATAGATACATAGAAGATAGGAGCAGGAGTAGGCCATCCGGCCCTTCGAGCCTGCTCCGCCATTTAATGAGATCATGGCTGATCCTCCAATTCAGTATCCCGTCCCCGCCTTCTCTCCATAACCCTTAACCCCTTTTGCCTGTAGAAATGTATCTAATTCCCTCTTAAATATATTTAATGAGCTGGCGTACACTGCCCTCTGTGGCAATGAGTTCCACAGGTTCACCACCCTCTGAGTGAAGAAATTCCCCCTCATTTCTGTCCTAAATGGTTTAGCCCTTATCCTTAAATTATGTCCTCTAGTTCTGTTCTCACCCGCCAAGGGAAACATTCCTTCTGCATCTAGTCTGTCTAGACCTGTCAGAATTTTATACACTTCTATGAGGTCCCCTCTCAATCTTCTAAACTCCAGTGTGTACATCCCTAAACTACATAGTCTCTCCTCATAGGTCAATCCCGCCATTCCTGGTATCAGCCTGGTGAATCGCCGCTGCACCCCCTCCATGGCAAGAACATCTTTCCTCAGATGAGGCGACCAAAACTGTACACAGTACTCGAGGTGTGGTCTCACCAGTGCCCTGTACAGCTGCAGCAAGGTATCCCTGTTCCTGTATTCCAACCCTTTTGCTATGAAGGCCAGCATACCGTTTGCCTTCTTGACCGCCTGTTGCACCTGCATGCTCGCCTTCAGTGACTGGTGTACAAGAACACCCAGGTCTCTCTGTACTTCCCCCTCTCCCAATTTATTGCCATTTAAATAATAATTTGCCCTCCCGTTCCTGCACCCAAGGTGGATAACTTCGCACTTGTCCACATTATAGTGCATCTGCCATTTATCCGCCCAATCACCCAGTCTGTCCAAATCGCTCTGGAGCTTCCTGGTCTCCTCCTCTGAGCCCACCCCCCCTCCTAGTTTAGTGACGTCTGCAAATTTGGAAATGCTGCATCCGACTCCCTGATCCAGGTCATTAATGTAAATTTGTGAGACTGTGGATTTCACTTTCCAGGGTTAGTGGTTGAGGCAGAAACTATATCAACATTTAAGATTAGATTGGACAGGCGAATGAAGGAAAGGGGTTGAAGGGAGATGGGAACAAAGTGGGTAAATGTGATTAGAACTACTTGCTCACGTGCAGGGTAAACGCTGAGATGGACTGGTTGGGCCGAATGGACTGTTTCCGAGTTGTAACTTCAATATATTTCTATGTATTTCTAAGTGATTGCTGGAAAGTGTGGGCCACAGTACGGTCTTGGAGTTGCAAATAGTAGGATTTGCTGCATTTCTGTCTTCAACCTGGAAATGTCAAGAAGCCAACTTGTGACACATCTGCAGGTCACAAATTGCCTTGTGACATTGCAGAACTTAGCAAGACAGTTCCTATGTAATTTTATTTTCTTTTTCAGACCCTATACTAGTCGTCCACCTTATTCATCAAAATAAGTTGCACTAGCACAATTGCAGAAAAATTAAATAGGTATTGACTTCCTGAGAAAAGCAATTAAGATTTTTTTTCTTATCTGGAGGGTAAGAAGTCCCATATGGCAATTTTATTATGGTGATGGTGTGTAATTTTCAGCATCCTGTCCTGTGCTTGTGACCAAATGAACAAAGATTTGGTAAATACCTTTTCACAAAAATAATGGCTGGGATTTCCATACTTGTTAGCATACGATATTTTCCCCCTTTGACCTCAATGGGCTGAAAATCATGGGCTAGTGAGCAGGATTTCTCTTTAGAAACCCCAGCATTGCCTTTTTGAAGCTGATTTTTGCATGCTCCATGACTAGAGCAACAATTCGCTGTATAATAGAGTGCTAGGTCATATATTCATACCCACAGTGTGCTGAATTCCCACTTTCAGCTATGCTGATGTAGCAAGGGAAGGACAATTAGAGGAAGAACCATCTTGGGTTGGTCTTTTGTTCCTCTTAAGGGCTGGTTTTAGAGCAGTTTTGCTATCAGATCACCTGCTTGGCTTCTTGTTGAGGTGTGCGGTATGTGGGAACAGAAAAAGAGGGGGGGGAAACATCATTCAAGATGCCATGAAATTATCTGGATTATCAGTTCCAGTTACTTTAACACATGTTGTACAATAGCAGCCTATAAAGTTATATGCGTGGGGATCGCGGTATGTGATTAAGTCGTGCCCGTTCATTGCATTGCAGGCAGCATGTTAAATTGGCACTGCCTGCTCTTTTACATGAATGCTGAATAAAGCCAGCGCTACCCGCACTGTTCACTAGCTTCATGCATCAGCATGGGGCCCGATATCGCGGGTGGCTAGCGCCACTTAAAGGCAGCCTGCACTTCTTGAAGGGGAGGTGCATTGTGGCTGGAAGAAGTGGTGGGAGTCCTTTGTGAACTGAATCTGTGCTGTAAAAGTTTGAAGAATGGCTGAACATACAAGAGAGTGTGTATAAATGTTTTTGTTTTCTGATAATGCACTGGAGGCCTTGGTGTAAAATGTGGAGCGAAGGAGAGACATCCTGTATCCGCAGAGGGGCAGGAGGCCCTTGAGACATATGCTCAGGAGACAGTGGGAAGATGTAGCAGTGGCGGTCAATGTCAGGAGTATAGCTCCAAGAATATGGATGCAGTGCAGGTAGAAGTGACATGAGTTGTCAAGGTGAGTGAATTCAACCTTCATATGGCATATCCTACCAACTGCACCATTAGCCTCATCCACTGCTCAATTCACCACACTGCCAGCACCCACCTACCAACAATCTCTATCAATCAGTACTCAACCCTTCAATTCATATGGTTTACCTCACCCTCTAACACTTAGCACTATTGCAAGCCTTACACCCACAACTCACACATACGGGCAGCCATTCAATCATGACAGCCGTATCACCCAAACATTTTGCAGGACACTCACTGACACACTTCCCTCTTTCTTGCAGGAGAAGCTGGCACATAACAGAAGGCAGCAGGAAAGAACTGAAGGATAAGCGCGCCTGCATGTTTTAACTCCTATGGTGGAGACAGTGCTGGCCATCCTGGGAAGGGCCATCACTGAGGCCGTGGCCACAGGCGGGGCTGAGCGATCGATGATGAGGGTATCTGCATACCCAATCCTCCTTCTCTCATTTCTCCTTCATCCCACAATCTCTTCTGACTCACAAGCTGCAGATGGTGTAAGCGTACACTTCTTACTTTCTCCAGAGATAACAAATGAGGGTTTCAGCAGCAGATGAGCTGAGGCAAGGGCGGAGTTGGGCGATAATACGGAGGTAGAAACAGGCGGTCTTAGTGATGGTGCGGATATGCGGTCGGAAGCTCATCTCGGGGTCAAATATGACACCAAGGTTGCGAACAGTCTGGGTCAGCCTCAGACAGTTGCCAGGGAAGGCATGGAGGTGGTGGCAAGGGAACGGAGTTTGTGGTGGAGACCGAAGACAATGGGCTGGATTTTCATAGGGCCATGGAGGCGGGTTTGGAGGCGTGTGGGGGGTTAAAATTATGAAAAGTGGCGGGCAGACCTGATCCCGCCTCCATTCCACCTCCACGCAATTTTGATAAAATCGTGTGCGGTGTTCCCGACTCCATCCCGCCTCCAAGAGACGGGAGAGGCCATTAAAGCCCTTAACAAGCCCTAAATTGGCTCTGTAATGCCATTTTGAAACGTTTTAGCTAGTTTAACCCTTTTCCCACGTGAAGCACGCCTGATGTGAAACACGCCAGTGAAACCTGGCGGGAGCACAAGTGGATAGCTGACTATCAGCTGCAGGTCCACTATTACAACGGAGATGTGATGAAGGTAGTAGTAGTATTAGGTCTGAAAGTCGCCTCTGACTGCCTGGCCTTTGCTGTGAGAGGACCTGGATGGAAAAAAAATTCTCTCTCTGTGCTCATTTTGCATCCAGGTCTACTCACACCAAAGGCCAGGCAGTCTCTGAAGACCAGCAATGATGACATCATCAGAGGCGACTTTCAGACTGAAAACACTAATTGGTTCATGGGTTCCCACATGCTGGAACTCAATTGCCCAATTAGGTGAAAATTGCATCAATCTCCCACATCCAATTGCAGTCGGGTGGATAACACAAAATGCAGATGACACGACCCCAACCCGCCCCAGTATCAAAATCCAGCAATAGCTTCAGTCTTCCCAATATTTAGCTGGAGGAACTCTCTGCTCATTCAATGCTGGATGTTGGACAAGCAGTGTGACAATTTAGAGAGAGTGGAGGGGTCAAGAGAGGTGGTGGTGAGGTAGAGCTGAGTGTCATCAGTGTACATGTGGAAATTGGCACTGTGTTTTCAGATGATGTCGCTGAGGGGCAGCATGTAGATGAGAAATAGGAGGGGTCAAAGGATAGATCCTTGGGGGACACCAGAGGTAACGGTGCGCGAGTGGGAAGAGGAGCCATTGCAGGTGATTCCTCTGATGAGGATTTTGATGGCCCAAGCCACAGAAGAAGGCTGATGGGCGTACACAACCAAATGCCTAGTGCACTTGAAAGCCTGCCAGGAAGCCTCTGCACAATGTCAAAGAGCTTGGAGGAGTCCAGCTCCAACTTGGCACAAGGCTTTGTGCTGAGCTTGGAGCCCATCCTTTCGAACATGGAATGGGTGGTCACCTCCATCAGCACACCTGTGGAACCCACCATGATGTAGCGTCTGATGGCTGATATCACAGCTTCCATTGCAGCACAAACAGCTTCCATCAAAGGTCTGAGTGCTGCAGTGGAAGCTCAGACTGCTGCCATCATGGCTCTGGATACCACTGTTCAAAGGGGCTTCCATGGTGTCACAGCAGGCCATCAATCTGTTCTCCAACAGATCAGTAGAATTGCTGAGGCGCTGCCCTGGGAGAGTGGCAGTGGCTCCATGGAACAGGAACCTGCTGTCCTCTCTCAGGATGACAGTATTCCTGCTCTCACCCCTGCCACTCTGCCAGTGCCCTTGCTGTTGCCTTTCAGCCAGGCAGCCCAGATGATGCAGTCTGAAGCTAGGCCCTCTAGGCCCAGATCTGCTCGATGTCATCCTCCGAGGCCAACTGCAGTCTCCTCAATGGAAGTTCAGCAGCCTTCCACCACTCATGCTGCATCCACAGGAGAAGCACCTCATAGGAGCACTAGGATGGGTAAAGGCATATGGAAGACAAGCACTAAGGGAATGCACAAGGGTGGTTTAATTTTGTATGCATTATTTAATAGACAGTGATACAGGAAAAGTAAGAAATGTGGGACTGTTGGTGAATGGGGAGGAGTAGTTGATGTTACTGGTATTGCTCATGAATAATCTGATCACGTGGAGCCCTGGCAAAAAGGGGCTGTCTACGTTGTAGCCTCTCTTCCTATTCCTCTTCCTCCACCTCCTCATGCACTTCCTCTTCCTCCTCCACCACTCCCTCCTCCTCTTCCTCATCATCCACTTCCTCATGCTCCTCCTCCTCAGCTTCTGTCTGATAGGTGGTGGCAAGGGCTGTTCCCTCATAATGGCCAGGTTGTGCAGCTTGCAGCATACTACCACAAATCTTGATACCCGCTCAGCTGAGTACTGCAAGGCTCCTCCACAGTGGTCCAGGCAGCAGAAGTATTGCTTGAGGACTTGATGGTGTGCTCTATAATATTCCTTGTGACAGCATGGCTCTCATTGTAGGCCAGCTGTGCACGTGTGCATTGGTTCCTGACCAGAGTCATGAGCCATGTCATGAGGTAGCCAGTTTTTGACTTGACATGGTGGCTCAGATACAGGTGGAACAGAGGACTGCCACAGAATGAAAGAATTGTAACTACTGCCAGGATAACGGGCATTCACCTGTATGATGCGCTGCCTGTGGTCACACACCAGCTGCACATTGAGAGAATGAAATCCCTTTCAGATCATGAAAATGGCCGAATTGACATGAGGGGCACGCAAGGCAATGTGCGTGCAGTCAATGGCACCCTGCATCATGGGGAAGCCTGCAATCCATGCAAAACCTCATGCTCGCTCCGTCTGCTTGTCTCTGGCAAAAGGGAATGAGATCAAGCTGTCTCTCTGTGTATGGAGAGCCTCAGTGCACTGCAAACTGCGAGATAGTGCTTATATCTTCAGCAGCAGCCTGGAAGGAGCCAGACACATAAAAATTAAGAACCACGGTCACTTTGACAGCCACAGGTAATTCTGTCCTTGCCCTGCTTTGAAGCGGCAGTTGTGGCTGCAGCAATTGACAGATTTTACTGACAACTTCTTTTGTAAAGTGAAGATGTTTCAAGCATTGGTCCTCGCTGAAGTTGAGGTAAGAGAATTGTTTCCTGAAAACCCTCAGCGGATATGGCTTTCTGTTGAGAGCCCTTCTCCCCCTCCTCCTCCTCCTCTATCTTCTAGCAGTTTGTCCTGGTCTGTATCGCCTCTCTTCATTCTCCCAGTCATGTTCAATTCCCAGAGGAAGCCCTACCAGGCCACCCATGTCTGGAAGCAACTTCTTTCAGCACAAGCTTTTATATGACAAACAAAGTACTGCAGACCAGCCAGACCACTCCCTGCAGAGTAATTAAACTTTAGCCAAGTATAGCAAACCTCCAAAAACATGTACAATTGCACCAGCAGCCAGATGAAATAATCCAGCAACTAACCTGTAAGATCTTCATGATCCCTTTAAATAGTGCTGATGGGGGCGTCCTTCATTTCGTTTAACATCGTGTTCAGCTATGCAAGGTTAAAATAGGGCGCTGGCTGGAGTGTGAAGTTGGAAAATGGCAGCGGTGGCTTCAAATCAGCGTTGCTCACTGATTTGCATCATGATGGTGGTCATTAGGTACGTGTGTGCGCACAAACCTCTTTACCAAGATGGCGTCCTGCGCACTTCCCGTCAGAAGTGTGCATGCATCTCTGACCCCATTTTCGAGCCTTATTTGGCTGTGTAGCACCTAAAAGAACGAGTGTTTTGTTGCCCAATTAAGCCTCCGATGTGTGCAAGGACTCAAAAATTCTACTCTAATATCACAAAGTGTTTTTAACAATGTAAAGGGACAGAATAGTGGCACAGTGTGTTAAAGAATTAAAGTGCTTGCATTTTTATAACATCTTGCACATCCTCAATGAATTACCTTTTGAATTGCAGTCACTAGGCAAATGCAGCAAACAATTTGCACAGAGCACGTTTCCATAAATAGCAAATGAGATGAACGACTAGTTAATTTGACTTGGTTGTATTGGTTGAGGGAACAATGTTGTCCTGAGAGAACTCCCTGTTCTTCTATGAATAGTATCATGGGATTTTTTTTACATCCACTTGAACAGGTAGATAGAACTTCAGTTTAACATCTCAACTGAAAGGCAGCACCTCTGACAATGCAGCATTTCTCAGTACTGGACAGGAATGTCAGCCTAGATTACATAGTAAAGTCTTGCTGGGTGTGAACCTACAACCTTCTGATGCAAAAGCAAGAGAGTTAGAACATCAACACACTGTGCCACAAAGTACTGCTATATGGGCTTATATTTTAAACTCCCCAAATGGTGAGCTGAGTTCCCAATTTTTACCGATGCCACCAAGGGAAGTGACAAATGATGCTTAACTATAGAAAGGGAGAAAGAAACAGTCAACACTTCCTGGCATCTAGCTCAAAAGCAGCATTGACAGTGGCCTAGCAGTAAGTCACATACCCCTCTTAGTCAGGGATTGGTGTGTGGCAGGCCGAGATCTTACAACATGCTTTGTGACAAGCAAGGTAAGGGACTATCGAGTTAAAATATAGTTTGCTTTACTTTATAAGCTGGCCAAAATAAATTTCTGAAATCTAACGGCTCTGAAATGCTGGGATCACTGAAGCCTGTTGTGGCAGGAGGATATATCCTTGTTGGCTGCTATTTGCACTGCACCAGGCTGTAATACGTAAAATGCTGCCTGAGGATATTAATCTCTGCTGAAATCAGCACAAAATCGTTACTGTGAGCAGAACAAAGCTCCGTGTGGAAACAGCAGGACAGTAATATCTCAGTGTAGATCAAGGAGATCTTCACAAAGAGCATTCCATATGAATTTCTGATTCATTGGGGGTGATCCAAAAGTAATATTATTAGCTCCAAAAGTAATATTATTAGCTGATCATAGTCATGGAGGTTATTTATGACGTGATGACATTAGGTAATTCTTTAATATCTGTCAGAACTTTATTTCTTCCCCACTGCAAGCACTATTCGCTCCTATGTAGTTGCAGCTGGACTCTTGGGAGCTTAAATGTGCATAAAGGCTTCCTTCCTCATAGGTGCCTGTGTGCATAATTGCGGTTTTGTCCTTGTGTGCAGCTGTACTATTCACAAGCCCATCTGTGCACTCCGTCTAAAGCCTAGCAACGGTTTCAGCCACTGCCTGGATCTGCCCGCCCAACGAACGGTAGCCTTAATAGGTAAGGGACAGTCCTTCAATAACACCATTTAAAAACAAAATTATACTGGAGTGAATCACTCTTGCAACCAGGGATGGGCTGCTGTATTGACATAGACAACAGTCCAAGTCCATACTTTCCAATCGGATGAGATTCCTGCCAGAAATGTGATGGGCCAAGAGTTTCACCTGCCCAACCTTACCAATACTGACTTTGCTGAAGTTTCCGGAGTCAGCTTAACTATCTTATTGAGGACAAGTTTGAGGCATTCTAGATGCCTGTCATTGGAAATATGTCCGTTTGGGAGTGGGAAATATTATGATGCTGCAGGATTTAAATGCTTGCAGCTGTTTAAAAGGCCCGATCTGGGGAAGGGGGTGGGCAAGGTAATGTGTGTTGACTGCACGGCAACTCACTGCTGCAAAAACTTTAATGGTCTTGCCAGAACAGGCAAGGCAAGGGAGCCAGGAACAACAACAGAAAATGCTGGAAACACTCAGCAGGTCAGGCAGCATTGTGGAGAGAGAAACAGAGTTAACGTATCAGGTCGATGACCTTTCGTCAGAACTGGAAAAAGTTGGAGAAGTAACAGATATTTAAGCAAGTGTGGGGCAGGGAAAGGGGGGAGGGGAGGAAAGAACAAAGGGAAGTTCTGTGATAGGATGGAAGGCAGGAGAGATTAAGAGACAAAAGGGATGATGATGCAAGGCAAAAGGAGATGGTAATGGGACAAGTTAAGAAACAAAAGATGACCATAGATGAGGTGTAAATGACAATGGCAGAATCATCAACAGCTGCCATGTGAGAGAGAAAAGAAAACATGGGGGCCGAGGTTATAGTCTGAAATTATTGAACTCGATGTTGAGTCCAGAAGGCTGTAAAGTGCCTAATCGAAAGATGAGGTGCTGTTCCTCGAGCTTACATTTAGCTTCGTTGGAACAGTGTAAGAGGCCGAGGACGGAGAGGTCAGAGTGGGAGTGGAGCGGAGAATTAAAGTGACAGGCAACCGAAAGCTCTGGGTGACGCTTACGGACTGAACGGAGGTGTTCCACAAAGCGGTCACCCAATCTGCGTTTGGTCTCCCCAGTGTGGAGCAGACCGCATCGTGAGCAGCAAATACAGTATACTAAATTGCAAGATGTACAAGTAAATCGCTGTTTCACCTGGAAGGAGTGTTTGGGGCCCTGGACAGTGGGAAGGGAGGAGGTAAAAGGGCAGGTGTTGCATCTCCTGCACTTGCACGGGAAGGTGCCGTGGGAAGGGGAAGGGGTGTTGGGCATGATAGAGGAGTGGACCAGGGTGTCACGGAAGGAGCGGTCCCTTCGGAATGCTGAAAGGGGAGGGGAGGGGAAGATGTGTTTGGTGGTGGAATCACACTGGAGGAGGCGGGAATGGCGGAGGATGATCCGTTGAATTCATCTTGAGATGCGTTCTGGTGAGTACTGCAAGGTTTCTCCAGAGCGGTCCAGGCAGCGGAAGCGTTGTTTAAGGATGCCAATGACCTGTTCTATCAGATTCCATGTGGCAGCATGGCTCTCATTGTATGCATGATGCCCACATGTGGTTGGGTTGCGGAGCCCAGTAACCACCCTATGGTTTGTCGTGGTGGCTCAAAGACTGAGGGAACAGCGGACTGGCGCAGATTGAAAGCATCATGACTGCTGCCAACATATTGGGCATTCACCATCATGATGTGCTGAGCATGGTCGCACACCTACTGCACATTTAGCGAGTGGTAACCTTTGCGGTTGCAGTACATCTCAGCATTTAGATGCGGCGCTCGCAAAGCAATGTGCGTGCAGTCGATGGTGCCCTGCACCATGGGGAAGCCTGCTATCCTGGCAAAGCCAAGTGCACGCTCTGAAGTCCCCTCTCCTGGCATAAAGAGCGTCTGTCACCTCTTTTATGCAGCAGTGGACGGTGAACTGGGAGATGTTACAGATGTCGCCTGCTCCAGCCCGACGCAAAGAAATTCAGGGCCACGGTCACCTTCACAGCCACTGGCAGCACTGTCCTTGCCCTGGAGTGAGGCTGTAGGTCTGTTTACAAGAGGTGGCAGAGTTCTGTGAGCACCTCCTTCGTAAAGCACAAATGCCTCACACACTGCTCCTGGCTCAGGCTGAGGTAAGAAAATTGCTTTCAGGAGACCCTAGGTTTGTAAGGCCTCCTGCTGAGAGCCCTTGTCCCCCTTCTCCTCCTCCCTCTGTGAGCAGCTTGTCCTCTTCTTCGCTGCCTCTGCTCCATCTCCCTGTCATGCTGCAGGCCAATGGGGATGACCACTAGAGCACCCATGACTGAGAGCAAGTGGTCTGACCAGAACCCTTCTCCACTTGCAGCACCACTCCCTGTCACCTCACCAACTTTAAACAACTCTGGAAAGCTCCAAACGCTTCCGCAAACTTCCA
Source organism: Squalus acanthias (assembly GCA_030390025.1). Lineage (NCBI taxonomy): Eukaryota > Metazoa > Chordata > Chondrichthyes > Squaliformes > Squalidae > Squalus > Squalus acanthias. The sequence continues at coordinate 45,839,781 of CM059428.1, read as the reverse complement.
CAGAGCCAGTAGAAATTAATCAGCAACTAACCTGAGAGTGGTTGATGATCCCTTTAAGTATCGCTGGTAGGGGGTCCTTGTAGCTGCTGAACACATGTTCAGCTGTGCGAGGTTAACACAGAGCATTACTTCCAGGGTTGAGGACGAAAATGGCAGCGCTGGCGTTAAATCAGCGTTGCACACTGATTGCTGTCACGATCTGCCCACTCTACATACTTCTTATGCACACTCCCAGCGCTGATGCTAATGCCCTCACCAAGATGGTGCCTGGCGCCCACCAGAATTGTGCGTGCAGTGCTCAGACGCCATTTTCAACCCAAAACTGCACCCGTAGCGCCCAAGCAACGGACGCTATGCAATCAAATTTTCAGCCTGAGGTCATTGAGTTTCAGTTTTCACAGGAAAACAAGCTGAATTGGGGAATGTGAGCCCAAAGCAGTAATAAAGATCCTGAATTCCAATTTTAATACAATGGAACTGAACTTATTCAATCACCTTGAAGCAGTGGCCTTGGTCAGAGGCCATAGTAAAATCCATACTAGTAAAATAGGATCCAATAGACTGAAAACCATATTAGTCATTTTTTCCATCTTCTGTATATAATTTTTTACCCTTTCTTTGTTAAAAAATCAGTGGATTTTTAATGTCTGCCACAGAGTTGAGATTAAATAATTCCTAAGGGAAGATTGACACAAGAGTCACCTGGGCCCAATTACCTCCTACTCGCAGTCTGAAGAGTACCATTGATCCCTGAGAACTAGTTGTCTGCTTTCATCTTGAATGGGGATTGGTACGTGATATAGTTAGACCACATAAAAGCAGAGCACAAAAATAAATAGGTCACAGATGTCACAGTGCCTTAGAGTGCTCAAGAAGTGACACACAAATGCATAAACGGTTTCCAGTGTATTATTAGAATCCAGTTTCGTAACATATTGGCCTATTAGTTTCTACGTCATGCAACAACTGTCACAAGATCTGATTGGATAATACCAAACATTCCCTTCATTAGATAGTCCTTGCATTTCTCAAAAAAAAAGCTTTTGAGACTTTCCAAGCCTTGGAACTTAATCCAGAACAGGGGCCTTGCCCAGATAGAGCTTGTAACTGTGAATGAAATGTTCGGTGGTAAAAGTCGACTTTTGTTTACTTTGAATTGAATACAAACACTGCAGTTTCTTATATAAGTGTACTTGGCAATCCATGTGTTCGTATGAATGCATGGCAGTTCAGGTGTTAAACTAGTCTGGAAGTCTGGCTATTTGTGGAGCAAGATGCCAGGATGAGTGACATCACAATGCCATGTTTGGGTTCAGTGATTATCCCTCAATCAACATCACTAGAACAGATTATCTGGTCATTATCACATTGCTGTTTGTGGAAGCTTGCTGTGCACAAATTCGCTGCCACCTTTCCTACAGTACAACAGTGACTACACTTCAAAAGTACATCAAAAGCGCTTTGGGAGGCCCAGAGGTCAAGAAAGGCATTATATAAATGCAAGTCTTGCTTTATTTATTTCCCATAGGAGAAATTCCTTGTTGTAGCTCAGAAGGCTGGGGCATTCTCTCTCAGCTGTAACCCTAGCCCTTAGCTCAGGCCTTCTTGTTTCCTCTGGGTCCCAGCCCCAGCCTCTTCATGCTCTCCGGGTCTCTGACCTTCCATTCTCTCCCAGCCCAGACCCTCATTCCCTTGCTTCCTTCCAGGCACTTGCACATGTTGCAGCAGCTCCTGAATAGAGCTATGGCTCTGGATCCATCACCAACAGTCTGGGATAGAGCAGCATCCCAACCCATTGCTCTGTTTCCTACCAACCCAGGCCCAAGTTCCTAGCTTCTCTCTCAGGTGTTTCAGCAGGTTCCAGATGGCCTCTCCGCACACATCCCTGGCCCTTCCCTGTCTCCATGCCTATCCACACCTATAATCTATATTATCCTGCAAAATATATAGAATAGAATGATAGAATCATGCAGCACAGAAGGAAGCCATTCAGCCCATTGTGCCTGTGCCAGCTCTTTGAAAGAGCTATCCAATTGGTCCTACTCCCCTGCTTTCATAGAATAATGTGTTGCTATACATGATGTATGCACCTCATTGGGCCAAAAATTGATCCCGCTGCGCGAGAGTACGCACTGCGTACTCTCGCGTATTCTCTCTCCAATTGCCGGTTTTCTGCATGCCCTGCGCATGCGCTGAAAACCGGCACTTGGTCTTTGGAAAAGGGGGCGGTTCCTCGGTGCATCGCGTGCGCGCTACAGGCTGCGCGCACGCTGTGCACTTCGTGCTTTGGACGCGCAGGTAAGGACGGAAGATTTTAGAAATGGAAAAAGGAGGAGTAAGACCCACTTTTAACAAGGTAAGTAGTGAATTAAGTATTTTTTTGAATTTTTTTTAACAGGTATATCTTTTTTAGAGACTTTAAAGACAGGTAAGTTTATTTTTATAACTTTTTAAAAGATTTTAAATTTTTTCAAAAATTTAATTTTTTATTTAAAATGGTTAATTTATTTAACTATACTTATTTTATTAATGTGATGGTTTTTTTAAAAATTTAATTGAGGTTTAGCTGTTATTTTGGGGGGGTGTAAGATTCGTAGCTTTCACAGCACGTATGTGAAACTTATGAATGGAAGATGGTGTGCTGCCATTGGCTCTAACTGAGTCACGTGATCCCACAGCTCGCACGAATTCACTACGCCGGTGGGATACGCAAGCACTGCCCAGCTGATGTCTAGAACATCAAGTTCGTGCGAGCTGGATCTGAAAAAGCCAACGCGGAGTGAGAGATCGCGCCTGCTCCTTACCCCCGCGGGAACAGAGCGAGATCAATTTCTGGGCCATTATATTTTTTTCCTGAGAGTTTGGCTTTATGTTGCCATGGGAAGATTCTTCACATAATTTCCCAGAATTATGAATCAGAAATGCCACAGACTCAACCAAGATGATGCATTTAGGAGTGATCAGTGCATTTTCTTACTCTTTTTTGATCAGCTCGTCACATCCCTACATATGACACACTAACAAAAGCACAAGGCTTGCAAAGAAATATCCTCAGCTTTTGCACAGTACAAACAAAATGCATATCAAATTCTAAAAAAATCAGACCTGGAATCTGATAAACTTTATAAAGAAGATGAAATGATTCTAAAGCTCTCATTGAGCTGCATACATAAAGGGGTAATTTTCCGAGCAAAGGCTCCAGGTGCGGTGTCTCACGAGACAGAAGCACGGGTTGCAGAATTGGTATTATTGTGCTCGAATCCTATTTCTGACTCGTGCTCCCACACAGTGAGGTTTCACACTGGAAACCTTGCCTCACAAAATTACCCCTGTAGAATCATAGAATGGTTACAGCACGGAAGAAGGCCATTGGGCCAGTCGAGCCCGTGCCAGCTCTCTGCAAGAGCACTTCAGCTAGTCCCACTCCCCCGCCCTTTCCTCGTAGCCCTGCAAATTTCTTTCTTTCATATACTTATCCAATTCCCTTTTGAAAGCCGTGATTGAATCTGCCTCCACCACCCTTTCAGGCAGTGCATTCCAGATCTTAACCACTCGCTGTGTAAAAAAGTTTTTTCTTATGTCACCTTTGGTTCTTTTGCCAATCAGTTTAATAAAAAATTCAAGTGTAGTGCCAAACTTTTATCAGCTTACAATTGCTGTATTACTCACTGGATGATAAAGAGCACGTGCTGGGCTGTTTTTTTTCAAAGGCACATATAGCATCACCAGCATAATTCACATGACACAATTGCTCAACCATCTGGAACCTTTTAGCACTGGGCTGTTGCCACCACCACAAGCCTTCTGGGCACAGTTTAACTGATGCATCATCGGTTTAAATTAAGAACTGTTTCTCAGTCTACTCGGATACTAACAATGAAAAGCAACAGTCAGGACTGTGATGCTTATCATCAAGGAACTTATTTTATACTGTAATTGCCAGATGCTTGAGCTCGAGCACTTGTTTACAGGGCTGTTTTTCCATTTGTTTATTTGCAGTAAGACCCAGGGATTTATATTGTGACTGGATAGTATCTGACAAGAGATGGCATGAAAAGAAAAGGCAGCAAAACAAAAAGGAAAAGTCAATACTCTTGAAACAAACTATCTGGGACACATAAATGACAATCTGCTGAAATAAGCAATAAAGATTACTACAAAGTAATCAAGCAATTAATTTCTAATTATAACCCTAACAAGTACAAAATACTAACAGTAAGGAGTGTTATACTAGTCATGGTAAGGAACTCTGCTTAGCTCAATGTTAACCAGGTCTAGGCTAACAATCAAACAGTGTTTTTTAAAAAAGCAAGCAATAGTGTTCTGTTCATTGTCAAGTGGTAATGCTTTCAAATACTTAGAACTAACTGCAATTAAGATGCAAAACTCACTGATGGGTATTTACATTCACCCACAAAGTCATAGTTAAGGATATACTCCTGATAAGAGTCAAAAACAGTCTAATCAAGGAGTACCACCTTTGTGAAAATATCTTTTGTTTTCTCATTCTAAATACTTTGGCATGTCATGTAGGCAGTAGGTGTTGTGAATGAGCTCTCTCAGCACCGAGATTTGCATGATGGTAGCACAGATCAGAATTTGGTCGATGAGCCAGCCCGAGTTCCTGATATATGTTCCCATTGTGAAAAGCTCTGCACTGAAAGTGCTGCTGGGGGATAAACCATGCCAATCTCCTTGCCATCCGCTTACCTTTCCTTCCTGGCACCCATGCTGATTGACATTGTAAATGGTTCCCTCTCCTCAGGTACTGTCTGTCCCCCCTGCCTTTCAAAATAGCCATCATTAACCCCTCCTTAAAAAATACACCTTTGACCCACACTATCCTTGTAAACTACCGTTCCATTTCCAACCTCCCTTTCCTCTCCAAAATCCTCAAACGTGTTGTTGCTTCCCAAATCCTTGCTCATCTTTCCCACAACTCACTGTTTGAATCTCTCCAATTAGGTTTTGACCCCTGCCAAACATAAAATGGTTCTAACCAAAGTACAAATGACGTCCACTGTGACTGTGACCATGGTGCTCAAATCCTCCTGTACCCTTGCCACCAATTTCAAAGTTCTATTTAATCCTTAGCTCAGTTTCCAACCCCATATCCTCTCCATCGCAAAGACTGCCTCCGTCCCTGCCTCAGCCCATCTGCTGCTGAAACCCTCATCCATGCCTTTCTCATAGAATCATAGAAATTTACAACACAGAAGGAGACCATTCGGCCCATCTTGTCTGTGACGGCCGACAAAGAGCTATCCACCCTAATCCCACTTTCCAGCACTTGGTCCGTAGCCTTGTAGGTTATGGCACTTCAAGTACATATCCAAATACTTTTAAAATGTAATCAGGGTTTCTGCCTCTACCACCCTCTCAGGCAGTGAGTTCCAGACCCCCACCACCCTCTGGGTGAAAGAATTTCTCCTCAAATCCCCTCTAAACTTCCAACCAATTAGTTTAAATCTATGTCCCCTGGTTATTGACCCCTCTGCTAAGGGAAATAGGTCCTTCCTGTCCACTCTATCTTGACCCCTCATAATTTTATACACCTCAATTAGGTCTCCCCTCAGCCTCCTCTGTTACAAAGAAAACAACCCCAGCCTATCCAATCTTTCCTCATAGCTAAAATTCCCCAGCCCAGGCAACATCCTCGTAAATCTCCTCTGCACCCCCTCTCGTGCAATCACATCCTTCCTGTAATGTGACCAGAACTACACACAGTATTCTAGCTGAAGCCTAACTAGTGTTTTATACAGTTCAAGCATAACCTCCCTGCTCTTATGTTCTGTGCCTCGGCTAATAAAGGCAAGTATCCCGTATGCCTTCTTAACCACCTTATCTACCTGTCCTGCTACCTTCAGGGATCTGTGGACATGCACTCCAAGGTCCCTCTGATCTTCTGCACTTCTTAGTGTCCTACCATTTATAGTGGATTCCCTTGCCTTGTTAGCCCTCCCCAAATGCATTACCTCACACTTCTCGAGATTGAATTCCATTTGCCACTGTTCTGCTCACCTGACCAGTCCATTGATATATTCCTGCAGTCTACAGGCTTTCTCTTCAGTATCAACCGCACGGCCAATTTTTGTATCATCTGCAAACTTCTTAATCATACTTCCTACATTCAAGTCCAAATCATTAATATATACCACAAAAAGTCAAAGGACCCAGTACTGAGCCCTGTGGAACCCCACTGGAAACAGCCTTCCAGTCACAAAAACACCCTTCGACCATTACCCTTTGTTTCCTGCCTCTGAGCCAATTTTGGATCCAACTTGTCACTTTGCCTTGGATCCCATGGGCTTTTTCTTTCGTGACCAGTCTGCCATGCGGGACCTTATCAAAAGCCTTGCTAAAATCCATATAGACTACATCAAATGCACTACCCTCATCGACCCTCCTTGTTACCTCCTCAAAAAATTCAATCAAGTTAGTCAGACAGGACCTTCCCATGACAAATCCATGCTGACTGTCCCTGATTAATCCGTTTCTTTCTAAATGAAGATTTATCCTGTCCCTCAGAATTTTTTCCAATAATTTTCCCACCACCGAGGTTAGGCTGACTGGCCTGTAATTACTCGGTCTATCCCTTTCTCCCTTTTTAAACAACGGTACCACTTTAGCAGTCCTCTAGTCCTCTGGCACCACACCTGTAGCAAGAGAGGATTGGAAAATGATGGTCAGAGCCTCTGCTATTTCCTCTCTTACTTCCCTTAACAGTCTGGGATACATTTCATCCTGGCCTGGGGATTTATCCACTTTCAAAGATGCTAAACCCCTTAATACTTCCTCTTTCACTACGTTTATTTAATCTAATATTTCACACTCCTTCTCCCTGATTGCAATGTCTGCATCGTCCCTCTCTTTTGTGAAAACAGACGCAAAGTATTCATTAAGAACAATACCCATGTCTTCCGCTTTCACACACAGGTTACCTTTATGGTCCCTAATAGGTCCTACTCTTACTTTAGTTATCCTCTTGCTCTTAATGTATTTATAAAACATCTTTGGGTTTTCCTTGATTTTACTTGCCAATATTTTTTTATGCCCTCTCTTTGCTTTCCTAATTTCCTTTTTAATTTCACCCCCGCACTTTCTATACTCCTCTAGGTTTTCTGCAGTATTGAGCCCTCGGTATCTGTCATAAGCTTCCCTTTTTTTCTTTATCCTACTCTGTATGCCCCTTGACATCCAGGGAGCTCTAGATTTGTTAGTCCCACCCTTTTTCTTTAAGGGAACATACTTGCTCTGAACCCTCACTATCTCCTCCTTGAATGCCTCCCACTGCTCTGACACTGATTTACCTTCAAGTTTCTGTCTCCAGTCCACTTTGGCTAAAGCACCTCTCAGCTTAGTAAAATTAGCTTTTCCCCAATTGAAAACTTTTATTCCTGATCTATCCTTGTCCTTTTCCATAACTACCCCAAATCTAACTGAATTATGATCACTACCACCAATATGCTCTCCCACTGATACCCTTTCCACCTGCCCAGCTTCATTCCCTAAAACTAGGGACTGGATTTTGCCAATGGGGAGCTTTTGGAGGCCGGACTCCCACTTGTCGGGTTTTAGTCCCGCCTCCATTGACTTCTGGCCAGCCCACGCTATTTTCCCTTGACTGACCTTGTTAAGCCCGCCCAGCGGGTTTAGCAGGCCAAATAAGGGGAAGCCGGTTACAGAGAACGTCAGCGTATGACGTTTCATCTATCAAAAATGTTTGACAGATGAATTGTCATCGTTTGACAGCTCTGTGAAGCTGTCAAACACAGACATTCTCTGAAGTTTGATGAGTTCTTGTATTCAAGACTCATCAAACCTCTTTCTTTAGCAGAAATTAGATGGTTGTTGCATTGGAGAATGCAGCAGCCATCTGTCAACTCTGCCGGTCAGATGCGAGACTCTCCGCATCCCCAACTGTTGAAGCCTGCAGGAAGAAACAAAGGTAAGTAAACATTTTCTATCACTTTCCACTCACCTCACATACTTACCTCTCCACACTTGCACCCATCACTTACCTTCACAGCGCACTTTTGCACCCCTCCAACCCCCGCAGACCCACTGCTCGCCTCGGTGACCCTAGCGGAGTTCGCAGCCTTCGGGAAGCCTGCACTTGTGTGGGTAAAATGGGGATAATCCTCTTATCTGCCTGTTAACAATGGTTAACAGGCAGTTAAGTGGCTGTAATCCCCTGCCCGCCTCTAAGGAGACGGGACCCGGCGCGGGTCGGCTACCCGCCTCCCGGGAAGATGGCACGGAGGCGGGTTGGGGGCGGGATGGGCACCCGCCCCCAGATTCTGCCATTTTTCCAGCAGTCCCGCCTCCCCAGGGCTGGCAAGATCGCGCCCTATGTCCAGAACCTGCCCCCTTTCTTGTTGGGCTTGCTGCGTACTGGCTGAAAAAGTTCTCCTGAATGCATTTTAAGAATTCTGCTCCCTCTATGCCTTTCACATGAATTTTATCCCAGTTAATATTGGGGAAGTTGAAATCCCCTACTATTACTGCCCTATTTTTGCACGTCTCAGAAATTTGCCTACATATTTGCTCTTCTATCTCACTCTGACTGTTTGGAAGTCTATAGACTCGACTATTCCAATGACCACCTGGCCAGTCAGCCTCCCATCCTCCATCCTCCATAAGCTTCAGTGAATCCAAAACTCTGCTGCCTATCTCCTATCCTGCACCAAGGCCTGGCTTCCCCAACATCTCAAATTTAAAATTCTCATCTCTGTGTTAAAATCCATTTGTGGCCTTACCCCTCTATACACTGTAACCTCCTCCAACCTGGCAATCCACCCCCCATTCCCCCAACCAAACTCTCTGCTCCTCTGACTCTGGCCTCTTGTGCATCCCCACCTCCCTTTGTCTCACCACTGGTGGCTGTGCCTTCAGCCGCCTAAGCACCACATGCTGGAATTCCCCGCCTAAACCCCTCCACATTTTCCTCTCCTCCTTTAAGACCATCATTGAAACCCAAGCTTTTGGTCACCCATCCTAATATTTCCTTTTTTGGCTAGGTGTCCAATTTTTCCCCCTATGCCTCTGTGAAGCACCTTGAGATGTTTATTTTGATATTAAAGGCGCTATATAAATGCAAGTTGTGGTTGTTGTTCAAACTACATGAGCACCTGCTACTCATAATCCTCAATATCATATACTGACATAATCTATATAATCAGCACCTTGTATTTTCCTTCTCAATGATGCAAAGTAGGCTGTTTATTCTTTACATTTTCTTTATTAAAAAAAAATGACTTACTCATTCTATAAGTGTGTTACAGGATTTAAACAAATGATGAATTTGACTGAATGGAACACTTTATGGTTTCTGTGTCACATGGTCATTTTCGCTTGATGGTTGACGGTTGAGTGTGGCATCACTTGGGACCTGAATGATATCTTCTGTGTCTAACAAAGTTACTTTTAGTCATTGGTCCAGTGAACAAGGATATTCTAATTCTTCTAACTAGGATAAGATCTGAAAATATATCACAGGTACGATTCAGAAGAAAGATACGTGTTACTTTTACTGTTCGCATTACAATTCTGAAGCCAGATGTCCAATCAGATATCTGGGTCCAATTATCAGGAGTTCATTATTTTATTCAAGGCAAATGAAGATAGAGGCTGATACAATGATGATGTTCTGCTGTTAAATATGTTTAACACATGTTATACATTTGCATCATCCTTTATTATTTTATTAAAATGACAGGCTGTCCAATTTGAAGTGCTTGGGGTTTTACTATGATGTCTAATTGGACTGTCAACCATTCATTGCTGTTTGGGCATATGATTCAATCTAACACTGCTGACAAACCAGCAGGTTATCTGGGGATTAAATGGAATTTAAAACTGCTTGATAGTATTATGCAGGTGCAGAGCTAAAGATAAGACTGTGTGGGTCATGTAGTTTAATTATCCAACTTATTTGTGTCACAGGGGGCGATTTTCCCACTGGAGGCGAGATGGAGGCGGGTTTCGGTTTGGGTGGGTTTGAAACTCGCCAGCACTGATTGGTTTCAAAAATTTGCGATTTTCCCATGATTGTCCACTTGCTTTCAGAGGTGTGGGATGCCCTTGCTCAATTAGTGTTTTGGGACTGAAACTCGCCTCTGTTGACAGCACTTTTCCAGTCTGATTTTATGGCTTCTTGCTCCCTTGGCTCACTCCACAGCATTTCTGCATCTCCTGCACCACTTCCAACATCTTTTGAGATACCTATGTCCAATTCCAAGGCAAAGGCCTACCCGAGGCTCTCAGATGAGGTGCTGCAAATGTTGTTTGAGGGGGTGAGTGCTAGCATGGAGGTGCTCTTCCACTCATCTCGGAGGAAGAGGTCTACCAAAGAAACCAAGGCTGTGAGGGTACAGCTGGCAAGGGATATAACCTCCAGATCTGTGTGCAGATTGGGAGACTGTTTCTGTGTATTGATGAAATGCCATCCCTGTTGGAAAGCATTAAAATGATTTGAAGCCAAAATGTTGGCGTTATGCCATCTGTTCTTTCGCCTTAGGCAGCTCCACATTGCGGGCACCACCACACTTGCGTTGTCTGGTTGGTGGCCTGAGTGAAAGGAGGCCTGAGAGTCATGTCCATTGTCAATGAAGTCCTAGGATGGAGCCAAGGACATGTACCAACTTGGGCAACCTATGCAAATCTGGCCATGATAAGTTCATCCCTTGCATCCCTGGCAGCCATGTGCTCGCGTGCTGCCACTGCCGCTGGTCGATACACCAGCACTCTGACCTCCTCCTGCTCCGCCTCCTCCTGGTCCTCCTCCTCCTCCTCCAGATCCTCCTCCTCCTCCTCAGCCTCCTCCTCCTCCTCCTCCTCATCTTCATCTGAGGAAGGCTGGAACTGAGCCGCTTGCTCATCAGGAAGCTGCAAGCCACGACGCTGTGCGATGTTGTGCAGTGTACAGCAGACCACGACCATTCTGGAGACCCTGTATGGTGTATACTGCAGGGCTCCACCTGATCAGTCAAGGCAACGGAAGCGCATCTTCAACAACCCAATGGTCTGCTCTATGATGGACCTGGTCGAAGTGTGGCTGGCGTTGTAGCGCTCTTGAGCCTCATTAGCTGGCCTCCTGATCGGCGTCATTAGCCACTTCTTCAGGGGATAGCCTTTGTCACCAAGGAGCCATCCATTAAGTTGGTTTGGTGGATTGAAAAGCGGAGGAACATTAGAGTGCCGCAGGATGAAAGAGTCATGGCAACTTCCACAGAACTTGGCGCAAACATGCAAGAACTCCTTCTTGTGGTTACACACCAGCTGAACGTTGAGGGAGTGGAAGCCCTTTCGGCTGACAAAGATAGCTGGGTTGTGATGGGGCGCCCTAAGGGTCACATGTGTGCAGTCTATGACGCCCTGCACCATTGGCATGCCTGCCATATTTGCGAATCCAACCGAACGGGCAGTTATACTTGCTTGATCCCTTGTGAACTGGATGTAATTGTGGGCCTTAGCAAAAAGGGCATCGGTAACCTGCGTGATGCAACTGTGGGCGGCTGACTGGGAGATGCCGCTGATGTCTGCTGATGATCCCTGGAAGGAGCCTGAGGCAAAGAAGTTGAGTGCGGTGGTGACTTTGACAGCCACTGGTAAGGGGTGTCCACCCGTTCCTCTGGGCACCAGGTCTTGCTGCAGCAGGCCGCAGATCTCTCGGACAACCTCTCGCAAAAGTCTCAACCTCCTTTGGCACTGCTGCTCACTCATGTTGAGGTAGCTCATCCTCTGTCTGTAAACTCTCTGTCGGGGGTATCTCCTGCGGCGAGGTGCCTCGATGCGCTGGTGCCTTCTGCCCTGTGCAGTATCAGATGGCTAAGCAGGAGGTTGGGGCTCCTGCTGATGTTGCTGCTGAGCTGCCTGGTTCTGCTGCTGCCCTGGATGGACCTCATCCTCATCTGAGGTCCATGGTGAAAGAAAATGAATGGTTCTGCTTGTAGATGCCTCCTTTGGGGAAGCGCTCATTGCAAGCAGGGAGAGGGTCTTCCAAGGAGGTCCCACAGTTGATGGAGTCAAGCAGCAGCACCTCCGACTTCGGAAGGCCTTCTAAAAGTGCTCAGAGACCTTTTAAAGCCAAGGTCTGGCACCTGCAAGTAATCCTTTGCTGCAGTAAACGATGTCTTGTTAGACCTGCAGCAGTGAGGAGGCCACCCACGAGTCAACCCGCCAGGTTTACCTGGCATGGTTCAGGAGTTGCGTGGAGCATGCCGAAATGCTGGCAAAATCACGAGGGCCTCTCAAAATAGGCTCAGAGAGGCCCTTAACAAGCATTTAAGGAAGTTAATTAGTGCAATGGCCAGGTGGAGGCGGGAGCGTTTCCCGACCTCCAAAATCGGCACCGGCAAAATCCCACGGAGGCGGGTTCCGAACCCGATCTCTTTGAATCTAATTTTCCTGCCTTTCCCACCTCCAAACCCGCCTCCTCTGACGTCAGAAAATCGCCCCCATGGTGTCAGAAAAGCAGGGCCCAACTCAGCCGTAAAAGTCATTCACACGCAAGCTTACTCCCAGGAGGCAAGCTGTCAAATTTAGCCACAGCACAGAGTCGAGCTAAAGTGTCTCGTAGAAGGGAAGTAGACTGAGGTAGGGTGAGGGGGTGGGGGGTGATGGAGCTCCACCTCCAGTTATGCTTCAACCAATCCTTCTAGCAAGGCACAAATCAGAATTGGCAAATGCAGTGGAAATGTTGACTCACCCATATACCTTCTCATCTGACCTGGCAAGAGCTGATGGGATAAAAATACAAAAAATAGCTGAACCAGTAAAATGAAATGACATATCTGATAAAATGTAAAAAAAATTCTATTAAAAAATTCACATGGTTTAAATGGAATACGAATGGGGCTACCTTCCAATAATGCCATGTTTTATTAGCTTCAAAAAGCACATTACGATTTCCAGGCCTAACATTGGTCAGTTGGGATACATTTTATATTCTCTCATGTCTACATCATATAGCTATCTGCAGGCCGTAACTGCAACCACCCCCTCCCCAACCACCCCCGCCCCACAATGCTGCTAGATCAGAGCAGTCCAAGCTTCCATCTTTGTTTGCCACACAGGTGCACATCATTGGGGATGATGGATAGGAGTACATTTTCTGAGTATGTGCTGTAACAACACTAAATGAAAGTCTTTTTTACCTTGTTGCTGGCACGTACTTATAAAATTTAGGTTGTAAAGTTTAAATCTGTTCCCATTAATTTGCACCTATCTCAAGTTGCTGATGCTAACAGATCTTGGCTTCGTGATTTATAATTTTCCACCAATGAAGCAACAGTGCTAAAAGCAGCCCTTTCCAAACCTCCAGGCCCATGAAATTCAAACAGGACAATGCAATCACTTCGAAATATAAGCGCAAATAGGACTGAGCTGCCTAGGTGTCAAGGGCTGGATTGCCAGGTCTCGGAGGGTGGCCACAAGCTGCAGGTCAGACACCTCTGCACTGGATGATCTGTTGTTCATACATCGAAAGTATTAGGAATGGATTTTTAGTTTAGGAAAGAAAGGGCTCGATTTTAATTGCTGAGGCGGGTTGGAGTCGGGTTGCGTGGTGGGCGGGTTCTGGAGCCGCTTCCGGTGGGATCAGCTGCTGATGTCCGATTTTGATTCAATGAGCTTGTTGATTTCAATGAGGTGCGCTGGCCGGTCCAATGAGTGCGATCGGGTCGGCTGGCCGCCTCTGATGACGTCAGCATAGCTGCTGCTTTTAAAGCTCCCATTCAGCCTAAGCCTTTCTCTTGTGGATTCCTGGACTCATTGAAATTGATTTTGACGCAATTACTTCTTCCAGAGGCAAGGCAGCTCCTGGTTTTAATGAACCCCTCCATGATCTTGTGGATGCTGTCAGAGGGCACACGGAGATTCTCTTCCCGCCTGATGGCTGGAGGAAGCCTCCTAAGCAGACCAAGGCAGCCTGGCCGCGCATTGCTGAGGAGGTCAGCGCAAGATCCATATATGCATGCCCATGAGTCCGTGAATCCAGTGCCGAAAAAGGTTTAGTGATCTTGTGCGAACATCAGAAGTGAGTATCCCATCACACTTGCCTTCAATCTGCTTCCCTTCTCTTCTCATCACCAGCACTCTGCATTGTAAACCTCCTCTTTCACATCCCACCTTACCCTTACTTCCCTTGCACCTTTACCTATCCATCTCTGTCTCTGCACTGAATCACTTCAGCATCCTGCTTATGCACCCCTTAGACTCGCTCTCACTGTCATGCAGTGACAACAACTAACAACGCACAGGGAGCTACCTTCCTCTTGGCACCTTACCCCATCTTCGTCTCCCTCAAAGCTTCCATGGTAGGGATTATTCACACTCACTCCATCACTGTGGCTGAAACACCGCTTGTGTCCCTCCTTGCAGGAAAAAATAGCCCACAATAAGAAGGAGAGAGCAATGACTGGAGGAGGAACACCTACCCTAGCAACATTGACCAGTGTTGAGGAGGCTGCAAACGAGATTGTTGGCGGTGGCGAGGACCTGGAAGTGGGCGATGGAGAGACAGGTACACTAGAGGAAGCTGGTGACATAATAGAGTTTTATCCCTCTCCGAATGCAATGGCATATGATGTTCATAGAGAATCGCGTTGTATCATCTGCTCAAAAGGATGTGCTGGCTACATCAATATCAGATGTCTAAATTAAGCCTTTACTCTCCCACAGGACCATCGAGTGCCTCCCTCCCCACGATCCAGGACGAAGAGCCAGACAACTCCTCAGAGGAACCTGAAGCCTCTGAGGGAGCAGCGTCACCAAGACTCAGCGCACCCAGCACCAGTGCAGCAACGCACACCTCGGTGGGGCCCTCGCGAGTTAGAGTAGTGTTGCCACCTGGTCTATCACAGCGCACATGTGAGCATCAGCAGATGGTGGAGACAGCGACAGCAGTGGAGAGTCCTCGGTGGAGGTCGTAGGAATCTCCTAGCTCTGCTGAGCTGCATGCAGATGCTGTGCCTGTGGGGCCATCCCGAAAAAGAGCGTCTCGGGAAATACAGGAACAAGTGCAGGAGTCTCTGGAAGGGTTTGCCTCCAGGGGTGGTGCGAGTGTGGAGAGAATGGAGGAGTCCATCTGTAACATCAGCACTGCCGTGGTGGAGGCAATGGTGCATGAACGCACCACCATGGATAGGATGGCAACCTCCGTGGAAAGGATGGCTACGGCCATGGAGGAAATAAGTCGCCAGAGTCAGGAAAACATGGTGACTGTTCAGAATAGAATGTCATCTCTGGAGGAGCGATGGGCAGCTATTGAGCAGAGAGACCAGAGCTTTATGGACATCCTTTTGATGAGGACTGCCACTGCAGATACGGGTCCGCATGGTCCCCCTGAAGTATAGCAAGGTGCTCTCCAGCCACTTGCCAGCACTGAGGTGCAGCTGACCTATGAGAGGGATGTTGTTGGCAGGTCAGAAGGAAGTGTGGGCTCCTCTCAAAGTGCTCACATGACCATGCCCTTGGTCAGAGACCCACTTTGCGGAGACAACTCAGATGGCCGTTTCAGCCAATGCACAGCCGCAGGAAGAGCAGACTGTTGAAGAGCCCTCCCAGGCTCCCAAACCCAGAGGACGCCCGCCAAAGGCATCTAAGCAGGCGCAGCATCCTAGTCAGCAAGGTGCCTCTACATCTGCTGAAGCCACAGGGGAAGCACCACGTAGAAGTATGCATAAGAGAAAGATTAAGCACCTATAGTCACAATGGGAGTCACTTGGGTGATTTTTTTTTCCTGACTGTTGCTGGTTTATTATCCTTTTGTGATGTGTAAAAGAAAAATTATGTCAAACAGTTGATTGTGTGGCCTATGTGTTCTGGGAAATGATAAAAGCGCATTGAGGACTCAGGGCGACTTGCTTTTGTAATGCTGATGGTAAAAGTGATAGGAAATAACAGGGTATAGCAGAGATGATATATAACGTTGGACAAGTGTCGCCTGCAATTACAGAGCCAGATGGTAGCCACCTATGGTTGAAGAGTAAGCTTATATTAATGTGGCATGGCAGTGTGCATACCCTGCTTGACGGGCAGCAGTGAACTGGAGGGATGCTGCATTGGTCACAACAGGGCATGCAAGGCGCCCCTCGTCCTCCTCCTGCTCCTCTTCTCAGGAAAATCTGTGCTGAGCCATGTGGCTGCTACTCCTCCGAGTATGAGGACCAGGATGAGAGAGCATAAATGCTTCCCATCCCCTTGCTAGAGATTTCATTTGAGGCAACAAGCTTGCAAGCGCACAGTCGAAGTGGCCTGAAATTATTCCATTCATGGCACACTGCAGATGGGTGTCAGCTTGAACAGTCAGAAGGTCAGTAGATGTGCAAAATCTTATCCCATACCTACAACAGCAAAGTTGTTGCATTTGAATGTTAGCCATGTTTCTGGGATGCTTTTAAAGCGCTCCACCAATGAATACAAATCATGTCCTTCAGCAACTCGTCTCCTTGAACCTGGCCTATTTCTGACAAGTCGGGAAACAGGAGCCAGAAGCACAAAAATGGGAAACCACTATGAAAATAGGATTAGCAAGGCAGTAACAGGCTGTTAACTGCCTTAACTACTTGTCCGACTGGTTCCAGTCGGGTCAGTTTGGGAGCTGCTGAACAGACACTCACGAAAATTGGGTGGGGGCAGGATGGAGGCGAGTTGGGTGTCTGAAGCCATTTTTTCCAATTTTCGCTGCAGACCCACCTCCAAACCCGCCTCCTCAGGGCTATTAAAATCGAGCCCAAAAACGTTGCTGACCTGTTAGGGCATTCTGTGCAATTATCTTCTTCATAAATTGATTGTTCAGAGGTCTTGTGCTCCTCCTGGCTCCACAGTAACACATGCAGGCCTCTGCCGGCCAGTGTACGCTCCCCGCCGCCCCCCCCGGGCCTACCTGTGGGCCACTGCCGGCCTGCGTACATTCCCCCCCATCACCCCTGGGCCTACCTGAGGGTCACTGCAGGCATCACAGCCAGCCCAAATTGGTCTGGAGCACTGCCTCTGGGTGCCCAATAGACTCCGCAGCTCGCTGGAATTATAGTATTGAGGCCGAGGGCCAATTAGGGATGGGCCTTGGGCCTCTGGCTTTTGGTACGCCTATCGAACACATCACTGATCTCATGCTCAAAAATGAGCTGAAACCAAATTCTCCCCCTGTGGGCTGGATTTTGATACTGGGGCGGGTTGGGGTCATGTTATCCGAATTCCGTGTTATCCACATGACTCTCATGAGATGTGTGTAACAAACGCGATTTTCCCCTGATTGGGCAATTGAGTTCCAGTGTGTGGGAACCCCTGGCCCAATTAGCTTTTCCAGTCTGAAAGTCACCTCAATAGTTGTTCATCTCTCTCATTGACATTGCATGAGTCACTGATAATGATTCTGAAGCTCTAACAGTTGGACTTATGATCATCTGCAATATGCACTGTGCATGTCACCTTGGCCTCACATCTCTGACTTTTTCCTTTACTCCCCCACAGGACCATCGCAAGCACCCATCTCCACCATCCAGGAGGAACAGCCAGAGGCTCAAGACTCCTCAGAGGAAGCTGAAACCTCTGAGGGCGCAGCGTCAGCAGAATTCAGCCAGGCCAGCACCAGCACAGAGACTCACACCTCGGTGGGACCCTCGCGAGATAGAGTAGTGTTGTCACCTGGTATATCACAGCTCACAATTGAGCCTCAGCAGATGGTGGAGACAGGGAAAGCAGTGGAGAGTCCTCATCGGAGGGCGCAGGACTCTCCCAGCTCGGCTCAGCTGCATGTCGACCCTATGCCTCTGGGTCCATCCATAAGATCAGCGGTGCTGGGACTCCAGGAACAGATGCAGGAGTCTCTGGCAGGTTTTGTCTCCAGGGTCGCTGCGAGTGTGGAGCGAATGGAGGAGTCCATTGCGAACATGAGCAGAGCCTTTGTGGAGTCATTGGCGCATGAACGCATCACCATGGAAAGGATGGCCACCTCCATGGAGGTGATAAGTCGCCAGAGTGCAGAAAACATAGTGAATGTTCTGAATAGAATGACATCTCTGGAGGAGCGATGGACATCTATTGAACAGAGAAACTAGACCTTCATGGAAGTCCTTCTGAGTAGGACTGCCAGTGCAGATACGGGTCCCCATGGCCCCCCTGAT
Organism: Squalus acanthias; assembly: GCA_030390025.1. Classification (NCBI taxonomy): domain Eukaryota; kingdom Metazoa; phylum Chordata; class Chondrichthyes; order Squaliformes; family Squalidae; genus Squalus; species Squalus acanthias. Next base: position 45,821,653 of record CM059428.1, on the reverse strand, counting down.
GTGCAGCAAGGTGCTCTCAAGCCACTTGCAAGCGCTGAGGTGGGCCTGACCAATGAGAGGGATGATGGTGGCAGAGAACAAGGAAGTGGGGGCTCCTCTCCAAGCGCTCACACTTCCATGCCACTGACAAGTCCTCGGTCAGAGCCCCACCAGAGTCCATACCCAACTGAGATCGGCGTCTCAACCCCTGCACAGCCGCAGGAGCAGCAGACTGTTGGCGAGCCCTCACAGGCTCGGCACCCCAGATGACGCCCGCCCAAGGTGTCGAGACAGGAGTATCAACAGAGTGAGCAAGGGGCCTCCACATCTGCTGATGCCAAGGGGGAACCACCACGTAGAAGCACGCGTAAGAGAAAGAAACTGCACAAATAGTCACAAGGTTTGTCACTTGGGTGAAATGTTATGTTTAATTGTGATAAGCCATCAGTAGCTTCCTGTAAATAAAAAATCTGATGGCTACTGCTGCAGTTGTGGCCTGTGTCATCTCGCTATTGGGACTTCCACATTGCGGGCTTAGGAGGAGTAGCAGTTGTCAGAATGATGGTCAGAGTGCTAGGAAGACGATGGGTCCTGGCCATTAACGATGCTGTGGCAAGAAGCTGTGAGGCACAAGTGGTTGCTTGGCTAGGCTAGGCTAATCTGGCCAAGATGAGTGCATTCCTTGCGTCCCGGCCAGCAATGGTCTTGCGTATTGCCGCCGCTGGTTGATGCGCCTCTGCCAGATGTTTGTTTTCTCTCTCCTCCTCCTCCTCCTCCTCCTCCTCCTCGTCCTCATCTGATGTCCAGGGGGAAAGGAACCGAATGGTTCCCATTCTTCTGGTAGATGCCTCAGTTGAGGAAGCGCTGAGTCAGGGTGGGGTGAGGGGTTTTCCAGGAGCTCACACTGGAGATGGGTGTCAGGCTCCAAACTTCCACAACAATGAGTAGGCCTGCTAAAGTTTCCCCAGACCTGAAACAACTAAGTTCTGCCACCTGCAAATGATGATTGCTCCAAACTACTCTTTAATGGTGGAGCTGCAGCTGAAAGCCAGCAAGCCAAATGTGTACCTGCCAGGTTTCACTGTCGTGTTTCAGAGGAGGTGTGCATCACGTGGAAAACCGGTAAAAATCCGAAAGGCCTGTGAAAATGGCATTATGGAGCCAATTAGGAGCTTGTCAATGGCCTTAAGGGCCTATCCCGCCTCTTGGAGGCGGGTCGGGAACTGGATCTGAAAACGCGCACCTGGGAAAATTCGGCGGAGGCGGGATGGGTGTGGGATCGGGCCCGCCCGCCATTTTTTCCAATTTTAACCCCCCACACGCCTCCAATCCCGCCTCAACGGCCCTATGAAAATCCAGCCCAAGGGCCTTGTGTAATTTTCTTGGAGTTGTTTGAAGAAAGGATGGAAAACCAGCTCCATAACCCTACAGTCCTTGTACCTATCCCTTTATGACTACATCCAATCTTTGTGAGAAGTGTTAAAAAGAATAGGATTTAGGCCGAGGATTTCCTCGGATTTGCTCCTGCTCTGCCCTCTCACCGCCCCCCATATCTTGGCTGGAAGTGCAGTGGAAACCCTGTCTACGCGTGTAAACGCGGTTTCTGCTGCACTTTTGGCAAAGTTGTGATGGTTGAACAGGAGCAGTCTGAGAACATGTCTGTTCTTAAAGTCCCTGGTAGTGTTACCTGGACAACAGTAATAAAAAAACAGCTAGGAGGGCAGGCTGAAGCATAATTGAAGGAGGAGCTCCATCATTCCTCCCCCATCCCAGCCTGCTTCCCTTTAAGAGGCACTTTGGCTCTTCTCCGTGCTGTGGCTAAATGTAAAACATAACGAACCAGGATTTTTCAACTGCTGACCTGCTCTCGCTTTCCTGGTGCTACTGGGACAGACGCACACTTGTGTTTTACTGTCTCATTTAAATATATTTCCATAACAAAGCAAATGTTGCATACTAATACACCTCTGTAATAAATATCTGGGATGGAAAGTACATGGGACATGGATGAAAGTGCAGCTGCCTGTCAACTTGGAGTGATTTTTAAAAAACTCTCAGGCAAAGCTTTCAGTAAGCACTGCAGTCTCTAAACTTGATCATAAAACAGAACAGAACACTATTACACAGAGGTGAGAGAATTTTCCACAGTGCCACAGAACCAGTCAAAATGCCTCCTAAGTACTTGCTGACATTTTTGATCACTGGTTTTTCTTCTTCAGCAATGGAGCCAAATTTTCGCAGGCTGCAATTCCAGCAATTATGCTGGGATCATACCTGTCGAAGCCCTCCAGCACTGATCCTGCCAGAGTGGGGGGTGGGGGTGAGTGGGAGCCTGCACCACTAGGATTGCATATTGGGTGACCGCCAACCTGGAAACTTTGGTGCCTGCTGCCATGGGGGGGGGGGTGGGGGGGGGTGGGGCCAGTCTGCTGCTCCCCCATCCCCCACCCCCACCCAGAGAAATTATTGCAGGTATTTGTAAAGAAATGCAAATTTTTTTACTTCATCCTCAGGGTGCAGGCTGCTTCCCTGGCTTGGCCATCCACTTGACCTCCTGTGCCAGGAATCCTCACCTCATTGAGAGCAGCAGCTTCCAAACATATGTTCGCTGATGCCGCGAAGCGGGAACTTCCAGCGTTGTGAGTCCTGGGTCAGGCCTCCCGCATTGTGGGGGACAACATTTAAGGAAGACGAAGGTTTCGCCTTCGACAAGGCCCTCATGGAAATGACCAGTGAAGACTGGGACCTGACCTATCCAGGTCCCGGCTTATTTCTTGGGCTGGAGTTTTGACAGGAGTTCACTGGAAGGCCCTTACATTTTTGGGGCCAATGTTTTATAGTTAATTTTGTGCTTAGAGGGAATAGACTGACTCTCTTTCTACGATACGACCATAACAGTCCCATCCCAGGCTGCCTGCTATATATAAAAACATTTGACTGAAAGTGGGGCACCACCACCTCATAGTGCATTAATTCTACATATATTTCTGAGGTCAGTCACTTGAATAATATGGGCAAGCTCTTGGTCATGGAAAATGTCTGTGATCAGGAGCTTGACCGTTGGTGTGCAGGAAATCACACGTTGCTGCAAGATTTAAAGTGATTCCATTTGGACTGCTGTGACACTGATCACTGTCTGGGCACGAATGATGATGTCACTCAAGATTTCCAACACATCCAGACCCTCCACTGCCTGCACATGTGGCAGAAAGCACACAGCACCAAGCGACCCTCGCGGCAGCAGTGTTGGCACAGCCTGCAGCAGGTTCAGCTCAGGATTGAGTTGCCAGGAGGAAATGGCCACCTCAGTCCCAAGAGACTTGTATGTGAACACACCAGCCTTACATACTGCTGCCACTGAGGCAGCACTTAGAAGAGGTTACAAGGCTACTGCTTAAGAGCATATTCATCACGTGTCACCAAGGAGAAGCACCATCGAAGCAAACACTAGGCACCCACGCATGGCACGTTTGCCGATAGAAATCTGGTTGCAGGTGTGCTTACAAAGGTTTATGAGCATGTTTCATCAGATAGTGGGTGTTTGATATTTATGAATTGCCTGAAAAGTTTAAGTTATGCAGGCAGCACACAACATCGATCCTTGAAACCTTAGCCAGACTGGGTTGCAGGATGCCCCCAGATATATCCAGACACCTGAAGTGCTGCTTCAACATCCCAACATGCTTGATGATTACATAGGTAGATGCACGTACCTCATTCTGCCTGTGTTCAGTTGGTGTCCTTGGATACCGCAGAGCTATCATGAGCCATGGCTGCAGAGATTAGCCTTGAATGGTCAGGACTCTTGATTGCCCAGTTTGCAGGTCAATTAATTCATCACCCTATCTGTGATTGGTGTATCTGTTAATACCCTTCCCACTCTCTCTCTCTTTTTTTTCTAATGTTACTAAAATACTACACGATTTATTAAATTCAATTTACCATGGTGGGATTTGAGCTCACAACATCTGGTTTACTGGCCTAGGACCATAACCGATATGGCACCTTACCCAGGAGACTGGAGAAGGTGGGGAAAGGGTGAAAATACTTTAAAAGAGGGGTCTCACCTACAAAATACATTGACAGATATCTCAGCAGGATTAGGGTTAATTCACAAATCTAAAAACAGAATAATGCTTTTAATTTTAGATCAACATTTATTATTAGTTAGTTAGATTGTCCAATTTATGTTATATGAGCTAAATGGTGTCTAAATCACATATCACAGAGGAAACAGCAAATGGAACTAACTTGAACTGACATATGCCAATGCAAATATTTGTAATGGATTGCCCTCTAACAGTACCTGACCACAACTACAGTTCGTACCATTTGTAATTAGCGGTGATGTCAGCCTTGGCTCAGTGGCAGCACTCTCACCTCTGAGTCAGAAGGTTGTGGGTTCACGCTCCACTCCAGAGACTTGAGCACAAAGCCGAGGCTGACACTTCAGTGCAGTACTGAGGACGTGCTGACTGTCAGAGCTGGCATATTTTGGATGAGACGTTAAACCAAAGCCCCGTCTGCCCTCTCAGGTGGACGTAAAAGATCTCCTGGCACTCTTTTGAAGAAAAGCAGGGGAGTTCTCCCCAATCCTGACCAATAGTTATCCCTCAACCAACATCACTAAAACAGATTGTCCAGGCATTTATTTCATTGCTGTTTGTGGGACCTCGCTGTGCACAAATTGGCGACTGTGTTTCCTACATTACAGCAGTGACTACACTTCAAAAGTACTTTATTGGCTGTTAAGCAATTTGGGACATCCTGAGGTCGTGAAAGGCGCTATTTAAATGCAAGTCTTTCTTTATTCTTTCTGTGAGGGAGATCATGGTAATAACATGAACTCAACATTTAATGGAGAAGAGATAACATGGGAATGATTACAAGGCAGTAATCTAATTGTCAGTTTCAGATGATATCGTGAATCATAACAGATAATTAATGTCTGAGGTCAGCGAGACCTGCATGACTTTCTGTCAATTATGAAAAATCGTGCATACCGCACTGACCTCTGCACCCAAACTCCTGATATGCAGTCCTGTTGCATAAAGATTTGTGTCAGATGTACTAATTTGTAAAATCTGCCTTGGTCAGGTACTGTTAGAGGGCAGTCCATTACTCCCTGGTATTTGCCAGCTGTACTGTGCTACTTTTATAGAGTGGCTTTATTCCATTTTAGGTTGCGTCAATAATGGCCGTCAGGGTTACTGTCATCAGCTGCCAATGCACTCCTTGTGCTCCATGTGTTTCTATCTATCTATAAGCACCTTGGGATGTTTTACTATGTTAAATGCACTATATAAATGCAAGTTGTTGTTATCTATCTATCTATCATTATGTATGCATCTTCCATTTATCTATCCATCTGCCTAACTACCTGCTCTTAATAACAGTATTTTTTTCTGTGTTTACCATTGAGTGGAGTGTCTGTCATGATCATTTATCACATTTGTTTTTCCTTGTTGAGCAAGTGTGTGTGCAATTTTTAGAGGTACTTTTATGAATTTGTACTCCCAGCACGCAGCTTTGTCTGTCAGAAATTATCATACCAATCATACCATCATACCAAAAAAAATCTCCTCAATCACCAGGCAGCACAAATTATTTTGAGATAGCCACTGTGACAGTTTCTCACCCACCCTTCCATTGACCTGTAATAAAATTTATAAGATAAAGTAAATATGGTACAACGTTAAAAGGGGTGCAGGAACAGAGAGACCTGGGGGTTTGCATACAGAAATCTTTGAAGGTGGCAGGACAAGTTGATAAGGCTGTTAAAAATGCATATGGGACCCTTAGCTTTATTAATAGAGGCACAGGGCTGGATTTTGTCAGTGTGGGCGGGCTGGGGCGTGTCAGGTGGAAATCGTATCAGGACCCCGACTCCTAAGTGAAGTGCTGAAAAAGTGGGATTTTCCCCTAATTGGGCAATTGATTTCCTGCGTGTGGGAACCCCTGGCCCAATGAGTCTTTTCATACAGAAAGTCACCTCCGATGACGTCATCAGTGCTGCTGCTTTTAAGGCCTGCAAGCAGCCTTGCTTCTTCTGGAGACTGAAATCTTTATGCTGATTGTACTGAGGAATTTATTGTACGAATATGTCCACCAGCAGGCAAAAATGTGCTCCACGATTTGATGAGCCCTCCCTCCAAGCTCTGGTGGAGGGAACAAGAACCAATAAGGAGGTGCTCTTCCCTTCCTCAGGGAGAAAAAAGCCACCACAACAAACTAAAGCCGTGTGGCTGCAAGTGGCCCGGGAGGTCAATGCCATCTCTATGTTCCGCAGAACCTGGCTGCAGTGCAGGAAGAGGCTTCATGACCTTCTCCGCACAGGAAAAGTGAGTATGACTTTCTCATCACCCTCAATCTCAGCCCCATCGCCTCTCCTCACCAGCACTCTGCTTTGCCAACCTCTTCCTCCACATCCCACTTGACACTGACATCCCTGCACTCTTACCCATTCCCTCTCTCTCTCTATGGTCACATTCACTTAACTATTCGACCATGCAGCCCTCACACTCCCTACCACTGTGATGCAATGACAACAACTTACAACACACAGGGAGGGCCCTTGATATCCTTCTAAGCATCTATGCTATGGATTATCTACACTCACTCCTTCATTCTCACTCAAACTCCACTTCTGTCCCTCATTGCAGGAAAAGAGAGCCCACAATAAGAGGGAAAGAGCGAGGACAGGAGGAGGGCCACCCTCAGTAGCCCAGCTCACCATTTCGGAGGAGGCGGCCCTGGAAATCGCCGGGATCGAGGAGGATTCCCAAGTGGGGGACAGACAGGTGGGCGCATCACAGCAAGCTGGTGACAGAATAGTTTGGCATCTCTCTCATTGACATTGCATGAGTCACTGATAATGAATCTGATGCTCTAACACATTGACTTCTGATCATCTGCACTATTCAATGTGCATGTAACCTTGACCTCACATCTCTAATTCTTTCCTTTACTCCCCCACAGGACCATCGAAAGCCCCCATCCCCACTGTCCAGGAGTAAGAGCCTGAGCTTCCAGACTCCTCAGAGGAAGCTGCAACCTCTGAGGGCGCAGCCTCAGTAGAATTCAGCGCACCCAGCACCAGCGCAGACACTCACACCTCGGTGGGACCTTCGGGACATAGAGTAGTGTTGGCACCTGCTGTATCACAGCTCACAAGTGAGCATCAGCAGATGGTGGAGACAGGGACAGCAGTGGAGAGTCCTCGTCGGAGGGCGCAGGACTCTGCCAGCTCGGCTCAGCTGCATGTCGACCCTGTGCCTCCGGGTCCATCCAGAAGGAGAGCGGTGCTGGAACTCCAGGAACAGGTGCAGGAGTCTCTGGCAGGTTTAGTCTCCAGGGTCGCTGCGAGTGTGGAGCGAATGGAGGAGTCCATCGCGAACATAAGCAGAGCCTTTGTGGAGGCATTGGCGCATGAACGCATCACCACGGAAAGGATGGCAACCTCCGTGGAAAGGATGGCTACAGTAGAGGAGAGGATGGCTACGGCCATGGAGGAGCTAAGTCGCCAGAGTGTAGAAAACATGGTCATTGTTCAGAATAGACTGTCATCTCTTGAGGAGCGATGGTCAGCTATTGAGCAGAGAAACCAGACCTTCATGGAAGTCCTCTGGAGTCGGACTTCCAGTGCAGAAATGGGTCCTCATGGCCCCCCTGAAGTGCAGCAAGGTGCTGTCAAGCCACTTGCTAGCTCTGAAGTGGGGCTGACCCATGAGAGGGTTGTTGGTGGCAGACAACAAGGAAGTGGGGGCTCCTTTCCAAGCGCTCAAATGACCATGCCACTGCAAAGCCCTCGGTCAGAGCCCCACCAGAGTCCTCACCCAACTGAGATGGACGTCTCATCCCCTGCACAGCCGTAGGAGCAGCAGACTGTTGCCGAACCCTCACAGGTTCGCAACCCCAGAGGACGGCCGCCAAAGGAGTCGAGACAGGAGCAGCAAGAAAATGAGTAAGGGGCCTCCACATCTGCTGAAGCCACAGGGGAAGCACCACGTAGGAGCACGCGTAAGAGGAAGATAATGCACAAGTAGTCACAAGGGTAGTCACTTGGGTGTTATGTTGTGTTTATTTTTGAAATGCCTCCAGTTGCTTGTTGTGATAAAAAATTCTGATGGCAAACTGTTGAAGTTGTGGCCTGTGTCATTTCGCAAATGGGACTTTCACATTGCGGGCTTAGAGCAACTTGCAATTGTCAGTATGGTGGTCAAAGTGATAGGAATCCGTAGGTTCTTGTCCATTGTCGATGCTCTGGTAAGAAGGTGCGAGGCAAAAGTGTTTGATTGCACAGGCTAAGCAAATGTGACCAACATGAGTGCGTCCCTTGCATCCCGGGCAGCAATATGGTCGCGCTCTGGCAACTTCTGGCCCGTGCATCTTCAGGTGGGTGACTAGCAGCTTGGCGCTCCTGTTGATGCTCCTGCTGTTGGTGCTGCTGTTGCTGATGGTTCTGCTGCTGCCGCGGCTGGTCTTCATCCAAATCTGATGTCCAGGATGAAAGGAATTAAATGGTCGCCATGCTTCTGGTATATGCCTCAGTTGAGGAAGCGCTTAGTCAAGGTGGGGAGAGGGATTTCCCAGGAGGTCACACTGGAGATGGGTGTCAGGCTGCAAACCTCCACAATACTGAGTATGCCTGCTAAAAGTTCCCCCAGACCTGAGACAACAAAGTTCTGCCACCTGCAAATGATCATTGGTGAAAACTCTTTTGTAATGGTGGAGCTGCAGCTGTTCGTAAGCAATCCACTTGTGAGGCCGCCAGCATTACCTGGCGTGTTCCAGAGGAGGCGTGAGGGATGGGGGGAAAGACTAAAAATCGGAAAGGCCTCTCAAAATGGGATTATAGAGGCTATTAAGTGGTTGTTAAGGGCTTAAGGGCCTATCCCACCTCTGGGAGGCGGGATGGAAAGGGGGTCAGAAAATACACTTTTGGGAAAATTGCTTGGAGGCGGGATGGAGGCGGGATCAGGCCCGCCAACCATTTTTGGCAATTTTAACAACTCACACGCCTCCAATCCCGCCTCCTTGGGCCTGGCAAAATCGAGCCCTTTATGTTTTTAGTATCATAGAATTTTACAGCACAGAAGGATGCCATTCGGCCCATCACTACTTACCCTATCAGAGGTTTTTAAGACAATGAAAGCCTACATCAGGTCATTATAATTACCAATCTATTGAAAACACTGTTGGTAAGAGCAATATTCAATTAGCCTGGCATCTGTAGCGTCACACTTCATAGAATCATAGAATGATACAGCACAGAAGGAGTCCATTTGGGCCATTATTCCTCTGCCGGCTCATTGAAAGAGCTATTCAATTAGTCCCACTCCCCCACTCTTTTCCTATAGCCCTGCAATGTTTCTCCCCTTCATTTATCCAATTCCCTTTTGAAAGTTACTATTGAATTTGCTTCCACCATCTTTTCAGGCAGTGCATTCCAGATCATAATAACTCACTGTGTAAAAAAAAATTCTCCTCATCTCACCTGGCTCTTTTGCCAATTACCTTAAATCTGTGTGCTCTGGTTACTGACCCTTCTGCCAGTGAAAATAGTTTCTCCTTATTTACTCTATCAAAATCCTCCATTAAATATCCCCATAACCTTCTCTGCTGTAAGGAGAACAGACCCACCTTCTCTAGTCTCTCCACATAACTGAAGTTCCTCATCCCTGGTACCATTCTAGTAAATCTCCTCTGCACCCTCTCCAAAGCCTTGACATCCTCCTAAAGTGCCAAGAATTGAACACCTGGCGCCTAGCCAGTGATTTATGAAGGTTTAGCATAACTTCCTTACGTTTGTACTCTATGGGCTCGATTTTGCCAGGCCCGAGGAGGCGGGATTGGAGGCGTGTGAGTTGTTAAAATCGCCAAAAATGGCGGGCGGGCCCGATCCCGCCTCCATCCCGCCTCCGAGCAATTTTCCCAAAAGTGTATTTTCTGACCCCCTTTCCATCCCGCCTCCAAGAGGCGGGATAGGCCCTTAAGGCCCTTAACAACCACTTAATAGCCTCTTTTATCCCATTTTGAGAGGCCTTTCCGATTTTTAGTCTTTCCCCCCATCCCTCACGCCTCCTCTGGAACATGCCAGGTAATGCTGGCGGCCTCACAAGTGGATTGCTTACGAACAGCTGCAGCTCCACCATTACAAAGGAGTTTTCACCAATGATCATTTGCAGGTGGCAGAACTTTGTTGTTTCAGGTCTGGGGGAACTTTTAGCAGGCATACTCAGTGTTGTGGTGGTTTGGAGCCTGACACCCATCTCCAGTGTGACCTCCTGGGAAATCCCTCTCCCCACCTTGACTAAGCGCTTCCTCAACTGAGGCATATACAAGAAGCATGGCGACCATTTAATTCCTTTCCTCCTGGACATCAGATTCGGATGAAGACCAGCTGCGGCAGCAGCAGCACCAACAGCAGGAGCATCAACAGGAGCGCCAACCTGCTGCTAGTCACCCACCTGAAGATGCACAGGCTAGAAGTTGCCAGTGCGTGACCATATTGCTGCCCGGGATGCAAGGGATGCATTCATGTTGGTCACATTTGCTTAGCCTGTGCAATCAAACACTTTTGCCTCGCACCTTCTTACCAGAGCATCGACAATGGACAAGAACCTACGGATTCCTATCACTCTGATCACCATACTGACAATTGCAAGTCGCTCTAAGCCCTCAATGTGGAAGTCCCATTTGCGAAATGACACAGGCCACAACTTCAACAGTTTGCCATCAGAATTTTTTATCACAACAAGCAACTGGAGGCATTTCAAAAATAAACACAACATAACACCCAAGTGACTACCCTTGTGACTACTTGTGCATTATCTTCCTCTTACGCGTGCTCCTACGTGGTGCTTCCCCTGTGGCTTCAGCAGATGTGGAGGCCCCTTGCTCACTTTCTTGCTGCTCCTGTCTCGACACCTTTGGTGGCCGTCCTCTGGGGTTGCGAGCCTGTGAGGGTTCGGCAACAGTCTGCTGCTCCTGCGGCTGTGCAGGGGATGAGACGCCCATCTCAGTTGGGTGAGGACTCTGGTGGGGCTCTGACCGAGGGCTTTGCAGTGGCATGGTCATTTGAGCGCTTGGAGAGGAGCCCCCACTTCCTTGTTCTCTGCCACCAACATCCCTCTCATGGGTCAGCCCCACTTCAGAGCTAGCAAGTGGCTTGACAGCACCTTGCTGCACTTCAGGGGGGCCATGAGGACCCATTTCTGCACTGGAAGTCCTACTCCAGAGGACTTCCATGAAGGTCTGGTTTCTATGCTCAGTAGCTGACCATCGCTCCTCAAGAGATGACAGTCTATTCTGAACAATGACCATGTTTTCTACACTCTGGCGACTTAGCTCCTCCATGGCCGTAGCCATCCTCTCCTCTACTGTAGCCATCCTTTCCACGGAGGTTGCCATCCTTTCCGTGGTGATGCGTTCATGCGCCAATGCCTCCACAAAGGCTCTGCTTATGTACGCAATGGACTCCTCCATTCGCTCCACACTCGCAGCGACCCTGGAGACTAAACCTGCCAGAGACTCCTGCACCTGTTCCTGGAGTTCCAGCACCGCTCTCCTTCTGGATGGACCCGGAGGCACAGGGTCGACATGCAGCTGAGCCGAGCTGGCAGAGTCCTGCGCCCTCCGATGAGGAGTCTCCACTGCTGTCCCTGTCTTCACCATCTGCTGATGCTCACTTGTGAGCTGTGATACAGCAGTTGCCAACACTACTCTGTCTCGCGAAGGTCCCACCAAGGTGTGAGTGTCTGTGCTGGTGCTGGGTGCGCTGAATTCTGCTGAGGCTGCGCCCTCAGAGGTTGCAGCTTCCTCTGAGGAGTCTGGAAGCTCAGGCTCTTACTCCTGGACAGTGGAGACGGGGGCTTTCGATGGTCCTGTGGGGGAGTAAAGGAAAGAGTTAGAGATGTGAGGTCAAGGTTACATGCACATTGAATAGTGCAGATGATCATAAGTCAATGTGTTAGAGCATCAGATTCATTATCAGTGACTCATGCAATGTCAATGAGAGAGATGCCAAACTATTCTGTCAGCAGCTTGCTGCGATGCGCCCATCTGTCCGTCCTCCACTTGGGAATCCTCCTCGATCCTGGTGATTTCCAGGGCCGCCTCCTCCCAGGCAGTGAGCTAGGCTACTGAGGATGGCCCTCCTCCTGTCATGGGTCTTTCCCTCTTATTGTGGGCTCTCTTTTCCTGCAATGAGGGACACAAGTGGTATTTGAGTGAGAATGAAGGAGTGAGTGTAGATAATCCATAGCATAGATGCTTAGAAGGATACAAAGGACCATCCCTGTGTGTTGAAAGTTGTTGTTGTCATGGCATCACAGTGATAGGGAGTGTGAGGGCTGCATGGTCAAATAGTTAAGTGAATGTGACCTTCGAGAGAGAGGGAATCGGTAAGGGTACAGGCATGTAAATGTCAAGTGGCATGTGGAGGAAGAGGTTGGCAAAGCAGAATGCTGGTGAGAAGAGGCGATGAGGATCAGATTGAGGGAGATGGGAAAGTCATACTCACTTTTCCTGTGCGGAGAAGGTCATGAAACCTCTTCCTGCATTGCAGCCAGGTTCTGCGGCTCAGCGAAATGGAGTTGACCTCCTGGGCCACTTGCAGCCACACAGCTTTTGTCTGCTGGGGTGGCTTTTTTCTCCCTGAGGAAGGGAACAGCACCTGCTTATTACACCTGGCTCCGTGCACCAGAGCTTGGAGGGAGGGCTCATCAAACCGAGGAGCACACTTTTGCTTGATCGTGGACATTGTCGGGAAATCAACACCTTCATACAATTTGCAGAGCCTTTGCAGTCTCCAGAGGAAGCAAGGCTGCTCGCAGGTCTTAAATCCAGCAGCATTGATGACGTCATCGGAGGCGACTTTCTGTATGAAAAGACTCATTCGGCCAGGTGTTCCCACACGCAGGAAATCAATTGCCCAATTAGGGGAAAATCCCACTTTTTCAGCACTTCACTTCGGAGTCGGGGTCCTGACATGATTTCCACCTGACACGCTCCAGCCCGCACACACTGACAAAATCCAGCCCATAAATTCAGGAAAAAAACAACAAACTTTACCATTTTCCAATTGCTCCAAAAATTCCTCCTTCACAGATTGCCCGTTGCACTTGTTGAGTGTCTGCAAATCCCCAGCCTTGGGTAAGATCTTCGAAATACTTTATGGCCAGGTCCGCCCATCTGAGGACAGACATTCTGGGGCTAAGCATAAAGATTGCATGCACATGCACAGCAGAGTGCAACTTGATTAACCTCTACCTCAAGGCCGCAACCCTAGACACACATGTCCCAGATCGCGGACTTCATTACTCAGCTCTTTTCCCTCCCTGCTGGCCACATGCGGGCCCCAGATTATGACGCTCACTCCTTTCCTCCGTCCAGGTAGGATCTGAGATTCCCCACGCGCTGTCTTCCCTCCTTCATACCCCTGGCAGGTCCTTGCTCACACTGTTTCTTCCCTTTTTCATAAAAAAAGGCCACAGGCAAATAGATTATTTTAATGAAAAACTGAAAGAGATTTAATCACAATTTGTGCTGTTAAGTAGTAAATGGATAATTTAAAATTTATCACTGGTTGTTAAACACTAAGATAAATGTATTTTTCCACAAGTAAATATATTTAAAGCAATAGACTTAATCAAAAAATAAAGATGATTACAATTTAATATCAAAGTAGACTAAGGGCTGCAAGGCAGATATTGAAAAAGAAATTTAACAAAATACTAGTTGACTTCCCATGGCATTGTACACGGAGAGTCACGATTAAGTGTCGTCTTTACATAAAAGTGGGTTTAAAGGGCAGGTATAATTGGACTAGGGTTAACAGACATAATTCAGTCCCCAGTTTAAAGTCACATATTCTGTCCTTATTTTTAGACAATGCTTTGATTTGATATTACTTATAGTTAAGTAGCAGAAATTACAGCAATTTAGGAAACAGAGAAGTAGTTGTTTGGAGCGTAGGAGTGTCTCTGTAGTACAGACTGGTGGGTGTAATTGCAGCTTGGCCAATTTACATAGACAACTTCTACCATAAATGTGGCCATAGGAATTTATAATAAAAAAGTTGACACAAAAGTATGACAAAAACAAGTAAAGTTTTATAGACAGAAAGTGCAATGAGATGTAAAGTTTTTGATATATTATATAGATAATGATATGGAGAGCAAACCAAATGCAAAGAGCTAGGGAAAAACATAATAGATTACTTATAATATACTGTTTGATGTTTTAAGGAAAGAACTTGTATTTATCTAGTGCCTTTCAAGTCGCCAGAACGTATATTTATGACTAATCAATGCCATAGGAGATCAACTAGTATTATTAAATATCGGTTTGTTAATTATGGATAAGATTTAACTTATTATACCAATCATTATACTTTAAAATTAATCTTTAAATATATAGATGAGTTTTGGCATGTCAATAAAATGTTTCTTGGCCCCTTTTGTGGGCACTCGTCCCCATTTCATGATGGAGCTCTATAGTGCTAATTTGGAAAGAATCCTGGCTTGGAGCCTTACTAGATAGGACTGCGGGTCATAGATTCAGTCTTACAGTGTTATAGTCAACCTCTGACCCACGTTCCCATCTAGAAAGAAAGAAAGACTTGCATTTATGTAACACCTTTCATGACCACAGGACGTCCCAAAGCACTTCACAGCCAATGAAGTACTTTTGAAATGTAGACACTGTTGTAATGTAGGAAATGCGGCAGCCAAATTGCACACAGCAAACTCCCACAAGCAGCAATGTGACAAAGACCAGATAATCTGTTTTTTTTTAGTAATGTTGATTGAGACTCTATGCTGGGAACAGAACTTCCCAAAAGGATCGCTTATATACCATCACAATAATGACTAACGGAACTGTGTTACACTGACCTTTGGGATTAATGTTCAGTGTGTCTTGAATTTGAAAATATGAATGTAGGACTTCACAGTTTAGATATCAAAGAAAGTTATTATAGGGAAGAAAGAAAGCTTGCATTTATATAGCAACTTTCCCAAAGTGCCTCACAGCCAATGAATTACTTTCGAAGTGTATTCATTTTGGTAATGTAGGGAAACATGACAGTCAATTTGCACAAAGCAACGTCCCAAAAACAACAATGAGATAAATGACCAGCTAATCTGTTTTTGGTGGTGTTGACTGAGGAATAAATATTGGCCTAAACACTGGGAGAAACAACAACAACTTGTCATCCATGAGGTCGTTCTTCAACTTTATGCTGCTGGTCTGCAGCCTTAGTTGCAGGAAGCAGTTGTTTATCTTCTGTAGTCCCACAATGAATCAATTTCTTCTAGTTTACCCAGATTATATAAGAGCATTTTGGAGTTCTTGCAGCTTATGGAAAATGAATCCACTCTCTGATGTAAGCCAACTAGTGCGGGCAAGCTCCTGAATTAATAGAAGACCGAAGCCACTTCATAATCAAGACTCGTGGCTGGAATTTTGATGATGCACTGTTACTTATTTAGTCACTTTATTATTGATGAGAGATTCACTTTGAATAAGCCAAGTAATAATTTTGTTATTCATATTGCGCTCATGCATAACCCTTCCTTCACAGGGTATGGAGGAATGGAAATCCTTAGGAAATTCAAAGAGAATCCAGAAAATAAATGGAACTATTATAACGGACTTAATTAGTCTTTCTAAGATGTTTACCATCATATGTTTGGAACTACCAGGGTGGGGAGATGAGAAGAAATGTTTTTACACCGCGAGTTGTTAGGATCTGGAATGCACTGCCTGAAAAGGTGGTGGAAGCAGATTTATTGTAACTTAAAAAAGGAATTGGATATATATTTGAAAAGGAGAAATTTACAGGGCTATGGGGTAAGAGCAGGGGAGTGAGACTAATTGGATAGCTCTACCAAAGAGCTGGCACAGGCACGATAGGTAGACATCGAGGATGATTCCCTGAATTTACAGCAGGGAAGAGGGAAGATACAACTTGTGGCGAAAATATTTGGGGGTATGTGAGAACATGTCACCTTCCTCCCTCCCCCAGTGCTAGTACCTATTTATCACACGTCCAACACACTTTAGATGTCATTGTTCAAAATATGAAAAAAGGGAAGTCACTTCATGCTGGTTTCTTTTCGCTTGGATCTGGAAATTTACAAGCAACTGCCAATCTCCACATTTCCTCATCCAACAGTTAACTTCTGATAGACCTCAAGAATTACACAATGAGACTTTGTAGCCTCAAGGGAATAGGCCAACTTAAACCTCAGAATTATATATTAGGTGTTACATGCTATAACACTCTTGTTGTTATAAAACAGTGTATCTTCTGACTTATCAACACAGGAGACCGTATAGTGTATCAGCTTATTGGCCCAAAAATTAGTGTCTCTACGCGAGAGTACGCACTGTGTACTCTCGCGTATTCTGTCTCCAATTGCCGGTTTTCTGCATGCACTGCGCATGCGCTGAAAACCGGCACTTGGTGATTTCAAAAGGGGGCGGTTCCTAAGTGAACCGCGTGCGCGCTACAGGCTGCGCGCACGCAGTGCACTTAGTGCTTTGAACGCGCAGGTAAGCATGGAAGATTTTGCACATAAAGAAAGGAGGCGTAAGACCCTCTTTTAACAAGGTAAGTAGTTAATTAAGTATTATTTTGAATTTTTTTCAACAGGTATATCTTTTTTAGAGACTTTAAAGAAAGGTAAGTTTATTTTTATAACTTTTTAAAAGATTTTAAATTTTTTCAAAAATGTAATTTTTTGTTTAAAGTGGTTAATTTATTTTAACTATACTTATTTTATTAATGTGATGGTTTTTAAAAAAAATTTAATTGAGGTTTAGCTGTTCTTTTGAGGGGGTATAGATTCATAGCTTTCACAGCACTTGCTGTGAAAACTATGAATGAAAGATGGTGTGCTGCCATTGGCTCTAACTGAATCACGTGATCCCACAGCTCGCACGAATTAACTGCGCCTGTGGGATACGGAAGCACTGCACAGCTGCTGTCTAGAAAATCAAGTTCGTGCGAGCAGGCGCGCAGTGAGATATCGCGGGGAAGCCTTACCCCCGCACGAAGGCTCCGTCTTTAATTTCTGGGCCATTGTCTTTGTGGGCCATTTATGTGCATACCATGGAGCCTTGTGGGTCACCTATAAAATTTACATCCATGTTCCCATTAATTTGGTAATAACTCAAGTTGCTGGTACTAACAGATCTTGTTGTTCTGATTTAGGATTTATCTAATAATGAGGCAACAGGAAATTCAAACCAGGCAAGTCAGCAGAGTAAGAAATAAAAGCACAAGTAGAACTGAGTTGCTTGGGCTTTATGGACAGAGCTCGTGGGCTATAAACAAGCCATAGTTTGGACACCTCAGCACCGATGGTTAATACAAACCATAAAATGTCATTTCATGACATGTACACCCTCATATATCAGTGTGCATCTCCTGAAAAATGTGTCCTTGTAATTTGTACATTTTGAGAGTGGGGGCAAAATTCGGGTGCTTTGCGCCTCCGGGCGCTAACGGGGCGTATAGCAATTAGCGCCCGGACATGGCACCGCTAAAGCCTCCTGCAAAATTCAGCAGGAGATTAGCGGCGGCGGTAGCCAGTAGCGCCCTGCGGCACTGCGCCTCCGGCGATGACATCATCGCCGTGCGCTGCGCCCCAGCCGCAAACTTGGGTCGCGCCCCCTGACGTACCGCTGGACACTATGGCCCAGAAATTCGCCTCTCCGGCTTGCCGCGGGGGTAAGGATCGCGCGCGCTCTTACCTACCGCGCCTGCCGTTGTGTTTTGGGCCCACGGGAACTTCAGCTCCTGGTCCTGCTCCAAGAGCCGGCACGCAGTGCTTGCGTGTCCCAGGGGCGTAGTTAGTGCGATGCGTCCCCTGGGATCACGTGGGCCATGGAGAGCCAATGGCAGCAGACCATCTTTCATTCATAGATTTGACAGGAGACCTGTCAAATCTGTGAATTGAAATTGGCCCCAAAAGAACAGCTAAACTTAAAATAAATTTAAAAAAAACCATCACATTTATAAAATAACTATAGTTAAATAAATTAACCACTTTAAACAAAAATTTAAATTTTTGAAAAAATTAAAATACTTTTTAAAAGTTATAAAAATAAACTTACCTTTCTTTAAAGTATCTAAAAAAGATAAACCTGTTGAAAAAAATTTAAAATTATACTTAATTAACCACTTACCTTGTTGAAAATGGGTCTTGCGCCTCCTTTTTAATAGCGTAGTTTCTTCAATACTTACCCTCGCGTAGAAACCTGAAAAAAAATCTAAGTGCGCTGCGTGCGCGCAGCCTCTACCGCGCACGCGGTTCACCTAGGAACCACCCCCTTCACCTACCGGAAGTTCCGGTTTCCCGCGCATGCGCAGTGCATGCAGGAAACCAGCACTTCGGGACGCATTACGGGTGAGTACGGACTGTGTACTCACCCGGGAATGGCTGAATTTTTGGCCCTATGTCCGACAGGGTCAGGGGGGCGTACTTGTGGCCGGGGCAGCGATATTTAAAGGGGAGGTGTCGGGCGGCCATTTATTTTGTAGGCCGCCTGCCAGCACCTGCCCCTTCTGCCCTCCTCCCGCAGGGTGCCGGCCGCAATCCATTAGCTCGGTACGCCTCTTGAGTGCCGGGCTCTTTTGCCAGCACCCTGCTCCCTGGTGCCCCAGCAGGGCCCAGTTCACGCTGCGCTATGCCCCTCCCTTTTAATAAGGGGAGGGAGGCCTGCAGTCCCATGGAGCTACGGGCCGGCGCGCGTGGCACTGCGGCACGTAGCGCCGCGATATTGAACTGGAGCGCCCCAAGAGAGAGGGGGAGCGCTTCCAGTAGCGCCCCACTTCCTGCTTGGGGTGCTACAATTCAATTTCGTGCGCAGGGACGCTAACCTTTTCGGGGTGCTACTTTTAGTGCCCCGGCGAAGTTAGCTGGGGCGTGAGCCAATTTTTCCCCCGCAGGCTTTACATGTGTATTGTCCTACACCCCTCTTTATTATGAATTGCTTCCCCTGTATAAGCCCCTTTCTCCACTACATTCTTTAATAGGACACCCTTCAAGAATGAAGAAATAAAGAGCCATCATATGAAGTAATAACAATTGTCAGTGGATGATGGGATTGTTTACCAGTTTGTGGCTTGCTTATCTACTTATGTCTGACCGGTAGTGGAAAGATTGCTCCCAAAGAATGCATTACTGTATACCAGGTAATGAATCTTCTGGCAATGTACTGTGCAAAGACGCCAGTAACGACAGAGGTCCTGCCACATAGTTTAATGTACCTTCAGGTCCTGCACCATGAAGTGACTAATACATACTGCCCTACACTGTGCAGCATTACTTTCAAATTCAAGTACTATTGGGAAATCTCCACATCAAGGAACTGGAAATTCATAACCCTAAGAGGTTGATTTAAAGCAATAAAATCTAATCTCCACGGTTCAGACTTCAGCTTTGCTTTCACAGTGTGTGATTTTGTCTGAGCCCTTTGATTGGGTCCAGCCTTGTATTGAAAAACCATGGAGAAAATAGCTTTGTAATGGTCTTCTGACTGTCATGTGATGATGCAACCTTTTAGTGGTACTATAGATGCATGATGCATGATAGTCATCTGTGAATCACAAGCTGCTTTCATATTGCACTAAGGTCCATGCTAGTGGAATTGACTTTTTTGCCAGGATTCGCTGAGGACAGCAGATGGAAGGATGGGTCTTTCCCACTGCCGCCCATGGCTAATCCCAGTTTACTTTCTGATTGCAGTCGGTTGAACTAGACCAGGAACTGATGGCACTAATAGAGGGTTTAACGCAATATTAAACGTACATCCCAATTATTTCACACCGACAGTCAGCATTTTGATGGCCCAGTCAACCATGTCAATGTTTACTGACTCAAATCAGCGCAACCAGAACCCCCTTAACTTTTCCCCCCATTCCCCCCATCCAGGTACTGCACCCTACAAGCCCTGCTCCTCCTCTGTGTTCCACTTCCAGTGCTAATGGCCCCAATTGTTGCCTCTGTATATTGGAGGTGGGAACTCTCACAAGATTGGAATTCCTGCCTCCAGTGTACTGAGGCAGCAATCTGGGCTGTTGGCATTGGAAGTGGTGTAAAGAAGAGAAGCGGGCCCTATTGCGTTATATTAGACATAGATAGGAGTGGGTAAGGGAAATGTCTGCCATGGGCAAGGGAGAGAATACATGGTGAGGGGCACAATGCAAGGGGAGGGGAGAAGAATGCATGGGAAGAGGAATGGAGGTGGAAGAATGCATGACAAGGGGAAGGGAAAGAAGGGGGCAGAATGCAAGGGGAAGGAATAGTTCAGAATACATGGTAAGGAGAAGGGGACAGAATGCACGGCAAGCGAAGGAGAGGGGATGCAATGCATTTTAAGGGGAAGGGAAGAGAATGTATAGCAAGATTGGGGTGGGGGAAAGATGCATGGTAAGTGGAAGGAGAGGCAAAATGCACGTCCATAGGGAAATGGAGAGGGAGAGTGGATTTCAATAAAAGAGGGGGCCGAGTGAAAGGCAATGAGGGAAAGAGGAAGGGAGGGATGAAGGGAACATTTGTTGTAATAAAGAGAAAAATTGATGTCAATGAAGGGAGGGGAAATGGATGGCGATGAAGGATGAGTCAAAGGGGCAGAAGCTGGGAATAGTTCTTTTGGGGGGGAAAGAGGAGAAGCTGAGAACTCTGGAGGTGAGGGCCTGTTCTTGTTTAAACTGGGGAGGAAGGAGGAGTAACTACTTGACTAGCTTGGAGGGAGAGAAGACTGCCAGAGTGAACTGGGAGAGTTGGAAAATAGGTTGTACATATTGTTGTCTATGAAATATAAACAGTAGTTTACTGGACTGTTGTATTATTTGGCTCTATATCACTTGGGTCCATAAATCCGGTTAAATAGAATCACTACAGTAAGTTGGTGTGTATGATAAAAAAAAGCCATAAAATCCCACAAGCTGTGCTTAGTGCACACTGTGGAACGCAGACAGCCTACACCATCTCAGTTGAACCTCAGTGCTTTTATTCAGCCGTCACTCAATTATAGATTAAATGATTGATTTAGTGTCCAATGTTAATGTGTTGCTTTCCTTCCTGTCTGTGTTTCTGAGTGACTGTTAGTGACGGTTTAAAATAGTGCCACCATCATATCTGCAGTTGGGTTTAACTTCGTATATCGTTTAAAAGCTAGGACAACTCAGCAACTATATTTCATTGAATAGTAATGTTGATAACATATTATATACAAAATATGATACAAGTGAAAATGGACCTCAGTACGACAATTGTTAAAATGTTTTGATTATACCATGAACCGCAAGAGCAAGTTTTCAAGCAGTTTATAAATGTTATTTATATACAAAGATTGGGCTTCGGCTTTCACTTACTCCGTGATATATAGGGCAGATTTTCCTCTTATTGTACGTGGGTGAAAAGAACTGACTAGACACAACACATACAGGAAAATAAGGTAGGGAGGATCGCTCACCTTGAATCGATCCTCCCACCTGATTTTCATCTCTGTGCTGTACTCAGGCAATCCTTCTTGCCCAAGAGCAATAAGAGGGAAGTTTGTCCCACACGCATGTTATTTTATGTTGTACAGAGAGATATTAACATTGGATAAATCTTAGGCTTGAGATTTTCAACTGTGAGCCATATATCTGTTACATCAATTCCCATCAAAAACATAAATGTGTTCACAAGTGGCAGGCTACAAATAAGCCATAGGGTATGGCCAAGTGGCAGAAATATAGGGGTAGATTTGAACAGATTAGTACTCCCGGGCAGAGCTAGGCTGTTCAGGATGTCAGGAAGGGTAGTGAAAATCTGGAACTCTATCCCCCAAAAAGCTGTAGAGGCTAGGTCAATTGAAAATTTCAAAACTGAGATTGATAGATTTTTGTTAGGTAAGGGATTAAGGGATATGTAACAAAGGCAGGTAAATGGAGTTAAGATACAGATCAGCCATGATCTAATTGAATGGCCAAACAAGCTCGAGGGGCTCAATGGCCTACTCCTATTCCTATGTTGCTATGCTTCATGCGATGGGAGCACATATCAGGAATTTGGGCAAGGAAGTCAGTGCACTCCACACGATTTTCCATCCAATAAGTGGGGCAAACTATGGTGTGAAGCTCTGTGGTGAGAGTGCTATTTTGTAAAATCTACTCCACAGTCTTGTCCCCATCTCTCTCACCCTTCCTTCTCTCTTTCTGGCTTTTAAAAAAATCATTTTGCAACCCATTTGGCTGTGAGATATGAGAGTGATTTGTCTTGCTGGCTCTTGCTCTGTAGTAAGATAAAGTAACAGAAAACTGTGGAGGCAGGGCTATCCGAGCATTCATAGAGCTGATGAAAACTCTCTATTAAACTATAAGTTCTATAAATTTAATATATAGTTTTCACTGCTAGATGTAGATGCTAGGTTAGCCCTACCTTCCAGCTTTCTCTTGTTCTCTCCATTAAATGGAATCAATAGGTATTTACAGACACAGTGCACGTACATGTAAGAGCGTCACCCTGTCGCAGGTTGAGAGATCATGATGTTGTGCATCAAGACCCTGCTGAATGCAAGAGATTTGGGAGGGTTGGCACTCTGGTTCATTCATGATATAAATTTTGACTGTGTCTGAATGTAACTTAAAGTTGGGAAGAGCGTTGAAAGAAAAATATAATGCGGTACTTATATATTCATTAATAAAGCCATCAGACAACTTAGCTACAGATCTGGGGTTAATGATGTGACTTATGAGGGTAAATTATATAACTGTGTGCTCCCGGAGCAGAGTCTCACCCATCAAGAGCGCATATCAAAAAATTACAGGCACATTCTTCATGAATTTCCATCCTATAGTACAGAGCTGCATGTATTTCAGATTTAGTCCTTTCTGTGCCTCTCTATAGTATGGGAATTGGTGTCTTCTATTAGCATGAAATCACGATAATGAATAGAAAATTGTGGGATGTTCACCCATGATTTCCAAATATGTGTTCCAGGAGTGCTCATTCGTGTAACTTAGCCTAATAAGTCACAACGTCAACTCCAGATCAAGTTGTTAGTTTAACTATTAAGTCACGTTAGAAAAATGCACTCAATTGAGCAGGCAACAATATTGCTAATAATGAGTTTTTAAGAGCTCAGGAACAGAAGCAGTAGGTCCCATAACCTTACTTTTCAATGGCTAAATTTAGCAGCCACTCAAACTATAGCTTGAGAATATACATTTCCTTTCTGTCTCTTTGTCCTCTCCCTCTTAATCCAATCTTTCTTTCCCTCTCTTTATTTCTCTTTCTGTATCTAATTCGACTCCAATTCACCCTATTTCCTTCTCCGTCATTTGCTCTGTTTCTTTCCCTATTCTTAAATTTCATTGGTTAAGAAAATGGGTTATTGGTCCTGTCGTTCACGAAGGTCCCAGATGCTCCGTTAACCTTGTTGTGCCGTTATCAACTCGCACTTCCAGCAATTTGCAGCACAAAAATAATTGCAGCTGAAGGGTGAGGAAAAAAATCCAACTCATGGGCTCTCCGCGAGATGCCCCGCGCCAGCAATTCTGGTCCATTATATAAGAATATCCCGAATATTATATAAATTGCTCCTGCAGTTGGAACTGTGTTGCCACAGGCAATTAGGGTGGAGTGTATAGTTTTTCTTCTTTTCCTGCCTCTCTCCTTCACAGGTGTTTGGCCGAGAGGTCATTGTTTTTGGGCAACTTAATTTAAATGGCAATAAAAAAACAACTGAACAACTTTTCCTCTACTTGAGGCTACTGTCTTACCACTTCAATACAAAAGATTTAACATTCCCATCTGATTGGATCACTGTGCATACCTGTGGAACAATGCTTTCCTATAGTGCAGAGCTGCAACTTTCTGTTTTTCTTTTTTAATTTTCTCCAATTAAATATTGGGAAGACTGAAGCCAATGGCCCAGAAATTCGGCGTTTGTCGGGTGAGTACGCGCTGTGTACTCACCCGTAAGGCCACTTGAAGTGTCGGTTTCCTGCATGCACTGCGCATGCGCGGGAAACTGGAACTTCCGGTCTCGTGAAGGGAGGGGTTCAGAGGTGAACCGCGTGCGCGGGAGAGACTTTGTTTTTTTTTCAGGTTTCTCCGGGAAGGTAAGTATGGAAGAAGCTGCGCTTTTAAAAAGGAGGCGCAAGACCCGTTTTTAACAAGTTAAGTGGTTAATTAATTACAATTTAAATTTTTTTTCAACAGGTACATTAAAGAAAGGTAAGTTTATTTTTAGCACCGTTAAAAAGTATAATTAATTTTTTCAAAAATTTAAATTTTTGTTTAAAGTAGTTAATTTATTTAACTTATAGTTATTTTAAAAATGTGATGTTTTTTTTAAATTTATTTGAAGTTTAAGTGTGGTTTTGGGGCCGATTTCAATTCATAGATTTGACAGGTCTTCCTGTCAAATCTATGAATGAAAATGCCCTGCTAGGATTGGCTCTCCATGGCCCACGTGATCCCAGGGGACGCTTCGAACTAACTACACCCCTGGGACACGCAAGCACTGCGCGCCGGCAGCTGGAGGAGGCCCAGGACCCGAAGTTCTCGTGGGCCCAAAACACAATGGCAGGCGCGGTGGGCAAGTACACGTGCGATGCTTGCACCCGCAGGAAGCCGGAAAGCTGAATTTCTGGCCCATTGTCTTCGGTTCACACCACAAACTCCATTCCCTTTCAACTGATTCGATCTCTCTCCCGGGCAACCGTCTAAGGCTGACCTTGGTGTCATATTTGATCACAAATTGAGCTTCCTACCTCATATCCATTATATCACTAAGACTGCCCCTTTCCACCTTCATAATATTGCCCATCTCCGCCCTTACCTCAACTCATCTGCTGCTGAAACCCTCATCCATGCCTTTATCACCTCTAGACATGGCTATTCCAATGCACTCCTGGCCGGCCTCCCTAGTTCTATCCTCCATAAACTTGAGGTCACCAAAACTCTGCTGCCTGTGTGCTAACTTGCACCAAGTCCCGCTCACCCATCTTCCCTGTGCTTGCTGACCTACATTGGCTCCCAGTTAAGCAACGCCTCAATTTTAAAATTCTCATCCTTGTTTCCAAATCCCTCCATAGCTTCACCTCTCCTTATCTTTGTAATCTCCTCCAGCCCTATAATCCCCCTAGACCTCTGCGCTCCTCCTATTCTGGCCTTTTGAACATCCCAGATTTTAAATGCTCCACCATTCTTCTCCAGCCTTCAGCTGCCTAAGTCCTGAGCTCTGGAATTCCCTCCCTAAATCTCTCCACCTCTCCACTTCTCTTTCCTCCTTTAAGACACTCCTTAAAACCTACCTCT
The DNA here is from genome assembly GCA_030390025.1 of Squalus acanthias. Lineage (NCBI taxonomy): Eukaryota > Metazoa > Chordata > Chondrichthyes > Squaliformes > Squalidae > Squalus > Squalus acanthias. Next base: position 45,796,346 of record CM059428.1, on the reverse strand, counting down.
TCGACCAAGCTTTTGGTCATCTGCCCTAACATCTCCTTACATGGCTCGGTCTCCCATTTTTTTTTTGATAACACTCCTGCAAAGCACCTTGGGACATTTTATCACATTAAGGGGGAAAAATTTAGTTGGTTGCGCCTCCCGTTAGCGCCTTAAGAGGGCGCTAATGGGGCGCAAAGCAACTAGCGCCCGGGCGCGGCGATGTTTGCACCGCTCGCAAAATTAACTAGACATTTTGTGGCGGCGCTAAACACTACCGCCACGATCTCCTGCGCCGGCAGATCATGACGTCAGTCGAGTGCGCAACGCCCCGGTATCGCCCCAGAGCGGATATTGAGTGGCGCCCCCTGCCTTACTGCCTGCCGCTAGCAATGACAGGTTGAGGGGAGCGTTTTGCAGTCAGGAAGGGACTGGGGGAGCGCTATTTAAAGGCGACCGCTTCCTGCCTTTTATTGTTGGTGACATTTTTGAACCACGCATTCTGAGAGAGAGAGAGACTTCTGGAGAGATTCAACGCTGTGTGAAGGAGTTTTGGGTACTGAGCAGCACTTTGCAGGTTCATTTTGATTTGCCCTTCCTTGTATCGATTTAGAAGATACTGTGGGGGCTGCACTCTGAGCTCTTTCCCTGGGCCTCTCCATTGTTCTTTCCAGCAGATTTGATGTACAGGTCTCTCCAAGCAGAGATTCAAGGCTGCAATGAGCAGGATGTGGATGGAAAACAAGATCAACCCCCCCCTTTAAGAACTGGCCCGCGCCATTGTGTGTGTGTTCCATTGCTAACTGACATCACATGAGCTTCGCCAGCACTCTGAGTTAGCGCCTCGCTCCTTGGCCTTTGCGCCTTAAGACAGGTGTGAAGTGCCTGATTTAGCGCTCCAATCACCTCCAGGGGCGATAAAAGTCAAGTTTGCAGTCTGAGGCGATAATTAGCGCCAGGCGCTAATCTTTGCGCCCGGCCGATAATTGCGCCCCAAATGGGGCGATACTGAATTTCTCCCCCTAAAGGCGCTATATAAATATAAGTTGTTGTTGTTGTGGTCGCTCATTAACATGTGATCTGGGACATCAGATGGGAGGAGATGAGAATGAGATCACAATCAAACACTTGTGAGACCCCTGCTAAACATGGGAGAGTTGGGAAGCCAGATAGTGCATATTGTTTGTGTACTGGGAAATGCAGACTAAGGGACACACGGAGGAGAATCTCCATGATGTGTATCCTGTCAAGCCACTGATGGATAGTACGCTAAATTAAACAGAGAAACTCATGTGTGGGGCGATTGGCATGCACAGGAGAGCCAAATCTGAAAATGTTAAATGTAAATGAAGTGAGTATGCAAGTGCCCATTTAAAACTGTCATACACAAATTGTAAATTAATATTTAAAAATTCATTTAAGCCAGCTGGGCTCCATGAAGATTAGGTTTTCTGCAAAGGTTATAAAGGACAATGTTGCACAGAATAGTTACTGCCTCAATCCAAATACCTAACAGTGTTACAGAGCCTGAAATACAGTTAGAGAGTGGCTGGTTATCTGTAAATCAGCTTTAGTGCACAGGGTCACATCATTAATGCATGGCTTCCAAATACCAGAGGAAAACAACACTTAAGATTTGCTCTGCACAGGGGTCCTCCCACCCTCTTCCCCTACACTGCTAGTTCAGTCCTCCACACCCCCCACCTCCCCCCCCCACAACCCCAACCCCACCGCCTCACTGCTAGTTTATTCCTCCCTGGGTGAGGCCACTCCCTCTGGAAAAAAATAGTCTGCACATGACCCTAAACGGTAATGTTTTTCAGTATAAGCTAACTGCACAATAACCGGTAGTGAAACAGGGTGTATTTATTTGTTTATTATCTGGCAAAATAGCATCATAAATACAATATTCCGACTGTTACTGACGCCTGCAAAGGGGCAAGGGAGGAGGGTGTTGTCTATGTAGGACAGCAAGTCAGGATTGAATGTTGGAAATGTGGGATAGATAAATGTTCCGGAATTATGCTTGATTATCATTGAGGGTTAGGACGTATTTCTACAGGTTAATCACATGTACTAGAATCCACAATAAGGTAGATTGGGGTAAATTTGGATAGGGGGGGGGGCACAAAACAGACGGTATCGCATCAGTCAGCCGTTATACGGTCTGCCCGATATTCAGTTCCATTGACTGCAATAGAACTGAATATTGGGCGTGTCGTATAATGAGCGACAAAAGCGATTCCACCTGTTTTGCATCTTCCTCCCAAGTCTAATGTTACCCCCATTGCATGTGGTCTGTTGGAGAAGATTAAATAGGTGGGTTGCAATACATGAAAAGTAGAGCTGTCTATGGAAGGAGATTAAATGGGGGGGTGGGTAGAGCAAGGTAGATTGTGCATGGTCTGTGGGAGGAACAAACTTAATGAGCCAATCGCCTTTTCTTGGTCATTGTGTGCTTTTTATGTTCTTAAATTTCCATGGGGGGAAAATTCAGTTGGTTAGTGCCTCCCGTTGGCGCCTCCGGGGGGCACTAACAGGGCGCTAGGAACTTAGCGCCCGAGCACGGCGATTTTAGCGCCACTTGTGAAATTGACCAGTCGTTTTGCGGCGGCGCTAAACACTATCGCCACGATCTCCTGCGCCAGCAGATCATGACGTCAGTCAAGTGTGCAACGCCCCGGTAGCGCCCAAGACCGGATATTGAATCGCGCCCCCTGCCTTAGCGCCTGCCTCCAGGAACGACAGGTAGAGGAGAAACGTTTTCAAGTCAGGAAGGGGCTGGGGGCGCGCTATTTAAAGGCGGGTGGTTCCTGCCTTTTCTTGTCGGCAAAAATTTTGGTTTTACCGCTGTCCTAAGGAGTTTTGGCCCTCAGCGCCACTTTTGAGGTTCCTAAGTGCCGAGCTCTTTCCCTGGGCCTATCCATTAGTGCTTCCAACACAATTGTTTTTGAGGTCTCTCCAGGCCGAGATTCAAGGCTGCAAAGAACAGGGAGTGGCTAGCCAGCAAGATGGCCCCTCCCCTTTAAGAACTGGACGGCGCCAGTCTGTCTGGCTTCCATGGTAGTGTTCTGAGGTAGTGCCTCGCTCCCTGACATTTGTGCCTTAAGAGAGGTGTGTAGTGCCTGATTTAACGCTCAAATCACCTCCAGGGGCGATAGCGGGGAATTTTGCAGTTGGAGGCGATAATTAGCGCCGGGCGCTAAACTTTGCGACCAGCCGATATTAGCGCCCCAAAATGGGCGATACCGAATTTTTCCCCCATATGTCTTAAGACTGTGTTTAGATTTTGACAGTACACAGGGAAAGTAAAATACACAGATAAACGTTTAAAGCTACACAGAACACCAGCAACATTTTAGTAAAAGACTGCCTCAGAGTCCAGCATCGCACAAATTATTCACCCTGCTCCCTACTGAATTCAAAGTACTGGATCGAACAAGGAAGTGTGAGTGTTAAAGATGAAGCAGTCTCGTTATTAAACACTACTAACAACTTTCTTTTAATTTTCTGCAATGGACTTGTCTGTTATTGGGATGGATTGTTCCTCTAAGACAACATTTTTTTTTACAATAAAACATGTAATGCCACCTGCTTGGAAAGACCAGCTGGCTATATAGTGGCAACCCAATGCCAGTTCTAACAGTTCTAACCACTTCACCTGAGGAAGGAGCAATCGATAGCTCCGAAAGCTTGTGATTTCAAATAAAACTGTTGGACTATAACCTGGTGTTGTGCGACCTCTCAGTTCTAACAGTGCCATAATAGATTTTACAGAAAATAGGCTTGACTTTAGAAGACCACTGATGTAACTGAGGCCACAAAACATTCAGTTCCCCACAAGATATGTAACACTGGCATTCACCTGATAACAATAGCAACATCCTTTAGAAGGTAATCTCAAGGTAACTTGACTTGGGCACGTTCCCAGTTCAACTGTGCAAACATAGAGTCCTGCACCCGCCTTGATTTTACATGACGATACAAGCTAGAACATAGTTAATGATAAAACATTGTACGATGTTACACTGTGTTATGAATGATGGCTTGCTTTCCCAGGCCTATTAGAAAAACTTTACATGCCACATGTCTCATTGTTGTTCTGATTTGGCTTGAGACTGCATTAGGAGACAACCCATCTAAACCCTCTCACACCCCAATATTTTAGGAATTTCTGTTATTTTCTACTGAAGTTTGTAGTCGTTTTTTGGCTACTGTGAATGGAAATGTTCATCCTCAATTCTAACTGCAGTTATAATCCTGGATGTTAATGTGCTTTTTATGATAATAGCCACCTGAAGTCAGACCTGGAGGTGATTATTAAAACAGCATTAAGGGTACATTGACACTACAAGGTTAACATTGACTTGAAGTGGATTTGGCTCCACATGGAGACTAAATTTGTCAGCCCTAAATTTACTTAACTTGGTGAATGAAACTTTACACTTTGAAATGTTGCCGTTATTTAAAGCTTACATGCGCATTTCTAGAAGGAAACTCAAAGGTAATCAGTCCTGTGCTATGTTTTGAGAACAGCTCTTTACTCAATCAGGCCTGACTCTCCTCTGTTGAATTTGAATACCATGGGGGAGAAATTCATTATCGTCCTGTCTGGGGTCGGTAACTTTTGAAAGCTGGGAAAACTTAGCGCAGGCGCTAATGGGTCCCAGCTTTCACAAAATTGGGTTTAGCGCTCCAGGAGGGAAGTGGAGCGCTGCCCTCTACTTCCTTCCTGGAGCGCTAAAGGACACAGGCAGGGCGGTAGTTGTGCAGTGCTGCCGCGTTCCAAGGCTCCTTCCCTCCATTAAAGGGAAGGGCCATCGCTGCAGGCTCTGCATTGGGACCAGTTAGCTGGTTCCTGACGGCGGCCGCGATCCTGCTCGATCATCCCCATGCACTCCAGCAGAGTGCCGGGCTGATTGATCGTGGCCCAGGACAAGTAAAAAAAATGGAGCTAAATCATTTCAGAAATTTATGTACTTACCTCAGCAATCTCCCCATTAACTTTCGCCCCCGAAGCGCCCGGCCTACCGATCAACGCCTCCTGCAGCTGTCGGTGTCATCGCCCGGCGATGCTGCAGGGGGCGGAACCGAAGTTCAGGTCCGGGGCGCTACCAGAGTGATGCGCACGGCAATGACGTCACGATCTCTGGGCGAAGGAGATTGTGGCGCGAAGTCTTACCGCCGCCGCAAACCTCTCACTGAATTTCACGGGAGTCGTTCATCTCGCCGCGCCTGGGCGGTAAGTTGTTAGCGGCCCATTATCGCCCCCGGAGGCGATAACGGGAGGCGCTAAGGTGGCCAATTTCTAGCCCAGGAGTTTAGCCAATCGGAATGCTGTATTTTCCATCCATCTGATTAACTGCAAGTTCTTGTCACCAATAGCTGAATTTCAGCATCTCCATCAAAGATAGCAGGAAGCGTATAGAAAAGCAACAACAAACGTTCGCCAAAGATACAATGGACTTGTGGCAGGACCCCCACAGATATTCATCCCCAATGTTTTTATGCAATGTTTGGAGTAGTAATAATTTTTATTCAGCTAATGCTATTGTATTTCTCCCGTGTTTAGTGGATCAGACAATGGAGAAAATGTTTGTGTAATCAGAGAAACATACGGGAAACGTACATCGAGAAATCGCTGTGCGCAACCCACGATGTTCCACCAGTAAGATACAAGTGGAAATTTTACCCTATAATTTTTAACACAAGCTACCTAAGTAGACAGATTTTAAAACTTCAACTATAGCTTAGTCTTTAGATCTAATTTTCCAATTTTGCACTCGGGGCACGAGCATCATACACTGGAAGTGTATATCAAAATATTGGGCACAGAGGATAAAAGAGGGAAACTTGCCAAGTGTGAGAGAGATGCTGCTGACTAGAAACAGGTGAGGCCTGGCCAGATGGGTAAAACAAAGAAAGAAAAACAGACAGACTTGCATTTATATAGCGCTTTTCCCAACCTTAGGATGTCCCAAAGCACTTTACAGACAATAAAATACTTTTGAAGTGTGGCCACTGTCGTAATGTAGGAAACGCAGCAGCCAAGTTTTGAACAGTAAGGTCCCACAAACAGCAATGTGATAATGAGCAGAATCTGTTTTAGTGATGTTGGTTGAAGGATAAATATTGGCCAGGACACCAGGTAGACCTCCCCTGCTCGTCTTCGAAATAGTGCTCTGGGATGTTTTACGTCCACCTGATTGGGCAGACGAATCCTTGGTTTAATGTCAAATCTGAAAGACAGTGCAGTACTTCCTCAGAAGTGGCAGCCTAAGAACTCAAGTCTCTGAAATGGGACTTGAACCCACAAACATCTAACTCAGAGGTGAGAGTGCTACCACTGAGCCACGGCTAACACCGTGGTAAATTCCTTTTCTATACATTCTGATAGCTTATAAAGCAAATATTACCGATTAACGCTCCAAGTACAGAGGGTTAGAAATTGGGCTCCTTTGCGCCTTCCATTAGCGCCTCCGGGGGCACTAACGGAGCGCAAATGGGTTTGTGACCGGGCGCAGCGCTATAAACACCTCCCGCTAAATTCAGCGGGAGTTTTGCGGCGGCGGTAAGACGTTGCGCCCCGATCTCCTGCGCCTGGAGATCATGACGTCATTGCCATGCGCAGCGCCCCGGTTGCGCCCCGGATGAAAAATTCCCTCTCGCTCCCTGCTTGTGCGCCTGCCGTTAACAACGACAGGTAGAGGAGGCGGCTTTCAGTCGGATGTCCCTTGGAGGAGCGCTGGTGTTCACTTCCGGTGTAGTTTTCATTGGCCAACAATGCTGCGTTGTTAATTTCACACAGGCAAAGAGGCTTTTTGACCGATTTGCGCGTTTTTCATTTCAACGAGTGTTCAGGCACAAAGATTATTGAGTTTCATTGAGGGGAGATTTGAAAGTGCAATATTTGGATCCTTTCATGGGAGCTGTACTGGCACTGGACCTCGCCCTCCAGCGTCAAAGTCGGAGGCAACTGAGGCATAGAGAAAGAGTGTAAAATGTAGTCAGAGGTAGGAGGAACAACAGGGCTCTCAACAGGAGGCCTTACCCACCCAGGGTATTCCAGCAGCAGTTCTCCTAGATGAATTTCACTGAGGACCAGTGCGTTAGAAGGCTCCACTTCAGCAAGGACATGGTCACAGAGCTCTGCCACCTCCTGCAGCCAGACCTCAAGCCTCAGATCAGGACAATCACGGCTCTCTCAGTGCCAATCAAGGTCACCATCGCTCTCAATTTCTACGCCAGTAGATCATTCCAGTGTGCGACAGGCGACATCTCCAACATCTCCCAGTTTGCCGTCCATTGCTCCATCTGCCAGGTCACAGATGCTCTGTACAGAAGGAGAAGAGACTACATTTCCATCCCCATGGCCAGAGAGAAGGAGCGCGAGCATGCATGTGGCTTTGCCAGGATAGCGGGCTTCCCCATGGTGCAGGGCGCCATTGACTGCACCCACGTCGCTTTGCGGCACCGCATAACAATCCTGAGGTATTTCGTAACCGTAAAGGCTACCACTCACTCAATGTGCAGTTGGTGTGCGATCACACATGGCGACTCCTGACCGTCAATGCCCACTATCCTGGCAGCAGCCACGATGCCTTCATCCTGCACCAGACCCGTGTGCCAGATCTGTTCCAGCCGCCACATGAAGCTTGCAGCTGGCTGCTGGGAGACAAGGGCTATCCGCTCTCCCCTGGCTCATGACTCCCCTCCGCAACCCCAACACTCGTGCCCAGCACTCATATAATGAGAGCCATGATGCCACCAGGAACATCATTGAGCAGACCATCGGAGTGCTCAAGCAATGGTTCCGCTGTCTTGACCGCTTGGGAGGAGCCCTCCAGTACTCAGCTGAGTGGGTGTCACTTTTCGTCGTTGTATGCTGCATGCTTGGCCATTATGAGGGCGCAGCCATTACCACCAGGCTTAGCCGCACCACCTCAGGAGGAGGAGGAGGAGGAGGAGGAGGAAGAGGAGCAGGAGGAGGACGAACAGCAGCGACGGAGGATTCAGCCACTCAATCGACGTTCTGCAAGGTCGGTCCGTGACCGCCTCATCAGACTTCGTTTCCAGTGACTTCAAGTCCTCGTTCTGGTTGCTGAACACGTCGCCATCATTCCATCACTTTGTGATTCCATACCACACCCCAGAACTGAAATGAGACACAGCACCAAATCTGCAACATTCCAGCAATAAATTTATCAAAAACCATTACCTACATATATACAACAACAATATTGACTAATCACCCTTGTGCAAACCCTTGCATCCCCTCTTTACAGTCCCCTTTCCTAATCTAGTGCTCCTACGTAGTGTCTTCCCAGTGGCTGCAGCAGGGCTGGTGGAAGGCTGCTGAGTGTCAGTGCCAGAGACTACAGATAGCCTTGCAGGACGCCTTCGACAGCTCTAGGCCTGTACACTCAGGGTGGGCGGCAGCAGTCTGGCCTGGCTGGATGACAGGCATCGACAAGTGCAATGGTGGAGTGGCAGTGGTGGGATCAAGAATGCTATCATCCTGAGAGAGGACAGCAGGTTCCTGCTCCACTGACCCACTCCCACTCCCCCAGGGCAACGCCTCAGTATCCCTACCAATCCACTGGATCACAGATTGCTGGCCTGCTGCGACACCATGAGATCCCCGGTGGACTGCAGTGGACCCAGCGATGATGGCAGCAGTCAGAGCTTTCATGGCACCAAGCTGAGACTGCATGAGAGCAGTCTGAGACTCGATGGCAGCAACCATTGACTGTATTACAGCACTAAGATGTTGCATCGCTTCCGCCTGTGCTGCAATGGAAGCTGCCACATTGCCCATGACACGCATCATCAGGTCTGGGTTGCCACGGTCTCTCTGGGAGTCTACTACCTTCTGCAGACTGCAAATGATGGGCTCCATGGTGTGCGCAGAGCTCTGTGCAGTGTTGGAGGTGGACTCCTCCATGCTCCTTACCATTGCCGACAGGCTCTCGGGCACCCTTGCCATTGCACCTATCATCTCGGTGTGCAGGGCCATCACCCTTCATGTGAACGCCTCCCCATCGAGGTCCTCATCTGAGTCCTGTGCAGCAGAACTCGCGCGCGAACTCGTCCTCTGGAGAGTTGCCTCCCGAGCTACCCTTTCCCCCTGGCCTTGCTGCAGCCCGCTTGTCCCCGGTGTATCACCCAGTGCAGACCCCTCTACTAAACTTGCCTCTAAAGATTGCATATTGCCAGTATCTGAGATGGTGCCTGTGGGTGAGAGATGCAGTGACGCGGTGCTTTGCTCCTCCTCCTCTTCTCCTTCCTCACTCTCACTGGGAGGCTCAGGGATAGGCTGGTCATCTGGTTGCTGATTATCTGAAAGCATAAAGGCACAAGACTCGCATTAAGGTGAAGGAAGGGGGGTAGGAATGGAGCAAGGAATGCAGACATTCTCAGGAGGTGGAAAGTGAGAAAGGTTTGTGGTTTGAGGGGGAAGTGGGATGAGAGAAGGAGAGGGGCTGAAGATACCGTTTTTGCCCCCAACAGGGTCGACGTCGCTGACGGCCATGGCGCCCACCATCTGCTGCCCAATGAGTCGCAGCACTTGCTCCTCAAGGTCTGAGAGCTGCTGGAGCTGCGCATCAGCCCCGCCTGTTCCCTGCTGCTCCCTCCTATTGTGGGCCATCTTGGCCTGCAAGAGAAACAAATGTTTGAGTCAGAGTTGTAGGCTTCGCAAAATCCCCCAGAAACTCGAACAGAACCCTAAAAGGGGTGATTTTTGGATTTTTCATACAAATTTGGGATGATGGGACCTGAGTGAAGTGATTTGAGGTAAAAACCTCAGTTTTGGACATTCTTAAGGACCAGGGAAGAAAACCCCTGAGGAAAATGACTTTTGGATATTACTGTTGGGAAAAACACATTTCACAGACACAAGGCAGGCTGCGGAGGGGTGTGGCGAGGCAGTGGACAGCTTTTGGATATTGGGGCCCAGTCAAGCTGTCTGGGAATTGTTTGCACTGCAATCCAACCAAGGAGGAAGAACCTCACCCAAAACCTCACATACACATCCAAAAATGAATAATCCAAGACCCCTTTTGAAATTCCCAGGCCCAAACAGGATGCTAGAAGCCTGAAAACAATAAAACATCCAGTACACCCATTACTCCATCAAAAACCAATCAGCCAAGTATCTACAGGGACAGATTAACAAGCCCGCCAAAAACCTAAGACAAAAGTGACAAGATTTGGCGCGTAGATAAAGGCCCTGCCTAAATGGGAGACATTGGAAGCCATCAGGACAATTTAACACCAAGTTAAAATCATCAAAACTTAACAAGTCCGCCAAAACCTAAGACAATGGAATAAACAGGCCTCAACTGAAACCTAAATCACTTCAACACGAAACCGATTTAGTAAAGGGGTTTTGGCGCGAAAAAGACAAAGGGCCTGAACAGTATAATTGAGGGCCTAATCCCCCAAGAAAGTTAGTTCGAGTTCCAGCAAGACACTGCAAGCCACACGACACGAGCAGGAGGAGGAAAGAAGCAGCAAGGCCACGAGGCAGACCCGAGGCGAGATCGGAGGCAGGGACAGACAAGGCCAGGCAAGGGCTAGAACTGAGACCACGAGCTGGGAGCGAGTCGGCATCGCTCAACATACGGTCCAGCTCTAGTAGGTACTAGCCAAGGCCACTGGAAGCTGGGAGCGAGTCAGCATCGCTCAATCCACAGTCCAGCTCCAGGAGGTACCGCCCCGACAGGCCTCCAATGCAACAAACTAACAACCAGAGCCACCAAGGGCTCCACGAGGTGAACCGACACTCGAAAGTTCCGCGGAAACCAAGGCCCCGCGCAACAACCAACCACCAGGCAACCACGACCAAGAACCAGACCAACACCAGGGAAAAACCGAAGACACGCAAGTTTACACTCTACAAACTATTCCTGACTTACCCCTGGGTAAGATTTTCCATTAAAAAACTCTAAACCCTACCTCTAAGGGAGAAAAATCGGGTACTTACCTGATAGAGTCCAATACGCACCTTACCGCATCTGCGGACAAACCCAAACTGACCTGGAGTGCAGCTGGAGTCTTCTACCACGTCCGGGGTACGGCAGGTCCCAACAATCAAAAACCTTAGTGAACCCCGAAATCGCGAAATACCTCAACTGTCAAGAACTGTCATTGGTGAGCATTATCCCTGATCCTTTCAAATTGAAACCTAGCTAGACAGTGGGATTGGGAGGGATAAGGGTTTTTGTATATTGTCCTTCTCCCTCGCCTGTACCGTGTGTTCCCCAACCTGTGTTTAAGCATTAAGTGTGTTTTAAGTTTGTTACCTTTTTCTTTTAATAAAGTCAAAATTCTTTCATCAGAACCTGTTGTCTTCTGCATCTTTGTTCACAACCCCTAAATAAGTCCAAGTCTAGAACCAGGGGCGTGGGAGTGATTCAAACGCTCACTGAGTCAGAGGTGAAGGCTGACCCCACACACCACCCCCTACAGAGTCCAGCTATGTGTTTGGGAGATACGCCTGCTGTCGTTGAATAGCTGTGATTGTAGGCAAGGCGTGAGATGTGGATGTGAGTTTGAGCAGGTGAAGATGTTTGGTGGGTGAGTGGTGGCAGTGTGGTTCTTTGTGCAGTGTGCACAGACTGAGGTTCAGATGCTGGTACATAGGAGCTGTTGAAACATGTACTCACCTTTACCACCCGACTGAGGTCATTGAATTTCTTGCGGCACTGTGTCAGGCTGCGTTCCACCACACTACTGGCCGAGACCTCCTGGGCCACTTCCCTCCACATTGCCCTGAACACCTGAGGCGATGGCCTCCTTCCAGTGGCCGGGAACAGCATTGCCCTCCTTCGCTCCACTCCAGCAACCAATGCCACGTCTGTGAACCGACGAGCTCTCTCCCTGGGAGTGGGAACAGCCATAGCCATCAGAGGATTCACTTGCTCGCAGGTCGCCTCAAAGCCAGCAATGATGGAAATGAGCATCTGCACAATGATGCAAACTCCCCTGTAAGAGCTGGAAGCAACCAGTGTGAAGGATCATTGCTGAATGCATTGCACCTGAAATTCATTAGCGCTCTGCTGGTAGCGCCCCACTGAGGTCATTAGCACTTGATTTAGTGCCCCACTTCATTCCTGAGGTGCTAACACCGAATTTAGTAGAAGTTTAGAATCCTTAGCGCCTGGCACTAAATTTCCAATTTCACCCCCAGAGCATCTTGCAATCTGAGTGCACGTCTGGAACATGGCACAGAGATCACTACAGGATTAATTTATTAAAACATTGATTGTTTTCAAAATATTGAGTTTACATTAGTAAATAATAATTTTCTAGAGTTTTGTTCAGTTCATTTTTACTGAACTTTTATTGAATTTATCTTCGTTTTGCATTTTCACAATTCTCAGGGTTTCTTGACAAGTTCTTTAAAGAGTGGACTTTCCGAGTCTTTGCCCGAGGTGGGTGCGTAATTTCTCAGTGTGTGAGGTACCTCGCCATGGGGGTAATTTTAACAATGACAGAAGCAGTCATTTCTACTTCAGACAAGGTGCCAACCAAGACAATATAGCTATGTGACATATGCAGGTCAATGAAAGAATGTTCCTTTGTACACATGAAAGGCGAAAATAAATTGAACGAAAACCAATAATAAGGGGAGTTAGATTGCATATGGAAAATAGGATGGAGGAAGGAAGGATTGATTGATAAATCAATGTTATGCCAGTGAGGAATAGAAAGGTTGCTAAGGGGTCATGGGAAAAATAATAGGAAGGCAGCAACATAATGAAAACTCATTTATGAGATTGAAACAGGAAATAGATTTGAGACCGTGCAAAGTATTGGAAAATGAGGGATCGGTATCACAAAAGTCAAAGAATAATGGAAAAGAGTCTTGGAGAACAGGCAGTTTATTAAAGTGACCACACCTAACTAGCTATTGCACACAGAGGCAATACTACAATAAATACACTGTTAATACCTGTACAGCACTCCAAGAAATCCTACTGGCTTCATTTCGATTGAACTGCAGTAGCCATTACAGTGTCTTGTGCTTAAAGCCCCACACAAGTGAATGGGTAGTGGAGTGAGGATCAACTTAAAAACCAACCATGATCCCACCTGATGTGGATTCTTTGAACTTTGTTGCTGGTTAGGGTGCTGCACGTTCCTTATTTTTTCTTTTAGTCTCATTAAGGTGAGTTGCTGTTTCGTATGTCTAGTTTGGCTGTCTATTCGATGGCCTCCTGAGTTGCTGAGCAGAGAATTGAGGTGCCTCCCGCAATAGATCTTAGTGGGCAGGTTGACGTGATGTGTTCTGTGGTCTGAGACTCATGACCACAGTCGCACTTTGAGTCGTCCCTCAACTTCTACCTGTGGAGCGGGTGGCCACATCGTCCGTGCGCTGTGCGAATTCGGTTGAGCGCTGTCCACTGTCTTCGAGGGAGGTCAAAGCCAGGAAACTCTGCTGTTGGGTCAGTGATGAGGTGTTGGTTCTTTATGTTGCATGCGTCACACAATTCCATCCATCTGGATAGTAGGTCGATATCAGCTGCATGAATATTGGCTGCTGTTTCCCAGAATGGCCGGCGCGATTTTAAGCGCTTTCGTGGTGGGTTTTCAGGTCTTCGTGTATGGGAAGGTCGATGTTGCTCATGGTTTATTCCATCTCATGGAGTGCGGTGGCGTCGCGGCGGGACAGCACCGGGAGCCACTCAGTTGGAGTGGACTTGAGTGTCCCTGACACCATCCTCATGGCGGCGTTTAGCTGCATGTCCACAATCTTTGTATCGCGGACCATGAGGCAGAGCAGAATTCTGCAGCAGAGTAGACTAGGTCCACTGTTGCGGTGCGAAGTGTTCTGGCTGTGCTCCCCCATGACGTTCCAGTGAGTTTCCGGGCCAGGTGCACCATGGTTTTTACTTTTTGGCCGGAGTTGGTGCGATGAGGCCCGATAGGTGCGAGTCCTGTTCAGGGTGATGCCCAGGTATTTTGGGTGGGGTTCATGAGTAAGTCGCCTTCCGCAGAAGGAAACGTCATGTTCTTTCCCACGGTGTTGTTGTTCAGATGGCACAGCGACACAACTGTGTTCTCTGGATTGGGCAGAGGCGCCAGGTCTGGCAGTAGCGTTCCAGTAGGTCCAGGCCGCTTGTTAACATCCTGCTTGCTTCCTCTCGCATTGATGCCTGTGTCAGCAGTGCAATGTCATCGGCATAGGTGAACTTCCGTGATTTGGTGCAGGGCATGTCCGCTGTATAGATGTTGAAACAGGCCGGTGCGAGCTCCTACCCCTGTGGCAGACAACAACAAAAACAACTTGTATTTATAAAGCACCATTAACGTAGTAAAACGTCCCAAGGCGCTTCAAAGGATTATTATAATCCAAAAGAATTTGACACCGAACCACCTTAGGGCAGGTGACCAAAAGCTTGGTCAAAGAGGTAGGTTTTAAGGAGCATCTTAAAGGAGGAAAGAAAGGTAGCGAGGCGGAGAGGTTTAGAGATGGAATTCCAGAGCTTAGGGCCTAGGCAGCTGAGGCACGGCCAGCAATGGTTGAGTGATTATAATCAGGGATACTCAAGAGGGCAGAATTAGAGGAGAGCAGATACCTCGGGGGGTTGTGGGGCTGGAGGAGATTACAGAGATAGGGAGGGGCGAGGCCATGGAGGGATTTGAAAACAAGGATGAGAATTTTGAAATCAAGGCGTTGCTTAACAGGGAGCCAATGTAGGTCAGCGAGCACAGGGGTGATGGATGAACAGGACTTAGTGCGAGATAGGACACGGGCAGCCGAGTTTTGGATGACCTCAAGTTTATGTAGATAGTACAGCCAGGAGTGCATTGGAATAGTCAAGTCTAGAGGTAACAAAGGCATGGATGAGGGTTTCAGCAGCAGGTGAGCTGAGGCAAGGGCGGAGACAGGTGACGTTACGGAGGTGGAAATAGGAGGTCTTAGTTATGCTGCGGATAGGTGGTCGGATGCTCATTTCAGGGTCAAATATGACACCAAGGTTGCGAACAGTGTGGTTCAGCCTCAGACAAATGTCAGTGCCTGTGGCGAGGACCGAAAACAATGGCTTCGATCTTCCCAATACTTAATTGGAGAAAATTTCTGCTCATCCAGAACTGGATGTCAGACAAGCAGTCTGACAATTTAGAGACCGTGGAGGGGTCGAGAGAAGTGGTGGTGAGGTAGAGCTGGGATGTCATCAGCGTACATGTGGAAACTGTCGCTGTGTTTTCAGCTGATGTCGCCAAGGGGTAGCATGTAGATGAGAATTAGGAGGGGGCCAAGGATAGATCCTTGGTGGACTCCCGAGGTAATGATGCGGGAGTGGGAAGAGAAGCCATTGCAGGTGATTCTCTGGCTACGATTAGATAGGTAAGAATGGAACCAGGCGAGTGCAGTCCCACTCAGCTGGATGACGGTGGAGAGGCGTTGGAGAAGGATGGAGTGGTCAACCGTGTCAAAGGCTGTAGACAAGTCAAGAAGGACGAGGACCTTTGTCACAGTCACAAAGATGTCATTTGTGACTTTGATGAGAGCCGTTTTGGTATTGTGGCAGGGGCGGAAACCTGACTGGAGGGATTCAAATATGGTGTTGCGGTAAAGATGGGCACGGATTTGGGAGGCGACCACACGTTCAAGGACTTTGGAGAGGAAAGGGAGGGTGGAGATGGGGTGGTAGTTTGCAAGGACGGAGGAGTCAAGGGTAGGTTTTTTGAGGAGAGGGGTGATGACGGCAGATTTGAGGGAGAGGGGAACAGTACCTGAGGAGAGAGAACCGTTAACAATATCAGCTAACATTGGAGCCAGAAAAAGAAGTTGGGTGGTCAGCAGTTTGGTGGGAATAGGGTCGAGGGAGCAGGAAGTGGGTCTCATGGACAAGATAAGTGCGGAGAGGTCGTGAGGGGAGATCGGAGAGAAACTGGAGAAAGATGCGAGTTCAGGGCTAGGGCAAGGGGGAACCTTAGAGGAAGTTTGGCCCAGTGGGCTAGGAGAAGGAAGGGAGGTGGCAGAGGCAGCTGAATGGATGGTCTCAATCTTAGAGACAAAGAAGTCCATGAGCTCATCACACTTGTTGTCAGAGGTGAGTGTGGAAGAGACAGGGGAGAGGGGTTTAAGAAGATGGTTAGCAGTAGAGAATAGAAGCCAGGGTTTATCTTTGCAATCCAGAATGATTCTGGAATAGTGAGCTGTTTTGGCAGACGAGAACAGGACCAGATAATGCTTTGTGTGGTCCAGCCAGATCTGGCAGTGAATGGCTAAACCAGTTGTCCACCATATCCGTTCAAGTCTGTGTCCCTTGGACTTAAGGGAGCAAAGGTGAGGGCTGAACCAGGGGGAACGGCCAGGGTGAGAGAGAATAATTGTTTTAATAGGGTCTATAGCATCAAAGGTGGTGGTGAGGGTGTGGTTGAGCAGAAATGTTGTGGTGAATGGAGGGCCAAAGGCTGGACAGACCGTTGTTTAGCGTCCATGTTCGGCTGGTCTTGTCACCAAGATAGACATGGAACTTACGGTTGCTCGTTAGGGTGTTGATAAGCCTGAGAGTCTTGTGGCATTGGATGATTATTGAAAGCTTCAGTCGTAGATCTTTGCGCCAGACAGTGTCAAATGCCAATGACAAGTCAATGAAGGCAGCTCCAGTCTTCAGCTGCTTCTGGAACCCTGCCTCAATGTTGGTAGTGAGCGCAAGGACCTGGTCAGAGCAACTTCTTCCCTCTCTGAAGCCGACCTGCTCGTTTGGGAGGGCGGCTTCTAAAGCCGGTTTTATCCGGTTAAGGACGAGTAGTTCGACCACCTTGTAGACCGTAGACAGAAGGGTGAGTGACATCTCATTCAGGATGCATTAGAAAATATAATAATTTTATTTTGAAATTTAGCACTGTTTAGTTTCAATTGTCACACACATAGCAAGCAGTAAACAATTACTTTTCTACAAAAGTCTACTTTTTTTAAAGCAAAATTGCCTCAGTAAAAGTTATGGGGGCCGATTTCCCTCCCTTCCTCCATGGTTGGGTACTAGTCAGGCAGAGTGCTCCAGAATTGCCTGTTTTTCCGTGTTCAGGTCATTTCATTTGGGTGCCCTCTGCCATTATAACTGGTAGACCTAGCGCCTTGAAGTGGGGAAGAAAGTCAACTGTTGCTGCAGGCCAGAGAAACTTATGGCAGCAATAGCGTCTGATGGATGTGCGAGTTTCTGGCTATTTTCCAAAAACAACAGTCAGAAGATCTCGCAGACACCAGCTCGGGAAATGGCACTGCACGGACTTTAGAGGGTAGTATAGAGGTGGGATCTGCATGTGGTGAGTCACCGGGCACGAGTGGGCTGCAGCCAGGCCAGGGGGAAAGGGTAGATCAGGGGCCAGCTCCCCGGACGGCGGATTCGCTCACAGGACTCAGATGATGACCTCGCTGGGGCGGCCTTCAGAAGAAGGGTTATGGGCATGCACACGGAAATGCTAGCTGCAATGACAAGCCTGCCAGAAAGCCTCTTGTCAGTGTCAAAGAGCATGGAGGAGTCCGGGTCCAACATTGCATGGGGGTTTTGCATAGAGCTTGGAGTCCATGATTTCCAGGATGGAAATGATGGGCAACTCCAGGAGAGACATTGTGGACCCAAATATGTTGGTGGGTGTGATGGGCGAACTGGCAGCTTCCATTGCAGCACAGGCGGAAGCGACCCAACGTCTCACTGCTGCAGTGGAAGCTCAGACTGCTGCCATCGTCGCTGGTTTTACGAGTGTGGAAAGGGGCTTGCAGGGTGTCGCAGCAGGTCAACAATCTGTCCTTCAACAGATTACTAGGATTGCCGAGGCGCCGCCCCGGGGGTGTGGCAGTGGCTCCGTGGAGCAAGAACCTGCTGCCCTCTCTCAGGATGACAACATTCCTACCCCCACCAGTGCCACTCCACCAGTGCCCTTGCTGCTGTCTGTCAGCCAGGCAGCCCAGACTGCTGCCGTCCATGCTGAGGTGGTGCAGTCTACAGCTGGGCCTTCTAGGTCCAGAGCTGCTCGAGGTCGTCCAGCAAGGCCTGTAGTCTCCCATACTGAAAGTCAGCAGCCTTCCACCAGCCATGCTGCAGCCACTGGGGAACACTTGGTAGGAGCACTAGAGTAGGAAAAGGAACACGAAAGACAGACACTAAGGGAATGCACAAGGGTGATTAGGATTAGTTGACTTTGTTTTTTTGATTTCAATTTGATAAATTTATGAATTTTGTTTGGAATGTGTGTTTTGTGGTGGCTCTCAGGAGGACACTGTAATGTTCTGTGACAGAGGGATGGTATGATGGGGAAGTGGTGAGCAACAGGGATCTGGTGTTTCATTCCCTGGAATTGGAGTCTGATGAGGCGCTCACGGACAGCCCATCTGGAATGGGGATCTGCTGCTTGCCTCCTTCCTCCCTCCTCCTCTTCCTCTTCCTCCTCCTCCTCCACCTCCTCCTGAGGTGGTCTCAGACCCTGGTGGCAAGGACTGCGCCCTTGTGATGACCAAGTTGTGGAGCATGCAGCAGACCACCACAAAATGGGATGCCCGCTCCGCTGGAAATGTTGCTTTAGCACCCCGATGGCCTGCTCAATGACGTTCCTCATGGCAGCGTGGCTGTCATTATATGAGTGCTGGCCACGAGTGGTGGGGTTGCGGAGGGGAGTCATCAGCCAGGTGTAGAGCAGATAGCCCTTGTCTCCGAGCAGCCACTCTTGGGTTTGACGTGGCAGCTGGAAGATGGCTAGCACACCGGACTTGTGCAGGATGAAGGTATCATGACTGCTGCCAGGATAGCGGGCATTCACCATCATGATGCGCTGGGCATGGTCGCACAACAACTGTACATAAGTGGTAGCCTTTGTGGTTACGGCACATCTCAGGATTGGTATACAGTGCCCGCAAAGCCACGTGAATGCAGTCAATGGCGCCTTGCACATAAGAACATAAGAACGTAAGACATAGAAGCAGAGTAGGTCATTTGGCCCCTCGAGCCTGCTCCGCCATTCAATAAGATCATGGCTGATCTGATCTTGGCCTCAACTCCACTTCCCTGCCCGCTCCCCATAACCCTTGACTCCCTTACCATTCAAAAATCTGTCTAGCTCCACCTTAATGACCCAGCCTCCACAGCTCTCTGGGAAGAGAATTCCAAAGATTCACGACCCTCTGAGAGAAGAAATTCCTCCTCATTTCCGATTAAAATGGGTGCCCCCTTATTCTGAAATTATGCCCCCCAGTTCTAGATTCCCCCACGAGGGGAAACATCCTCTCTGCATCTACCCTGTCAAGCCCCTTCAGAATCTTATATGTTTCAATAAGATCCCCTCTCATTCTTCTAAACTCCAATGAGTATAGGCCCAACCTGCTCGACCTTTCTTCATAAGATAACCCCTTCATCTCCGGAATCAACCTCGTGAACCTTCTCTGAACTGCCTCCAATGTAAGTATATCCTTCCTTAAATAAGGAGACCAAAACTGTACGCAGTACTCCAAGTGTGGTCTCACCAACACCCTGTACAATTGTAACAGGACTTCCCTACTTTTATACTCCATTCCCTTTGCAATAAAGGCCAATATTCCATTTGCCTTCCTAATTACTTGCTGTACCTGCATGCTAACTTTTTGTGATTCATGTACAAGGACCCCCAGCTCCCTCTGTACCTCAGCATTTTGTAATCTCTCCCCATTTAAATAATAATTTGCTTTTTTATTTTTCCTACCAAAGTGGATAACCTCGCATTTTCCCACATTATACTCCATCTGCCAGATTTTTGCCCATTCACTTAGCCTATCTATATCCCTTTGGAGATTCTTTGTGTCCTCCACACAATTTGCTTTCCCACCTATCTTTGTATCATCAGCAAATTTGGCTACATTACACTCGGTCCCTTCATCCAAGACATTAATATAGATTGCAAGCCCCTTTCGGCACCATGGGGAAGCCCACTATCATGGCATGGCCACATGCGCACTTGCCCTGCTTTTCTCTGTCAGAGAGAAGACAATGAAGTTCCTTTTCCTGGAGTAGAGATCCTCTGTGACTTCCCGGATGCAGCGATGGACGGCGAACTAGGAGATGTTAGCTATGTCTCCTGCTGCAGACTGGAAGGATCCGGTGGCAAAAAAATTGAGGGCCACGGTGACCTTGAGGGCCACCGGGAGAGCTGTCATCGTCCTGCTCTGAGGCTGCAGGTCTGGTTGCAGGAGGTGGCAGAGTTCTGTGACCACCTCCTTGGTGAAGCTGAGCCTCCTAATACACTGCTCCTGGCTTAAGTGCATGTAGGAGAAGTGTTCTCGGAAGACCCTAGGTGAGTAAGGCCTCCTGCTGAGAGCCATCCTGCCCCTCCTCCTCCTCCCTCTGTGAGCATCTTGCCCTCTTCTTCGCTGCCTCCACTCCATCTCCCTATCATACTCGAACACGAGGGAGACTGCAAGTAGAGCCCCCATGACTGTGAGCAGGTGGTGTGAGCAGAAGCCTTTAAATGAGAAGCAAGGCGTTCTCCACTTGCAGCAACACTTCGTTGTGACCTCAGCAACTGTAAACACCTTTAGAAAGCTACAAACTTAGACAGAGCCAGTAGAACTGAAAAAGCTGTAAGTTCGTGATGATCCCTTTAAATAGTGCTGCTGGAGGCTCAGTCCTGCTGCTGAACGCTTGGCCAGCTGGTCGTGATTAGGAGAGGGCGTTAAATTAAGTGGCGACGTCCAAAATGGCAGATCGCACGTCAAATCAGCGTTGCACACTCATTGACGTCACAATCTGCCGGCTACCTGCTGGAAGCGGGTGGAAGCGAGTCGGCCGCATTTTTTCATCACAATGGGCCTTAACAGCCGGCGCTAAACCCCTGAATTTCTAGGCCATAGAGTAAAGAGGTAATGATAAATTTGTACAAAACATTGGTTAGGCCACAGTTAGAGTACTGTGTGCAGTTTTGGGCACCTGTTTCTAGAAAGAAAAACATGAACATTTTAGGGAGCATAGCTTAGACTGACTAAGATTATGCCAGAGATGAGAAACTATCGTTACATGGAAAGACTTGTGCTAATAGGGACGAACTTACACAGATGTTTCAGCAAACTCGCAGCCTAACTCAGACAGAGCACTGTGCAACTAGGTCGAGAATGAGATATGTTGAGTCCCAACCTATGCTGGAGTTCCCTGTACCACCCTACAAGGGGGTGGAGCCTCCGCCCACTCTTTACAAGACCATTGACGTGGAGGGAACGGGAACGGGGTTGCGGACTCCCTACCCTAGGAGTTCCCACTTCCCTAGCCCATATGGGATCTGGTTTGAATAGGGAAAGAGTATTTCCTCTAGTTGGGGAGGGGGCGGTCAGTGACGAGAGGTCATCAATTTAACATTGTCACTGAGTGAGGAGAGAGGGGAGGAGAAATTTCTTCAAACAGAGAGATTTTGGAGCATGGAATGCTTTGCCACAGGGAATGGTTGAGATGGAGACTATTGCATCTTCTAAGTGAAAACTGAATAAAGATTTGAAACAAAGAAAGATTCAAGCCCATGGGAAGAGAGCAGGGCAGTGGGATTAGTTTTGGAGAGCCAGCAGAGACATAATGGGTTGAATGGCCCCCTTCTGTGCTGTAAACTTCTATGGGCCCTAATTTTCTGTAGCAGGGCAATGAACAGCGTGTGCTGTTAGTTAGACTTGCCCTTGCCCGTTTAATCGCGATGATATTTTGTGTTGCAAGTTGCTGAAAGTGTGAGCTGATAATGGTGCAGCGAGGGAAACTGGGCATCTGGGACCTGAGTGAACAGGGCAACCAACTGTGTATCTCCTTAACCAATCAGATTGAAGGATTGTGAAATTAACAGCGCAAGGACTGAGAAAGAAATGTAAATTAGAGAGGGTGAATTCAATATCAAAGGTACAGAAAGAGAAATAAAGAGAGGAAAAGAAAGATTGGATTAAGAGAGAGAGAAAAATGAGACAGAAAAGAAAATTTACAAATGTAAAGTTTAAAATTCATACATTTAAAAAAATCTCCAACAATTAAAACCTGAAGGAATGAAACTCTACACTTGTAATAGTAATTTTCAGTGTCAAAGAGGTTGGCAGTAATTAATACTTAGCACATCGTTAAAAGAATATCCGACAGCTAATCCAGGCTTAATTAAATATGTGCTGACCTTAAATGGCTCCAAGACAGGTTTCTTGCATCACTTCGAAGCAGCCCTAACTTTCTGTGGTGAGTTTAGTTCGTATCTACTGTAAGGGGTTTTCTCCGATACTGGTCCCCCGTTACACACAGTTCTTGGACGTCAGGATTTATAGAACAAAATACACACGGCACAGGGTTTTGGCTCAACCTTTGATTCGTTCGTTTATTGAACACACACACACAATTACTTCCCCAGTATAAATCCCTACGATTTATATCAGGCTAACAACCCCAAAATACAAACCCCTATGCAAGAGTAATTTGCATCGACACAATATGACACAGTTAAACCCGTCCACGATGTGACTGTTACATATAAAGTTACCCAGACTCAATCACAAAACCCTTATTGTGATCTGACTGAAACTCACAAACTTACTCAGACTCGATCATAAAAACCCCCTCTATGATTTGGCTGAAATATACAATCACCACTCCCAATCGGCTGTCTCTTGGAGTTGATTGTAGGCCTGAATCTTTCTGTTCGCTGTTCTGCCGTCGGCTTCCCACACCACTGTCTTCGAAGTGATCTTACTTTAAACCAAAACCAACTTGCAGTATTTCCTGGTCCCCTTCTGAGCGTACGATTCGTTTCAAAATGTGTGAATTGTCCATTGATTTGAGATAGCTTTCTGACAATGCAACCCTCCCAAAGTGACTGCATATGCGAGGTTATTGGTTTCTGTTTGCATTCGTATTCAAAACGTTCGAGGCCCAGCCCATTGTCTAGGCCTGCACTGAACTGGTTATTCGGGGGCCATGGTCTAAGGTGGACAATGTAATCCCTTAAGGTAAATGAATATGCGAATGTTCTTGTTCAGAAGCATTCGTATTTTAGATTGTCTGTGATCCAGTCGTAGTTTCGGCTGCAATGTTTGAATTAACCCTTTATTGCCGAGCCCTTTTTGCTGGCTCTGCAGTTCTGGGTTTTTATATTTCATAGTCCAATTTTTACCATTTGGGGGGAGGAACGGATCCTACACTACCGCACAAACACAGCAACTTCACGCTATTCAATGCATTTCAATGGTGAGCCGACGGAGCAGCGCATCTTGGACAGCAACTTTTGGATTTTTCCCGTTTAACCGCGCATCTGTCCTTGCCTGAAGTTGCTGTATCATTTACGCATAAATAATGGCAAGTGCCATTAGCCTCACTGTTATTTTGACAGCAAATTATAGTCCATACTTCTTTCTTCTTGCTGCCTGCCCATTCTCAGATGATCCAATCTGAGTCGGGCAGGGCGTAGGGCCTAAGGCCCAATTATCCTTGGTGCTGCAGTGACTGGGTGTCCGACTGGTGTTATCAGAGCAAAATGGGGGGAGGCAACATATGTCCCTCCTGCTTTATTTGCATCGGATGGCTCTGCTTGCACCTGCACCAGGCATGCGCATTCCACCCCCTCCTCCGACAAATTCCCAGAAATCTTGGGTAACGCAGAGGAAGTAGAGACCCGGCTCCACCCCCTTTTCCTATACTTTGTGTCAAGGGAATAAGCACTTCCTGTGCGCAAAGTGCAGGAAAATCAGCCCCATAGAGTTCCTATTTTGTCTTATGTCTGATGTCTTATAAAAGAACAAATTCTGTTTACTTTTACTGCCCTGAGCTGGTTTCCCTGTGAAGGGTTTCATACTGATTAATTCTCCACTGGAGGTGGCAGGGTTTAACAACAGCAAATCCTGGCTGAATCCTGTATGAATGATCTTGCTGTTCCCTCATAAGTTGCACCTACAGGTACATGCTGAGTGAAATATGGGCTGATTTTAACTACCAGTGGAGAACAAGCAGGCGGCAGGCCCATCCGATCGTGCCAGTGGGAGGCATGAGCCATTTAGTAGCCTGGGCCATATTTGCAATGCGCTGGCGAGCTGCAAGCGCCAACTGGACGCCCCGCTGCAACTCGACAATTCTGATGGGCGGGAGATCGTGGGGGGGATGGGGGAGGCGAGATGATCCGGGAAGGGTTGGGGCCTTCGGACGGGCTAGCAGTGGGCCCGATGTTTGTTGATGGCCCACTCCTGCTCCTCTTGGCCCAACCAATAATACAACGAATTGGACATTTCCTGGGCTGTTTTGTGAGTGGCCTCCAGTGGTCCCTTTAAGGACCACTGGTTCAGCCGCTCATCATCTGCTACAAATGGGCAGTGTACACTCTACCCATTTGTACTTCAAAATTGCAATCCAGATTCTTTGTACATCATAAGACCCCGATTTGTCCATTACAAGTGGCCTCCTGTCTGAAACAGGTGGATGCTCCGGCCGCCCATCTCAAGACCCTATCCAAGATGGGGGGAAGTCGGAGCAGCAGCATAAAAGATCAAAGGTGCAGGTCAAGGACAGGAGTATAAGTCAGGGCCGGCCTGATAGGCAGAGAACTTGTCAGCATCCTGATTGGGCCAGAACAGGAATGGAACCCAGCAGCTTGAGGTGGGCTACGTCCTACATGCCCATCACCCCTGTTCTTGCCGACCTACATTGCCACAAACAGCAATATGATAATGACCAGAGGATTGAGGGATAAATATTGGCCAGGACACTGGGGATAACTCCCCTGCTCTTCTTTGAAATAGTGCCATGGGATCTTTTAAAGCCACCTGAGAGAGCAGACAGGGCTTCAGTTTAACATCTCATCCAAAACACTGCACCTCCAACAGTGCAGCACTCCCTCAGTACCACACTGGAGTGTCAGTCTAGAGTTTTGTGCTCAAGTCTCTGGAGTGGGACTTGAACCCACAACCTTCTGACTCAACGGCAAGGGTGCTACCAACTGAGCCACAGCTGAGACTGATGTATTTTAATATTTCCTTCTTGGCCCAGTGTCTATTTTCATTATGGTTCTGTGATGTGCCGTGGTGTATTTTTCTAGGTTAAAGGTGCTATATAAATGAAAGTTGTGGTTGTTCATATATTGCAGGCAGCAGCTGGCATATCCAGCAGCTTTTCCTTTGTTAAAATGGACTGTTTCCAAGTTTCAAATTTAACCCTTTCATAAGCATCAAACATGGAGAGCTATTGCCATTCTTCATATAGTTGCCTGTTGACAGTACTAATGATCGGGATCACCATGAAATAAGTTTTGCCACAGAATTTTTTTTACCATGAAAGTGGTAAAAACCCCCATGGAAGCACCTCTTGACCATGAAATGGCACTGAATTCCTGTTCTTGGCAGGACAGGACTCCAGTTGTGATGTTAAGCTGTTGGGGTTCATTTTTATTACTGGGCTGGGAACGCAGTCTAGCGAGTGACCGGAGTGGTAGCAGGGAGGCTCATCAATTTTAACAGCTGGGCCTCATTAACATGCTGCTTGCTGACTTCCCAACCAAAATGGCCTGGAAGTGGGCGGAAAATGGCTGCCCGGAAGTTAAAATCGGGCGGTTCGGAGGCCGCTGCTGGGGACCCGGGTGAATTACCCCAGCACTAGATAAGTGGATCAAATGGCTCGGGGAGGGGCATCACGATCGGGGGGTGGGGAAGTCTGGGACAGGTGAGGCCCAAGGTTTCCTTGTTGGGCCCAGAGGCACACTCCACAATGAAACCAGTAAAAAATTTAAAAATTACACTTACTTAGGCCTCTTATCCAAATCCCGACAGCTTTGGTCTGACAGGAAAGCGACCACTGCTCCCCACTCAGTTGGGCCCACGACATAGAAACATAGAATCTAGGAGCAGGAGTAGGCCATTCGGCCCATCGAGCCTGCTCCACCATTCAATACGATCATGGCTGATCATCCAAATCCAGTACCCTATCCCTGCTTCAATCCCCACAGTACACGTATCCCACCCTACCCCTGTAACCCCACGTATTTAATTCCCCCTAACATATCCCATCCTATCCCCATAACCCCACATATTTAATCCCCCCTAACACTAAGGGTCAATTTATCATAGCCAAATCAACCTAACCCACACATTTTTGGACTGTGGGAGGAAACCGGAGCACCCGGAGGAAACCCACGCAGACACGGGGAGAATGTGCAAACTCCACACAGACAGTCACCCGAGGTCAGATTCGAACCCGGGTCCCTGGCGCTGTGAGGCACCAGTGCTAACCACTATGCCACCGTGTTGCACCATCATCGGAACCCAATCTGCATATTTAAAGAAGGACCCACCCGGCTTGGTGGAATGTGTTCCTGCCGCCTGCAACTTAATTATTGCAATTGGCCAGGTCGGTGTGGGTAAGGCACTCAATCCATTTTAACTGCCCTCTCCCTTGTCTGGATTCAGCCAGGGGCGAGGGCGGAAATAAAAGCGACCCCTTCACTATTTAACATGGCATTAAAAAGTAAAGACAACTAACAAGGACCACATGGGGCTAGAAATTCGCACACACATCTCACACCTTGCACACAATGACAGCTATTCAACTATGGCAGGCACAAGGGTCATTAGTTATTAGAATTCATGTCATATGTGTGATATGTTTATTGATAAATATATTAGGTGTATTTGGAATATTTTGTGGTCTCTCTGATTTCACCTTTTTGTCCAGGAGGACGCTGTGATATGCCATAAGACAAGGATTGTATGATGGGGATGTGGTGAGTTACGGGGATCTGGGGTTTCATTCATGTGAATCGGAGTCTGATGAGCCGATCACGGGCAGCCCATCCAGAAGGCCAATTATCTTGCTGCCTCCGCTCTTCCTCCTGTTCCTCCTTCTCCTTGTCCTCTTCCTCCTCATCCTCTTCCTCCTCATCTTCCTCTGCCTCGTCGTCCTCCTGAGGTAATCCCGCAATCCCACAGCCTCCATGACTGTGAGGAAGTATTGTGCACAGAAGCCTTTAACAATTAATGAGTGACTTCTGCACTTGAATCAACACTCCGTCACCAAAAAAACTTGAAATAACTAAAGAGAGCTGTTTCAGTTGCAGGAAGTAGCAAAGACGCACTGAAACTGCAAAACCCTGTCAAGTACAGCTGATTGGGGGTGGTGCCTTTAAATATCGCTGCTGCAGCCTGCTTCCTGCTGGTAGATGCCAGCTCTCCCTGTTTTGTTCTGCACTACCATTAAGGTAAGTGGCTAAATCCAATGTTGGAGATTGGACGTCCAGTGAGCGTTGCACACTCACTGACATCCCAATCTCCATGATGGCGAGGTCCCTGGCGATTGAGTTTACTGGCAGCGAGTTTACTGGTGTGCGGTGCTGGAAGAAGCATCAGCTGTCGTTACAGCTGTCACCGGCATTTTAGCACTAACGTGTGGCGCAAACCACATGAATTTCTAGCCCCATATCTCATAAATGCATTTACAAATTGATGCAATGTTTCCACCGATGCTAGGATGTGGGCATCGCTGGCAAGGCCAGCATTTATTGCCCATCCCTAATTGTCCTTGAGAAGGTGGTGGTGAGCCGCTTTCTTGAACCGCTGCAGTCCATGTGGTGATGGTACTCCTACAGTGCTGTTAGGTAGGGAGTTCCAGGATTTTGACCCAGCAACGATGAAGGATCGGCGACATACTTCCAAGTCAGGATGGTGTGTGACTTGGAGGGGAACTTGGAGGTGGTGGTGTTCCCATACGCCTGCTGCCCTTGTCCTTCTAGGTGGAAGAGGTCGCGGGTTTGGGAGGTGCTGCCGAAGAAGCCTTGGCGAGTTGCTGCAGTACATCTTGTAGATGGTACACACTGCAGCCACGGTACGCCGGTGGTGGAGGGAGTGAATGTTTAAGGTGGTGGATGGGGTGCCAATCAAGCGGGCTGCTTTGTCCTGGATGGTGTCGAGCTTCTTGAGTGTTGTTGGAGCTGCACTTATCCAGGCAAATGGAGAGTATTCCATCACACTCCTGACTTGTGCCTTGTAGATGGTGGAAAGGCTTTGGGGAGTCAGGAGGTGAGAAACTCGTCACAAAATACCTAGCCTCTGACCTGCTCTTGTTGCCACAGTATTTATGTGGCTGGTCCAGTTAAGTTTCTGGTCAATGGTGACCCCCTAGGATGTTGATGGTGAGGGATTCGGCAATGGTATGCCGTTGAATGTCAAGGGGAGGTGGTTAGACTCTCGCTTTTTGGAGATAGTCATTGCCTGGCACTTGTGTGGCGCGAATGTTAGCTGCCACTTATCAGCCCAAGCCTGAACGTCGTCCAGGTCTTGTTGCATGCGGGCATGGACTGCTTCATTATCTGTGGAGTTGTGAATGGCGCTGAACACTGTGCAGTCATCAGCAAACATCCCCATTTCTGACCTTATGTTGGAGGGAAGCTCATTGATGAAGCAGCTGAAGATGGTTGGGCCTAGGACACTGCCCTGAGGAACTCCTGCAGCAATGTCTTGGAGATGTGATGATTGACCTCCAACCACCACAACCATCTTCCTTTGTGCGAGGTATGACTCCAGCCAGTGGAGAGTTTTGCCTCCGATTCCCATTGACTTCAGTTTTACTCGGGCTCCTTGATGCCACACTCGGTCAAATGCTGCCTTGATGTTAAGGGCAGTCACTCTCACCTCACCTCTGGAATTCAGCTCCTTTGTCCATGTTTGGACCAAGGCTGTAATGAGGTTGGGAGCCGAGTGGTCTTGGCAGAACCCAAACTGAGCATCAGTGAGCAGGTTATTGGTGAGTAAGTGCCGCTTGATAGCACTGTCGATGACACCTTCCATCATTTTGCTGATGATTGAGAGTAGACTGATGGGGCGGTAATTGGCCGGATTGGATTTGTCCTGCTTTTTATGGACAGTACATACCTGGGCAGTTTTCCACATTGTCGGATAGATGCCAGTGTTGTAGCTGTACTGGAACAGCTTGGCTAGAGGCGCTGCTAGTTCTGGAGCACAAGTCTTCAGCACAACAGCCAGGATGTTGTCGGGGCCCACAGCCTTTGCTGTATCCAGTGTGCTCAGCCGTTTCTTGATATCACGTGGAGTGAATGGAATTGGCTGAAGACTGACTTCTGTGATGGTGGGGACATCAGGAGGAGGCCGATATGGATCATCCACTTGGCACTTCTGGCTGAAGATGGTTGCAAACGCTTCAGCCTTGTCTTTTGCACTCACGTGCTGGGCTCCACCAACATTGAGGATGACGATATTCATGGAGCCTCCTCCTCCCATGAGTTGTTTAATGGCCCACCACCATTCACGACTGGATGTGACAGGACTGCAGAGCATTGATCTGATCCATTGCTTGTGGGATCGTTTAGCCCTGTCACATGAATTATGCAGTTGCAGATTTCGACCTGCTTCTACCCACTCCAATATGAGGAATGTATGTAAAGGAGAATAAAAATTAATTTGTGCAAAACAATGTTAATTGAGTGTTATCAGAAATAAATGGAGCCTGTTAATGTTTTGTGAACAGTTTGAACATTATTTTGTTGGGAAACCTAGGTGAGGGGACAGGGTCATAGTGCAGGGCACTACTGAGACTCAAAAGAGTAGGAGAGGAAATGAGACCAATCATAAAGTAGGGGTCTAGTGATGCCAAGCTAGGTTTTAAAAGGCTGTAGATTGTAGAAGAAAAGGATGACTGAGGCAGCTAAGAGCGCCATGGTTTGAAGGTCCTGTAAAAAGATGGATCAGGGTGGGCGACTTCCCACAATTTTGATTTCAACACAGTGCAGATTCAGGGAGAAAGAGCATGTAGGACAGCATATTTGGAGTTTAGGAGGAACTAGAGAGGAAAGTACAGAGGAGCAGATTATATGACTTACAAAGTATTTTATTCAAAGCAGTGTTGTGAGGATTATATTGCGCTTTATTGTCACTCCTATTTTACATACCACAAAATGATCCTAGAGTCATATAGAGTCATAGGGGTAAAAATTCAGTTGGTTGCGCCTCCCGTTAGCGCCTTAAGAGGGCGCTAATGGGGCGCAAAGCCGCTAACGCCCGGGCGCAGCGATGTTTGCGCCGCTCGGGAACTTAACTTGACATTGTGCGGCGGCGCTAAAACTTACCGCTGCGACCACCTGCGCGCGCAGATTGTGACGTCATTCCATGGTGCAACGCCCTTGTGGCGCCCCGGAGCGGAAATTGAGTGGCGCCCCCTGCCTTACCGCCTGGCGCTTCCAACGACCAGAAGACTGGAACGCTATCAATCGCTGTGGGGCTGGGGGGGGCGCTATTTAAAGGGGGCCTCTTCCTGTCTTTTATTGTTGGTGGCATTTTTGAACTACGCATTCTGAGAGAGAGAGGGAGAGACTTCTGGAGAGATTCAACGTTGTGTGAAGGAGTTTTGGGTACTGAGCAGCACTTTGCAGGTTCATTTTGATTTGCCATTCCTTGTATCGATTTAGCAGAGACTGTGGGAGCTGCACTCTGAGCTCTTTGCCTGGTACTCTCCATTGTTCTTTCCAGCACATTTGATGTGCAAGTCTCTCCAGGCCGAGATTCAAGGCTGCAATGAATAGGATGTGGATGGAAAGCAAGATTAACCATCCCCTTTAAGAACTGGCCCGTGCCATTGTGTGTGTGTTCCATTGCTGACTGACATTACATGAGCTTCGCCAGCGCTCTGAGTTAGCGCCTCACTCCTTGGCCTTTGCGCCTTAAGACAGGTGTGCAGCGCCTGCTTTAGCGCTCCACTCACCTCCCGGGGCGGTAAAAGTGAAGTTTCCAGTCAGTGGCGATAATTAGCGCCAGGCGCTAATATTTGCGTCCAGACGATATTTGCGCCCCAAATGGGGCGCGACCTAATTTCTACCCCATAGAGTTATACAGCACGGATAGAGGCCCTTCGGCCCATCGTGTCCGCGCCGGCCATCAAGCCCTGTCTAATCTAATCCCATATTCCAGCATTTGGTCCGTAGCCTTGTATGCTATGGCATTTCAAGTGATCATCCAAATGCTTCTTGAATGTTGTGAGGGTTCCTGCCTCCACAATCCTTTCAGGCAGTGAGTTCCAGACTCCAACCACCCTCTGGGTGAAAAAGTTCTTTCTCAAATCCCTTCTAAACCTCCCGCCCTTTACCTTGAATCTATGCCCCCTTGTTATAGACCCCTCTACTAAGGGAAAAAGCTCCTTAGTATCCATCCTATCTATGCCCCTCATAATTTTGTACACCTCAGTCATGTCCCCCCTCAGCCTCCTCTGCTCCAAGGAAAACAAACCCAATCTGCCCAGTCTCTCTTCATAGCTGAAGCACTCCAGCCCGGGTAACATTCTGGTGAATCTCCTCTGCACCCTCTCCAAAGCGATCACATCCTTCCTGTAGTGTGGCGACTAGAACTGCACACAGTATTCCAGATGTGGCCTAACCAGTGTTTTATACAGCTCCATCATAACCTCCTTGCTCTTATATTCTATGCCTCGGCTAATGAATGCAAGTATCCCATATGCCTTTTTTACCACCTTATCCACCTGTTCCGCCGCCTTCAGGGATCTGTGTACTTGCACACCAAGATCCCTCTGACCCTCCGTCTTGCCTAGGGTCTTACCATTCATTGTGTATTCCCTTGCCTTGTTAGTCCCTCCAAAGTGCATCACCTCGCACTTTTCCGGATTAAATTCCATTTGCCACTGTTCCGCCCATCTGACCAACCCATCTATATCGTCCTGCAGACTGAGGCTACCCTCCTCGCTATTTACCACCCTACCAATTTTTGTATCATCCGCGAACCTACTGATCATACCTTTTACATTCATATCCAAGTCGTTAATGTAGACCACAAACAGCAAGGGACCCAGCACCGATCCCTGTGGTACCCCACTGGCCACAGGCTTCCAGTCACAAAAACAACCTTCGACCATCACCCTCTGCCTTCTGCCACTGAGCCAGTTTTGTATCCAATGTGCCAAGGCACCCTGGATTCCATGGGCTCTTACCTTCTTGACCAGTCTCCTGTGCGGGACTTTATCGAAGGCCTTACTGAAATCCATGTATACCACATCCACTGCGTTACCCTCATCCACACACCTAGTCACCCCCTCAAAAAATTCAATCAAATTAGTCAGACATGATCTTCCCTTGACAAAGCCATGTTGGCTAACCCTGATTAATCCTTGCCTCTCCAAGTGGAGACTGATTTTGTCCCTCAGAATTTTTTCCAATAATTTTCCTACCACTGATGTTAGGCTCACTGGCCTGTAGTTCCCCGGTTTTTCCCTACTCCCTTTCTTGAATAATGGTACTACATTAGCGGTTCTCCAGTCTTCTGGCACATCCCCTGTGGCCAGAGAGGTTCTGAATATATGTGTTAGAGCCCCCGCAATCTCCTCCTTTGCCTCACACAGCAGCCTGGGATACATTTCGTCCGGACCTGGGGATTTATCCATTTTCAGACCTGCTAAAACCGCCAATACCTCCTCCCTCTCGATGTTAAAATGTTCGAGTATATCACAGTCCCCCTGCCCTAATTTTATGTCTGCATCGTCCTTCTCCATAGTGAAAACAGATGCAAAAAATTCATTTAGAACCCCACCTACATCTTCCGGCTCCACACACAGATTGCCACTTTTGTCCCTAATGGGCCCTATTTTTTCCCTAGTTATCCTCTTACCCTTAATATACTTATAAAACATCTTAGGATTTTCCTTTATTTTGCTCGCCAGTGTTATTTCATGGCCCCTCTTTGATCTCCTAATTTCTTTTTTAAGTATCCCCCTGCACTTTTTGTACTCCTCTAGTGCTTCCTCCGTCTGCATTTTGTATCTGCCAAAAGCCCTCCTTTTTTTCCTGATCCATTCTCGTATATCCCCTGACATCCAAGGTTCCCTGCGGTTTTTGGAACCACCCTTGACCTTTACGGGAACATGCTGCCATTGTATGATCTCAATCTCCCTTCTGAAAGAATCCCATTGCTCCGATGCGGATTTTCCTACAAGCAGCTGATCCCAGTCCCGTTTGGCCAGATCCTGCCTTATCCTATTAAAATCGGCCTTCCCCCAATTTAGAACCTTTATTTCCGGCCCATCCCTGTCCTTTTCCATGACCACCTTAAATCTCACCGTATTATGGTCATTGTCACCAAAGTGCTCACCTACTAGCACTTCTTCCTGTCAGTTCATGTTATGTACAGCAGCTTATTTTTTACTCTTAGTTCTCTCGTGACATAGTGTATGTTTAGGAAGGGTTAAAGGAAAGTGCAGGCCCGAAACAATTTATATTTCATATCTTTAGTGACCTTCTCATTGCTTTGTGCTCCTGGAAGGGAACCTTTTTACAGTAGAGTGTTTTGAAAGCATCAATCATTATTTTATCAGTTCAACTACACAAGAAAACCAGGTTGAAAATTGGTTGTCTAGCACAGACTGAGAAAAACTACTGATTGCATCGACACACCATGGGCAGTTATTAATACCAGATACGGATGCCTTATGCCTGATGAAGTTACGTAAAAATCTAGAAGTGTTTTGTATTTTCATACCAACATCACTATAACAGATTATCTGGTCATTATCCGATTGCTGTTTATGGGACCTAGCTGTGCACCAATTGGCTGCTGCGTTTTTCACATCACAATAGTGACTATATTTCAAATGCACTTCATTGATTGTGAAGTGCTTTGGGATATCCTGAGGTGGTAAAAAGCACTATATAAATGCAAGTTTTTCTGTCTTTCTTTCTTTTAAGGACATGTTTATTCGCAACACCAAAAGCTCTGATTGGTCCCGTTGGATGACAAGTCCTGATTGCTGATTGGTCCCCTTGGAGGACAAGACACACCCAGCAGTTTCTCTGGAATGGGTAATTAGATCCTCACTGCCAATGTAATCCGTTACTTTGCAAAGTGTAATTTGAGCCATTCTGACTGCCTTCTCCAGACAGAACAGAGCTCACTTGGAACAGACAGGGCTCACCCTCGCGGTTAAGACATTCTCCCACCCGCAATCAAGTCCCTGACCTACTCACCCCACGTTCCGGACCTACTCCCCCCCACCCCCCATCGAGGTTTCTGACATTCTCCCGCTGCCCAAGCGCCTGACCTCCCCCTGCCCAAGTTTCTGACCTTCTCCCCCACCCCCTGCCCCAGTTCCTGACCTTCTCCCCCTACCCAAGTCCCTGACCTTCTCTCTCCCACCCCGGCTTCCTGACCTTCTCCCCCTGCCCAATTTCCTGACCGCCTCCCCCCCCCACACCGCCCAAGTTTCTGGCCTCCTCCCACCCCCCAGCCCGAGTTCCTGACCTCCTTCCTGCCCCGGCTTCCTGACCTTCTCCCCCTGCCCAAGTTCCTCCCCCTTCAGACTCATGACCTTCTCCCCCCAACAAGTTCCTGATCTCTCCACCCCCCCCCCCCCAATAGATGGGGCATTGTGTGCGGGTCACAGATTGTCAACAGGTTTATTGGGTAAGAAGTGAATAGTGACAGTGTCATGACTTTCGGATTTCGTCCAGTCCAATGATGTCACTTGCCACACACACACCAAACTTTCCGAAAGGTCGAGGGGGAGGAGAGGGAGATCGTGGTGCGGGTGTAAAGGGGGTGGGGTTGGAAGAACGTGATCCGTCTTACCATCCAGATCATGTTCTCGCTTTCATCCCCCCCCTTTAGACCTGCATCACGTTCTCCCCCCCCCGGCCAGCACGGATCCAATGACGGGCCCACGCTGCATTGCCGCCGCAACTGTGGGGGTACTGCGCATGCGCAGCCTCGGTGACAGTGCGCATGCGCAGCCTCGGTGACAGTGCGCATGCGCAGCCTCGGTGACAGTGCGCATGTGCAGAAGGGGATCGGGTGCGCATGTGCGAAAGAGGCGGCGCCTACCGCGCGCATGCGCAGAAGGACACAAAATGTTCGTGCAGATAATCACTTTGTTCTTTTAATAACATTCACTTTTCTTTAGCTAACGGGCAGTATAACTACTTTAAATGCAAAAAAAAATTCCCTAATCACCTGAAAAAAAATAAAACTATTGTCTCAGAATTTAAAAGTTTCCTATGATTTAAGACACAAAGGGATAGATTTTCAATTTATCGTCCAGGCATAACATTGGCGGAGCAGATTGTCCTACCCATTATATAAACCGCCCTATATTTATTTCCATTGATTTCAATGGAAGTGTAAATCAGGCTGGGCTGAATTTAAACACCCAAAAATGGGTGGGTTGGGGTCGGGTCAGATGTCAAAATTTTAAAAACCTCAAGCCCGACCCTAACCCACCTCCAACCCGCCCATTTCTGGGTTTAACAGAGGCAGAACAAGGGGCAGGCAGCCAACCTGCTCCCAGGAGGCGGGTTGGCAATTTAAATATTTTAATAAGGTTGGCAGCCTCTGATTTAACCTGCTTTGCAGGTTTGGCAATGACCAGCCGGGTTTCCCAGGCCTCGGCAAACCCGGCAGCTGAAGGGAGGCAGAAGCACCTTCGGGGAGAAGGTAAGTGCCTTTACAGCACTGCTTGTGGCCCAGGCGGAGCAGTAATACTTCACCACAGTCCCCCAAGCTCCCTCCCAATCAGACCCCCCGATAGAAAGACTCCCAGGGTCGGGTACCGGACCCCCCCACTGGGATCTGACCCCCCCCCCCCCCCAGGGGTCGGCATTAAAACTCCGTCTATGCAACCCGCCTCTGTTAATATCCAGGCCGCAGTTTCTATAATGGGCGGCCGATCTGCTCTGTCAGTTTTACACCCAAGTGGAAAGTTGAAAATATTCCATAATTTCAAGACGCCACCCTGGCATATAGTCCTGCTCACGGGACTGCTGATCAGAGAATTGGCACAGATGTCAGTGCATCTGCTTCATGGTGCTTCCAATTCTTCAGCCTCTAAAATCAACAGCCAAAATATCGGCAGTGATGCGAGTCGGGTGTGCTGATCACTAGGCCTGATTCTCCGCTCATCATTCTGGGCCTGTGAGATTGCACGTCCTGGGCAAAGTCTTGTGGTTTCGGGGCTTTATGCCTGTCCTGAGGCATTTTGGCCAGCAGTGGCAAGAGTGCAACATTGTCACTTGGTAACACCAGCACTGCCAAATCACATGACTTTTATCCGAAGATTTTACTTATTAGACAGTCACCAAATCATTCAATAGAAGTGAAAATCAGGTGGTTTCTATAACGGGCAGGCCAATCCGCAATGCCAGTTTTACACCTGGGTGGTATGTTGAAAATCTACCCCGATTAAAAAAAATTGGTACCAGGAGAGGCATCATGCAAATTAAATAGAACTAGTTCGAAGAACAAGGTTTCTCTGTTTTGTATTTTTATTGATATACTATTAGCACAGAAAGCAACTTAATTGGAAATGATAGCGAATATTACTTGGGTGCAGTTTCTAAAAAATGAAAATGAAATATGTGTCTGACAGTAAGTTTACCATCTGCCACTGGGCCTCCACTTGTGGCTGTATATTCTAATGTTCAGATAACAAGGAGGCCTGTCAAAGCTCACTTGCATGAGTGACACTTGCAGAATTTGTTTTAAAAATGGAACGTATTTTGATGTTTGACACTTTGAAGAATAACCATAGCTCCCTATGTTTAAATGGATTTGCAACCTGTCTGACTCTTGGTGATCATAAATCTCATTCCTAACATTTCTTTGATGCTGGCAGCCTTGGTATAAGTAAGTAATGAAGTGCTGCCATTCGTAATTAATGTTAAAATGATTTAAATCAGATACATGCCCTGCAGCAATGTTACAAGTCCCTGGGATCTTTTTCAGTCATTTGTAGGAAAAGTTTTATACTTTTCATTGATTAATTTTTAATGTTGAGTTAAATATTTTAGCATAAATAGATTATTTTCTCTTTTATAAATCATAAAGACAAAAGTGAATTTTAATACTTTTTGCGGAAAACAGAAAGTAAATTGTTAAATTTATCTGTGGAGCTGTGGTTAATCAGAGCTCTGGCTGCTGTCATTTTGATGTATGTATGAGGAGCAGTTATAACATGGCTACAGGAATAACATAATTGCCTGAAGGATGTAGGAAAATGTGTTACTCCTTTCGAGAATGTTCTTGGTGGTAACATTGCCGAAGGCAAACAGGCAGATGAAAGTCCCGCTCAGCACACTTCTGATGGCGGAGTGGGGCTTCTGGAATTTCAACCCAAAGATATGGAAAAATGTTTACTTCATTTGAATTACTACATATATGTACCTTTATAATAAATCTTCTACAACCTCTACACTTGCTTTTAAGTCCAACTGTATAAATTTAATACATTTAGGTCTAGAAATTGGGTATGGCCACAATACGGGCAATGTTACGATGGTAAGCTGTGCCAGGTCAAAATGATCTAAGTAGCACGCAAAATTCATGCTCAGTCTAATTCCCAGTCATGTTTGGCACAGGCTTTTTCAGTACTTAAAAGGGAGGTGCATTGATGCTACAGCACCTCATTGTCAATCCAGTTCCAACTTCGCGTGGAAGTAGATGGCAGTGGAAGCAGATGGCTGAGCCTCAGCACACGGAGAGAGCCGGCAGATTCTCAGACATGGCTCTTCAGGCACTGGTGGTGGCCGTGGAGAGGAGGCGGGCTGTCCTCTTCCCGCAGACAGGCGGGACGCCCTCGCCACACACATATCGATGGCTCTGGCGGGAGATAGCCGGCTATGTGATGGCCAGCACTGTGGTGCCCAGGTCGGCGATCCAGTGCCACAAGAAGTTTAAAGACCTCACATGGCAGGGCAAGGTGAGTGAAGGCTTCAGCAAATGCCACATCCCACCATCTGCACCACAAGCCTCAGCCACTGCTCAATGCACCGCATCCCCATCACTCACCTACCAACCATCTCTATCTACCACTCAAACCTCATAATCATAGCTTCACTTCACCCTCACAACCTTACCACTGCTGCAACACTCACACCCACATCTCACACCTTGCACACACTGACAGCTATTCAACTATTGCAAGCACCTCACCCAAACACATTGCACCACACTCATTCACACACTTCCCTTTCTCTTACAGGCTAAGGTCACACATAACAGGAAGGAGCAGCGGCAGACAGGCGGGGGGCAAGCTGCCATGCTGGTAAATGGAGCGGCGAAGATTGGGTGAAAAGTGAGCGTTGCACACTCACTGATGTCACGATCTGCATAATCTACATATTTTTGGCAGGAGGGCTCTTAACAGGAGGCCTTACCCACCCAGGGTCTTCCGAAAGCACTTCTCTTTAAGCAAAAAGCAGTGCATTAGGAGGCTACACTTCATCAAGGAGGTGGTCACAGAACTCTGCCACCTCCTGCAGCCTGAGAGCAGGGCGACCACCACTCTCTCAGTGGCAGTCAAGGTTACCGTCGCCCTCAATTTCTTCGCCAGCGGATCCTTCCAGTCTGCAACAGGAGATACAGCTAACATCTCGCAGTTCGCCATCCATCGCTGCATCCGGGAGGTCACTGAGGCTCTCTACACCAGGAGAAGGGAATATGTTGTCTTCTCTCTGAGCAGAGAGAAGCAGAACGAGTGCACATGTAGCTTTGCCAGGATAGCAGGCTTCCCCATGGTGCAGGGCGCCGTCGACTGCACAAACGTGGCTTTGCGGGCGCCGCATAACAATCCTGAGATCTTCCATAACCGCAAAGGCTACCAGTCGCATGATGTGCAGGTGGTGTGCGATCACGCACAGCGATTCCTCAATGTCATTGCCTGCTATCCTGGCAGCAGCCATGATGCCTTCATCCTGCGTCAGTCCGGCGCGCCAGCAATCTTCCAGCCACCACAGCAAGCTCACGGCTGGCTGGTCGGAGACAGGGGCTATCCGCTCTCCACCTGGCTCATGACTCCTCTCCGCAACCCCAACACATGTGCCCAGCACTCATATAATGAGAGCCACGCATCCACCAGGAACATCATCGAGCAGACCATCGGGCTACTGAAGCAACGGTTCCGCTGCCTTGACCGCTCGGGAGGAGCCCCCCAGTACTCGGCGGAGTGGGTGTCCAATTTCGTGGTGATCTGCTGCATGCTTCACAACTTGGCCATCATGAGGGCGCAGCCTTGACAGCAGGGATTTTGCCACCACCTGAGGAGGAGGAAGAGGGAGATGAGGAAGAGGAGGAGGAAGAGGACGAGGAGCAAGAGAACGGAGGGAGGGGGCAGGCAGCCAATCGTCCATCCAGGCGGGCTGTCCGTGAACGGCTCATCAGACTCTGATTCCAATGAATGAAACCCCAGATCCTATTGCTCACCACATCCCCATCATACCATCCCTGTCTCATGGAATAAGCTGAAATGAGAGCCACCACAAAAGATTCCAAACTAAATTAATAAAATTATCAAAAATCAGTGAACACATATTTTCAGGAAAAATATTACCTAATCACCGTTGTGCAGTCCGTTAGTGCCTGTCGATCGTGTGCCTTTTCCTACTCTAGTGCTCCTACAAAGTGCTCCCCCAGTGGCTGGTGGAAGGCTGCTGAATGTCTGTGCGG
The DNA here is from genome assembly GCA_030390025.1 of Squalus acanthias. Classification (NCBI taxonomy): domain Eukaryota; kingdom Metazoa; phylum Chordata; class Chondrichthyes; order Squaliformes; family Squalidae; genus Squalus; species Squalus acanthias. The sequence goes on along the minus strand of CM059428.1, from coordinate 45,756,961 downwards.
GAGACTTCAGATGGCCTTGCAGGATGACCTCGAGCAGCTGAGGCCCAAGAATGCCCGGCTGTAGACTTCCCCACCTCAGCATGGGCGGCGGCGGTCTGGGCTGGCTGGCTGACAGGTAGTGGTAAGGGCAATGGCGGAGTGGCAGTGGTGGGAACAGAAATGCTGAGATCTTGAGAGAGGACAGTAGGATCCTGCTCCACTGCCACTCCCCCGGGGTGGCACCTCAGCATCCCTAGCAATTGTTGGAGCGCAGATTGCTGGGATGCTGCGACACCCTGCAAGCCCTGGTCGACACCCATAAACCCAGCCACAATGACAGCGGTCTGAGCTTGGGTGGCATTACGCTGAGACTGCATGAGAGCAGTCTGAGTTTCGATGGCACCAAGCAGAGACTGCATGAGAGCAGTCGAAGCTTATGCTGCTGCACTAAGACGTTGGGTCACTTCCGCCTGTACTGCAATGGAAGCTCCGACGTCACCCATCATGCGCACCATCACATCAGGGTCACCACAGTCTCTCTGGGAGTGTACCATCATTTCCAGGCTGGAAATCCTGGGCTCCATGCTCTGCACAGAGCCCCGTGCAATGTTGGAGGCTGATTCCTCCACGCTCCTTGACATTGCTGAGAGGCTCTCTGGCAGCCTTGCCATTGCACCCATCAATTCTCTGTGCATGCCCATCACCCTTCTTCTGAAGGCCTCCCCATCGAGGTCCTCATCTGAGTCCTGCGAAACAGGGTGGTGGAATCAAATTCCATAGGAACTTTCAAAAGGCAATTGGACATGTACTTAAAGAGGACTCATTTTCAGGGTTATGGGGAAAAAGCTGGGCGATGGGACTAAATTGGACAGCTCTTTCAAATGGCCTCTATCTGTACTGTAAGGTTCTATGAGGGAAAAATTCATTATTGCCCAGGAATGGACGCTAACATTGGAAAAGTTTGAGATTTAGCGCCAGGCACTAATGAATCTTGCTGAACGCAAAATTCAGTGTCATCGCTCAAAGAAAGGATGGGAGCGCTAAATCAAGTCCATCATTAAGGATGAAATAGCGGAGCACTTAGCAAATGGGGACAGGATAGGACAGAGTCAACATGGATTTACAAAGGGTAAATCGTGCTTGACTAATCTATTGGAATTTTTTGAGGGAGTAACTGGTAAAATAGATGGGGGAGAGCCAGTAGATGTGGTGTACCTGGACTTCCAAAAGGCCTTCGACAAGGTCCCACATAAAAGATTAGCATGGAAAATTGAAGCTCATGGGATAAAGGGGAAAGTATTGACGTGGATAGAGAACTGGCTGTCAGATAGAAAACAGAGAGTTGGAATAAACGGCTCATTTTCTGAATGGCAGGCAGTAACAAGTGGGGTACCACAGGGATCTGTCCTGGGTCCCCAGCTGTTCACAATTTACATTAATGACCTGGATCAGGGAGTCGGATGCAGCATTTCCAAATTTGCAGACGACACTAAACTAGGAGGGGGGGTGGGCTCAGAGGAGGAGACCAGGAAGCTCCAGAGCGATTTGGACAGACTGGGTGATTGGGCGGATAAATGGCAGATGCACTATAATGTGGACAAGTGCGAAGTCCAAAAATGTGTGGGTTAGGTTGATTTGGCTATGATAAATTGACCCTTAGTGTTAGAGGGGATTAAATATGTGGGGTTATGGGGATAGGATGGGATATGTTAGGGGGAATTAAATACGTGGGGTTACGGGGGTAGGGTGGGATATGTGTACTGTGGGGATTAAAGCAGGGACAGGGTACTGGATTTGGATGATCAGCCATGATCGTATTGAATGGCGGAGCAGGCTCGACGGGCCGAATGGCCTACTCCTGCTCCTAGATTCTATGTTTCTATGTTTATCCACCTTGGGTGCAGGAACGGGAGGGCAAATTATTATTTAAATGGCAATAAATTGGGAGAGGGGGAAGTACAGAGAGACCTGGGTGTTCTTGTACACCAGTCACTGAAGGCGAGCATGCAGGTGCAATAGGCGGTCAAGAAGGCAAACGGTATGCTGGCCTTCATAGCAAAAGGGTTGGAATACAGGAACAGGGATACCTTGCTGCAGCTGTACAGGGCACTGGTGAGGCCACACCTCGAGTACTGTGTACAGTTTTGGTCGCCTCATCTGAGGAAAGATGTTCTTGCCATGGAGGGGGTGCAGCGGCGATTCACCAGGCTGATACCAGGAATGGCGGGATTGACCTATGAGGAGAGACTATGTAGTTTAGGGATGTACACACTGGAGTTTAGAAGATTGAGAGGGGACCTCATAGAAGTGTATAAAATTCTGACAGGTCTAGACAGACTAGATGCAGAAGGAATGTTTCCCTTGGCGGGTGAGAACAGAACTAGAGGACATAATTTAAGGATAAGGGCTAAACCATTTAGGACAGAAATGAGGGGGAATTTCTTCACTCAGAGGGTGGTGAACCTGTGGAACTCATTGCCACAGAGGGCAGTGTACGCCAGCTCATTAAATATATTTAAGAGGGAATTAGATATATTTCTACAGGCAAAAGGGGTTAAGGGTTACGGAGAGAAGGCGGGGACGGGATACTGAATTGGAGGATCAGCCATGATCTCATTAAATGGCGGAGCAGGCTCGAAGGGCCGGATGGCCTACTCCTGCTCCTATCTTCTATGTATCTATGTATCTATGTAACGGCCTAGCCCAGTGGCGTTAGACTCAAAGCGCTAAGCAATTTCAGGTGCAGTCTAATCGCTAGTCATCATTGCTACAGGCTCATTCCAGTTCTTAAAGGGGAGGTTCATTCATGCTGCAGAACCTCATTCTCATCATTGCTGGCTGTGAACCTGTGTCAGCAAACAGGAGTAGGCCAAGCCCAAGGAGCCGGACGACTCAAGCAGGTTTCATGATGACAGATCCACGCCCCAGGGAGAGAGCCTGCAGATTTTCAGACCAATGCATTGGAGGAGTTGGTGTCCGCTGTGGAGAGACGGAGGGCGGTGTTCTACCCGGCAAGTGGCAGGACGCCCTCGCTGCAAGTCTTCCGCGCCATGTGGAGGGAGGTTGCCCATCAGGTCTCGGGCAGCACTGTGGTCCCCCGGACCCACACACAGTGCAGGAAGAAATTTAATCACCTCACTCAGGTGATCAGGGTGAGTCAATGCTTCAACAAATGCAACATACCACCATCTGAACCTCAGTCTTCACACACTGCCCAAAGCACCACACCCCCAGCACTCACCCACCAACAATCTCCACCTACCAACACTCACACCCTCATCTCACACCTTGCACACAATGACAGCTATTCAACTATGGCAGGCACATCGCCCAAACACATTGCTCCACACTCACTCACACACTTTCCTTTCTCTTGCAGGCCAAGGTGGCTCACAATAGGAGGGAGCAGGAGCATACAGGCGAGGGACAAGCCGACACCCAACCACTGTCTGCGCTGGAAAATAGAGTGCTGGAGATTATTGGGCACCAGGTGATGGGCGCCGTGGCCACTGGCAACGTTGACCCCCTTGGGGACAACAACGGTATGTTCATCCCTACTCCTTCTTCTCACATCCCACTTCCCCCTTACCCCACAAGCCTTTCGCACTTTCCAGCTAACCATGCTGTATGCATGCATTTCTCCCTTCCTGCCCCCCTCCCCTCACCTTAATCTGTCTCTTGTGCCTTTATGCTTTCAGGTAATGAGCAAGCACCAGAGCAGCCTGTCCCTGAGGGCAACGTTGAGAGCGAGGCGGGAGAAGCGGAGGAGGAAGAACACACCGCGTCACTGCACGTCTCACTTGCAGGCACCAGCTCAGATACTGGCACTACGCATTCTTTAGAGGCTAGGATAGTAGTGGGATCTGCACAGGGTGCGCACCGGGGACGAGCGGACTGCAGCAAGGCCAGGGGGAAAGGGTAGCTCGGGGGCCAGCTCCCTGGAGGGTGAGTTCGTGCGCAAGTTCTGCTGCACAGGACTCAGATGAGGACCTCGATGGGGAGGCCTTTAGAAGGGTGATGGGCATGCACACGGAGATCATAGATGCAATGGCAAGGGTGCCCAAGAGCCTGTCAGCAATGGTAAGGAGCGTGGAGGAGTCTGCCTCCAACATTGCACAAAGCTCTGTGCACACCATGGAGTCCATCATTTCCAGTCTGGAAAGGATGGTAGACTCCCAGAGAGACCGTGGCGACCCAGACCTGATGCCGCGTGTGATGGGCGATCTGGCAGCTTCCATGGCAGCACAGGCGGAAGCGACGCAACATCTTAGTGCTGTAATGCAGTCCATGCTTGGTGCCATTCAATCTCAAACTGCTCTCATGCAGTCTCAGCTTGATGCCATGCAAGCTCTGACTGCTGCCATCGTGGCTGGGTCTACCACCATTGACCGGGGCTTTCACGGTGTCGCAGCAGGCCAGCAATCTGTGCTCCAACAGATTGCTAGTGATGCTGAGGTGCTGCCCCGGGGGAGTGGCAGTGGGTCAGTGGCGCAGGAACCTGCTGTCCTCTCTCAGGAGGACAGCATTCCTGCTCCCACCACTGCCACTCCGCCATTGCCCTTGTCACTGCCTGTCATCCAGCCAGCCCAGACTGCTGCTGCCCATGCTGAGGTGGTGCAGTCTACAGCCAGGCCTTCCAGGTCCAGAGCTGGTGGAGGGCGTCCTGCAAGGCCATCTGAAGTCTCCTGCATGGACACTCAGCAGCCTTCCACCAGCCCTGCTGCAGCCACTGGGCCAACACTTCGTAGGAGCACTAGAGCAGGCAAAGGCTCAGTAACTCGAGGCACTAAGGGATTGCACAAGGGTGAATAGTTAATATTGTTGTTGTAAAGATGTGTTCACTGATTATTGATAAATTTATTAATTCACTTCGGATAATTTTGTACTGTCTCTCATTTCATCTGTGCACTGTGATATGGCCTGCGACAGGGATGGAATGATGGGGATGTGGTGAGCAATGGGGATTTGGGGTTGAATTTGCTGGAACTGCAGTCTGATGAGGCGGTCACGGACCGCCCTTCCGGAAGGCTGATTGAGTGGCTGCCTCCTCCCTCGCTCCTGTTCATCTTCCTCCTCTTCTTCCTCGTCTTCCTCATCCTCCTTGTTGTCCTCCTCCTCCTCCTCTGCCTCTTCCTCCTCCTGAGGCGGTCCCACAATCCCTGCTGGCAAGGGCTGGGCCCTCATGATGGCCAGATTGTGAAGCATGCAGCACACCACGACGAAATGGGACACCCGCTCCGGCGAGTACTGGAGGGCTCCTCCCGAGTGGTCAAGGCAGCGGAACCGTTGCTTGAGCACCCCGATGGTCTGCTCAATGATGTTCCTGGTGGCAACATGGCTCTCATTATATAACTGCTCGGCGGGAGTGTTGGGGTTGTGGAGGGGAGTCATGAGCCAGGTGGAGAGCGGATACCCCTTGTCTCCGACCAGCCAGCCGCGAGCTTGACGTGGTGGCTTAAAGAGTGCTGGCACACCGGTCTGGTACAGGATGAAGGCATCGTGGCTGCTGCCAAGATAGCGGGCATTCACATTGAGGATTCGCTGTCTGTGGTCGCACACCAACTGCACATTAAGTGAGTGGTAGCCTTTGCGGTTACGGACGATCTCAGAATTGTTATGTGGTGCCCGCAAAGCCACGTGGGTGCAGTCAATGGCACCCTGCACCATGGGGAATCCCACTATCCTGCCAAAGCCATATGCACGCTCGTCCTGCTTCTCTCTGGTGATGGGGAAGGAAATGTAGTCTCTTCTCCTACTGTAGAGAGCCTCTGTGACCTCCCGGATGTAGCGATGGATGATGAACTGTGAGATGTTAGCTATATCTCCTGTTGCAGACTGGAAGGATCCGCTGGCGAAGAAATTGAAGGTGAAGGTGACCTTGACTGTCACTGAGAGAGCCGTCCTCATCCTGATCTGAGGCTCGAGGTCTGGTTGCAGGAGGTGGCAGAGTTCTGTGACCATCTCCTTGCTGAAGCAGAGCCTTCTAAGACACTGCTCCTCGCTTAATTGAAGGTAGGAGAATTGCTGTCGGAATACCCTTGGAGAGTAAGGCCTCCTGTTGAGTGGCCGGATGGCCCTCCTCCTCCCTCTGGCCACATGTTCCAGTCTTTCTCACTGCCTGCGCTCCCTCCGCAGTAGATCCTGGAGGGTGAGGTCAACTGCCAGTACAGCCCCCATTAATGTAACCAAGTGTAGCAGTTTGATATTTTGTGAGAGTAAATGTGACTAATTTTTAGTAGCCACAACACCCCGGAGACTAAACAACCTTTAAATGACTGATTTAAACGGTTGCACAATGTCAAACTGACAAGGAAGCAGTGAAACAGCACTAATCTGACAGCTGCGACTCATTACTCATGATCTCTTTAAGTAGCGACCCTGGAGCCGGCTACTGACTGTTTCATGCCTCCTCTCCCGGTCGATGTCGGGGCGAAGTGCTAAGGCAGGGGGTGATACTCAATTTGACAGATCAGGCGCCCAGTGAGCAGTGCACGCTAACTGACATCACGATCTGCTTGGCGCTGAAGTCCCCGGCGCTAACTCGTAGCGGCAACGCTACGGAGGGGGCCGAATTTGGCGTGCGGTGCTGGATTCGCCTCACTGCGGCGCTACTGCCTCAGCAACCCGTTAGTGTCCCCGCCAGGCGCTAACTGGAGGTGCTAACCAACCGAATTTCTCCCTCCATGGTTCTATGATTCTCAACCAACCGTGTCTGCCACTTACAACCACCATCTCCTTAGTGTTTTGAAGTGATTCAAGAACTTACCATTAATATTCAGGTGGTTCAGCAGGGCCTTTTATACTGCCTGCCTTCACCTGCAAGCGTTCCATCACTCACAGTCTTACAGGTATGGATCCAACTAAAATATTCACATGGTATTTAAATGCTGACACCTGGGTTTCACTGCATCTCATGGCAACCAGAGGTCATTTTCACTTTCTGCATTCTCCTTAAAGGAGAAGGCTATCCGTAACACCAGAAAGAGATTGGCCACAGGTGCCTCGAGGAATGCAGTAGCTGACCATCTCACCCCCATGAAGAGGAAGGTTTGGAGCTCCTGAGGAGACAGATAAGAAAGAGAGCAGAGATGGGGAAATCAGAGAGCAGGTGCCAGCTGCAGGTTTGTTGTAGCATTCTGCTTCTTTTCCTTCTCAACCTATTGGATCACACATAACTTGTTAGCAAACTACATGAAATCCTCATGTTACTCCTATTGAAATTAAATTCTGGACTTCAGCACCTCATTCTCTTCTCCTACTCTAAATGTCACACACCAAGAAGACACAGAGGAGGAAAAGTATCTCCTAGGTCCCTTCTGTTTCCAGTATTGCCAGCACTGCATCGCACACACCAAACATTCACCAGCCCAGACACACTCATCTGAGGGGTATTAGACAGTGAGTTAAAGAGGAGAGCATGGAGTGCGCACAGAGCCCAAGTGGGCAAGAGAAGCTGACGTAGGAGATGAGGAGACAGGTGTTGTTGATCGAACGGTCAGGAGATATCAGTCTTCAGCTAAAAAGCATCAGGACTCAGACCTCACAGGTCCTTCTATAAAAAAGGATGCTTGAGAAGTATCACACATATATACATCATGATGCGGAGATGCCGGTGTTGGACTGGGGTGGACAAAAATGAGAAGTCGCACAACACCAGGTTATCAACAGTTTTATTTGAAATCACAAGTTTTCGGAGCTATCGATCGCCCCTTCCTCAGGTGAAGTAAAGAGATACAGAATCGCCAAAGCATATATAGATAGAGAACAATGCATGTGTTACTTACAAAAGCAGACGACTACATTTAAATCACCCTGACTGTTTATCTGCCGAGGTGTGACAAAAGGCAATCAGGTCACATCAAAGACATAGCAAGATACAACTGAGACAATGAGGTGGAGCCACAGGGGGTCCAATGTGTCAAAAGCCGCAGTATGGGAAACGATAAACTTTAAAATTTTTACTTTTTTACTGGGAATCACATCTGTTAACAAGCCAACGACGACTCGAGTCTGGATCACGTCATGTATCGTGACATAAACCCAAGATCCCGGTTGAGGCCGTCCTCATGAGTGCGAAACTTGGCTATCAGTTTCTGCTCGATGATTTTGCGTTGTCGTGTGTTTCTAAGTCCGCCTTGGAGAACGCTTACCCACAGATCCGAGGCTGAATGTCCTTGACTGCTGAAGTGTTCCCCGACTGGGAGGGAACACTCCTGCCTGGTGATTGTTGCGCGGTGTCCGTTCATACGTTGTCTCAGTGTCTGCATGGTCTCGCCGATGTACCATGCATTCTTTCCTGCAACGTATGAGGTAGACAACGTTGGCTGAGTCACATGAGTATGTACCATGTACCTGGTGGGTAGTGTCCTCATGTGTGATGATGGTATCTGTGTTGATGATCTGGCATGTCTTGCAGAGGTTGCCGTGGCAGGGTTGTGTGGTGTCGTGGTCGCTGTTATCCTAAAAGCTGGGTAATTTGCTGCGAACGATGGTACTTCTGAGGTTAGGCGGCTGTTTGAAGGCAAGTAGTGGAGGCGTGGGGATGGCCTTAGCGAGGCGTTCGTCGTCATCGATGACATGTTGGAGGCTGCGAAGAACATGGCGTAGTTTCTCCGCTCCGGGGAAGTACTGGACGTATATACATGCACTGGGAATGGTTTCTGAGAATGTGCAGCAGATGACGGGTTCAATTGGAGGAGTTCACGAACAGTGTCTGCAGCCCCACGCTGGAAAGTTTCAGAGCACTGCAATCCACCCTGGACTGTATGGCAGTTCCAAGCTGATCTGGGACCAGGACACAAAGCAATGTCTCACAGGGCTTCAGTGATCTGCAGATCAGTAGCCATAGAGAACCAGTGCCCAGTTCCAGTAGACCACTCATATGACGCTACTGTTCCTCAGGATAGCAGTACATGTGTGCCCGCCTGTCAGCCTCCTCTGATGCCTGCACATGTGGCAAAAATGAGCACAAGAGGTGTAGCCTGCAGCATTTACATTTCAGGGCTTAGCTGCCATGAGCTGTGCACAAAGAGCAGGGAGAATCTGCTAAACAGAGCGGTGACAGGAATTTGGTGAGAGTGGGAATTTGGTGCAGAGGGGAAAGGACATGCTAAGTAATTTAAATCAAGAGGCAACAGTAAATAAGTAAATATGTGAATCAGAGTTATTAATTATCTCTAAGGGGATAACATTTAAATTAACTAAGTAGAGGATACCAACATTAAAGGGATACAAATTGCATTAAATAAAAATCTGGTATACATAAATAATTGAATAATAAATAGGAGTAAGGGGATACTAAACTAAAAACATAGAAAACATAAGTAGATAGACTTTTAAGTAAAATGATGGGACAGCTGAGACCCGTTGCCTGCAATTCCTGTGCCATGTGGGAACTCCAGGACGCTTCATGTGTCCTGGATAACCACGTGTGCAGGAAGTGCCTCCAGTTGCTCGAATTCAAGCTAAGGATTTCTGAGCTTGAGGAGTGGCTGGAGTCATGGCAGGGCACACGGGAGGCTAAGAATTTCCTGGAGCGCACGTTCCAGAAGGTGGTCACCTCACGGCTACAGAGAGGTCAGGAGGTTAGTAAATAGGTGGTCATCCAGCAGGGTAGGAAGAGTCAGGCAGTGCAGGAATCCTCCAGGAGTGTGGCACGCTCAACCTAGTTTTCAGAAGCTGATGACACCTCGGGGGAGTGCAGTCTAGAGTACATCCACGGAACGGTGGGGCAAATGGCTGCACAGGGGAGCACAACGAAGTGTAGAAATGCAACGGTCATAGGGGATTCGATAGTCAGGGGGATAGGCAGACGTTACTGCAACCGCCGACGTGAGTTCCACATGGTGTGTCGCCTCCCTGGTGCCAGGGTAAAGGACATCACTGAGAGAGTGCAGAACATTTTGAGGTGGGAAGGGGAACAGCCAGAAGTTGTGGTCCATGTGGGAACCAATGACATAGGAAGGAAAAGGGTTGAGGTCCCGCAGGCAGAGTTTCAGGAGTTTGGGAGGAAATTAAAGAGCAGGACTCAAAGGTAGTGATCTCTGGATTACTCCCAATGCCATGCGCTAGTGAGTATAGAAATAGTAGGATAAGACAGGTTAACATGTTAAATGGTGCAGGAGGGAGGACTTCAGATTTCTGGGGCATTGGGACCAGTTCAGGAGCAAGAGAGACCTGTTCAAGGTGGGCAGGTTGCACCTCAACAGAGCTGGGACCAATGATTTTGCAGGGAGGTTAACTAGTATGGTGACGAGGGTTTAAACTAATTTGGCTGGGGGATGGGCACCAGGATGAAACATTAGAGAGGAGAAGCAAGCTGCACAGAGGACTGGGAGAGAACACTAGCACTAGAGTAAAGAATAATTCAAAAACAGGAGGGATCAGACAGGGGACAAATGCGAGGCAGTCTAAGATGTGTTTGGAGTGCATGTGCGTAAATGCACGTAGCATGGTAAATAAGGTTGGTGAGTTGCAGGCACAAGTCGCCACATGATATAGTGGCAATAACAGAAACCTGGCTCAAAGAAGGGGAAGATTGGGAACTTAATATTCCTGGCTACAACATATTCAGGAAAGATAGGGAAGGAGAAAAAGACGGGGGTGGTAGTATTGATCAAAGAACCTATTATAGCACTGGAGAGGGATGATGTATGTGAGGGGTCAAAGACAGAATCTATTTGGTTAGAATTAAGGAACAATAGAGGAGCTATTACATTGATGGGTGTACACTATAGGCCACCAAATAGTGGAAGGAGATAGACGAGAAAATTTGCAGGCCAATTATAGAAAGATGTAAGAACTACAGAGTAGTGATAATGGGGGACTTCAATTATCCTAATATAGACTGGGATAATAACAGTGTAAAAGGCAAAGAGGAGGAGGAATTCATGAAATGTGAACTTTCTTGATCAGTGTGTTTCCAGGCCAACAAGCTGGATTTAATTCTGGGGAATGAAATGGGCAAGTGGAGCATTTGGGAAGCAGTGATGATAATATCATCAGGTTTAGAATAGTTATGGAAAAGGACAAGAACAATCAAGCATAAATATACTCAACCGGGGAAGGTCGAACTTCAGTGAGTTGAAAAGGGATCTGGCCCAGGTGGATTGGAATCAAAAATTGGTAGACAAAATAGTAATTAAATAATGGAAGGCCTTCAAAGAGGAGATGGTTCAGGTACACGGGAGGGAAAGGAAGAGCATCCAAAGCTGGAGCTCCCTGGATGACAAAAGATATAGGGGGAAAAATTGGGTTGATTTGCGCCTCTCGTTAGCGCCCCCAGGGAGTGCTAACGGGGCGCAAATCCCCTAGCGTCCGGGCGCGGCGCCGCTAACACCTCCCGTGAAATTCAGCGGGAGGTTAGCGGCGGTGGTAGCCGGTAGTGCCCCGCGGTGCTGTGCCGCCGGCGATAACGTCATCGCCGTGCACAGCGCTCCGCTCGCGCCCCAGCCGCAAACTTGGGTTGTGCCCCCTGACCTATCACCGGACGATATGTCCGACAGGGTCAGGGTGGCGTTTTTGCACTATTTAAAGGGTAGGTGTCGGGTGGCCATTTTTTTTGGGCCGACTGCCAGCACCGGCCCCTTTCCCCTATTTTCTTTGGGGTGCCGGCTGCGATCGCTCAGCCTGGCCCCTCTTGAGTGCCGGGCTGTTTTCACGGCACCCCACTCCCCGGCGGTCTAGCAGGGCCCCGGTGTGCCCAGCGCTAGGCCCCTCCCCTTTAATCAGGGGAGGAGGCCTGCAATGACGTGGTGCTACGTGCCGACGCGCGTGGTGTTGTTGCACGTAGCACTGCGATATTCAGTTGTAGCGCTCCAAGAAGGAGATGGAGCACTTCCAGTAGAGCTCCACCTCCTGCTTGGGGCGCTACAACTGAATTTCAGGCGAGGGGCACTAATTTTTTGGAGGGGCTAAAATTAGCGCCCCGGCGACGTTAGCGCTCCAAAAGGGGCGACACCGAATTTTCCCTCATAGAGATTAAAATGAGACCGAAAAGGAGGCTCATGATAATTGTAAGGTACATAATACAATAGAGAACCAAGCTAAATATAGAAAGTACAGAGGAGATCTAAAAAAGAGAATAAGAGGGGCAAAGAGAGAATATGAGAATAGATTAGCGGCTAACATAAAAGGGAACCCTAAAGTCTTTTATAAACATATAAATAATAAAAGGGTAGTCAAAGGAAGATGGGACTAATTGTGGGCCAAAAAGGAGATATTCTTGTGGAGGCAGAGGGCGTGGCTGAGATACTAAATGAGTACTTTACATTTGTCTTCACTAGAGAAGGCGATGCCGCCAATGTAGCAGTAAAGGAGGAGGTAGTAGCGATATTGGATAGGATAAACATAGATAAAGAGGATATACTTAAAAGGTTGGCAGTCCTCAAAGTAGAAAAGTCATCTGCTCCGGATGGGATGCATCCTAGGTTACTGAGGGCAGTAAAGCTTGAAATTGCGGAGGCTCTGGCCACAATCTTCCAATACTCCTCAGATATGGGGGTGGTGCCAGAGGACTGGAGGATTGCAAATGTTACACCCCTGTTTAAGAAAGGGGACAGGGATAAACCCAACAACTACAGGCCAGTCAGCTTAACGGCGGTGGTGGGGAAACTTTTAGAGACAATAATCCGGGATAACATTAATTGGCATTTTGGAAAAGTATGGGCTAATAAATGAGCACCAGCATGAATTTGTTACAGGCAAATCGTGTTTGACTAACTTGATTGAATTCTTTGAAAAGTAATGGAGAGGGATGATGAGGCTAATGTAGTTGATGTTGCTTATATGGACTTTCAAAAGGCTTTTGACAAAGTACTACATAATAGGCTTATTAGCAAAATTGAAGGCCATGGGATTAAAGGGACAGTGGCAGCATGGATATGACATTGGCTAAGGGACAGAAAGCAGAGAGTAGTGGTGAACGGTTGTTTTTCAGACTGGAGGGACGTATATAGTGGTGTTCCCCAGGGGCCGATATTAGGACCACTGCTCTTTTTGATATATATTAATGACCTGGACTTGGGTATACAGGGCATAATTTCAAAGTTTGCAGATAACACAAAACTCGAAAATGTAGTAAATAATGAGGAGGATAGTAACAGACTTTAGGAGGACATAGACAGACTGGTGAAATGGTGATTTGATAGAGGTGTTCAAAATCATGAACGGTTTTGATCGAGTAAATAAGGAGAAACCATTTCCAGTAGTAGACGGGTCAGTAACCAGAGGACACAGATTTAAGGTGATTGGCAAAAGAACCAGAGGCAACATGTGGAAACATATTTTTACACAGCGAGTTGTTGTGATCTGGAATGCATTGCCTTAAAGGGTGGTGGAAGCAGGTTTAATAGTAACTTTCAAAAGGGAATTGGATAAATACTTGAAGTTAAAAATGTGCAGGGCTCTGGGGAGAGAGCAGGGGAGTGGGACTAGTTGGATAGCTCTACTAAAGAGCCGGTACAGGCACGATGGGCCGAATGGACTCCTTCTGAGCAGTACCATGACTCTATGAGATAAGAGCCACCTCAGTCCTAAAGGGCACTTAGAGCGATGCAGCAGCTGGCCATCTCATCTTAACTCCTTCTACCAGCTTTGGTTCCATAACGCTTAATACCCTTGCCTAACAAAAATCTATCAATCTCAGTTTTGACATTTTCAGTTGACATAGACTCAACAGCTTTTTGGGGGAGAGAGTTCAGGTATCATTTTCCTGCATCCTCTCCAATGGCAATATATCCTTCATGAATTGCAGTGCCCAGAACTGAACACAGTACTCTAAATCAGGTCTAACCAGAGCTTTAGCATAACTTCCACCCCTTTGTATTCCAGTGCCCTTGAGATAATGGCCAACATTCCATTAGCTGTTTTAATTGTTTTTTTGTACCTGTTCACTAACTTTTAGTGATTTCTGTACTTGGACCCCTAAATCTCTCTGCTCCTCCACAGTTCCTCGCTTCTCGCCATTTAGAAAATACTCTGATCGATCTTTCTTAGGTCCAATGTGGATGACCTCACATTTCCCCACATTGAACTCCATCTGCCACAGTTTTGCCCACTCACTTAATTTATCAATGTCCCTTTGCAACTTTCTGCTCCCATCTACACTATTTACTGTGCCTCCTAACTTAGTGTCATCAGCAAAATTACATTTACAGCTCTCTAGCCCTTCATCCAAGTCATTTATACATCTAGTGAAAAGCTGAGGCCCCAGTAAAGATCCCTGGGGGACACCAGTAATCACATCCTGCCAGTTTGAGTACGTAACCATTATCCCTGCTCTCTGTCTCCTACCTCCTAACCAATTCCCTACCCATGTCAATAGGTTGCCTCCAATTCCATGCACTCTTAATATAGTTAATAATCTCTTTATGGAACCTTATTGAATGCTTTCTGGAAGTCCATATAAATAACATCCATAGACACTCCCTTATCTACCACGTTAGGTATATCTTCAAATAATTCAACTAGGTTTGTTAGACATGACTTTACCATTACAAATCCATGCTGCCTCTCTCTGACCAGTTCATATTTGTCCAGTCACTCTGTTCCTAATAACCAATTCTAGTATGAGTCTCTCTTGCAGCTGTCAATGAGTTGTCCTCTGCATTCTCTTCATGCTGCTGCTCATCATGATGCCCCCGGCTAGCCTTCCTCCACTGGGACTTTCATGAAGAGGCCTCTTTATAAGCTAACATTGTGCAGTATGCAGCACACCACTGCTATCCTGGTAACTCTTATTCGACTATATTGCAGTGTACCCAGAGGCCAATCCAGGCACCTGAAATGTACCTTCAAACTGCTGGTGATGATTCACATGACAGAATTGATCTCATTACAGCTGGTGTCAGCTGCTACTCTGCTAATCATAGAAACATGTTCGCTGACGACTGCACAGTGTTCAGTGCCATTTGCAACTCCTCAGATAATGAAGCAGTCCATGCCCGCATGCAGCAAGACCTGCATGACATTCAGGTTTGGGCTGATAAGTGGCAGGTAACATTCGCGCCACACAAGTGCCAGGCAATGACTATCTCCAACAAGCGAGCTTCTAACCACCGTCCCTTGACATTCAACGGCATTACCATCACCGAATCCCCAACCATCAATATCCTGGCGGGTCACCATTGACCAGAAACTTAACTGGACCAGCCACATAAATACTGTGGCAAAAAGAGCAGGTCAGAGGCTGGGTATTCTGCAGCGAGGGTCGCACCTCTTAACTCCCCAAAGCCTTTCCACCATCTACAAGGCAAAAGTCAGGAGTGTGGTGGAATACTCTCCACATGCCTGGATGAGTGCAGCTCCAATAACACTCAAGAAGGTCGACACCATCCAAGACAAAGCAGCCCGCTTGATTGGCACCCCATCCACCACCTTAAACATTCACTCCCTCCACCACCGGCGTACCGTTGCTGCAGTGTGTGCCAGCTACAAGATGCACTGCCGCAACTCACCAAGGCTTCTTCGGCAGCACCTCCAAACCTGCGACCTCTACCACCTAGAAGGACAAGGGCAGCAGGCGCATGGGAACACCACCACCTCCAAGATCCCCTCCAAGTTACACACCATCCTGACTTGGAAGTATATCGCCGATCCTTCATCGTCGCTGGGTCAAAATCTTGGAACTCCCTCCCAAACAGCACTGTGGGAGTACCTTCACCACACGGACTGCAGCGGTTCAAAAAGGCAACTCACCACCACCTTCTCAAGGGCAACTAGGGATGGGCAATAAATGTTGGCCTTGCCAGCAACGCCCACATCCCATAAACGAAAAAAAAATAGAATGGTTACAGCACGGAAGAAGGCCATTCGGCCCAGTGGGCCCGTGCCAGCTTTCTGCAAGAGCACTTCCGCTAGTCCCACTCCCCCGCCCTTTCCCCGTAGCCCTGCAAATTTCTTTCCTTCAAATACTTATTCAACTCCCTTTTGAAAGATAAGATTGAGTCTGCCTCCACCACCATTTTAGGCAGTGCATTCCAGATCTTAACCACTCGCTGCGTAAAAAAGTTATTTCTTATGTCGCCTTTGGTTCTTCTGCCAATCACCTTAAATCTGTGTCCTCTGGTTCTTGACCCTTCTGTCAATGGGAACAGTTTCCCTCTATCTACTCTGTCCAGAGCCCTCATGATTTTGAACACCTCTATCAAATCTCCTCTCAATCTTCTCTGCTCCAAGGAGAACAACTCCAGCTTCTCCAGTCTATCAACGTAACTGAAGTCCCTCATTCCTGGAATCATTCTTGTAACTGTTTTCTGCACCCTCTCTAAGGCCTTCACATCCTTCCTAAAGTGTGGTGCCCAGAATTGGACACAGTACTCCAGTTGGGGCCGAACCAGTGTTTTACACAGGTTCATCATAATTTCCATACTTTTGTACTCTATACGTCTATTTATGAAGCCCAGGATCCCGTAAGCCTTTTTAACTGCTTTCTCAATCTGCCCTGCCACCTTCAACAGATTTGTGCACACATACCCCCAGGTCTCTCTGTTCATGCACCCCCTTCAGGATTGTACCCTTTAGTTTATATGTCCTCTCCTCATTCTTTCTAGCAAAATGCATCACTTCACACTTTTCTGCGTTAAATTTCATCTGCCACGTATCCGCCCATTTCACCAGCCTGTCTATGTCTTCCTGAAGTCTATCACTCTCCTCCTCACTGTTCACTATACTTCAAAGTTTTGTGTCATCTGCAAATTTTGAAATTGTGCCCTGTACACTCACGTCCAAGTCATTAATATATATCAAGAAAAGCAGTGGTCCTAGAACCGACCCCTGGGGAACACCACTGTATACCTTCCTCCAGTCCGAAAAATAACCGTTTACCACTGCTCTCTGTTTCCTATCACTTAGCCAATTCCGTATCCATGCTGCCACTGTCCCTTTTATTCCATGGGCTTCAACTTTGCTGGCAAGCCTATTATGTGGCACTTTTGGAAATCCATGTACACTACGTCAACTGCATTACCTTCATCAACCCTCTCTGTAACCTCATCAAAGAACTCAATCAAGTTAGTTGAACACGATTTGCCTTTAACAAATCCATGCTGGCTTTCCTTAATTAATCCATACTTGTCCAAGTGACTGTTAATTTTGTCCCTGATTACTGTTTCTAAGAGCTTCCCCACTACCGAGGTCAATCTGACTGGTCTGTAATAGCTGGGTTTATCCTTGTACCCTTTTTTGAACAAGGGTGTAACATTTGCAATTCTCCAGTCCTCTGGCACCACTCCCGTATCTAAGGAGGATTGGAAGATTATGGCCAGTACCTCTGCGATTTCCTCCCTCAATTCCCTCAGCATCCTAGGATGCATCCCATCCACTCCTGGTGAGTTATCTACTTGAAGTACAGCCAGCCTTTCTAATACCTCCTCTTATTCAATTTTTATCCTATCAAGTATCTCCACTACCTCCTCCTTTACTATGTCTATGGCAGCATCCTCTTCCTTCGTGATGACAGGTGCAAAGTACTAATTTAGTACCTCACCCATACCCTCTGCCTCCATGCATAGGTCTCCTTTTTGGTCCCTAATCGGCCACACCCCTCTTCTTCCTACCTTTTTACTATTTATATGCCTATAGAAGACTTTTGGATTACCTTTTATGTTGGCTGCCATTCTATTCTAATACCCTCTCTTTGCCCCTCTTATTTTCTTTCTCACTTCTCCTCTGACCTTTCTATATTTAGCCTGATTCTCGGATGTATTTGCAACCTGACATCTGTCATACGTGCTCTTTTTCTGCTTCATCATATTCTCTATCTCTTTCGTCATCCAGGGAGCCCTGACTTTAGTTGTCCCTGCCTTTCCCCCTAGTGGGAATGTACCTCAACTGTACCTGAACTATTTCCTCTTTAAAGGCAGCCCATTGTTCCATTACAGTTTTGCCTGCCAATCTTTGATTCCAGTTTACCTGGGCCAGATCTGTTCTCATCCCACTGAACATTTTTACTCTAGATTGCTCCCTGTCCTTTTCCATAGCTACTCTAAACCTTATGATACTATGATCACTGTTCCCTAAATGTTTACCTACTGACACTTGCTCCACTTGACCTACCTCATTCCCCAGAACCAGATCCAGCGATGCCTCCTCCCTAGTCAGGCCAGAAACATACTGATCAAGAAAGTTCTCCTGAACACACTTCAGAAATTCTTCTCCTTCTCTGCCCTTAACACTATTATGATCCCAGTCTATATTAGGATAGTTGTAGTCCTCCATATTACTACACTATAGTACTTGCTCCTCTCTGTAATTTCTCTGCAAATTTGCTCCTCCATATCTTTCCCACTATTTGGTGGTCTATAGAGTACACCTAGTAGTGTAATGGCACCTCTATTATTTCTTAACTCTAGCCATATAGATTCGGTCCTTGAGCCCTCCAGGACATCCTCCCTCTCCAGCACTGTCCTTGACCAATACTGCCACACCACCTCCTATCTTTCCTTCCCTATCTTTCCTGAACACTTTATAACCAGGAATATTTAATACCCAATCCTGCCCTTTTTTGAGCCAGGTCTCAGTTATTGCTGCAATATCATATTCCCATGTGGCAATTTGTTCCTGCAACTCACTTACTTTGTTTACTACGCTTCGTGCGTTCACATACATGCACTGTAAACCCATCTTAGACCATCCTGTATTCTCTCTTAGTTTGATCCCCCCTTATACCTGGGAAAGTGCACAAGTGCAGTGCCATTTTGTTACATGATGCTGTGATGATAGTCACACAGCAACTGGGCATTGAACGAGTGGATCCTTTTTTGTTGATATAGGTGATGAGATTGATGAAGGGAGTACGTATAGCCATGTGACTGTAATCCAGGACTCCTTCACTGGGAACTTCCTTGGGCATTTCCCACTTTGCCACTATTACCTTGGCAGACGTTCAGCAGAAACCCCCATTTACATTTGCAGTTAGGGGAATCATGCCATTCTGTAAAATCCCAGAGCCCTGTTATGCTGGTGCATGAGAAAGGCGATGAACGAGCTTGCTTGATGCATCTGTGCATAGCTGATTGACTAATGTTACGGTACGGTAGCATAGTGGTTACGTTACTGGACTCGTAATCCAGATGCCTGGACTAATAAGCCGCAGATACGAGTTCAAAATCCCACCACAGCAGCTGGGGAATTTAAATTCAGTTAAATAAATCTGGAATAAAAACTAGTATCAGTAACGGTGACCATGAAACTACTGGATTGTTGTTAAAAACCAATCTCGTTCAGGAAATCTGCCGTCCTTACCTGGTCTGGCCTATACGTGACTCCAGACCCACAGCAATGTGGTTGTCTCTTAACTGCCCTCTGAAATGGCCTAGCAAGCTACTCATTTGTGTAAGGCGGCTCACCACCACCGTCTCAAGGGCAATTAGGGATGGGCAATAAATGCTGGCCTTGCCAGCGACGCCCAGGGTGAAAGGATAAATTGAAGCGATTATTGATCAAACTTTTATAGTTCTATAATGGCTTTTGTTCAGTTAGCCCTTACGTCTGCTCGAACTTGTATTGCTACTCATATTAATTAGGGATGAGAGCACTTTGCTGAATGCGTCTAGCAGCTGCCGATTTGTTTGTGTTGGCCTTGTTAGCAAACATTCAAACAAAGCACAACATTATGAAGCTGCTGAATACGGCATCAAAGAAATGTGGAGCTTTCAAATGAGTGAATAGAAACACTCCATCACAGGTTTCATGTTATGATTTGATGACAATGGGGTATTCCTGAGGAAGTAAATGGTTGATTTTCTGAACTTGAGCTCCCAGCACAGTTCTCGTGGAACAGATGGGCATACAGGGAATTCAGGTACAGATTAATTTCAATAGACGGAAAATTGTGTGAGACACACTGACCCCCTTGCCCCAATTCCCATATGTCCATCCGTTTTGCAAATTTAATTCATAAAATCTATCCAAGAGTGTTAGGAAAAAGGAGTGAGTAAAGTGGTGAGAAATGTTAATGTAAACTTACTCCTAGAGGCCTCGTCCTTATTATTGTGCACCTTCCTCCCAATGGCTAAAGTGGCGAAAAGCACATACCAATAGTAGAGAATTGGGGGGGAAATCCATTTTAATGGCTGGGAGGCTCTTATTGGAGTAAGATGGAGAAAAACAAACGAAGAATTCCTCGGGTGAAATGAAATATTTACTTTTAGTCAGACCTGTTGCCACACACCAGGTCAAGCTGTGGAATTGTAGTTACCGCTCTGCCATTTTCTTAACTGGTGAAGTGGTATTGGTGAAGTACCAATTGTAGGAACATAGAACATAAGAACATAAGAAATAGGAGCAGGAGTAGGCCAATTGGCCCCTCGAGCCTGCTCCGCCATTCAATAAGATCATGGCTGATCTGATCCTAACCGCCAATCTACTATCACAGAACCATCTCCTGAACCTAACAGAATTGGACACATGAAATAGGAGCAGGATCAGGCTACACGGCCCCTGGGCCCGCTGCGCTACCCACAGGGCCATGACCGATCCGAACCTAGACTCATGTCCAAATTCCTGCCCGCTCCCCGTAACCCTTAATTCCCTTTACTTCTAGGAAACTGTCTATTTCTGTTTTAAATTTATGTAGGCTATCATATTGCAGAGGAGCAGATTAAGGAAATTGCATTAGAGATACAGCACTGTGCTTACCAGCTGGCCCAAGACACAACAGCTGGACATAGCATTGCTACTTGAACCTCACAAGGCTGAGTAAGGATGCAATCACCGAGTTGTGCTATACAGTCCAGTGTAGGGAGAGTGAAGCTGAAGATCAGCCCTATCGGTGGAAGGGATGGTCACCACTGCCCTGAACTTTTAGCCACTGGTAACTTCCATGCACCCATGGGAAACTTTGCAGAAGTCTGGAACTATATTGCAAACTGCTGCATTAGCAACCTTGTTCTTCGGATGAGGGCAACACTGGCAAGCCAATATTCACTGCCCATCTCTAGTTGCCTGAGAGCATTAAGAGCCAATCACATAATGTGGGACCGAAGCCACATGTAGGCCAGACCCGGCAGGTTTGGTGGTCTTTCTTTCAGGTGCCAACCCACAAATTAGCAGATTTTAAAAATTCAATTTCACAACTTGCCTCGGGGGGATTGTGAGCCCATGACCTCTGGGTTGCTACTCCTGTACCATGACCACAAGGCTACTGTACATCACTGAAGCCTTGTGTCGGAAGGCACAACATTACACAAATTTCAGCGGTGATCACCAGCAGCAAGGGTAAATGCAGCTTGCTTCCTTTGGCAAAGAAACTCCTCTGCACTATTTACTACTGTAACGATACTTCAGAATCTATTTGTTAAGCTCACTAACTCCTGATCTGACCCACAGTTAAATATTTCCTTTTTAATTTTCTCCGACCCTGAGTAACTTTCTCAAGGCCATAACATGTAAAAAGCTGCTTTTCTTCTCACCTTTCATTAATTTTCCTAAACTAAGTTTTGAATGAGAGCAAACTTCCTTACCGTTGCCAGGCACTATCCCTCAGCTCCTCTGTCACTGAAACCCTTCTATATGCCATCATCACCTCCAGACTCAACGACTCTAATGCTCTCATTGCTGGCCTCCCATCATCCAGCTTCCATAAACTTTAACTTGTACAAAACTTTCGTTCACTCTTCACACCTGTTCCAGCTGACTTACACTGGCTCCCTGCCCCAGTAAATTAAATTTAAAATCCTCATCCTTATCTTTAAATCCCACTGTGGACTCCCTCACCCAACCTCTGCAATCTTCCCTGGCCCTACATACATCCAAAACATTCTGGCCTTTCGTGCATCCCCCTCCATTCACCCCACCATTGGCAGCTGGGCGTTCAGCCACCTGGCTCCTACCCATACCTCTCCATCTCCCACTCTTCCTTTAACAACCTTCTCAAAACCCATCTCTTCAACTAGGACACCCGGTCACCTCCCTTAACCTCTCCCTTCCTGGCTTGACATTGATTTCCTTATGCCAATTTATGTAGCCCTTTGGGACATTCTTTACATTAAAGCTACTGTATAAATTCAGTCTGTTGTTGTTTAGAGCAATGTTAACATAGCTAATTAGTCAATTAGTCTTATATATTAGAATTGTGCCATTGTTTACCCGTCATTACTTTGGTAAATATGGCCCTTAATTGTTTACCGCTGAGTGGAAGGCATCATCACATACCAAAAGAAAATCCAAACTCGTAATTCCGCTGATATTCATCTCCTTTATGCAGTCAGGCTCAGTAACACAGCTAAACTTGACAATGCTCACTACTTAAACAGGTCAGGTAAAATGTTCTGAGGCAGTGCACCCGCCATTTTCGAATAAGCTGCTGAGTGGGTCTCAGAAAATGACACCACAAAAACTTTAAGAACAAACAGAAAGTTATTAATAAGTTATGTCGAAATAAATTTTAATTCTTCTTAATAGGGATACAATTGATGAAAATCACAACATAAAATTCTGGCAAGTTTAGCGTAGTGTCAGCTGCGGCTCAGTGGGGAGCACTCTTGCTTCTGAGTCAGAAGGTTGTGGGTTCAAGTCCCACTCCAGAGACTTGACACTCTAGTGCAGTACTGAGGGAGCTCTGCACTGTCTGAGGCGTCATCTTTCAGATAGAGACATTAAACTGAGACCTCGTCTGCCCTCTCAGGTGGACGTAAAAGATCCCATGGCACTATTTCAAAGAATAGCAGGGGAGATCGCCTTAATGTCCTGGCCAATATTTATCCCTCAACCAACACCACTAAAAAAACAGATTATCTTTCCATTAACTCATTGCTGTTTGTGGGAGCTTGCGGTGCACAAATTGGCTGCAGCATTTCCTACATTACAACAGTGACTACACTTCAAAAGTACTATAAAGTGCTTTGGGACACCCTGAGGTCATGACAGGCGCTATAGAAATACAAGTCTTTCTTATTTAGATACGGCGTTATTGAAACTATGTACTCACCAAAAAAAAATTAGGCATTGCTTCATTCATTCAAGCAAAATAAATAAATATTCTTGCTCCCTCTGCCACACACATATTTTGTTCGAAAATAAATTACATTCTTATTAAACTTACTGAGAATATTCAGGCTTTGAATGGAAGTATCGCAGATTATTCAGCTCCATGCACAATAGGCTGGTGAGAGTGAATTTTACAAAATTTCTTTTGACATAACAATTACAGAAATACATTTGGGTCACAGTTTCTGTCCTTGAGGATACAGTAAGTAACTGGGCCAGAAAGGAAAAGTGGGTCCAAAGTTCTTGTCTTTGCAATTTTAACGAAAAAGTAAATTGAGTAAAAAGCGATAGATTTTGTTAAGGAAAGTGCTCATGGACTATTTTCATTTTTAGTGCCTCTCCAAGGATTCCTAAGCTCCAAAGTGGATTAAGGAATCTTAGAAAAAGGTTGGAAGAAGCCATTTTAGGTGAGAAATTCTGAGGCTCCACTCCTGGGACAGAGTTTTGCTTGACAGAGAATCAGACGAAGGGATCAACGTGCCCAATTCGCGGTGCTCCTGATTTTCCGACCATTGATTTTAACAACCGGAAAATCAGGAGCACCCTCAATTATCCATGCTGTCGTCTCTGCTCTTGTCAAGCATGCCTCTGTACCAGAGCACTCCAATTTGGAGCTTTTTAAGTCCTTGTTAATGGTCAGTCATGGGAAATTCATGCACAGTTACATAGCATCGGAAGCTGTTCAAAAAGTGAGCATTTAACATTGGGGCAGTACCTGTGTTAATCAGGTTAATGGTTGGATATCTTTACTTACAGCCAGTGGTGAGTTGAGATGATGTGCATAAGATTATGTGGCATTCTGGTTGGTAAGTATATACACTTACTGCTGCATAACTGTTTGATGTGCTTCAGCATCCAATATTCCAAAAATAGCCCCCATTCTAATCATTCCATTAGCATTCACTATGCAAGCGTTGTAAAGTGTGTTAAATATTAAAGTGAATCAACAAAAGCTGCGAATACTGTCAGCAGCATTAGGAAGCATTTTATCTCAATCTCAAATTAAAATGAACCCCACAGATATCTAGCAGTTGATTAAGTAAGTCACTTAATGCCAATGCTGGGAATGTAACTTTTAAGTTTCAAAGATCAAACGACCCTAATGATGTTATAATAGTAACATCACACAGCTGGCTATTAGAACTTTAAATATGATTAACTTTCACGTGTTAAAGATTATGAGTTCCAGCAATTGATCTTCTATTACTTTTATACATTTATGTGATATTCTGAATAGGATTATCTGCACAGTACGTGTACTGATAAATGGCCGGAAGGAGTCCATTCACTTAGCAATTAGTCTAAAATAAATACCTTTTTTTCCCGTTGGTTGAAATTTTGACCCATATAGGGACACAAATAATTCGAGGACCCCTGTGAACAGAGAAAAAGCACCTGTCAGGATCAGTCTCCAGAACCACCAACAACATCTTGCATTTATATACTGCCTTTAATGTAGAAAATGTCCTAAGGCACTTCACAGAGGTGTGAGGCATGAGGTGGAGGGGTGGGGCTGGGGGGGCTGGTGGGGTGGTATGGGGATTGAAATTAATCTTGACTTCAATGGGAAAAAAATTCGGACAGCATGTAAAACAGGCTGCCGATTCACTATCGCCTGTTTTATGCTACCGCCCAAGATTTATTTCACCCCAGGAAACCTTGCAAGGAAAAACCCTTATTACTTATCTAGAATTCTAGGTATAATTATTGAATTCTTAGACTGTTGGTAATCCTGGTGCTCATCTAGTGCTTAGCTGAAAATGGTACTGTAATATATGTGGGTAGAACAAATGGAGGACAGAGACACGATGAGTTGCTGCTCCATGTGTTTGCTTTACTAGGCTGCAGCAAACTGAGCATGCTCATACTAAACCATGTGACAAACCATGTGCTAATCCATTACACTGCTTTCCCCCTTTAAAAAAAATGTATGCATTCCCCTCTCAAATACAACAAAACTTTGGTCCCACCTTTCCCAGCATTCCATGTACCACATAACAAAAACTCCTGGCTTTTTTTCTTTGAAATGAACTACAAATCCAGTTTAATAAAAGATTTGCGGAGCCTTCCTGATCTCCTTACAGAAGGTTTTGGTGTTGAACCAATTTCCGGGCTGTTTTGTTTTGGTTCCGAACTATAAGATGACCCTGTTTCTTCCTCAGACTTGTTTGAACCTGGTACTTCAGTTACTGAAGTCTGAACTGAGTCAAACTCATGTATGTGTTCATGATCAAGTGGTTCATGATTATGTCTTGGCTCATCTCTAGCAGAGATCATTTGATCTACATGAACACTTTGGATTTGTCACCAATTTCAACCAAATATCTCTTGGTTCCACCATGGTTCCTATATCCCACTTGTGGGGACTGAGAACATGAACACACTCGTTTTGTTTGAAACTGCGTTCTTTCTGATTGGTGTCATAATAATGTTTCTGACTCAACTGTTTCTGTTCAACTCTTGAGGCCAAATTCGGTTGAACAAGACTCAATCGTGTTCTCAATCTCTTCATCAAGAGTTCTACTGGGGTATATCCAGTTGTAGTGTGCAGAGTAGTTCTGTACTTCAGCAAGAAATTTGCCAAACGTTGCTTCATGCTGAGTCCCGAACAACCCTGCAACACTTGCTTTTTGAGAGCTTCTTTTACTATTCTGACTGAACTTTTGGCTGCTCTGTTTGAAGATGGATGATCTGGTGGAATGAGAGTGTGTTTGATACCGTTCCATTTCATCAACTCTTGGAATAGAGCAGAACAGAACTGAGGGCCATTGTCAGAAACAAGCTCTTCATGTAAGCCATTACATGCAAAGATAGACCTCAACTCATCTGTGGTACATTCAGTTGTAGCATTTGAACCCATGTGTTTCACTTCAATCCACTTTGAGTGGCTATCTACAAGTACTAGGAAATAATCATTTGCTTTCTCACAGAGGTCTACATGTACTCTCTGAAAAGGTCTACTTTGCCATGACCAGGGTTGTAGTGGAGTTTTGAGTGCTTTATTTCTGCAATTTTGGCAAATGCTACATTTGCTGACAAGTGATTCAAGATCACTGTCCAATCCAGGCCAGTAAACAAAGCTTCTTGCAATTGATTTCATACTGATGATCCCTGGATGTTCAGTATGAAGTTCGGCCAGAATTCCATCTCTCAAAGAAGTAGGTGCCACCACTCTGTTTCCCCATTTGGTACAACATTGCTCACAAGACAATTCCGTACAACGGTTATGGAATGGTTTCAATTCTGTGTCCATACACTGATCAGTCCATCCATTCAAGGTGTTTTCATACACTCTTTTCAGTACTGAGTCCTTTCGAGTCTCATCTGCAATCTCAGTTGCATTCACTCCCAACAGGAGTCCTCATGTGGCAACCTGAACAAGGCATTTGCGATTGCGTTTTGCTTTGAAGTGCGATATTCAATCGTGTAGTCATATTGTGACAACAACACTGCCCAACGTTGCATTCTTGATGTGGCCATTGCAGGGATGGAAGATCTGGGCCCCAATATTGCTAGGAGTGGTTTGTGATCAGTAAACTTTCTGCCAATCAGGAACTGTTGGAATTTCTTGATTCCAAATACTATGGTGAATGCTTCCTTTTCAATTTGCGCGTAGTGTCTTTCGCTCTTTGTGAGGGTTCGCGATGCGAACGCGACTGGTTTCTCTTGGCTGTCATCCAGTACGTGACTTATGACAGAGAGCAAGAAAGCAGCTCTACAGACGCCTGAAGGCCGAGGTCCAACAAAAAACTCGCGACCTAAAGAACAGATGGTGGGTGGAGAAAGCGCAGGAGATCCAGCAGCTAGCCGACAACCACGACGTGCGTGGATTCTTTAGCGCAGTCAAGACCACCTATGGCCCAAGTACCCAAGGTCCTACCCCACTGTGGGCCAAGAATGGAGAGGTACTTATCAAGGACAGAGAGCCAGTCAGTGCCTGCTGGAAGGAGCACTTCGAAGATCTTCTTAACTGAGACTCTGTCTTCGACGTGAGTGTCCTCAACTCCAGCCCGCAGCATGCTACCTGCCACCACCTCAGCACAACCCCAGCCCGGCATGAGGTTGAAAAGGACATCTGACAACTGAAGAACAACAAGGCCTCAGGAGCAGATGGAATCCCTGCCGAGGCACTAAAACATGGTGTAGAACTCCTGGCGCGAATACATGAACTAATTTCTCTTATCTGGAAGGAGGAGAGCATGCCAGGGGATCTCAGAGACGCCGTAATCATGACCATCTTCAAGAAAGGTGACAAGTCCAATTGCGGTAATTACAGAGGAGTCTCCCTGCTGTCTGCCATAGGGAAAGTCATCGCAAGAATCCTCCTCAATCGCCTTCTCCCAGTGGCTGAAGAGCTCCTCCCAGAGTCGCAATGTGGATTCTGCCCACTAAGGCGCACAATGGACATGATCTTCACCACGCATCAACTACAAGAGAAATGCAGGGAACAGCACCAACCGCTGTACATGGCCTTCTTTGACCTCACAAAGGCCTTCGACACTGTCAACCGTGAGGGATTATGGAGTGTCCTCCTCAAATTCGGCTGCCCTCAAAAGTTTGTCACCACCCTCCGCCTGCTTCACGACGACATGCAAGCAGTGATCCTGACCAACGGATCCACCACAGACCCAATTCACATACGGACCGGGATCAAGCAAGGCTGTGTCATCACATTAACGCTCTTCTCAATCTTCCTGGCTGCAATGCTCCATCTCACCCTCAGTAAGCTCCCCGCTGGAGTGGAGCTAATTTACAGAACAAACGGGAAACTGTTCAACCTCCGTTGCCTCCAGTCCAGATCCAAGGTCGTCCCATCCTCTGTCATTGAATTACAGTATGCAGACGATGCTTGCGTCTGCGCACACTCGGAGGCCGAACTCCAAACCATCGTCAACACCTTCACCGAAGCATACGAGAGCATGGGCCTTACACTAAACATCCATAAGACAGAGGTTCTCTACCAACCTGCCCCCGCCACACAGTATTGCTCCCAGATTATCAAAATCCATGACGAGGCCTTGGACAACATGGACCACTTTCCATACCTCAGGAGCCTACTGTCAACAAAGGCAGACGTCGACAACGAAGTCCAACACCGCCTTCAGTGTGCCAGTGCAGTCTTCGGTCACCTGAGGAAGAGAGTGTTTGAAGACCAGGACCTCAAACCCAGCACCAAGCTCATGGTCTACAGAGCAGTAGTGATATCCGCCCTCCTGTATGCTTCAGAGACATGGACCATGTACAGCAGGCAGCTCAAAGCACTAGAGAGGTACCACCAACGCTGCCTCCGCAAGATCCTGCAAATCCATTGGCAGGATAGGCGCACCAATGTCAGTGTTCTCGCTCAGGCCAACATCCCCAGAATCGAAGCTTTGACCACGCTCGATCAGCTGCGATGGACGGGCCACATTGTCCACATGCCCGATACGAGACTCCCGAAGGAAGCGCTCTACTCGGAGCTCCGACATGGCAAGAGAGCCCCAGGTGGGCAGAGGAAATGCTTCAAGGACACCCTCAAAGCCTCCTTGGAAAAAGTGCAACATCCCCACCGACACCTGGGAATCCCTGGCCCAAGACCGCACAAAGTGGAGGAGAAGCATCCGGGAAGGCGCTGAACACCTCGAGTCTCTTCGCCGGGAGTAAGTGGAAGCCAAGCGCAAACAGCGGAAGGAGCGCACATCAACCCAAGCACCCAACCCACCAACCCACCCGCCCCTTCAACCACTGTCTGCCCCGCCTGTGACAGAGACTGTAGGTCCCGCATTGGACTCATCAGTCACCTGAGAACTAATTTTTAGTGTGGAAGCAAGTCATCCTCGGTTCCAAGGGACTGCCTAAGAAGAAGAAGACTTATGACAGCTCCCACACCGTAGCTGGAAGCATCACACGCTAAGTTAAGCTCACGCTCTGTGTCGTAGTGCACAAGTAGAGCATCGCTGGAGAGACTTCTCTTACAAGCGTTGTAAGCTTCCTGTTGCACTTTCGTCCACTTCCACTGGACATCCTTCTTGAGGAGCTTGTGCAATGGAGCTAACATGGTCGCTAACTCAGGTAAGAAATGTGCATAGGACTGGACCATCCAAGGAAAAATCTTAACTCAGAGACCGCGATCTTACCTGAAGAGTCGAGTTGGGAGCGGGTCAGCTGACTTGCGGGTTCCGATCCCGCCCCCAGCAACGTCCAATGCACAGATGCTATTTTGCGTCAATTGGCCTTGGTAAGCCCGCCCTGCGGGTTTGCCGGCCAATTAAGAGAAAGCCGGTGTCAGATGACGTCAGTTGATGACACGTCATCTGCCGGTTTTCTTAAAGGGGACACGCTCATTTTTGTTTCACAGATGATTTTTCAGTGTTTGAAAGCATTGAGGTGCTGCAAACACTGCCAATCACTGTACAAAGGTGAGCCCTTGCTCCCAGGCTCTCCAGAGATTCTCTCCTTAGGATAAAACAGATGGCAGCTGCAGGTGAGGTTACAGAAGCGGTCTGTCACTGGTGAGAGAGGTTCTCCCAATGAGGTGGGACTACACAAACACTTCAAACCTTATTACCTACAGAAAAGTCTAAATACATTAAAAATTATTTTCCCAGTATTTCCTTACCTCTGAAACTCACCAGTGTACCTTTGGCTCCTTCACACCACTTCTGCAGCTGTCATCAATGAAGAAACACTACAGCAGACTCACAACACGCCACACTTACCTGGCGTGGAGTCCGACTGTCGGGAAGCCTGCCGTTGACCTGGCAAAATTGGAAAAAGCCTCTTAACTACCTGTTAACTACCTGTTAACAAGCAGTTAAGTGGCTATAATCCTCTTCCCGCCGCTAGGAGTCGGGTCCATGCGCAAATCGGGGACCCGACTCCCGGGAAGATTGATTGGAGGCGGGTTTGAAGTGGGTCGGGACCCGCTGCCAATCTTTTTGATTTTGCCAGCAGTCCCACCGCCAAACCCGATCCCTGAGCGCCGGTAAAATTGCCCCCATACACTTTCTGTGACTTCGGAGCATTGATGTCAGCATCAACCTTTTTTTTCACTGGTTGCAAGCTATTTGCATCAACTTTCAGACTAAGGTACACAACCTTGGGCTCCACAAAAGCACATTTGCTCCTTTTCAATTTGAGATTGTGGGCATTCAACCTTTGAAACACTCCGGGCTGGATTTTGATACTGGGGCTGGTTGGGGTCGTGTCATCCACATGTCGTGTTATCCACCCGCCTGTAATTGGATGTGGGAGATCGATGCAATTTTCACTTAATTGGGCAATTGAGTTCCAGCATGTGGGAACCCATGAACCAATTAGTGGTTTCAGTCTGAAAGTCGCCTCTGATGATGTCATCATTGCAGGTCAGAGACTGCCTGGTCTTAGAGATTGCCTGGCCTTTGCTGTGAGAGGACCTGGATACAAAATGAGCAGCATCTCAGAGAGAGAGAGAGAGAGAGAGAATTTTTTTTGCAACCAAGTCCTCCCAGGCAGTCTCTGAAGACATTCAATGCAGTAGCATCAGAGGTGACTTTCAGACCTAATACTACTACTACCTTCATCACAATACTACTACTACCTTCATCACATCTCCGTTGTAATAGTGGACCTGCAGCTGATAGTCAGCTATCCACTTGTGCTCCCATCAGGTTTCACTGGCGTGTTTCACATCAGGCGTACTTCACGTCGAAAAGGGTTAAACTAGCTAAAACATTTCAAAATGGCATTACAGAGCCAATTTAGGGCTTGTTAAGGCCTTTAATGGCCTCTCCCGCCTCTTGGAGGCGGGACGGAGTCGGGAACCCCGCGACCGATTTTGTCAAAATTGCGTGGAGGCGGAATGGAGTCGGGATGGGGTCGGGACCCCCGAATCTGCAACTTTAACCCCCCACACGCCTCCAAACCCGACTCCACGGGTCATTGAAAATCCAGCCCTATATCTGACACTTCTAGATTTTCTTCCTCGCTGCTTGTTGCAATCAGCACATCGTCTTGATTGCATAAGCAATTTGGAACTCTTTGCAAAATCTTATCCACTATAGCCTAGAAGATTTTGGGGGAGAACTTTACACCATACAACAGCTTGGTGTAGGAGTACAGTCCCTTGTGTCTGTTAATGGTGAGATAATGGCCCAAAAATTCGGCCGTTCTTGGGTGAGTACTCAGTGCGTACTCACCCGTATTCATTCCCGAAGTGCCGGTTTCCTGCATGCACTGCGCATGCGCGGGAAACCGGCACTTCTGGTATGGTGAAGGGGGCGGTTCCTAGTTGAACCGCGTGCGCGCTAGAGGCTGCGCGCACGCAGCACACTTAGATTTTTTTTCAGGTTTCTACGCGAGGGTAAGTATTGAAGATACTACGCGAATAAAAAGGAGGCGTAAGACCCCTTTTGAACAAGGTAAGTGGTTAATTAAGTATAATTTTAATTTTTTTTCAACAGGTTTATCTTTTTTAGATACTTTAAAGAAAGGTAAGTTTATTTTTATAACTTTTAAAAAGTATTTTAATTTTTTCAAAAATTTAATTTTTGTTTAAAGTGGTTAATTTATTTAACTATAGTTATTTTATAAATGTGATGGTTTTAAAAAAAAATTATTTGAGGTTTAGCTGTTCTTTTGGGGCCGATTTCAATTCACAGATTTGACAGGTCTTCCTGTCAAATCTATGAATG
Source organism: Squalus acanthias (assembly GCA_030390025.1). NCBI lineage: Eukaryota > Metazoa > Chordata > Chondrichthyes > Squaliformes > Squalidae > Squalus > Squalus acanthias. The sequence goes on along the minus strand of CM059428.1, from coordinate 45,725,345 downwards.
AAAGATGGTCTGCTGCCATTGGCTCTCCATGGCCCACGTGATCCCAGGGGTCGCATCGCACTAACTGCGCCCCTGGAACACGCAAGCACTGCGTGCCGGCTCTTGGGAGAGGCCCAGGACCCGAAGTTCCTGTGGGCCGAAAACACAACAGCAGGCGCGGTGGGCAAGCCGGCCACGCGAATTTCTAGGCCATAGTTGACTCTCTTTGTCAACATTCAGCTGAGCGTAAGCGTGCGACAGGTCAAGCTTGGAGAAAACCTTTGACCCAGAGAGTGCTGCATACAAATCTTGCGATGTAGGTAATGGGTACTGCTCATCGTCAACCGCTTGGTTGATAGTAACTTTGTAAGTCACTTCACAAGTGTACAGTTTTGTCTGCTTTGGGACACTACCACAATAGGATAGCCCATTCACTTTTGTCAGTTTTTACTAGCATTCCGTTCTCTCTGAGCTTCGCCAGCTCTTCCTCCACCTGACTTTTCAACACATAGGGGACTGGCCTTGCCTTACAATAGACAGGCTTCACGTTGAACTTGATGCGGATATGCGCATCATACCCAGTGATGCCTTCATAACTGTCTGTGAACAGAGAGCTATAAGTTTGGTACCAGAAACCAAAAACAAAGTGAAACTATCAGTGAGTACATTGTAGCTCTTAAGAACTTGCCTTTGCATTGTAACTTCGGCACATTTTTGGACTGTGCGTTGCGAGATAAGTTTGTGTGTGGACTGGTGGATGAGCGCACACAGTCCAAGTTACTGAACACTCCGAACCGCTAGAAGTGTTAGATTTAGTGCTTCAAAGGCTGAATGCCCACAATGTAAAATTGAAAAGGAGCAAATGTGCTTTTGTGCAGCCCAAGGTTGTGTACCTTGGTCTGACAGTTGATGCAAATGGCTTGCAACCATTGAAGGAAAAGGTTGATGCCATCATCAATGCTCCAAAGCCACAGAACATGTTTGAGTTGAGATCTTTCCTTGGAATGGTCCAGTACTACTTACATTTCTTACCTGATTTAGCGACAATGTTAGCTCCATTGCACGAGATTCTCAAGAAGGATGTCCAGTGGAAGTGGACGAAAGCATAACAGGAAGCTTACGACGCTTGTAAGTGAAGTCTCTCTAGCGATGCTCTACTTGTGCACTATGACACAGAGCGTGAGCTTAAGTTAGCGTGTGATGCTTTTAGTTATGATGTGGGAGCTGTCATGAGCCATGAAATGGATGACCGCCAAGAGAAACTCACAAAGAGCGAAATAAACTACGCGCAAATTGAAAAGGAAGCACTCATCATAGTGTTTGGAATCAAGAAATTCCAACAGTTCCTGACCGGCAGAAAGTTTACCCTGATAACTGATCACAAACCGCTCCTAGCAATATTGGGGCCCAAATCTGCCATCCCTGCAATGGCCGCATCAAGAATGCAACGTTGGACAGTGTTTTTGTCACAATATGACTATACGATTGAATATCACACTTTAAAGCAAAACGCAATCGCAGATGCCTTGTTCAGGTTGCCACATGAGGACTCCTGTTGGGAGTGAAGGTGCGATTTTCACGCTAGGTGCAGTTGACAAAAACTTTCCCGTGAATGCAACTGAGATTGCAGATGAGACTCAAAAGGACTCAGTACTGAAAAGAGTGTATGAAAACACCTTGAATGGATGGACTGATCAGTGCATGGACACAGAATTGAAACCATTCTATAACCGTCGTACTGAATTGTCTTGTGAGCAAGATTGTATCAAGTGGGGAAACAGAGTGGTGGTACCTATTTCTTTGAGTTCGAAACCAGAACAAAACAGCCCGAAAATTGGTTCAACACCAAAACCTTTTGTAAGGAGATCAGGAAGGCTCCACAAACCTGTTAATAAACTGGATTTGTAGTTCATTTAAAAGAAAAAAAGCCAGGAGTTTTTGTTATGTGGTACATGTAATGCTGGAAAAAGTGGGACCATAGTTTTGTTGTATTCGAGAGGGGAATACATACACTTTTTTTAAGGGGAAAGCAGTGTAATGTATTATTACATGGTTTGTCACATGGTTCAGTTCGCTCTGGCCTAGTAAAGCAAGAACAATGACTAGCAACTCATCGTGTCTCTGTCCTTCATTTGTTCTACCCACATATATTACAGGCACTATTTGAAGAAGAGCAGGGGAGTTCTCCCTGGTGTTCTGGCCAATATTTATCCCTCAACCAGATTTATCTCATTGGTGTTTTTGGGACCATGCTGTGCACAAATTAGCTGCCACTTTTCCTGCATTACAACAGTGACCACACTTCAAAAATACTTCATTGGTTGTAAAGCGCATTGGGACGTTCTGAGGTTGTGAAAGGCGCTATATAAATGCAAGTCTTTATTTATTTCCTGGCATTAGAATAGTCTAAAATAAGGTGTGTTGTTAGTGTTACTCAGCCACTTTAAATATGTCAGGAGAAGATTGCGGAAGGACTGGATAGATCTGAGAGCTAAAAAATCCGAAGAAACATTTTTGGTTCAGTAATCTGGGAATGCTATCAAAATCTTAACTAGGTATCAGAACCAATGAAGATACTCTTGAGGCTATAAGAAGCTAAGGCTCACCTATGATGGTCGTTCAGATGAGGAAACCAAAATATCTAGAGTAAGAAGGACAGAAGAGTCCTAAAAAGTAACAAAAAACAGTAACTGCACCAAAAGTAGATCATTGGAGTCGAAGCACTTTGGAGTGCTAGAAGACATAATCAGGCACTACATGAATGCAAGTTATTTCTGTTTTATTATCTCCATGCAAAAAGAATTTTGAAGTTATCTCTGGAATAAAAGCTTCAACTTTTTCAGTTGGCGCTGTTACTGTTAAAACTCATTATTGTGTATTGCAACTCCGCTGAATATTTTATATTTGATATTGAAAGCAATTCGAGTGTGTCTATTATCAATAACTATTTGAATGACATTTGACATTTCAGAATATATGTGAGACACATGGTAATATAGTACTGCATGATAATTTTTATTACTGTTGTCAAGTATTGTTAAAAGGTGCTGAACAGGAGTTGGAAGTCTGCTAACAAATGCGTGAAACAGCCAGGCAGACATTGATTAATCCCTTAGCCTAGCTCATCAAACCAGTTCATAATAAGACACAGTGGGATTTAACTTCCTTTAGTAGTGCACTGTTATCGTATTTGCATAAAATTTAACTGCAATATTTTACAGTGGTCTTTAATCTGTTTAAAATGTTACAGCAACACTTCAACATATTTTATGTACGTGAGTTAACCAGTGCATGGCCAGAGGAAATGAAACCGCCTCCTGCTTGGGGCGCTACCACTCAATTTATGGTGCGGGGACACTAACTTTTTCGTGGCGCTAAAAGTAGTTAGCGCCCCAAAGGGGGCGCGACCGAATTTTTCCCCCTTTGTGTTCTTGGACAGATTTGTGTGCACCTTTGGAAGTGGCTTCGTGAGTTGCAGAGAATGGTGAGACATAACGGTACTCCCCGCAATGGTGATGAGTGAAAGGAATGGCTTGGGCATTGTAGGGATGCTTTATGGTGTTGGTGTGGGGTGGTGCCAACCTGGCGCATCATGTGGCAGCCAGGGTGTACAGCGTCAAGTGAAGTAAATCTGGCCAAGGTGAGGCCATCCCTGGCCTCCTGGGCGGCAATGTGGTCGGGTGCTGATGCCCTGTGTCCTGTGCAGTATGAGGTGATTGCGGAGAAGGTTGGTGTTGTTGTTGGTGCTGCTGGTGTTGGGGATCATCGTGGTCAGATTCTGAGGACCAAGGTGAGACAGTATAAAGGGAACCCATGTTGATGGAATAGATGGCAGAGGAAGAATAGTGAGAGAGTTCTTCCAATGAGGTAATGAATGGAGAGTGGAAAATGGAAAGACTGCGGAATCTGTGCTGGAAATGGACTGAGAAACAGCTTGTGGCTGAGGAAAGTGATGATCTGTCAGGTGGGAGCTTTTACTGTACATTTGAAGCTTTCAAGTAATCAGCTGGAGCAATGGCCACTGAACTTCCACCTCAGGTTGACAGCCGTGGTCCCCGAACAGCGTGGTTCCCGTGGGCATGAAGTTAAAGAGAAAAAGATATTTAGAAAAGCCTATTAATGATCTGTCAACTAAGATGGTAATAAATTTAATTGGGTCGCCCGCCACTGCCTGTCGGGTCTGCTCAGCGCTGACAGACCCGACATTGGGAAAGGCACGTTGCGGCGGGTTGACAGCGGGGTCCCGACCCGCTGTCAAAAAAACACTTTACCACCCAACCCGCCACTAATCCCGCCCGCTGACCCCCCGGAAACTTCCGGCCTGAGTATTTGTCCAGTCTGAATGTAATAATGCAGAATAATGCTGCCTTGTTCAACCATGAAATGAGCTTCAAACCTCACTTTTAGTCCATCACCAAGATTGCCTAGTTCCACTTCTGTCCAAAGCTCTACTGAAAGCCTTAAACACGCCTTTCTCACCTGTGCCCAATATAGAGTACGTCTCCATGATGTAGGTGTGCTTGTTGCACAAGAGGCAGAGGTAAAACCTACAATGCCATTTCCCAATAGCAATTGATCTCAGATCGATTGATTGGCATCAGGAAAGTGGCAAGGATCGTTTCAGAGGAACAAATTCACACTGACCAGTTCGGCTAGACCAGCCCAACCCTTCCCCGCACCAAAGGAGCAACAGAGTGCCGCTCCAAAGTCCCAGGCACCCTGTGGGTTGGATGCCCAGCGAGCACTATAACTGGAACAGGTGCCCTCCTCTTTATGCTAATGAACTTGTCCCCACTATTTGAGGCAGGGTCAGTGCCAGGGCAGAATGGCAGGCAGAGGTGCCGCCCCACTGCAATTCCAGCAGTGTTGCAGCTTACCTGGAATTTTAGGGCTAGCAGTTGTAAAGAAGTGGGCCAGGAAATTCCCTACCTTAGCGCCGACCTTTAACTCCGTACTTCTTCAAAAATGGTGGCCACCTCGCTTCTAGCACAGGACATGGCAGCAGCCATTTTGGAGAGAACATAAGAAATAGGAGCAGGAGTAGGCCATTCGGCCCTTCGAGCCTGCTCTGCCATTCAATGAGATCATGGCTGATCTTCTGCCTCAACTCCATTCACCGGCCCTATCGCCAGATTCCTTGATGCCCTTACTAGTCAGAAATCTATCGACTTCTGTTTTGAATATACCCAATGACTGAGCCTCCACAGCCCTCTGGGGTAGAAAATTCCAAAGATTCACCACCCTCTATGTGAAGAAATTTCTTCTCATCTCAGTCCTGAATGGCCTACCCTTTATCCTGAGGCTGTGGCCCCTGGTTCTAGACTCCCCAGCCAAGGGAAACATTCTCCCAGCATCCACCCTATCAAGCCCTGTAATTATTTTGTATGCTTCAATGAGATCCCCTCTCATTCTTCTGAATTCAAGAGAATACAGGCCTAGTTTACTCAATCTCTTCTCATACGACAGTCCCACCATCCCAGGAATCAATCTCGTGAACCTTCGTTGCACTCCCTCTGTGACAAATACATCCTTCCTTAGGTATGGAGACCAAAATTGTACACAGTACTCCAGGTGTGGTCTCACCAAGGCCCTATATAATTGGAGTAAGACTTCTTTACTCCTGTACTCAAATCCTCTTGTAATGAAGGCCAACATACCATTTGCCTTCCTAATGGCTTGCTGCACCTGCACATTCACTTTCAGTGACTCATGTACAAGGACACCCTTGTCACAAGGAGGTCGATAGCCCTGCTGTTGCCAGCGTTCACCTCTCCAATGCAAACGTGCAGATTGTGACGTCAATCAGCGTGCAGCGCCTGATTTGACGCAAGCCTGCGATTTTGGACATCACCGCATGTCACAATGCCCTCTCCTAACCACGCACAGAAGAACGTGCCTGCAGCAGTACTGCAGAGACGCTGTCAGCGCTTCTTAAAGGGACACACACATCTTTCAGGTAATTTTTGATTTCAGCTTTTGGACTTTAAAAAAATATTTTATTGAAGTAGTGGCTTGGTGCAATAGATGTTAAAAGTTGTTAAAGAGTGCAGGGAGTGTAGGGAGTGCTGCTGGATGCTTGCAAGGCTTTGGATATTAAAGGAAGGCCTCTGAGAAGAGAGAAAATACTGGAAATACTCAGCAGATCAGGCAGCATCTGTGGAGAGAGAAACAGAACAAGTCATCGACCTGAAACGTTAACTCTGTTTCTCTCTCCACAGATGCTGCCTGACCTGCTGAGTGTTTCCAGCACTTTTTGTTTTAATTTCAGATTTCCAACATCCGCAGTATTTTGCAACGGGGGAGAAGTGGGAGTGCTTTGAGAAGCGCCCCCTCTTCCATGTCCCCTCTCACAACCATTCCTCTCATGGGCCACCCGCACTTCCCTGCTAGCAAGGAGCTGGAGAGCACCTTGCTGCACAGCAGTGGGGCGATGTACGCCCAAGTCTAAGTTTATATTCCTCCTAGAGATGAGCAGAGCTTGGAACGTCCTGCGCCCTCCAGCGAGGAGTCTCCGCTGCTGTCCCTTTAAACACCATCTGCTCTTGCTCACTTGTGCAGTGTGAGACATCAGGTGACAACACTACTCTATCTCGCACAGGACCCACCGAGGTGTGCGTATCTGCGCTGGTGCTGGGTGCGCATGGGTCTGCTGACGCTGCACCCTCAGAGACTGGAGCTTCCTCTGAGGAGTTGTCTTCCTCCTCCGGCTGGACAGTGCCGGGAGGCACTTGATAGACCTGTGGGAGATTTAGAAGTGTTATATTAAGAATGGGTTACGTTACCATTATGCAAATGATGAAAATTCACTGGCTGCTGACATCAGTCACCATATGACTGCTGTATGCCATGTGGCTGTATGAGATTTAATTCAGTCACCAGGTTGCTGGGATGTCCCCCTCTCTCCGTATCCCACCGCCAGCAGCTCTGCAAGTCGAGAGATCTCCAAGGTCTCCTCCTCTGCTGGAGTCAATTGTGTGAAGACTAGAGGACCACCTTCAGATCTCTATCTCCCCCTATTGTTGTGGGCTCTCTTCTCCTGCAAGCAGGGAAAGAAGAGAACTTTGAGTGAGAGTGATGGAATGAGTGTAAGGAATGGATGGGCTACATCTGTAGAGGGTGACTATGAGGGAGTGGGGTGACATTGCCAAATGGCCTCCTTCTGTGGTGTTACTTGCTATGATTGCATTAGGATGAGGGTGAGTGTCAGTGGTGGTTAGTCAGATGGGGATGTGAGTAGCACATAGAGAGAGAGGAATGGGTGGACCTGCAAGGTAGGTTGGTGTGAGGAGTGATGTGCAGGAGTAGGCTTGGGAAGGTAGAGTGATGGGGATGTGGTGACAGGCACATCAGGATGAAGGTGAGTCTGGCATTGCACTCCCCTTTCCTGACCTCGTGAGATCATTGAATCTTTTCCTGCACTGGATCCAGGTGCTCCTGACAACATCCCTGCTGCTGACCTCCTCTGCGATCTGCAACCATGCTGTTTTGGTTTCTTTGGGTGATCTTTTACGTTTATCAGCAGGGAACAGGACCTCCCTGCGGGCTCTCACCGCCTGCACCAGAATATGTGCAGAATACCTTGGTGCGGCCCTGTACCTTTGTCCATCCATGAATGACACTTTTTTCATTAATAGTAGGCAGAGCTCTGCAAATGACCTTCCACACTCCTTCATCAACCTTCAAGTGAGATGTGTGCAAGGCTGCTTTAAATATGGGTGCTGGAAACGGGTCATCGATGATGTCATCAGACCCGCACTCTTTAATAGGGCCGGGAAACGCGCATGAATCTTTCAATTGGGGCCATTAAGTAAAAGTCGCTCAGAACAACGCGCTGCTCAGAACATCGCGTTCACCACGCGCTACACGCCCCGCACGCCCGCACGCACAAAACCCGACTCCAAGGTAAAGATTCCGGCCTTAGAGTACTATACATAGTTCTGGTTTCCATATTACAAAGAGGTTATAGAAGCACTGGAGAAAGTGCAAAAAAGATTTACAAGGATGATGCCACAACTGAGCGAGTACAACTCTCAGGAAAGACTGAACAGGCTGGGGCTCTTTCCTCTAGAAAAGAGAAGACCTGATCGAGGTCTTTAAAAATATGAAGGGGCTTGATAGGGTAGACTTAGAGAAGATGTTTCCAATTGTGGGGAGTCCAAAACTAGGGTCCATAAATACAAGATAGTCACTAATAAATCTAAAAAGGAATTCAGGAGAAACTTCTTTACTCAGATAGTGGTGAGAATATGGAACTCGATACTACATGGAGTGGTTGAGGTGATTAGCATAGATGCATTTAAGCGGAAGCTAGATAGGTACATGAGGGAGAAAGCAATAGAAGGATATGCTGATAGGGTGAGATGAAATAAGTTGGGAGGATGCTCGTGTGGCGCTTAAAGACCAGAATAAACCAGTTTTGTCGAATGGCCTGTTTCTGCACTATAAAATTCGACATCATTCTATGTAATACATATTGTATTCTGTTTCAGTGATTTGGCACGTGAGTCATGCCCTCAGATTGTTGTTTCTGCCACCTGCTCAGAATGTCACGTGGCTTGAATTAAATCCACGGACATATGCATAGAGACTGATCTGTAGATTAATCTCTTACACTTCTGCCAGCAACTAAGCAGTTCTCATTGCATAAAACCTAACCCTAACCCTCATTCAAAATTAGCAAGAGTAAATGAGTTATGGTTCTGTCAAGTTAATGATATTCCTGGCATTGTAGATTAAGGGAACATTTGCTTTTTAATTTGAGCAAATGTGCATTCTGTGCACGGGTGGATATGTGGGTGCAGCCAGCGCAACCCGAGACACTGGGGAAGTGGCAAAATGCTTCTTTTGTTCTCTGTTTCTGCTGCAGGCGCATTGAGAGGCTGATGTAGCAGTTTCTTTTTGAGCAAAATAGCAGTGACTTCAGAATTTTCTTTGGACATTACTGAGTCATTTCAGTTTAGGGCCTAAGGGGCTGGTAGCATAGGAAGTGAGCACAGGGTTTAATTGGTATAAGTCTGACCCACCAAATCCTCTTATAACTGCAACTCACACCAGGTTTGTGTGTTAAATATAAATCTTCACAAGCAATGTGTTACCCCGATTAACAAGCCTAATGTGACGTTTGTAAATCTTGAAGGATGCCTCTCTATCTGAAATCCAAACATAGCTTTAGGACCAGAAGGTCCACCAATGTGAAATTGACAAAACAACTTGAAAACAAAAGTCATCAGTAGAATAGAAACTGATTCTAATGAGACTTGAAAGCCAAAGTTTTGAGAATGTTGGTGAGAAAATGGTTCATTGCATGCACAAAAAAACGTTGACATGTACAAATTTGTGTTTCAACAGAAGCACTTTCTATTTAGAAATATAACACATGATGTAAAACATGTGAGGGCACTTTGGTATAAATAATTTCTAAAGTTAATCTGTGAAATAGTGTATATTGAGCATCAATGACGTCACTTTATAATTTAAATATCTTCTGTTGCAGGCTAGATTCACTGTTGTTAATACAGATGTGATAGTTTAACATTGTGTTGCCCTTGGACATTTTAAAATAGTAAACGAACATGGTTTATCTGTGCAAAGTTCAAACCAATTACACTTGTTGTCATTGAACACTGGCTGAATTGTATAATTAATTAAGATATGGGAGCAAGTATCATGGCGCAGAGGCAATGAATGTCTAACTGTTTGCTCATTCACTACTCCAAACAAATAACTGATTCTTTTTGTGATTTCTTTTTATCCTAAGTGACTGAGGATGATAATTAATAGAAAACGAATCATTTTTCATTCTGTTGTAGTGTCTTTTATTTTTATTTCTCTTTTGCCCCTTTCAATGACATGAGCGCAGGTCTTTAAGATGTGATAAATGTATTAAACCTTGATGATTCAAGTGCCCTTTCAATGTAATTCAAAACATATTTGTATAGTGTGCCAAGAAATAGCCGCACTGCTAACAAAAGGAACATATAGTCACTCACCAACAAGTGTTTCAACTTAAAGTAAAATTAATTCTTCACAGAATAGTACAATTAAATATTTAACTTGCAGGACACAAAATGAGTGTTTCTTTGTACACTTCAAACATGAGGAAAGTGCATCCACATTTAAGTTGCTGTCATTACGAGAGAAAACCAACTAAAGGATTATCATTCATGCTAATTAACAGTGAAGGATTTACCTAATGGTGGAATGGCAGAATTAATTCCAAAAATAGCAATCATTTCATTACTGAAGCAGTTCAGTATAATGACTCAGAACAACTAAAGTGCTGGCATTGACATACACAGTTAATAGTGTGCCTGCCAATAAAAGTCATCCAATAGAATTGATCTTCAAAGGCAAAATACTGTGGATGCTGGAAATCTGAAATATAAACAGAAAATGCTGGAAACACTCAGCAGGTCAGGCAGCATCTGTGGAGAGAGAAAGAGTTAACGTTTCAGGTCGATGACCCTTCGTCAGAACTGGAAAATGTTACAGATGTACAGAGGCTGGGAAACGGGGGAGGGGAGGAAAGAATAAAAGGGAAGTTCTGTGATAGCGTGGAAGGCAGGAGAGATTAAATGAACAGCAGACTCATTACCAGCACCGATTGTCCGAAAAAATGGGGGCTGTAGTTATGATCTGAAAGTAAAGTGCCTAATTGAAAGACGAGGTGCTTTTCCTTGAGCTTCTGTTGAGTTTCATTGGCACAGTGTAGGAGGCTGAGTACAGAGCGGTCAGAGTGGGAGTGGGATGGAGAATTAAAATGGCAAGTGACCAGAAGCTCAGGGTCATGCTTACGGACTTAACGGAGGTGTTCAGCAAAGCGGTCACCCAATCTGCGTTTGGTCTCCCCAATGTAGAGGAGACCGCATCGTGAGCAGCAAATACAGTATACTAAATTGAAAGAAATACAAGTAAATTGATGGAATTGATCTTCTCCTTCAGAATGGGTTGTATATGCACGCACACACACACAATCACATATATTGGGGGGAATTTTAACCCACAAAAATAGGCGGGTTTTGGTCGGGTGAGATGTGAACATTTAAAAAATCTCAAACTCAACTCCAACCCATCCACTTTTGATTTTAACGGAGGCAGAAAGGGGCGGGCAACCAACCAGCTCCCAGGAGGCAAGTTGGTCATTTAAATATTATAGTGAGGCTGCGTGCCTCAGAATTAACGTGCCTTCCAGATTTAACCCTGACCGGTCAGGTTTTCCGGCTCGTAAAACCCAGCAGCTAAAGGGAGGCGATCACTGCTTCATGGAAAAGGTGCCTTTAGAGCACTGCTTGTGGGCCAGGAGGAGCAGGAGTGCCTCTTCCCAGCCCACCAAGCTTACCTGCTTCCCTGCCCGCCATTAGACCTCCCCCCGGGATTAGGGGTCGGACCCCCCCCCCCCCCCCCCCCCGGGATTAGGGGTCGGACCCCCCCACCCCTCCCGGGATCAGACATCACCCCCTCCCCAAAGTATTGTAACCACCCCCCCCCCCCCACCACGCCGGGGATCGCCAACCAGCCCTCCACACAAAGTTCAGACCCCCCACGCTCCCACTAGGCCGGCTGCAGGCTCCTCACTTGCTCCTGGCCAGCGGCCTCCTCTGGAGCGTTCCTTGCCTGACAGGGAGCCAAGCCTGTCAAAGACGCACGCTGTGACGTTAAAACGGCACAGCCTGCAGGGAAATCCAAACTTCCGGGTTTACCTTTATGGCCTTTACTCCACAATATCTATGATAATGGCCCAAAAATTCAGCCGTTCCCGGGTGAGTACACAGTGCGTACTCACCCGTATTGCTTCCCGAAGTGCCGGTTTCCTGCATGCACTGCGCATGCGCAGGAAACCGGAACTTCCGGTATGGTGAAGGGGGCGGTTCCTAGGTGAACCGTGTGCGCGGTAGAGGCTGCGCGCACGCAGCACACTTAGATTTTCTTTCAGGTTTCAACGCGAAGGTAAGTATTGAAGATACTATGCGAATAAAAAGGAGGCGTAAGACCCCTTTTGAACAAGGTAAGTGGTTAATTAAGTATAATTTTAATTTTTTTTCAACAGGTTTATCTTTTTTAGATACTTTAAAGAAAGGTAAGTTTATTTTTATAACTTTTAAAAAGTATTTTAATTTTTTCAAAAATTTAAATTTTTGTTTAAAGTGGTTAATTTATTTAACTATAGTTATTTTATAAATGTGATGGTTTTTAAAAAAAAATTATTTTAAGCTTAGCTGTTCTTTTGGGGCCGATTTCAATTCACAGATTTGACAGGTCTCCTGTCAAATCTATGAATGAAAGATGGTCTGCTGCCATTGGCTCTCCATGGCCCACGTGATCCCAGGGGTCGCATCGCACTAACTGTGCCCCTGGGATACGCAAGCACTGCGCGCCGGCTCTTGGAGCAGGACCAGGAGCTGAAGTTCCCGTGGGCCCAAAACACAACGGCAGGCGCGGTAGGTAAGAGCGCGCACGATCCTTACCCCCGCGGCAAGCCGGACGCGCGAATTTCTGGGCCAATATGACCCAGAGGCATAACAATGGAACCACCTTGTTATCATAAACTCGCATGCACGTTCACGTATGCTTCTCCAATCTTCCATAAAGTGAACTAATTAACACTGTAGTTAAGACAAGGCCATATACAAATCGTCATAAGTGAATGTACAGAATAACTGGTATATCAATTTAGTTAATCTTTGTGATATGGAAGGAATAACAAAACATGCCACACTATCCCTGTTGGTGTTTTAACTTAACTTTGTCATGCCAGCCATTTTTCTGAATTTAACCTGAAACATGAGAGAGCTTGTTCTTGCTAGGTTGAGCTCTCATCTCAGATGTTGCCAAACTGACCCCTGACCATTTGTTTCTCTCTCTTTTGTTCCTACTCCTGGATGGAGGTCTCAGCCGGCCAAGCTCATGATGTGTACACATGCATGCAGCCCTTCCCGGCATCTCATGTGTGAATGCTTGCTGGAAGGGTTTGGACTGTGATAACAATCCAGCTAAATCATTAAGGATAACAGTTTTGATGGCTGATCCTTTAACCTTTGGCAGAGCTAATTAATATACTGTACCTACTTTCTTTTTTTATCCCAAGGCCCCAGCCTATCTCCCTCTGTTAAGATAACCAAAAGGATCCTTAGGAATTAACCCTTAAAATTATGAATCTGACTTCATATCAAAACAGCTTATATAAAAAATACTTTAGTATAGCTAGAAATCAGGTTTGCTGCAAAATGCCAGCTTCAGGCAGCTCGGAATGGCCTTGGCCTACACATTCATCTGTGGGCCTTCATTGTTAGGTATGGGTATGTAGTTCATTAGGTATGACTCACTCACTTACGTGAATCTTTTCATTGTTCTCTGTTGAAGGGGCCAACGCAGTGGAAAGGTTGGAAGATGCCCCTCTTCCATAAAAGAAACTGTCCAATCAATTTCAAGCATTCACCAGCCCTTCTTGAGTTAAGGGCTTTAAACAGGCCACTGAGATATTTAACAAGGATTTTACTCCATTGTCTCTTCCTTTCAAAGCTGTACAGTTGGCAGTTTTGAAACAGACTTCATGCAACTTCTCAACACCAGAGTGGAAAGCACATTGCAGCAAGCTCCTCAGAAGCTGATACCATTGGGAATACCAAGTCAACATGAATGTGGTCAGCTCCACTTCCACCAATTCATTCCTTTGGGTAGCATTCCACAAATACTGATGTATCCTCATGGACAGCATAGTCATGGAAGACCATGAACTTTGCTAGCCCAAACCAATGTTTCCACAAATCTACAACATTGTATAAATTCACAAAGATTTGATAAATATGGATCCAATAATCAAATGCTTCCTATAGCATTGGGTAAAAAAGGTGGGGAAAGAATCCTAGAACAATAGTTTTATTCTCTTTGGGTGGAAGGTAAGAGTCGTTAGAAATCAGAAGCCTCTTTGAGGGGGAAACTTTTGAGTTGGGCACCCATCCAACGTGGCAGTCAGGAAGCCCGAACCACTTTCAGGTTTATGTCTCATTAACATTTTCTCGGCAAGCTGCAGGCCTGAAATAGGCACCCCACTGCAGCTCGCCAGTCTGGTGAGGAGAAAATTTGCCAGCTACTACACGCAAAATAAAGTAAATGAGGGTAAGGCTAGTAGTTGAAGGGTGTGTGGCAAGTGGCGTGGGAGAGGTGAAGTAAGAGATGTGGGTATATGAGGCTATTAAAGTGGGGGAAGAGGTATTCGGGTTGTGCAGAGCAGCTCTGTGTATTAGGGGAGCTGTGTAGCCATAGTGCAGGATATGGACTTAAACTTCCCTTAACCACAATGCAGTGTGAAGGGTTAGTTTTAGAAGTGATGCTTTAAGAGGGTGAAGAGTGTGCTGGTGCTCTGGGTGTGCAAGGAAGAAAAGGAGATAATGCCCAGCATGTTACCTTGCTAGTCCTGGTGAGGTCGTTGAACTTTTTGTGGTGCTGGTCTTTAGTCCTGAGGGTGAGGGAGATGGCACTCAGTGCCAGTGCCACCACCCCACAGGCAGCATGAGGTTACATTCCTGGCAGACTTGGTAGCGCTCACACCTAGGAGCCTGTGCCTCCTGCCTTTGAGTGTCCTCGAGGAGGGCTTGGATCAGTAAAGTTTCAAGTTTTTCTCCTGGATGGGGTCCTGCCCTGCTGCCTTTTGGGCACAGATGGTACTTGACTGAGAATAATTCTGTACAAATGTTATTGAAAAAAATTGCAAAGACATGCAGTGAAGTTATTAGAGAGTGAAGTGAAAGAGCCAAGCAATGTTCCCCTCTTCCCCGTTAGTCTCCCCAGTTTGTTGTTGAACAGTGCAGCCTGAACTGTCTTTTTAAAGGCTGCACAGAAGTTTCCAGGTAGTTCAGCTGCTTACACCCATTTTACACTGCTTTTACACAAACTGCACCAATGGGAATACAAATGAGTAGCACCAGGAAGCCAGTGTGTAACTCCCTCTGCAGGCCATTGGTAGGTGTGGATGCTTTTAAAAGGAAATTCAAGGAAATTCTAGGTCCAAATGTCCATCTGAGAACCATGAAGCATTTGCCAAGGAGACCTGAACAGGTGGCCACAGATGAGGCTTGATTCTCCATTGGGATCTACAGACTATTTAGTGCAGAGGTCTGCGACTGCAACATCAAATTATAGAGGGGGAGGGCACCCATGAGGGAGGGGACAGAATGTCACAGTGCAATATTTTTTAAAGCAGAACTGCAGCCTCCAAGCACCTTCCATCTGTTACATGAATACTTCTCCAATATCAAGTTTAATGTATTAATTCAATGCACCACTGACCACTTTATCTACTCAGGATTAGGAGTACCAACTTCAAAATGAATGTTTTCCATTCACTGAGAGCAGCCATCAATTGCAATGAACATGTAATTAGCACCTTCCATCTACACATCACATTGTTGCACTGCCTGCTGCAGCCTGTAATTGTACGGACGTGACTGTGAGTTTGATGTTTCTTCTTGTATAGAATAACCATTAATATGCAGAAAGCTCATTGTTTAGTCACTACTGAAGATCTGTATTTATGCAATTTCCTGATTTAAGAAACTCTCCCATGTTCGGTTATGTTTTTCTGATGTATTTTTTATCCAACAACCAAAACCAGTGCGACATCTTAATCAGGTAAGGGCCAGCTGCTAACAACTTCTCCAAAGCAGGGATTGGCTGATCTCAATGAGAGAAAAATACACACTTTGAAACTTGTGTTCACTGTATAGATGAAAGAATTAAAATTAATTAGTATATAGAAAACTAGATAATCGGTGATTGATCTATGTATTAAACAGGTGTTTGCAGCCTGGGATTCACTATAAATCTACTTGTGCTGTACTTCCAAAGATTTTTTTTTAGTGATTATTTCATGTCTGCTGTAATTATAAGCACCAATTCCATAACCTGCAGTAAAGTCCAATATTTTAATTACTTAAGGCTAAAACTAGTACTGTTTATATAATCACTTCAGGTTTTATTAGACCCACAGCAACCCTTTCAGTTTGTACATCTATTTCAGCAAATGTTAATAAAGACTACAATTAAAATGTTTGCTATATAAACCAATTAAAATATAATTTTCAGAGCATGCATCATTTTGGTTGATTGCAATGTTGAGGTCTGCACTTCCATTCAGTGAGCCTCGATTTGAATCCTAGACCCAGATGCTATTCAGAGTCGATTACTCACAATGGGTGAGCTTTCTCAGCTCTCAGCTGGATCACTAGATTAATCATTTTTATAGCATCTATTTCAGGAGCTGGGAGGAAAGCTGGTGAACCAGCCTCGCTCCAGAGAAGCACAGCAGTCACTATGGAGTATTGGCTGCAGCCATGGAGAACTCTGTACCCATAGTCATCCAGCTGAAGAAGGGTGACATTGGGTGCTAATGGGTGTGACCAGGGCAGTTAAAAATGAAGTGGCTGCAGCCTTCCACCAGCCATGCTGCAGCCACTGGGGTAGCACTTCGTAGGAGCACTACGACAGACAAAGGCACACGGAAGACAGGCACTAAGGGAATTTACAAGGGAGATTATTTGACTTTATTATGTAATATTGGATGGATTGATGCATAAAGTTGATCTGGAGTTTTTTTTTTGTGGTGGCTTTTATTTCAGCATTGTGGCCAAGAGGACGCTGTGATGGTCAGTAACAGAGGGAAGGGAAGGTGTGGGACTAATGTTTAATGGGGAATTGGGGTTACGTTCACTGGTACCGCAGTCAGATGAGTTGGTCATGGACTGCCCAGGCAGAAAGGGGCTCTCAGGGTTGCCTCCTCCCTTCTGCTTCCTCCTCTTCCTCCTCCCCCTCCTCCTCTTCCTCCTCCTCAGCTGGTCGCCATATGCTTGGTGGCTAGGGCTGTGCCCTCATGATGGCGAGGTTGTGGATCATGTAGCATGAACAAATATTTTGTATCTGTCTTCACGGTAGAAGACACTAACAACATTCCAATAATGGACAATCAAGGGGCCACAGGGAGGGGGGAACTAAAGACAATCACTATCACTAAGGAAAAAGTACTTGGTAAAATAATGGGACTAAAAGACGACAAGTCCCCTGGACCAGATGGCCTGCATCCCAGGGTCTTAAAAGAAGCGGCTGCAGAGATAGTGGGTGCATTGGTTGCAATATACCAAAATTCCCTGGACTCTGGAGAGGTCCCAGCGGATTGGAAAACCGCAAATGTAACACCCCTATTTAAGAAAGGAGGGAGACAGAAAGCAGGAAACTATCGACCAGTTAGCCTAACATCTGTCGTTGGGAAAATGCTGGAGTCCTTCATTAAGGAAGCATTAGCAGTGCATTTGGAAAATCGTAATGCAGTCAAGCAGAGTCAGCATGGTTTTATGAAAGGGAAATCATGTTTAACAAATTTGCTGGAGTTCTTTGAGGATGTAACGAGCAGGGTGGATAAGGGTGAGCCAGTGGATGTGGTGTATTTGGATTTCCAGAAGGCATTCGATAAGGTGCCACATAAAAGGTTACTGCATAAGATAAGAGCTCACGGAGTTGGGGGTAATATATTAGCATGGATAGAGAATTGGCTAACTAACAGAAAGCAGAGTCGGGATAAATGGATCATTTTTCGGTTGGCAAATGGTAACTAGTGGGGTGCCCCAGGGATCGGTGCTGGGGCCTCAACTATTTACAATCTACATTAATGACTTGGATGAAGGGACCGAGTGTAATGTAGCCAAATTTGCGGATGATACAAAGATGGGTGGGAAAGCAAGTTGTGCAGAGGGCTCAAAGAATCTGCAAAGGGATATAAACAGGCTAAGTGAGTGGGCAAACATTTGGCAGATGGAGTATAATGTGGGAAAGTGCGAGGTTATCCACTTTGGCAGGAAAAATAAAAAAGCAAATTATTATTTAACAGGAGAGAGATTACAAAATGCTACAGTTCAGAGGGACCTGGGGGTCCTTGTGCATGAAACACAAAACGTTAGCATGCAGGTACAGCAAGTAATCAAAAAGGCAAATGGAATGTTGGCCTTTATGGCAAGGGGGTTGGAGTATAAAAGTAGGGAAGTCCTGCTACAACTGTACAGGGTATTGGTGAGACCACACCTTGGCGCTATTTAAAGGGGGCCTCTTCCTGTCTTTTATTGTTGGTGGCATTTTTGAACTATGCATTCTGAGAGAGAGAGGGAGAGACTTCTGGAGAGATTCAACGTTGTGTGAAGGAGTTTTGGGTACTGAGCAGCACTTTGCAGGTTCATTTTGATTTGCCATTCCTTGTACCGATTTAGCAGAGACTGTGGGAGCTGCACTCTGAGCTCTTTGCCTGGTACTCTCCATTGTTCTTTCCAGCACATTTGATGTGCAAGTCTCTCCAGGCCGAGATTCAAGGCTGCAATGAACAGGATGTGGATGGAAAGCAAGATTAACCATCCCCTTTAAGAACTGGCCCGTGCCATTGTGTGTGTGTTCCATTGCTGACTGACATTACATGAGCTTCGCCAGCGCTCTGAGTTAGCGCCTCACTCCTTGGCCTTTGCGCCTTAAGACAGGTGTGCAGCGCCTGCTTTAGCGCTCCACTCACCTCCCGGGGCGGTAAAAGTGAAGTTTCCAGTCAGTGCCGATAATTAGCGCCAGGCGCTAATATTTGCGTCCAGACGATATTTGCGCCCCAAATGGGGCGCGACCTAATTTCTACCCCCTTGAGTACTGTGTACAGTTTTGGTCTCCTTATTTAAGGAAGGGTATACTTGCATTGGAGGCAGTTCAGAGACGATTCACACGGTTGATTCCTGAGATGAGGGGGTTGACTTATGAAGAAAGGTTGAACAGGTTGGGCCTATACTCATTGGAATTTAGAAGAATGAGAGGTGATCTTATTGAAACATATAAGATACTGAGGGGGCTCGACAAGGTAGATGCAGAGAGGATGTTTCCCCTCGTGGGGAAATCTAGAACTCGGGGGCATAGTTTCAGAATAAAGGGTCGTCCTTTTAGAACTGAGATGAGGAAGAATTTCTTCTCTCAGAGGGTCGTAAATCTGTGGAATTCTCTGCCCCAGAGAGCCGTGGAGGCTGGGTCATTAAATACATTTAAGGTGGAGATAGACTGATTTTTACAAGATAAGGGAGTGAAGGGTTATGGGGAGTGGGCTGGGAAGTGGCTTTGAGCCCAAGATCAGCCATGATCTTATTGAATGGCGGAGCAGGCTCGAGGGGCCAAGGGGCCTATTCCTGCTCCTATTTCTTATGTTCTTAGACCATGACGAATCTTGAGACGCGCTCTGGTAAATACTGCAGAGCTCCTCCAGAGCGGTCCAGGCAGCAGAAGCATTTTTAAGGACACCAATGGTCTGCCCTATCAGATTCCATGTGGCAGCATGGCTTTTGTTATATGCATGCTGCCCACATGTGTGTGGGATGTGCAGCGGAGTCATGAGCCAGGTGGTCAGTGGATAGGCTTTGTCACCCAGTAGCCACCCTCTGTTTTGTTGTGGTGGCTCAAAGACTGAGGGAGCAGTGGACTGGCTCAGAATAAAAGCATCGTGACTGCTGCCAGGATACCGGGCATTCACCATCATGATGTGCTGAGCATGGTCGCACAGCAACTGCACATTCAGCGAGTGGTAACCTTTGTGGTTGCGGTATATCTCAGCATTTAGAACCGGCACCCGCAAAGCCACGTGCATGCAGCCAATGGCGGCCTCCAACATGGGTAGCCCGCTATCCTGGCAAAGCCACGTGCACACTCCGCCTGCTTCTCTCTGGTCAGATAGAAGACAATGAACTTGCCTCTCCTGGCGTAAAGAGCGTCTCATAAGCAGCAATGGATGGCGAACTGGGAGATGTTACAGATGTCACCTGCTCTAAAGTGGAAGGATCCCGACACGAGGAAATTCAGGACCATGATCGCCTTCACAGCCACTGGCAACTCTGTCCTTGCCCTGGTGTGAGGCTGCAGGTCTGGTTGCAAGAGGTGGCAGAATTCTGTGGGCACCATCTTCATAAAGTGCAGACGTCTCACACACTGCTCCTGACTCAGGCGGAGGTAAGAGAATTGCTCTCAGAAGACCCTAGCTGGGTAAGGCCTCCTGCTGAGAGTTCTTCTCCTCCTCCCTCTGCGAGCAGCTTATCCTCATCTTTGCTGCCTCTGCTCCATCTCCCTGTCATGCTGCAAGCCAAGGGGGATGACAACTAGAGCACCTGTGCCTGGGAGCAAGTGGTCTGACCAGAACCCTTGGGGGGGAAAATTCAGTACCTTAGCGCCTCCCGTTAGCACCAGCAGATGGCGGTAATGGGGCACTGATGCAGTAGCGCCGGGGCGAGGCGAATCCAGCACCGCACGGCAAAGCTGGCCTCCCTGTTGCGCCGCCGGTACGAGGTACATCCGGGGACTTCAACGCCAGGAAGTTCGTGACATCAGTGAGTGTGCAACGCTCACTGGCCACCCAATCCGGAAAATTAATTGTCACCACTGACCTTAGCGCCTCGACCAGACAGCGACAGGGAAACTGTCGTGCAGCTCCAGGAAGTTATTTAAAGGCATCAGCATTAATCACTCCCAGTTGTCAGGGCAGGTTAGTTTCAATGGTTTGTTGTCAGTTTCACCCAGTAGAACAGGTCCTATGAGTAATTTGAAGCTTCCTTTGTATCAGCAGTCTTCTGGCAACTACAAAGTAGAGTCATTATACAGCACAGAAAGAGGCCCTTCGGCCCATCGTGTCCGCGCCGGCCATCAAGCCCTGTCTATTCTAATCCCATTTTCCAGCACTTGGTCCGTAGCCTTGTATGCTATGGCGTTTCAAGTGCTCATCTAAATACTTCTTGAATGTTGTGAGGATTCCTGCCTCTACCGCCCTTTCAGGCAGTGAGTTCCAGATTCCAACCACCCTCTGGGTGAAAAAGTTTTTCCTCAAATCCCCTCTAAACCTCCCGCCCCTTACCTTGAAACTATGCCCCCTGGTTACTGACCCCTCTACTAAGGGGAAAAGTTACTTTCTATCTATCCTATCTATGCCCCTCATAATTTTGTACACTTCAATCAGGTCCCCCCCTCAGCCTTCTCTGCTCTAAGGAAAACAACCCCAGCCTGTCCAGTCTCTCTTCATAGCTGAAGCGCTCCAGCCCAGGTCACATCCTGGTGAATCTCCTCTGCACCCTCTCCAATGCAATCACATCCTTCCTATAGTGTGGTGACCAGAACTGCACACAGTATTCCAGCTGTGGCCTAACTAGCGTTTTGTACAGCTCCATCATAACCTCCCTGCTCTTATATCCTACAAGTAGCTACATTTATTGTTCAAAGATTCGAACTGCTACACTTGGCAACATTAATGGGGATGTACTGACGCCACCTCGCCCTCCAGAATCTGCGGCGGAGGGAGCTTAGGCAGCCAGAAATACGGGAACATGTGCACAGAGGGATGAGGAGGGACATCAGGGCTCACACCAGGAAGCCTTACCCTCCGAGGGTATTCCGACAGCACTTCTCCTACCTTTAATTAAGCGACGAGCAGTGTATTAGATGGTTCCGCATCACCAAGGTGGTGGTCACAGAACTCTGCCACCTCCTCCAAACAGACCTCCAGCTACACACCAGGATGACTTAAACCCCAGATCCCTTCTGCTCACCACATCCCCATCATACCATCCCTGTGTCATGCCATATCACAGCATCCTCCTGGCGCAAAGGTGAAATGGGAGAGACCATAAAATATTGCAAACTCCATTAATAAATTTATGCATAAGCATATCACACATATGACATTCATTCTAATAACTAATGACCCTTGTGCCTCCCATAGTTGAATAGCTGTCATTGTGTGCAAGGCGTGAGTTGTGGGTGTGAGTGTTGGAGGTAGAGATTGTTGGTGGGTGAGTGCTGGGGGTGTGGTGCTTTGGACAGTGTGTGAAGCTTGTGGTACAGATGGTGGTATGTAGCATTTGTTGAAGCATTCAAGTGATGGAATACTCTCCACTTGCCTGGATGAGTGCAGCTCCAACAACACTCAAGAAGCTCGAAACCATCCAGGACAAAGCAGCCCGCTTGATTGGCACCCCATCCACCACCTTAAACATTCACTCCCTCCACCACCAGCGTACCGTGGCTGCAGTGTGTACCATCTACAAGATGCACTGCAGCAACTCGCCAAGGCTTCTTCGGCAGCACCTCCCAAACCTGCGACCTCTTCCACCTAGAAGGACAAGAGCAGCAGGCGCATGGGACCACCACCACCTCCAAGTTCCCCTCCAAGTCACACACCATCCTGACTTAGAAGTATATCACCGATCCTTCATCATCGCTGGGTCAAAATCCTGGAACTCCCTACCTAACAGCACTGTTGGGAGTACCTTCACCACACGGACTGCAGCAGGTTCAAGAAGGCGGCTCACCACCACCTTCTCAAGGACAATTAGGGATGGGCAATAAATGCTGGCCTTGCCAGCGACACCCACATCCCATAAAAATGAATTAAAATAAAAATCACAAAGTAGAAGGTAAATAAATGACAGGCTTTTCAGAGAATGCCATCTATTTTTTCAAGAGATTATTTGAGTTGAGCAAAAAAACCTCAACTCCAGACAGTGGATGAAAAATTAAATTATCAACTAAGCAACTTAACGACGTGACAAAATGCATCCAAATTAAATTACAGCGCTATAAACCATAGTAAATATTTTATAGAAGAAACCTGCAGTTTGTTTCCACATGAAGAATTGTGTTAATAATGGAGCATGTAGATTGCTCCATTGGTTTTTTTGTTGCTGGCTTCATGTTATATTTAGGAACGATTCACTTGAAAAATGTAACACTTGAAAAGCAATAGGTTTTTCCTAACTAAATGGGTCGCTCAAAACCCAGTCTCGTATCTAAGTCCAGTGCTGCAGCTGCACAGTTGGTGGGCCATCACACAACAAAACTTCTCAGTCTTTATTTGGCTCGCAACAATGGCCATCGGCTATTAAAATGTCAGGGCAAAAATAAAAAAGGTTGGAAATGTGTTAATATTTGAATTTCAGTTGCAGTGTGATGCTGTAATTCAGGAATGTTTAAGCTTTTTGTCCTAATGGGCCATGTAGGTGCATACCATGGAGCCTCGAGGTCACATGTGAAGCTTAAATACATAGGGCCAATTTTAACCCTGCCCATCTGAGGGAAACAAAGCGGGTGGGTGGTTAAAATGGCGGTCATGCTTCCCTATCCATTCCTGCTGCGCTCCCGCCCACCGCCATTTTAACAGCCGGGGGCCTCATTAATATTTAGATGTTGGGGTCCTATGATGCAATTAGGACTCCAACGCAATTTTAACTGTCGATAGTGGCAGTCGTCACAGTGCCAGACACGCCAGTGAAACTTGACAGCAAGCAGGATCTGGGCAAGAAGAGACCGAGAAAAGTAAATAAAATGTCTTTATTTTTTATCTCCTTTTAGGTCAGAAGGAGCAGGAGTGTTCCTCCCGGCCCCGCAATCAAACCTTGAGTCTCCCCTACCCCTGGCTTGCCTTCCCCACCCCCGAATGCAATCGCCTCCAGACCCCCTCCCCCCACCACCACTTACCTTATGCTGGGGATCATTGCCTCAGGTCCCCGGTGACTGCCTCCTGCCGCCCGAAATCGCCCTTCCGTCCACAGTCAGGCAGTGAATCCTGGCAGGTTGGGAGTCGCGGCTCCAATTTCGAGCATGGGAATGAGGCCCAGGAGTTAAAATTGCCCGGGCCTCACGCTGACGACATCATGCAGGCTTCCCTCCCACCCAGTTCGTGCCCTGAGTTAAAATCGGATGCTCGTGTTCCCATGAATTTGCAGATATCGCAAGTCGCTACTGCTAACAGGTCTTGGTGTTCTGACTTAGGATTTATACACCAATAAGGCAACAGTGCTAAAAACAACCTTGTCAATACCTTCAGGACCACAGAATTCAAACAGGACAAACCAGCCAATAAGAAATACAAGATCTAATAGGGCCAAGTTGCTTGGGCTTTGAGGACTGGATCTGAGGACACCCAATGTAATTCAGCATTCTCCTTGCTCTAGGATTGACTGTATTTTATAGGAAAGATGACTTGTGTACAACGAGAACAGCAGATAATGAAAGCTAATAACCTACAGAGTCAGAAGGTGGAGCCGAAAGTACAAGCATACAAATATACAGGCCCCACAATCAAACCTTGGGTCTCTCCTACCCTTGGTTTCTCTCCCCCTCCCCTGAATGCAATCACCTCCAGACCCCACAACCTCCCCAGCACTTGCCTTATGCTGGGGACCTTTCCCTCAGGTTTCACAGGTGCAGAGGCCTGAGGCCTACAATGTGATGAATATGCCCTTGTGTGGTTGGTGAATACATAGGGAGCTGGGAGCCTGCACATAACTTGTGCTTTAAGTTCATTAGGCCCCAAACCTCAATTTAAATTATGCAGTTGGTCCATAATGAGCTGGCCAGGATGTATATACAATATGCCCTTCACTGAAGGAGGCTGTATTATATTAAAATGTTTACTCCAGCTACCACTGCCTGGTACAACCCCCAGCATCCCTAGCCCCCTTGCCTGATATCCCGTGACCTCTCCAGCCTTTACCCATTTGGCACAAACACAGTGCTGTTCCATCCCACACTCAAAAAATTGTCTGGTGCATAATTGGCGGTGAGCAGCCAAGGGCGGAGTTAAGATTGAAGGATTGGGGGCATCGAAGTTCAAATTTAGCACAGCACAGCCACAATTGCGTCCTCCAATGCCGCGTTGCTGTTCATGACAGATTCAAAACAGCAGCGCACTTGTGATCAGGAAATGTAAAAGTTAAGTGAGTAAATTATTTGCAGTCAGCTTTGTTCGAGACCTGACGTATAAAATTGGCTGACCTCAATGTTATTGGGTAGGGGGGGGGGTTCATGACCAGCCCCAACGTCACATTGGCTTCAGCACTGCCTGCGGCCCTTCACTGACTGTTGGTATCTAAAGTCCAAGTCTGGTGTTTCCGGCACATTGTGAGCGGTGCATCAGGAGTGCTAGAAAACTGAAATCAGCTGATCTCACTTTATTTGGCCAGGTCTACCCAGTTGTGCACTGGCGTGGGGCACATTATCAGGTCAGGTAGTTCCTGTCAATAGCCCATTAATAGATAAAGTGATGGATATGATGTGGGAAACACAATTGGTAGATTGTAGGGTCAAATTTACGAGTCCTCGCTGTCTTGCTATCCAGCAAATAAGAAGTTCAGGCTCACGATTCCTGCGATTTTCCAACCATTGAAATGAATGGTCGGA
Organism: Squalus acanthias; assembly: GCA_030390025.1. Taxonomy (NCBI): domain Eukaryota; kingdom Metazoa; phylum Chordata; class Chondrichthyes; order Squaliformes; family Squalidae; genus Squalus; species Squalus acanthias. The sequence continues at coordinate 45,700,148 of CM059428.1, read as the reverse complement.
AAAATGTTGGGCAATGCATGCCCGAATATCTGGCTTGCACTATTGGCTGGTAAGACTCCCTGCTGGTAGCACAGACTCATTAAAGTACCCCCATGTGTATTGTTTATTAAGATTTAACCCAGCACCAGTAAACTAGCAATTCCCACATTACGGAAGTGGCATTTGTGGACTTATCAGGTATATTCAACTGTGTGTTCTCACTTCTACAGAAACATAGAAAAAAATCAAGGAGATACATCAAGAAAACATCGTTGCTCTGTTCAATTATAAAATCAATTATTTCATATGCGGTGGACACTCTGCATAATTTAAATTCATCAGATTAAATGATGTCCAATAGATGGTTGAATTAAAGCTTCCAATCCAGTGGTTTAAAATCATACTAAAACCTTCGGCGAGGAGGGTGGGTAGGGGGCTAACTCAGTGTGTGTTTCCAGGAGGCGTGGGGGCAGCGTGATCACTAAATGTGCCCGATGCCATCAATTTGAGGCCCGGGTTATTTTAACTCCCGGACAATGAAGTTGCATTCACTGCTGCCAGGTTGGTCTATAATACAGCTGGAAAGTGGAGCATCTCAGCAATAAGTCACAAGGCTGCCCCCAGGTTCTCTGATGCCTCCCCGGAGGTCTTAGTGGAAGAGGTGAGGGTAAGAAGGGACGTTCTGTTTCCCAGAAGTGGGAAGAAGATTGGAGAGAGGTTGCAGAAATGATCAGTTATAGGAACATCACTCCAGGATCTGGATTCAATGTAGGAAACGCTTCAGTGACCTGGCAAGTGCAGTAAGAATGAGTGCAATTTGCTATTTCTTCATCTCTCAATAACACCTGACATCAGTCCTTCCACTGCCACCCCCCACCCCCCACCCCGCAGCAATTCCCTCCCCTTCACGCCCAATCACAAGGGCACACCACACCACCTCTCATTCTCATTACAAACACACACTCACCTCCTGTTTGCTTCCTTCACAGCAGCCACTAACAGCATTCTGTACTCACATGGTAGTAATTGCAGAACCAGGGACTCCTCTCATGACACCTTCCTCACTTCACACTCCAGCCACTTATTTTCCATTCAACACTTCCCTATCCTGCTTTCATCTTGCTTCTTCTCCCTCTCAGCAGCTGCACTAAATGCAGAAGCCCCACACATGTGCACGATCCTTTTCAGTAGCCATTCACTAACTATCGCCTTTTCTTTCTACAGGACAAAATGGCGCCCAACACAAAGGAGAGGAATAAGCCCTTCAAGAGCAATGCGCATTGGAGATGGCGAGGATGGGGGCTTATCTGAGCAGGGTCTCTAGCTATTACTTGTACCTCAAAAAATTGTACGTTCAGCCAGCTTGACAACTTCAAGCTGTATTATGATGCCTGTCATCTGCTCCAATCCAGTCTGTCAGAGCCAGGCCAACTCATGTCCCTTTTCTCTTTTCTTTAGGTCATTATCAGCAGCAACTCCCTGAAGAAGACAACTCAGAGGAGGAAAATCCTCCTGAGGATGCACCATTATGCGTCCCGCCCCTCCCAAGCACCGGCACAGAGATTGGCACCCTGGATGGGTTAATGAGTGAGTTAGAGGGGTCTGCACTTGGTGAAGCACCCAGGACTAGTGAGCAGGAGCCGATACCCACCATTATTGGTTTGTAAAAAATTCAGTAATTTGTGGCGAATGGATATGCCATGAGTTCTGATTCTCCATAAATTGAAGGATGATTTGAGCCTCTCTGTGTTAGCCTTGACAAAACCAAAAAAATTGCAACTTCGCCATGAGCCTCTCCATTGAAATAAATTGCATGTCATGAAATTGCTGAAGTTATGGCGTTAATGCGAATTAATCTCATTTACACTGGCTTCTTATTCTTTGAGAAGTCAGTCAGAGAAAGCCATTTGAGAATGTGATTCAAATGTGTGTATTACAGCACTCAGTGTAGATGCTGTCTGTCCTGGGAGCAATTTCTCTCAAAGTAAAAGCTTTAGTCAGGTCTCTTGTGACACACATTTGGATGATATACCGAATTTTCAGGCCATAAAATAAGTGATTCCCTGTAGTGGCCACTCTCTAGACATTGTCAATCCCACTGTAAGTTAAATAGTAGTTTTCAGTAGGCTCTTGCGAAAATAAACACAAATGCGCCAATATTTACGGTAAGGCGGGGAGGGAGCAGGGGGGCTGTTTTGCGATCAGGAAACACGGAAGAACAGGTTTCCCTCAGGTCCTGCCGAGTTTAATGGCAGGACCTAATAACATTTTTTGTCTCCATCTTCCGGCTGCAGCCAGCCAGATTGAGAGCCTGGCTGGCTGTCGGGCAGGTAGACCTTCGGCACCAGGCCGCAGCCGGGGAGCGGAGAGGAGGGAGGGATCGAAAGGCCAGGGGGAGGAGGGGCGGAGATCGGAGGCCGGAGTTGTGGGGGAGCTCGGAGGTGGTGGGGGGTTTGAGATCGGTGGCAGGGAGGGGGGAGATCGGAGGCCGGGGGGCGGGGGCAGATCAGAGGCTGGAGGGGTGGAGATTGGAGGCTGGTGTGGGGGATGGGGGGAAATCAGAGGCTGCAGGGGGAGAGACCAGAGGCCAGGGTAGATCGGCAAGGGTGGAGATCGGAGGCCGGTGATGGGGGGGCGGCGGGGTGGAGATCAGAGGCTGGGGCGGGGGGAGATCAGAAGCTGGCGGGAGGGAGCACAGAGGCTGGAGGGGTGGACATTGGAGGCCAGTGGGGGTGTGGATATCAGAGGCTGGAACGGGGGAGATCGAGGCTGGGGGGAGATGGGAAAGGCCAGGGGGAAGGGAGATCGGAAAGGCCGGGGGAGATTGGAAAGTCCGGGGCGGGGTGATCGAAAGGGTCGGGGGGAGATCGGAGGCTGCAGCCAGGGAGGGCAGAAGAGGGATGGAAGGAACGGAAAGACTGGGGGCAGAGTGGAGTTGGACAGATTGGAAAAACCAGGTCAATGAGACTTCATGGCCCCAGATAAGGGGTGCGGTCGGTTGATCACAGGGGGCAGTTGGCCAATTGCAAGTGTGGTTTACAGCCAGGGGGAAGCACTCCTGCTCCTCCTGGCCCACAAGCAGTGCTGGATAGGCACTTACCTGCCAGATCCAGCAGTCCTTGCCTCCCATTAGCTTGGGAAACCTGACCGGTCAGGGTTAAACCTAAAATGGAGAAATAAAGTGAGGCACGCAGCCTCATTAAAAAATTAAAAGAGCTAGCCGCCTCCTGGGAGCTGGTTGGTTGCCCACCCCACCGTCCCAGCTCCATTAGAACTGGGAGTGCACAGGTTTGAGGCGGGCTGGTTAAGAGTTTAAGATTTTTAAGATTTTAACATGCTACCCAACCCAAAGCTACCCATATTTGGGAGTTAAAATTTCCCCCAAAGTAGCGAATTATTAAAAAAAAAAATAATTTAGGCGATGTGGGCGTCGCTGGCAAAGCCAGCATTTATTGCCCATCCCTAACTGATCCTTGAGAAGATGATGCTGAGCCGCTTTCTTGAACTGCTGCAGTCCGTGTGGTGAAGGTACTCCCACAGTGCTGTTAGGGAGGGAGTTCCAGGATTTTGACCCAGCGACGATGAAGGAACGGTGATATATTTCCAAGTCAGGATGGTGTGTGACTTGGAGGGGAACTTGGAGGTGGTGGTGTTCCCATGCTCCTGCTGCCCTTCGACTTCTAGGTGGTAGACATCGCGGGATTGGGAGGTGTATCGAAGAAGCCTTGACAAGTGGCTGCAGTGTACCTTGTAGATGGTATACACTGCAGACACGATGCGCCGGTGGTGGAGGGAGTGAATGTTTAAGGGAGTGGATTGGGTGCCAATCAAGCAGGCTGCTTTGGTGTCGAGCTTCTTGAGTGTTGTTGGAGCTGCACTCAACCAGGCAAGTGGAGAGTATTCCATCACTCTTCTGACTTGTGCATTGTAGATGGGGAAAAGGCTTTGGGGAGTCAGGAAGTGAGACACTAGCCGCAGAATATCCAACCTCTAACCTACTCTTGTAGCCACAGTATTTATGTGGCTGGTCCATTTAAGTTTCTGGTCAATGATGACCCCATGGATATTGATGGTGAGGGATTTGGCGATTGTAATGCCGTTGAAAGTCAAGGGGAGGTGGTTAGACTTTCTCTTGTTGGAGATGGTCATTGCCTGGCACTTGTGTGGCACAAATGTTACTTGCCACTTATCAACCCTAGCAGGCATGGACTGCTTCATTATCTGAGGAATTGTGAATGGAACTGAACACTGCAACCATCAATGAACATCCCCACTTCTGACCTTATGATGGAAGGAACATCTATGGTGAAGCAGCTGAAGATGATTGGGTCTAGGACACTTTCCTGAGGAACTCTTGCAGCGATGTCCTGGGGCTGAGGTGATTGGCCTCCAACAACCACAAACATCTTCCTTTTTGCTAGGTATGACTCCAGCCAGTGGAGAGTTTTCCCCCTGATTCCCATTGACTTCAGTTTTACTAGTGCTCCTTGATGCCACACTCAGTCAAATGCTGCTTTGATGTAAAGGGCAGTCACTCTCACCTTACCTCTGGAATTCAGCTCTTTTGTCCACGTTTGGACACCAAGGCTGTAATGAGGTCTAGAGCCGAGTGGTCCTGGCTGAAACAAAACTGAGCATCGGTTAGCAGGTTATTGGTAAATAAGTATGTTTCTGGCCCAACGAGGAAGGTGGCATTGCTGGACCTGTTTCTGGGGAATGAAGTAGGTCAAGTGGAGCAAGAGTCAGTAGGTGAACTTTTAGGGAACAGTGATCATAGTGCCATAAAGTTTAGATTAGCTATGGAAAAGGACAGGGAGCAATCTAGAGTAAAAATACTTAATTGGAAGAAGGCAAATTTCAGTGGGATGAGAACGGATCTGGCCCGGGTAAATTGGAATCAAAGATTGGCAGGTAAAACTGTAGTGGAACAATGGGCTGCCTTTAAAGAGGAGATAGTTCGGCTACAATCGAGGTACATTCCCACTAGGGGGAAAGGCAGGGCAATTAAAGTCAGAGCTCCCTGGATGACGAAAGAGATAGAGAGCAAGATGAAGCAGAAAAAGAGCGCGCATGACAGATGTCAGGTCGAGAATACATCTGAGAATCAGGCTAAATATAGAAATTTCAGAGGAGAAGTGAAAAAGAAAATAAGAGGAGCAAAGAGAGGGTATGAGAATAGAATGGCAGCCAACATAAAAGGTAATCCAAAAGTCTTCTATAAGCATATAAATAGTAAACGGGTAGTAAGAGGGGTGGGGGTGATTAGGGACCAAAAAGGAGACCTACGCATGGAGGCAGAGGGTATGGCTTGAAGGGATAATTACTAGTCCTAGCCCCTTTAGGGCTACCCCAGATCAGGCGTATTCCCCAGACGTTCACTTTCAACTAAAGTTTGAGGTAGCCGAATCCTAAAGACGCTTAATTGGGTCTAATGGTCCAGACTATCTCTCCCTAAAGGAAAGGAACAACCTGAAGATGTTACCATCCTCCAGATAGCACTTTTAATAAGTTTAGCTAGACTGTAATGTTCCGGATATTATGAGGGTCCGGAAAACTCCCCCAGAATTCTGCAACTCCTCACCAAAGAGCGTACAGAGATTGAGTTCGCGAGTTTGATACAGAAGTATTATGTGAGACAATTCTAAAAATATATAGATTTATTAAAGAACCGACATGTAATTACAGTAGGTGTTTCAATCGCAACATTAACAGTTCCAAAAAGAGAAAGCTTACAATTCTTATTATCAGATCTTAACTTCGCTACATTTTTACAGTTCTCAGTCTTTATTCCAGGATATCCCACCAAAATCAAATACAGTACAATACCTTGATCCCTGAGGTACAAAGAGTTGTAGACTTACAGAGCCGCCTCTGAAGCCTAAGAATCGCTTTGCCCCTTTACAGCGAGACTATCATCCCATTTGAAAGTTCAATATTTATATCCTTTTTCAGTGGTATTTCCTTTGAAGTTTTCTGCTGATGTACGCTAATTATCTCTAGTCATTTTTCTGCTCACCCCTGCTATTCTTACAGTCATTTCAGCTGGTAGCAATGCAGAATTATGTCTCCTGTGTAGGCGTCTGAAGCTTAACACAAAAACTGTGTAACAGCAGGTGCATCTATTTGATGTCATTTCTACCAAGGTCTTCTATTTGTGTCTTTTTACGAAGTGTAAATTAAAACACCTCAACCAGGGTGATCTATGCAATTCTTAGTCACCTCAGCTGGTTGTAACACAGAATTATGTTTCTCTAGGTGTTCCAAGTTCAACACAAAAACAATGTGACGGCTGGTGCCTCCCCCACTTGATGCCATTCCCACGAAGGCATATGTTTCTTAATGTTATGTGTTTCTTTCCGAAGTGTGATTTAGAACACCTTAACAGGGTGTACCATTGTCTTATTTCCAAAGCTTCAGACTTCAGGAGCCTCCAACCTTCTGTTTCAATAAGGTTATTGATTCAGTGTCAACAACTTATCTTATCCCAATAGCCTGAATGCTGTTAACAATACAGCTTCTCCATTGTTAGCTTTTTAGATTTTCAAGCCCAGTTTGTCATGTTTTAATAAGGCCAGAATTCTTTCATAGAATGGTGTATTTTTCTGAATATGTTTTATGGCTTATTCCTTCACAGGCTGAGGTACTGAATGAGTACTTTGCATCTGTCTTCACCAAGGAAGAGGATGCTGCCATAGATATAGTAAAGGAGCAGGTAGAGGAGATACTGGATGGGATAAAAATTGATAAAGACAACATACTAGAAAGGCTGGACTTAAAGTAGATAAGTCACCAGGAGCGGATGGGATGCATCCTAGGATGCTGAGGGAAGTGAAGGAAGAAATCGTGAGGTACTGGCCATAATATTCAAATCCTCCTTAGAAACGGGGGTGGCACCAGAGGACTGGAGAATTGCAAATGTTACACCCTTGTTCAAAAAAGGGTGTAAAGATAAACCCAGCAACTATAGGCCAGTCAGTTTAACCTCGGTAGTGGGGAAGCTTTTATAAACAATAATCAGGGACAAAATTAACAGTCACTTGGACAAGTTTGGATTAATTAAGGAAAGCCAGCATGGATATGTTAAAGGCAAATTGTGTTTAACTAACTTGATCGAGTTTTTTGATGAGGTAACAGAGAGGGTTGACGTGGCGTACATGGATTTCCAAAAGATGTTCGACAAAGTGCCACATAATAGGCTTGCCAGTAAAGTTGAAGCCCATGGAATAAAGGGGGCAGTGGCAGCATGGATACGAAATTGGCTAAGTGACAGGAAACAGAGAGCATTGGTGAACAGTTGTTTTTCGGACTGGTGTTCCCCAGGGGTCGGTACTAGGACCACTGCTTTTCTTGATATATATTAATGACTTGGATGTGGGTGTACAGGACACAATTTCAAAGTTTGCAGATGACACAAAACTTGTAAGTATAGTGAACAGTGAGGAGGATAGTGATAGACTTCAAGAGGACATAGACAGGCTGGTGGAATGGGCGGACACATGGCAGATGGAATTTAACACAGAAAAGTGTGATGTGATACATTTTGGTAGAAAGAATAAGGAGAGGTACAATCCTAAAGGGGGTGCATGAACAGAGAGACCTGGGGGTATATGTGCACAAATCATTGAAGGTGGCAGTGCAGGTTGAGAAAGCAGTTAAAAAAGCATACGGGATCCTAGGCTTCACGAATAGAGGTATAGAGTACAAAAGCATGGAAATTATGATGAACCTTTATAAAACACTGGTTCGGCCTCAACTGGAGTCCAATTCTGGGCACCGCACTTTAGGAAGGATGTGAAGGCATTGAGCTGGTGCAGAAAAGATTTACGAGAATGATTCCAGGGATGAGGGACTTCAATTACGTGGATAGACTGGAGAAGCTGGGGTTGTTCTCCTTAGAGCAGGGAACATTGAGAGGGGATTTGATAATGAGGGGTCTGGACAGAGTAGATAGAGAGAAACTGTTCCCATTGGCGGAAGAGTCGAGAACCAGAGGACACAGATTTAAGGTGATTGGCAAAAGAACCAAAGGCGACATAAGAAAAAACTTTTTTACTCAGCGAGTGGTTAGGATCTGGAATGCAATGCCTGAAAGGGTGGTGGAGGCAGACTCAATCATGGCTTTCAAAAGGGAGTTGGATAAGTACCTGAAAGAAAAAAATTTGCAGGGCTACGGGAAAGGGCAGGGGAGTGGGACTAGCTGAGGTGCTCTTGCAGAGAGCTGGCACGGGCTCGACGGGCCAAATGGCCTCTTCCATGCTGTAACCATTCTATGATTCTATGAAGTGCTGCTTGATAGCACTGTCGACGACACCTTCCAGCAATTTGCTGATGATTGAGAGTAGACTGATGGGGTGGAAATTGGTCGGATTGGATTTGTCCTGCTTTTTGTGGACAGGACATACCTGGGCAATTTTCCACTTTGTCGGGCAGATGCCAGTGTTGTAGCTGTACTGGAGCAGCTTGGCTAGAGGCACAGCTAGTTCTGGAGCAAAAGTCTTCAGCACTACAGCCGGGATGTTGTTGGAGCCCATAGAGTGAATCGAATTGGCTGAAGACTGGCTGCTTTGATGGTGGGGACCTCAGGAGGAGGCCGAGCTGGATCATCCACTCAGCACTTCTGGCTGAAGATGGTTGGAAACGCTTCAGCCTTGTCTTTTGCCCTCACGTGCTGGGCTCCGCCGTCATTGAGGATGGGAATGTTCATGAAGCCTCCTCCTCCCGTTAGTTATTTAATTGTCCACCACTATTCAAGACTGGATGTGGCAGAACTGCAGAGCTTTGATCTGATCCATTTGTTGTGAGATTGCTTAGCTCTGTCTATAGCATTCCCCCTTGTTTTTTGCATCCTCAGGTAAGTTTTGCAATTTATTTAATTTAAACCTTACACCGTTGTGCTTCTTGTGGAACCTTCCAAACCAGGCCAAACTTGGAAATGAAAGGATGTGAGTCTGTGCCTTGAAAAATCAGACTTTGAAGCTGTCAACTTCATTACATAACAGCAATATACTGGCTGTATTTTCTCTTCCAGTTTTCTCCCTTATCCTTGTCTTCTCTTCTGAAGGTGGTCATTCATATTCAGGTTTTTTCTCATGAGTTCCAGCAGCTTGACAGTACCTTGTTCTAGTGGCTATGCCTCATCCATCAGCTTAGATAAGCTATTGAATCATTGCGGACCTTACAGCCACACCTAATCATCACACAGACATATACGTGCACGCACACACACATATACACACATGCACACACGCACATACACTTACACACACACATGCACACACACTGGGGTAGAAATTCGTCTTGGATGGCACTGTAAAACAGATGGTGTCACATGATACACCTGTTATACATTGAAGTCAATGGAACTGAATATCGGGTTGGGCACATAACGGGCAGTTGATATCAAACGCCCATTTTGGCCTACTGTCCAAGACAAATTGCAAAAAAGATTTACAAGGATGATACCAGAAATGCAAGGTTATACCTATCAGGAAAGGATGAACAGACAGGGTCCCTTTTCTCTTGAATGGAGAAGGCTGAGGGGTGACCTAATAGAGGTCTTTAAAATCATGAAAGGTTTTGATAGAGTGGATACAGAGAGAATGTTTCCACTTGTGGGGAAGAGCAAAACTAGAGGCCATCAATATAAGATAATCACCAAGAAATCAAATAGGGAATTCAGAAGAAACTTCCTTACCCAGAGAGTGGTGAGAATGTGGAACTCGCTACCACAGGGAGTGGTTGAAGCGAATAGTATAGATGTATTTAAGGGGAGGCTAGATAAGTATATGAGGGAGAAGGGAATAGAGGGTTATGCTGATAGGGTTAGATGAGGAAAGACGGGAGGAGGCTCGAGTGGAGCATAAACACCGGCATGGACTGGTTGGGCCGAATGGCCTGTTTCTGTGCTGTATGTCCTATGTAATCCTATGTAAACATTTCTACGCCACACTTTTCAGTGGGAGTCATTGCAATCAGGAGCAGAAGCAACTCCTGGCTGATTTTATTAAGCTCACTAGCTCAGGGATGTGGAGGCCCCTATCAACCACCTGGCTGGGATGAGTTACCTCAGCACCGACTGGAGTTTGAATATCTGTTTGGCTTGGTACCACACCAGGCAGTGAACCACTTGGGATCCAGGTGACCGATTCTCTCTGTCAGTGGGGCTGCTGCGTACGGATGAAGCAAGGCAGCTTCATTCACTGCACCACCCAAGCCCCTGCAAGAAAAGAAAAGTTCAGGGAAACAGATGGAGAAAGAAAGAAAACCTAAGACAATAAACAATAAAAAGAGCAGCAAAAAGTGAAAAAAAACCAGAAGAAAGTGAAAAGGAGGTTGATAAACATGAATAAGAATGAGAATTAAATAAATGAAAAATGACAGGAAAAGACATTGAGACAGAGTAGATGAAGAGAAAGGATGAGGAACAGGTGCTAAAAGAAAAAGACAGGAGTGCAAATGGGAGCTACAAAGACAGGCTTTGCTATCTGCTGGCACTGGTCCAGCTTGTTAAGGAGAGAGTAACTGGAACCTGCGAAGACAAACCTCACTGCGACCAGTATAAAACCAGCTTACTTTACACAGAATAAATGGCCTCGCAATGGGCTGGCACTCAGCCAGATTGCTTTTAATAAAAGTAAGGATGTTGCTGGATCAATGAGAAAATCTTTTTAAAAATTTATTATTAGGAAAACACTTAATATGTTAGCAGATGGTGTGAATTGCAATGCGCATTATCCTCCCACAGCAGCCCACCCCCACAGTGTAACACAGAAAAAGAAACATTGAAAATGGATTCTCTGCTACTGCTAAATTCTCGGAAGTACTACAGTATAAAGAATACATGAGAGGGAGCCTGAAAAGTTACATTGTATCTTTTACCTGATGCCTCACAGTGTAGCTTACCTTCAAAAAAAACTTGAATGACAAAGCATAATGGTATGCATTGCAAAAGTCAGGTTAATGGTGGGAAAATACTGTGTAAAGAATGTTGAAATTGAATGTTTCATAAGTTCTAGCCACTGTATTTAAGAAAATTTGTAAGAGTACCAGCAAAATGGGTTTTCAGGGCTGATCCCACAAACCAGTGCTCGCATTTGAGGAAATGCCGTGAATTCTAGAGGACAGGAACATTTCAACACAGAGCCAAAATAATCCATCAGCTGATGTCTGTAAAGTGCAACTTGTTAAGAAGGAGTATTGCTCCCCAGCTGTGTATCCTTTGACCCCCCCCCCCACCTACCCACCACTGCACCATTTGACCCCCATCCCGACAACTTTTGTCCCATAATCCTTGAACCCTTTAGGATTTCATAAATATTTGTCATATTAACATTATTAAAGAACGATTTATTACATTTTCCAAAAGTAAAACAAATTTCTACAGATGTTGCAAACTCAATTTCAAATACTTGTCCAAACATAAAAGTCTTTGCATTAACATATGGCTAGAAATGTATCGGCCTCTGTAACATTTGCACTCAGCCAGCCCAGCATCCAACTCCACCTTTACCTCCATTAACACGACCATACCTGGTAGATTGTTTAAAAAAAAGTATCACCCTTTGAGTAAAGATTTTTTTCTCTAACATGTTGTAGATTTGTTTTCACTAACTTAGTCTTATGGCCTCTTGTTCCCCTGATCTCCTCTATTTAATATGTTTTATTCCTCACTGAAGTCCCTTAACCTCCTTCTTTCTGGCTTGTAGAACTGAAACCTCTCTAACTTTTCGTCTTAGCTCATCCCTTTTACGCTTCGGATAGTTTTGTTGCTGTTCCCTTTTGAAAGTGCAGTAATCAGAACTGCATTCAGTTGTAATTAAATCAATTATGTTAAAAACACATCACAGGTTTCTGTTCTCAACACCTTGATGGGAATGATAGTGTAAGAAAAGGGCCCAATTTTAATCTTATTATGCCAAGCAAAATGCTTTCAGGCTATTGGTGTTTCATACTTAAAAGGAAGGTTGCCTTTGTGCTAGTAGCAGTGGAAAATGTATTCTAATTATCAGGACAGTGGCAACATTTGGAAACCTGTATAACAGCACTGGCAGGGGCAGGGGCAGCTCATTTCACAGTAAATTGATAATTAGCTCTCTGTACATGTATGCTGATGAGGAATTTCTGTACGATCTGTTATTTTGGTAGCTGGTTTCAGAAAATTAGAGGCACAAATGCTGCTGCATTCTCTCTCCCACTACTGGAAAAATACTGAATAGATCAGTCCTTCCTTCTCCTATGGCCGCAGTAATGCAACAGATTTATTGGGTACCTTAGAGTAATGGTTATGGTATTGGACCAACAACTCAGAGGTCATGAGTTAAAATCTCACCATACAAAATTGTGAAATTGAATTTAATAAATCTGGTCATTTTTGGGCTAGTATCAGAGAAAATGGTGAGGACAGATGCTGGATTGTTGTAAAAACTCAATTGGTTCATTAAAGTGCTATGGGGAAGGTAACTTGCCATTCCTACCTGGTCTGGCCTACCCTATTTATGACTCCAGTCATAGTCTACAGGATAGACTCTTAACGCTCGCTGAAGTGGCTCAGCAAGCCACTCAGTTGTAACGTAATTGTTTCAAGAAGACCCACTACCACCTTCCCAGGGAAACTAGAGACAGGAAATAGATGCAGCTTTGCCTATGTTCCCAACATCCTGACAGCAAATTAATAAAACTTACCAGTTCAGAGCCTCACCAAAGATGGGATAAGAGTTGTGGTAAAACTAGTATGAAAAGAAAACTTTATTTTTTGCCCTGAAGCTTCTCCCATCACTAGAGAAACTCTGTCTGGTGCATATATTGCTGTAGCCCCTAACTAGCCAAGCCTGTCAGTGGTCATGGGCTTCTCAAAAATGTTGCCTGCAACACAGTAGTCTAAATTTACAATTAGCTCCCATACTATGATGCACTTGCATTTGGATCCGTTTGCACAGGCCGTTAAGGCCAGTTTGAAAGAAAAAAAAGCCCGGTTCTGGCAGATCCTGTGGCAGCCGCCATTTTGGGTGAGTCTGCAGCGCTGCCATTGCCTGTGCTCGTTGCAGATATGGAAATGAGGCAGATAGTGACGTCAATGAGTGTGCAGCGCTGATTTGATGTACAATCTGTCATTTTGGACGTCGGCGCTTCTTTTAACGGCCTCTCCAAATCACGACGAGCTGATCAGCAGCAGGAAGGACCCCCCCCACCAGTGCTATTTAAAGGGATCATCAACAACTTGCAGCTGACTTAGTTTTTAATTTCTACTGGCTCTGTGTAAGTTTGTGCAACAGTTTGGAGCTTTCTACCATTATTTAAAGTTGCTGAGGTGACAGGGAGCGTGGCTGCAAGTGGAGTCGTCTTGCTTCTCATTCTGCTCACACCACTTGCTCCCAGTCATGGGGGCTCTACTTGCAGTTCCTCTCGCACTCGAGTATCATAGGGAGATGGAACGGAGGCAGCGAAGAAGAGGACAAGATGCTTGCAGAGGGAGGAGGAGGAGGGGCAGGAGGGCTCTCAGCAGGTGTCTTACCCACCTAGGGCCTTCCAAGAGCACTTCTCCTACCTGCACATAAGCCAGGAACAGTGTATTAGGAGGCGCCACTTCACCGAGGAGGTGGCCACCTTTTGGAACCTCCTGCAACTAGATCTGCAGCCTCAGAGCAGGACGACGACGGCGCTGCCAGTTGCCCTCAAGGTCACCATGGCCCTCAATTTTTCCGCCACCAGATCCTTCCAGTCTGGAGCAACAGACAAAGCTAACATCTCCCAGTTCACTGTTCATCGTTGCATCCCGGAGTTCACAGAGGCTCTGTACTCCAGGAGAAGGGACTTCATTGTCTTCTCTCTAAACAGAGAGACGCAGGAGGAGCACGCATGTGGCTTTGCCAGGATATCAGGCTTCTCCATGGCATAGGGTGCCATCGACTGCACACACGTGGCTTTGCAGGTGCCACATACCAATCCTGAGATGTTACTTAACTGCAAAGGCTACCATTTACTTAATGTGCAGTTGGTGTGCGACCACGCCCAGCGCATCATGATGGTGAATGCCCGGTATCCTGGCAGCAGTCATGATGCCTTCATCCTGCACCAGTCCGATGTGCCAGCAATCTTCCAGCCACCACGTTGAACCCAAGGGTGGCTGCTCGGAGACAAGGGCTATCCGCTCTACACTCTTCCGCAACCCCACCATTCATGGCCAGCAATCGTATAATGAGAGCCATGCTGCCACGAGGAACCTCATTGAGCAGACCATCGGGGTGCTCAAGCAACGGTTCCGCTGCCTTGACCTCCGGAGCGGGTGTCCCATTTCATGGTGGTCTGCTGCATGCTCCACACCTTGGTCATCATTAGGGTGCAGGCCTTGCCAGCATGGGTTCTGGTGGCAAGGGCTGCCCTCTTCAGGAGGAGGAGGAGGAGCACGAGGAGGAAGAGGAGGAGGACGAAGGGAGGAGGCAGGCAGCAGATCCCCGTTCCGGACAGGCTGTCCGTGAGCGCCTCATCAGACTCCGGTTCCAATGAATGAAACGCCAGATCCCCATTGCTTACCATGTTCCCATCTTACCATCCCTCTGTCACAGAGCATCACAGTGTCCTCCTGGGCACAAAGGTGAAATGAGTGCCACTGCAAAATAAACATTCCAGACATAATTTATAAATTTCTCAAATCCAAATCAAAACAACAACGTCAACTAATCATTCCCTTAGTGTCTGTCTTTCGTGTTCCTTTTCCTACTCTAGTGCTCCTACAAAGTGCTCCCCCAGTGGCTGGTGACTTTCAGTGGGGGTGACTGCAGATGGCCTTGCAGGATGACCTCGAGCAGCTATGGGCCTAGAAGGCCCAGCTGTAGACTGCACCACTTCGGCATGCGCGGCAGCAGTCTGGGCTGGCTGGATGACAGGCAACAGCAAGGGCACTGGTGGAGTGGCAGGGGTGGGAATAGGAATGCTGTCATCCTGAGAGAGGACAACAGGTTCTTGCTTCACGGAGCCACTGCCATTCCCCTGGGAGGCACCTCAGCATTCCTAGCAATCTATTGGCGGACAGGTTGCTGGAGTGCTGTGAGACCCTGCAAGCCCCTTTCCACACTCGCAAACCCAGCCACGATGGCAGCAGTCTGAGGTTCCACTGCATCACTGAGACATTGGTTCGCTTCCGCCTGTGCTGCCATGGAAGCTGCAACATCGCCCATCACACGCAGCATCATGGTTGGGTCCACAAGGTCTCTCATGGAGTTGTCCATCATTTCCATCCGGGAAATCATGGGCTCCAAGCTCCATGCAAAACCATGCTGGAGCCGGACTCCTCCATGCTCCTTGACACTGACAAGAGGTTCTCTGGCAGGCTTGCTATTGCACCAAGCATTTCTGTGTGCATGCCCATCACCCTCCTTCTGAACATCGCCCCATCGAGGTCATCATCTGAGTCCAGTGCAGCAGAACTTGTGTGCGAACTCGCCCTCCGGGGAGCTAGGACCCGTATACCCTTTCCCCCGGCCTGGCTGCAGCCCGCTTGTGCCTGGTGACTCACCATGTGGAGATCCCACCTCTATACTACCCTCTAAAGTCTGCGCAGTGCCATTTTCTGAGCTAGTGCCTGTGAGTGTCAGATGCAGTGAGATGGTGTGTCTCCTTTGCCTTCACTCTCCTCTTCCAGTAGTTTGGGGACTGACTGTGCTGGTGGAACGTCTTGGGCATCTGAAAGAAGAAAGGCACAAGGGTCGGGTTGTGGTGAGGGGAGGGCGGAAAAGCAAGATATCCATGCATACACCATCAGCAGATTGTAAGTGAGAAGAGATTATGGGATGAGGGGATTGTGAGAAGGATTAGGTATACGCATACTGTCATTATCAGCAATGCTTTCAACTTCACCGCTCGCCACGGACTCTGTGATGGCCTCTTCAATGATCTCCAGCACTGCTGCCACCAGCTCTGTCAGTTCTGCAGACGGGCTTCCCCTCTGCCCGTCTGCTGCTGCTCCTGGCGGTTATGAGCCACCTTTGCATGCAAGAGAAAGGGAAGTGTGTCAGTGAGTGTGGTGCAATGTGTCTGGGTGATGTGTGTCAGTGAGTGTGGTGCAATGTGTTTGGGTGAAGTGTGTCAGTGAGTGTGGTGCAATGTGTTTGGGTGATGTGTGTCAGTGAGTGTGGTGCAATGTGTTTGGGTGAAGTGTGTCAGTGAGTGTGGTGCAATGTGTTTGGGTGATGTGTGTCAGTGAGTGTGGTGCAATGTGTTTGGGTGATGTGTGTCAGTGAGTGTGGTGCAATGTGTTTGGGTGAAGTGTGTCAGTGAGTGTGGTGCAATGTGTTTGGGTGAAGTGTGTCAGTGAGTGTGGTGCAAAGTGTTTGGGTGAAGTGTGTCAGTGAGTGTGGTGCAATGTGTTTGGGTGATGTGTGTGTCAGTGAGTGTGGTGCAATGTGTTTGGGTGATGTGTGTCAGTGAGTGTGGTGCAATGTGTTTGGGTGAAGTGTGTCAGTGAGTGTGGTGCAATGTGTTTGGGTGATGTGTGTGTCAGTGAGTGTGGTGCAATGTGTTTGGGTGAAGTGTGTCAGTGAGTGTGGTGCAATGTGTTTGGGTGAAGTGTGTCAGTGAGTGTGGTGCAATGTGTTTGGGTGATGTGTGTCAGTGAGTGTGGTGCAATGTGTTTGGGTGAAGTGTGTCAGTGAGTGTGGTGCAATGTGTTTGGGTTAAGTGTATCAGTGAGTGTGGTGCAATGTGTTTGGGTGAAGTGTGTCAGCGAGTGTGGTGCAATGTGTTTGGGTGATCTGCCTGCCATGGTTGAATAGCTGGCAGTGTGTACAGGTGTGAGATGTGGGTGTGAGTCTTTCAGCAGTGCTAAGTGTGTGAGGGTGAAGTGAAGCTATGATTGTGAGGTATGAGTGGTGATTGCTAGATATTGTTGGTAGGTGAATGATGGGGGTGTGGTGCATTGAGCATTGTTTGAGGCTAGTGGTGCAGTTGGTAGGATGTGGCATTTGAAGATGCATTCACTCACCTTGACCACTCGTGTGAGATCATTAAACTTTTTGCAGCACTGGATCTAGGTCCTGGGAACAACACTCGTCACACTGATGGCTTCAGCAATCTCCTCCCGCAGCCTTCTGCTGTTCTGCCTTTAAGGCCTCCTGCCCCCCTGTGGGTAGAGGACCTGATGGCATCTTTGAACCCCCAGGACCAAGGCCTCCAGTGCCGCATCAGAAAATCTCCTTTCCCTCTGTCTTGGCTGTTGGGCCTTGGCTTTCTCCACAATGACAATGAGGTGGTTCTGCAACAAATCACCTCCCCTTTAAGTAGTGCAGAGAGCCAAGGCCAAACTTTATTGGCCAGTAGACTGCACCCTGTTCAGCACTAAGCCAATCAGCAGAGCGTTTAGTGCTGAGATCAGCGCTGCAATCATTATAATGAGCAGCCAACACGAATTTTGCGTGCTGCCTGCACCAATTTGAACAGGCGCGGGGACATCGCCCCTTGCGCTGCCCGCGCCCATTTACGGGCCTTATCCAATTTCTAGGCCACTCACTCGGCATCAGTTTTGAAATAGCAATCTGCTGTTACAGAGTGGGAAGATTCAGGTTCCCAACTGTGACATCCTGCACAATGCATTATCAATCTCAACTCTGCCAGATTGTGTGTGTGAGTCAGTGCTTGCACCAGGCCAGCTTAAAATCACATCTAATGGGTGGAGCTTCTTTATCCATACCTGCCTTTGGATGATTAATGTCAGTGCAAGATCTCTTTATTGATATCTGAACGTGGCACATCTTGGCACGATTTCCTATGTCAGCAATTGTAGCACCTCTCAGTATGATTGTCAACATCGGCACTTATGTATGAAAGCATGGACAGCTTTGCGCTATGGGTCCACACCTACTAGGAATTGGGTTGAGACTGCCCAAAGATATTTCACACAGAACCTTACAGAGATAGAGTAGAATTTCATGCTATCAGCTTGGGTTGCACTTGATGGTAGATCCCAAAGTGAAAGGATACTGTCCTAACTCTGTGCCCCATCCAACCATAACCACACAGAAAATTCATGTGGCATGCTCATGATACTTTTGTTTCTGCCTTCTGTCCTGTATTTACAGGGTAACATAAGGAACACCTCTGGTTTTAGCCAGGCAGTAGCTCAGCCACACAGACAAGGGAGATCCCAGGTTTGATCCCTAGTCTGTACTCAGCTGAGCTCAATAGGGGCAGCTTTAGGGATGCTACAATTGGCGTCCCTCGGTTAGGGAATTAAAAAGTCAACCGATGTTCCTTCTCCTGATTTTTATCCAGTGACCTTGATGGAAGTGTAGATGTGTGTTGAGGACAGGAACAAGCTTGGTTGTGGTGTTCTCCGTGATGGAGAAACTTGCTGATACTATCAACATTCACATATATTGGACTTGGACAGTTTTCAGAATTCCGAGGAGGACACCTAAAACATGCATTAAGCCCCTTGCATATGCTAACGAGGGAGTAATGACTATTTTAGGTCCCCTCTGTGAAGGGCCTGCTCAGCTCAGGTTTTCCGGGTGTGGATGTGACCTCGCAAGCTGGGGTGAAAATTGGTTATGGCCCATCACCAAAAAGGTAGGTAATTTTTTTTCAGGTTAAGGTTGATGTGGAGCCAGGAGTAGCAGGAGTCGCAAGGGCGGCTGCTGATCTGTGACCAGCTCACCTCGCATTGACCTTTCCCCCTTTCCTCTGGGGATTGCCTGAGGGCCGTTGCTGGTTAGACACACGGCCCGAAATAAGTGAGCTGCCTCTGGAGGCGCGACAGGTGTCGGCGGCTCACCTAAGTTACTGAAATGAGGCATCTCGGCCCAATTTGGGGCTGGCTTTAGCCTTCCTGGTTGGGGTGCATGTACTGTGCCTGCCGTCAGTTATGGACCTGAAAACGGGCAAAACCTTGTAATGTTAAAAAAATTGCAACATCAGAAGATTCACTGTCTGTGCTCAGGGTGCCACATCATCTGGTTCAGAATTAGGGGGTAACATTTTTTTATCCCTATGCTACCAAAATATACACGACAAGAAATCCTTTCTTTGAATGGTCTCATTTTCAAACCTGATCTTTTAAAAATTGATACTGCTGACTACTTCAGGGGCCTTTTATACCATAATTATATATTGCACAATCTTGTCTGAGGGTTGTCATTAGTCTAACTGCTTTCATCCCTCAGTGCTTTCTATGTCTGGGGACTGGAGTACCATTTTGCAACACAACAAAACATATAGTTCTGGTTGTTTCCAAGGGTAAATATTTGATGTCAGTTCTGTAATAATTAGGGCTTCCCCAATAGGTCAGTTGGCAAAGGCAGCTTGACAATGAGTCACACAGACCAGAAGTTGCCAACTTCAACTCCCGGCCTGTGCCAAGGTAGCTGATATCAGCTGAAGTGGTAGTCAATACAGTGTAATTAGCTTCAGTACCCCTGGGCTGGGCGAGGATAATCAGTCAGAGTTCCTGCCCTTGACTGTTATCCAATGGAAAGAAAGAACTTGCATTTATATAGCGGCTTTCATGACTTCAGGACATCCCAAAACACTTTACAGCCAATGAAGTACTTTTGAAGTGCAGTCACTACTATAATGCAGGGAAACGTGGCAGCTAATTTGCACATAGCAAGGTCTCACAAACAGCAATGAAATAATGACTAGATAATCTGATTTAGTGATGTGGTTGAAGGATAAATATTGGCCAGGACACCGGGGGAACCTGCACATTTTTTAAATAGTACTATGGGATCTTTTACATCCACCTGTAAGGACAGATGGGAGCTCGGTTTAACGTTTCATCTGAAAGGCGGCACCACTGACAGCGCAGCCCTCTCTCACTACTGCACTAGAGTGTCAGCCTAGATTTTGTGCTCAAGTCTCTGGAGTGGACTTGAACCCATAACCTTCTGACTCAGAAGCGAGAAGCTACCCACTTTTTCTTTGCTACCAACTTTTTTTTTTATTGAACATTAAAAACATTTACAACATCGTGATTATTCCATTGTATCATACAAATCCATTCTGCCACTGCACAACCATTCCTCCACCATCAAAACTAACCTGAAGTTTAATTTGTCTCCCGTAACATATATTAATCTATTGTACTTTAAAAATTGATCGTAAAATACTATCTTTAAATTCCTTTCTGAATAAAACATCCACAGAGCCTTATAATGATCTTTTAGCTTATATTTAAAATACTCTTTTAGGTTTATTCTCCTCCCCTTAAAAAACAGAGCATTCCTTCTTTGCACAATCATGATTCTAGCCAAACTGAACATTAAATTAATTGCCGCTCCGCTAGACTCAAGTAGACTCTCCTGCAATCCCCATCTCAAAATTGAGTCCCACGGGATTCCCATTCTCGCTCTTTGGTCCCCACCCAACAAAAAAACCTCACACAACTGTTGAACATAGTACTTAAAATCATTTAACTGTGGACATAACACCAGTAAATGGGACAGAGTCTCATCCCGTGTCCCACACACTGGGCCAGTTGCCACCTCCACTCACCCAATCTTACACAAGACCGTCATGGTAAAAATCCGATTATGTGCCAATTTGAAATCCAGTTCAATCCACTCTGGACATTTAAAATTCGCCCACACTCCCTTCCAAATTTTGTTGAAGTCCAGCTGTGGGTATATACTCTGCCAAAACTCCTGACCAGCAGGTGTCTTGAATTTCCTTTCTCTAAATACCCCATAGAAATCTCGAGTATTACAGTTGTCAAATTGGACCAACTCCTCCCCCTTCTCCAGCAGAAAGCTTGGAAAAGCGGGACGCATTTTACTTCCTTTGGAGATTTGTGCATTTATTTCTTCCATCCAATCCTGTGGCATTGCCCTCACAATCTTCTCATACATGATCATAATTGCTTTTTGCTCTACCTCCTGATCCTCCTCCCAAACCATGTCCCTCACTATCGCTTCCGGCAACCAACCTGGAATTACCTCACATAATACATCTTTCACACATATAATACCAGCTTTTATAGAAGCTTGATTAAATAATACCTCTCCTTCAATGTTGACCGACCTGTTCAAAAATAAGGGCTGTTCTAAAAATTCCTCAGTACCCTTGGGCATGAATTGCACACTTTTTAAAAATTGGGCCCAAGTCTCTACAACCCCCTTATAAAACCTAGGGAGAGGTTTAATCGATTTCAATAACATATTATTGTATTCCATATAAAATATCCCCTGCCCTCCTATCCCACTTCGTTTAAAAAAATGCTGAAAACAACTCTTCGAAAACTTGTATTTGACTTCTGAAGAAATCTCTTCACCCACTTGATTCTAAAGGATTTTTTCTTCAAATCAATATCTGGGAAATTGAGTCCTCCCTGATTTCTCCATCCAATGATGGTGTTGTAAGCAACTAAGGCTGATTTCCTTTCCCATAAAAACCTCACACAAGCCTCTCGGACGGACTTTTCCGCCCACGCAGGAATATTCTCCACCGTCAACACGGTGGCATAGTGGTTAGCACTGGTGCCTCACAGCGCCAGGGACCCGGGTTCGAATCTGACCTCGGGTGACTGTCTGTGTGGAGTTTGCACATTCTCCCCGTGTCTGCGTGGGTTTCCTCCGGGTGCTCCGGTTTCCTCCCACAGTCCAAAAATGTGCGGGTTAGGTTGATTTGGCTATGACCCTTAGTGTTAGGGGGGGATTAAATATGTGGGGTTATGGGAATAGGATGGGATATGTTAGGGGGAATTAAATACGTGGGGTTACGGGGGTAGGGTGGGATATGTGTACTGTGGGGATTAAAGCAGGGACAGGGTACTGGACTTGGATGATCAGCCATGATCGTATTGAATGGTGGAGCAGGCTCGACGGGCTGAATGGCCTACTCCTGCTCCTAGATTCTATGTTTCTATGTTTCTATGTCAATAAGTACCATAGTTTAGATAGCAGGAGAGCGGACACCACTGTCGCTCTTCCTTGCACTTTCAACCACCTTCTTTCCCATCTTCCCAAAATCTTTTTAATTTTCATAACCTTCGGTTTCCAATTTAATCGATCCACTTCATCCCTGTCCTTCTTGCACCCCATATTCACCCCCAGAACTTCCAAAACCTCCATCACCTTAAAGGGGCTTTCCTCCAACCATTCCCCCCTACCCCTTCCCGCAACCAGGCATTGGGACTTACTATACTTCACTCTGGCTCCCAAAGCTCTACAATACTCCTGCACTATTCCCATAGGTTTCCTCACTGACTCCCCATCTCTCAACATTAAGGTTGTGTTATCTGCATATTGGTGTATCACCGACACCAGCCCGGAACTGAGAACCGCAATCCCGATTACGCCTTGTTCTTTTCGTATCATGTAACCTAATGGTTCTGCTACCAATGTGTACAACAATGGGGACAGGGGACAACCCTGTCTTACTGACCTCTGTATCGGAAAGTACTTGGATAAAAAACCATTACATTTAACACAGCTAAATATGTTTGAATAAAAAATCCTTATCCACTCAATGACATTTTTCCTGAAACCAAATGCTTCCAAAACCATCAATAAAAACTCATGAGAGACCCTATCAAAGGCTTTCTCTTGATCTATCTTTAACATATAAGCCTCCCTCCCCCTCTCTTCCATGAGCTCTATCGCATCTCAGATTGAGACCACAGTCTGCGACGTCCCGGCCTACGAGTCCATAGGACTGAGAGGGCAAAACTATCTGTGGCATCACCTGCTTCATACGATTTGCCATAACCCTCGCCAGGATCTTATAATCCACAATTAATAATGTGATGGGCCTCCAATTCTTTAGATCCCTTCTATCCCCTTTATTTTTATAAGCTAAGCTTATAATAACTCTCTTCAAAGATGGGGCCAGGCTTCCCTCAATTTTAATCTCCTTAAAAACCTCTAAGAGCAATGGACTTAAAATCTTTAAAAATTCTTTATAAAATTCTGCACTTAGTCCATCAGACCCTGGACTTACCCCCCGCCCCTTCATTCCACTTATTGCTACTTTTAATTCCACTAATCCTACTTCTATGTCATACATGCTTATCTCATCCTCCTTTAAACCCTCTTCAATAAAAGCACTAATCTTCTCCATCACCACTTAGGAAATGTCTTCTTTTGTATGTAACTCTTGATAAAAGCTACTAGCCGCCTCCAAAATCTCCCCACTTTCATTAATGATCTTCTCCCCAACCTTCAACTCTCCAATTAATGATAATCTCTGCCGCAGCTTCTCTTGCTCTAGAAAATATCTAGTGCATCTTTCGCCCTCCAATGCATCTTTAGCCTTTGCACGGAGAATGGCCCCCTTGCATTTTTCAGCTGGCAATAATTCCCACTCTTCCTTTAAAACCACCCACTTAGTCTCTGCTCCCTTATCCCCTCCGTCAACTGTTTTACAGATATCCGTAAACCTTATGTTTATATTCTCTTCTCAACGCCGGTAAGCTGCTGCTCTCTCTTTCCCATAACATACCAAAAAAACTTTTACCTCATATTTGAAATTGTCCCACCAAACTCTTCTTTCTTTTAAGAATAAAGGTTCCTTCCGAGCATTCTTTATTATATTTAAAATCCCTTCTTTATAAGCAATTTCTTTCAGGTATTGATTGTTTAAAATCCACACCCCTGGACCAATCTTAACTCTGCTGTTCCTAATTCTAAGAACCAAAGCCGAGTGGTCACTAAAAAATACTTTTTTATAATAAATTTCCATCACCTCAGAACATAACCCTTCCCGCATTAACACAAAATCTATTTGGCTCTGTTTTAAAACATTACCACCCAATCTCTTCTGGAAAACTCCCTTTTTATGCGGTTCCGATCTCTCCATAAGTCTCTCAAATTTAAATTTGCCATCATTTTTACAATCATCCCTCTGGAGTTATCATCCTTAAAGATCATCTGGGCTGAAATGTCCATCCGAGATAAAAAATACATTAAAATCCCCCACTGCCGCTGCCACTTCTGTGAATAACCACCGAAAAAATTTGCAACGCTTGCAATGGTTGTTCGACACATAGATATTAAAGAGATCTCAATTAAATTCCTCCATTTTTACCTTTAGCCATAAAAGTCTCCCCTCAGTGTCTTTGTCCACCAAGGCAACGTTCTCTTTTATGGACGGACTCACCAAAACTGCCACTCCTCTATGGTTATTGTCTGCGCAACTTGCAAACACCTTAGGGACAAAGAAGGTGGTATATGCTTAGAGGCACAGGGCAAGGCTAGAATACTCAATGAGTACTTTGTATCAGTGTTTACTAAGGAGGTGGATGCTGACAAAATATCGGTAGAAGTGGAAAAGGTAGAAGCAATGGAAGGGGTGGAAATTGATAGACAGGATGTAGTAGAAAGGCTGGGTATGCTTAGAGTGGATAAGTCGCCTGGTCCAGATGGCTTGCATCCCAGGTTGCTAAGGGAATTGGGGGAGGAGATAGCGGAAGGGCTTGCCATAATTTTTCAATCTTCCCTAGATGCGGGGGAGGTGCCTAAGTGTTGGAAAGTGACAAATGTGACACCATTGTTCAAGAAAGAGTTTAAGGACAATCCTAGTAACTACAGGCCGGTCAGTTTAACATCAGTGGTGGGTAAAGTTTTAGAAACAATAATCAAGGAAAAAATTAACAGGCACTTGGAGAGGTTTAAGCTAATTAAGGAGAGCCAACACAGATTTCTAAAAGGCAGATCTTGTTTGACTAACCTAATTGAATTTTTTGATGAAGTAACAGGGAAAATTGATGAAGGGAATGCAATAGATGTTGTCTACATGGATTTTAGGAAGGTGTTTGACAAAGTACCATATCGAAGGCTGTTAACAAAATTGAGGCTCATGGAATAGGTGGGTCAGTAGCTGCTTGGATAAGGAATTCGCTTAATGACAGAAAACAGCGAGTTGTGCTAAATGGCTGTTTTTCAGACCGGAGGATGGTAGGCAGTGGTGTTCCCCAAGGGTCAGTGCTGGGGCCACTGCTTTTTTGATATCTATAAATGACCTGGATATTGGAATACAGTGTAGAATTTCTAAATTTGCCGATGACACCAAACTTGGGAGTGTGGCAAACAGTGAGGATGATACCAATTGACTGCAACAGGACATAGAAAGGCTAGCAGAATGGGCAGACAAGTGGCAGATGGAATTTAATACAGAGAAGTGTGAAGTGATGCATTTTGGCAGAAGGAACAGGGAGAGGCAATATACACTTAATGGCATGGTTTTAAAGAGTGTGCAGGGAAAGAGGGACCTGGGAGTTAATGTGCATAGGTCCCTGAAGGTGGCAGGACATATTGAGAGAGTGGTTAGCAAAGTGTATGGGATCTTGGGCTTCATAAATAGAGGTATTGAGTGCAAAAGTAGAGAAGTTATGCTGAACCTTTATAAAACGCTGGTTAGGCTACAACTGGAGTATTGCGTCCAGTTCTGGTCACCACACTTTAGGAAGGATGTGAAGGCACTTGAGAGGCTGCAGAGGAGATTTACCAGAATGGTTCCGGGGATGGGGGATCTTAGCTACAAGGACAGGTTGGAGAAGCTGGATTTGTTTTCATTAGAGCAAAGGAGGTTGAGGGGTGGTTTGATAGAGGTGTACAAGATTATGACGGGTTTGGATAGGCTAGACGAGGAAAGGCTGTTCCCACTAGTTGATGGTACAAGGACTAAGGGACACAGATTTAAGGTTTTGGGCAAGAGATAGAGGGGGGACGTGAGGAAAAACTTTTTTACGCAGCGAGTGATGAGGACCTGGAACTCGCTGCCGACGGAAGTGGTGGAAGCAGAGACACTCAGGGCTCGGTTTTAACAGCCCTGAGGAGGCGGGTTTGGAGGCGGGTCAGCTGCGAAAATCAGACAAAATGGCTCCATCCCGCCCCCATGCGATTTTCGTGAGTGTCTGTTCAGCTGCACCCAAACTGACCCGACTCCAACAGGTAGTTAAGGCAGTTAAGAGCCTGTTAACTGCCTTGATAATCCTATTTTGATAGAGGTTTCCCATTTTCGTGCCTCTGGCTCCTGTTTCCCGTCTTGTCAGAAGCAGTCCAGCTGCAAGGAAACAAGTTGGTGGAGGACATGATTTGTAGTCATTATTGGTGCAGAACTTTAAAAGCGCTCCTATAACATGGCTGGCATTCAAATGCAACAACTTTGTTGTTGGAGGTTTGGGATAAGATTTTGCTAATCTACTGTCCTTGTGACTGGTCAAGCTGACACACATCTGCTGTGTGAACTGATTGGAATAATTTCAGGTCACCTTGAGTGTGCGCTTGCAAGCTTCTTGCCTCAACTGAAATCTATAACAACGGGATGGGAACCATTCACATCCTCTCATCCTGGTCGTCAGATTCGGAGGAAGAGCAGCGCGGCTTAGTGCTACCGGATGAAAAAGTGGCTCAGCACACAGCCTCCTTGGAGGAAGATGAAGAGGACGAGGAAGAGGACGAGGAGGAGGATGAGGAGGAGGACGGGGAGTGACGCCTTGTGGGGCCGGATGTGGCCAATCCAGCAGCAGGCGACCTCACTGATGGCCGTCAGGCAAGGGATGCACTCATCCATGCCAGATTCACGTAAGCTAACGCTTCAACCGCAGGTGGCTGGCACATGGAAATGAATATAAGTCCGACATTCTCAAACCCCAGGCAACATCTGTCCAATAAACAGTGGTTTACGCTCAGTGTCACCACCATCATTCTACATGGAATTCGTCCTGAGCCCTCACTCTTGAACTTCCATTTCCCAGAACACAGAGGCCACACTTTAGATGATCTCAGCAGATCATTAAACCTTTTTCGACACTAAACCCATGTACGTCTGCACACAGACCTCGAGCTCACCTCCTCAGCAATTTGCAGCCAAGTTGCTTTGGTTTGCTGAGGAGACCTCCTCCTTCCATTTCCAGGGAAGAGGTGCTCCTGACGTCCTCTAACTCCCTCAACAAGAGCATGGAGAGAGCCCTCATTGAACCTGGCTGCAGCCTTAGTTTTTGGGGCTGCCATTCCTGCAGCTCCCAGCATCGTTAAGAGACAAAAGCATTAATATTACTAAGCAAATGATTGGAACACATCTGGCATCTTTTTCATTTCATAGTCAGTTAATAAAGCCATATATCAAAAAATCATGAATCTCTTTCTGGAATAATGGCCCTGAAATTCGCCTCTCCGGCTTGCCGCGGGGGTAAGGATCGCGCGCACACTTACCTACCGAGCCTGTCGTTGACCTCTGGGCCCACGGGAACTTCAACTCCTGGGCCTGCTCCAAGTGCCGGCGCGCAGTGCTTGTGTGTCCCAGGGGCGCAGGTAGTGGGATCACGTGGGCCATGGAGAGCCAATGGCAGCAGACCATCTTTCATTCATAGATTTGACAGGAAGACCTGTCAAATCTATGAATTGAAATCGGCCCCAAAAGAACAGCTAAACTTAAAATATTTTTTTTTAAAAACCATCACATTTATAAAATAACTATAAGTTAAATAAATTAACTACTTTAAACAAAAATTTAAATTTTTGAAAAAATTAAAAAACTTTTTAACAGTGCTAAAAATAAACTTACCTTTCTTTAAAGTATCTAAAAAAGATAAACCTGTTGAAAATTTTTTAAAATTATAATGAATTAACCACTTACCTTGTTGAAAACGGGTCCTGCGCCTCCTTTTTAAAAGCGTAGCTTCTTCAATACTTACCCTCCCGTAGAAACCTGAAAAAAAATCTAAGTTTGCTGCGTGCGCGCAGCCTCTACCGCGCACGTGGTTCACCTAGGAACCGCCCCCTTCACCAGACCGGAAGTTCCGGTTTCCCGCGCATGCGCAGTGCATGCAGGAAACCAGCACTTCGGGACGCCTTATGGGTGAGTACACAGTGCGTACTCACCCGGGAAGGGCCGAATTTTTGGCCCATTACGACCAGAACAGACGCTGTCAACTCCCCTTTCTATATAATAAAGCACCAAGCCATCCCAATGACATTTTTTGCAAAGGGGACATGGCCCCTTTAAATTTTCAAACAAACAACGCGTCATCAGACGTGAGAAACTGACATGCTCCAAGCAATTGCCTGGAGGGACCCGCACGTCGGCCGTAACGAGGCCAATAAAGCAAAAATTGGAAGTGCTGGGAGGCAGCAGCCGGGTGCGGGTCTGAAAGTTGCCGAGCAGCGGGCCCGCCCTCAACCCGCCTCTGTTATTAAAATCGAGCCCTCAATGTTTTCAAGGGGAGACTGGATAGGCGCTTGAGGGAAATAGACTTGCAGGGCTACAGGGATAGAGCGGGGGAGTGGGACTGACTGGATTGCTCTACAGAGAGCCGGCACGGACTCGATGAGCTGAATGGCCTCCTTCTGGCCGTTATGACTCTATGACCTCTCCCTTCCAAACCTTCTGAACTCTTTCTAGGATATCCTCATCCCAAAAGGTTTCTTGCAGACACAACAGGTCAACAACTGCTGCAATTTCTTCTCACCCCTCTGTCCGTTCACCTTAATCGAGACCAATGTAATCATGTCTCCTAATAAAGGACGTGTGCTTGATAATCCCCCCATCATTTAATCTCCGGCCCTTTCCTCCTCTCATGCTCCTTCCCAACTTTTCGGCCAGCTGTTGCTTTCTCCTGCAGCCTCCGGCTCTTTTCCATCTCCAGTTTGAACCTTCCCTGAAATTTCAGCCTCTTCCTTACATTAGGTTTGGGCCGAGGAGCTGCCCCTTCTCCATCCTTCTGCCCCTCACTAACTTCTCACTTTCCACACAATATCATCCCACCCCCCACTTCCATGTCTCTGTCCCCTTCTGACTCCTCACTCTCGAGCTCTTCTGTAATCTACTGTCAGTTACATAATCTCCCTTAGAAAGTCTTCCTGCTATCACGGCTATGCCGCTCCCTTCGGCCTCATCTCCACTGCTAACCCTTGCTCCCCGTTTCTTCTCTCTCTGGGACAATGACGCATCTTCACCTATCTTGCTCCCTTCTGGTGGCTTTGTCTCCCCGCTCCCATCCTGCTGCCCCTTTAAGGCTCCTGCCTCTTGCACCCTCTCCTTGTCTTGCTCCCTCCTGCTCCCCAAGATGTCCGACTCCCTGTCTTTCTTTGGAGTACTTACACTTACCCCACTCCCGCTTCCGCTCCCCCCAGCGCGCACCAGATTCTTTAGGGAGAGCCGAGCCGTATTGTGGCTCGACTTTGCCCTCGACCCGTGCTGCCCTCCACTGTCTTTGTCTTTTTCCACTGTACTCGGTGTGTTTTCCACCATCTCCATCCTGTTCTCTGCTCTGCAATTTTCTGCCTCTTCCTGCGCTCTTTTCTCCTTCCATTCACAGGCTGTGTCCTCCGCCTGCTCCGCTCCTCCAGTCGCTCCACTCACACCTCCTGCTCCTTCTCCTTCTCCCATCTCCTCAGCACTCAAGGGGCTTCCTTCTGCCTCACACTCACAGCGGGTGGGGCCTTTGTGACACACCCCACAGCTCTCTGCCTTGCAGCTCTGAGCGATGTGTCCAGACTCGCCGCAGTTATAACAGTACAAGTCTGGACAGCTTCTTACAAGATGGTCGTGTCCAAGACAATACTAACAAACCTTTACCTGGTTATCATGCAGTACCCGGAAGGACTGCACTCCTTCCATTGTCTCGAATTTCATGCTCAACAGCAATGATCTCACCCCCTCTTGGAACTGCACCTTTACATAACGGGTTCCATCTGCTACCCGCGTTCCTGGATACTATTTCCTCTTTATTGCCGAACAAATTTTAATGTCCCACGACACCAACACTTTTATTAGCACATTGTCCTCAGTATAAACTGGCAAGTTTAAGAATTAGACCACCACCTTCAGAATATAGCAGAGATACCTCCAACCTTCAAACTCAGTAAATGTCTTTCCACCTCCTCTCAGCCACTGACCGTCACCTCGAACCCAACATTCGGCTTTGGTCGGCAAGCAAAGCAGCTACCCTCACTTCAGTCCTCATGTACCGCCTGGATAATATCCCAAGCCCATATCTCCTTATTCTCGCAAGGAACCATCACCGAGTTTTCTTTTCCAAACCTCCTGGAGTCCAGGCCCAAATCTTTGGGCCTTTTGTTCTCCCTTCCCCCAACATTTTCTCCCCTGATTATATTCATCCTGGGAACATTGTCCTCTGAGGGGCCTAGCACTCCAGGCCCCTCAGCAGCCATCTGGCTGCTGTTTATGGACCAAAAAGGCCCTAAAACCTGAAAAAAACCCACCACCAACTTTTTACAAACTCAGTCAAACTCCCTGCAGTAATCAAGCACCCAGCAGCACCTGCTCACTCCTAGCCCCTCCCACCTAGAGAGTGCTACCAACTGAGCCACGGCTGACACCGGAGATCAGGTGAAGAAAGGGTCATGTGTGACATACGATACATCCCCACAGTCGAGCAGCCTATCGACACTTGATGTCAAGGCTCACAGATGAGTCACGTGAGCGATGTACCCCTAACATGAATCCACATGTTCACGAGAGGAGGAACAGTCCAATGTGGTGCTCTAGTATGCTGCCAAATGCCACAGCAATATTTCATTCCCCCTGACCCTTTGTATTTACTGAAGAGCTTGCAAAATGTCACCAGCCTTTATCTGTTATGAATTTGTGTCTGAGATTCCTATTTATTCGCTCAGAAAAAAAAGGAATTAAAACTGTTTGTCTTTGCTGAGCTGCATCTGCTTTATGATTTTTTCATTTACAGAGCGTCACCTAAATGAAAAATTCTCAGTTAGCTGAAATTAAATTGGAAAAGGAGCTCGCCTCATTTCAGGTCGATGTCACAATGGAGCCATTTTATCGAACCTACACAAACGCTTATTGTGCAGATAGGATTAATAACTTTTCTTTGGAAATTCCACTTTTCTTGCCATGTTTTAAGCCTAGCTGGCATTTTCTGCATCCAGCATTTTTACAGTGAACTCATTTATGAAAAAGATAATTGTCTCTTATTGTGCTGTGTATGCTAGCTCCTCTAGTTTGCCTTGTTACAGATTAGTGTAACTTGTGGGGAGATTTTCCTCTCTTTTACACCCAGGGAATGTGGAGACCCGTTACACTGGGTCCTTGCCCCTTTTGCATCGCCCTGGGATATCCGCAGCTTCCCAAGTGGAGTGGAATGGAATGCTTAAACCTGTAGCAGGTGCAAGCAGGGCGAGCCCATGCAAATGAACTCTTGGGACCTAACACTTTCCCCCACATTTTCCTCTCTCTTCCAGAAGAAGGTATTAAGCCTTGCGCCTGTTGGGCCCCACCAGAATATAAGCCCCTCCTTTTGCAGATTCAGGTAAAAGATCTTCTACACTGGAGGTCTTCTGGCTGCTGGTATTGGCCAGGTTATAGAGTCAATTTTGAAAGCAGTCATTATGCCATTACTATATTTTCAGATTCAATTACTTCTCTCAGGTTTCTATTGCAAAGGACTTTTTGGTTGTTGCTTGTTTCGGTTTTTTAAATTAATTCTCGGATATGGGCATCACTGGGAAAGCCGGCATTTATTGCACATCCCTAGTTTCCCTTGAAAAGTCAGTGGTGAACCAGGCACTTCCTACCACGCTAATCCCCACACCCCGAATGCTGCCGACAGATATAGTGGGTGGAGTTCCAGTGGGATGTAACTGGGTGCTCATTTTCTGCTACCAGCCACTTGTCTTACACCCCTACAACAGGCAACAAAAATCTAGTTTGCAACTGCTTGTTTACAATTCTTGGAAGTTTATTTGGGAGTTGATTTTGACTGCCTTCACCTGCCGTAAATGGGGCAATAACTGCTAGGTAGCATTTCAGCCCCATTAACACCAGCGATGCAGCCAGCTCCATTTTGAATGGGGCCTACTGCCGGGTATCCAAAGTGCCCGCCTGTTTCAGGCAATAGGCCTCTTTTATTATGAAATCGGAGACTTATGATGTAAATAGGCCCCCAATTATCATTTTAGGTTGGACTGGCCGGACGCCGTGCACACTCCAACCAATTCCACGGGCAAAGGAGCCAAAGAGGCCCACCAAAGGTAAGTGTTGAATTATTTCTGTGGGCCCCCGAGGAGCAGGAGTGAGTGGCTGGCCAGCACACTTTGCTGGTCGGTCATCCAAAAGTCAAAATCGACCCCTTTGCATCTTTATTACGACTTTTCCTTTTAGTGTTATCTTTTTGGCCCGAAATTTCCTCAGAGCTGTTCCCGCTCCGTCGTCGGAAGTGCAGCAAAAACCCTGATTACACAAGTAAACGTCGTTCCCACCGCACTGCCAGCAAATTACAGTGGCGGAACAAAAGTAGCTCCAAGGAAATTCCCAGACAAAGGGCTGGATTTTGAATGACCCATGGAGTCGGGTTTGGAGGCGTGTGGGGGGTTAAATTTGCGGGGTCGGGGTTTCCAACCCCATCCCGCCTCCACGCAATTTTGACAAAATCAGTCGCGGGGTTCCTGACTCCGTCCCGCCTCCAAGAGGCGGGAGAGGCCATTAAAGCCCTTAACAAGCTCTAAATTGGCTCTGTAATGCCATTTTGAAACGTTTTAGCTAGTTTAACCCTTTTCTGACGTGAAGTACGCCTGGTGTGAAACACGCCAGTGAAACCTGGCGGGAGCACAAGTGGACAGCTGACTATCAGCTGCAGGTCCACTATTACAACGGAGATGTGATGAAGGTAGTAGTAGTATTAGGTCTGAAAGTCGCCGCTGCTGCATTGAATGTGTTCAGAGACTGCCTGGCCTTTGCTGTGAGAGGACTTGGATGCAAAAAAATTCTCTCTCTCTCTCTCTCTCTCTCTCTTCCCCCCCATCCGCCCCCATATTTTGCATCCAGGTCCACTCACATCAAAAGCAAGCCAGGCAGGTCCTTTCTCACCAACAATCTCTGAGACTAGGCAGTCAGCAATGATGACACCATCAGAGGCGACTTTCAGACTGAAACCACTAATTGGTTCCTGGGGTCTCACATGCTGGAACTCAATTGCCCAATTAAGTGAAAATTGCATCATTCATCCACATTAATCTGGAGTCGGGGGGGGAAACACAAAATGCGGATTACACGACCCCAACCCGACCCCAAGACAAAATCCAGCCCAAAATGTTTCCGTTTCAACCCACAGACTTGGTTGGCAGTGGTTTACAATGTTTTTGACTTCTGCAAAAAACAGCTGGGGAAAGGTAAACAGACTAGGAATTAGAATCACTATAAGGAACTTTTAAAGACGCAGAACATTTTAGTGTACAGATACATTCATCAAAATGTCACCTTACTTAAATAACTAATGAAATGCAGATCTCTGACCCTGAAAGACATGCATTTTATGGTGGGGAATGTAAGTACATACATAATGTAGTGAAACATTGAGTATTAGAGATGCTTATAGTGAGATTATTTATCACAATGCTGGAAGTTGGAAAACTAGAATATTTTTTAAAGTGCTTTTTTCAAGGACAAATATCCCAAATTATGGGACCACCTAAATTTTTATTTGAACTCTGGGATATAATAAGAATCACCTACTGGTGTAAATCAGTTCTAAATGGTTATGAACTGGTGCTTAGCCCACCAGAATGGTACTGTGCTAATAGCACGCAGATGTTATGGATCAGCCTATTTCTCTACTTATTCACAGATACAGGTTCAGAATTCAGTTGGTGTAGAGAAAGTATTCCTGCTGAAAATGGAAAATAGTGTGCATGTTGCTGAAACTTGTTGCCTGCAATTCCTGTGCCATGTGGGAACTCTAGGACACTTCATGTGTCCTGGATAACCACATGCGCAGGAAGTGCTGTCAGCTGCTGGCTGGAGTCACTGCTGGGCATATGGGAGGCTGAGAATTTTTTGGATCGAACGTTCCAGAGGTGACCACCCCGCAGTCAGAGAGAGTCCATGCAGATAGTAAGTGGGTGGCCATCCGGCAGGGTAGGAAGAGGCAGTTAGTGCAGGAATTCACCGGGAGTGTTGCACTGTCAACTGGTTTTCAGTACAGTGAGAGTGATGGCACCTCAGGGGAGTGCAGTCTAGAGCACATCCACTGCATTGTGGGGCATATAGCTGCACGGGGGGAAGCACAGCGAAGTGTAGAAATGCAACTGTTATAGGGGATGCGATAGTCAGGGGGGATAGACAAGCATTTATGCAACCATTGACATGAGTCTTGTATGGTGTGTTGCCTCCCTGGTGCCAGGGTAAAGGATATCACTGAGAGAGTGCAGAATATTTTGCAGCAGGAAGGGAAACAGCCAGAAGTCATGGTCCATGTTGGAACCAATGATATAGGTAGGAAAAGGATTGAGGTCCTGCAGGCAGAGTTTCAGGAGCTAGGAAGGAAGTTAACGAGCAGGGCCTCAAAGGTAGTAATCTCTGCATTACTCCCAGCACCACGTGCTAGTGAGTATAAGACTAGCAAGATAAAACAGGTTAACATGTGGCTGGAGAAATGGTGCAGGAGGGAGGGCTACAGATTCCTGGGGCAATGGAACCAATTCTGGGGCAGGAAGGACCTGTACAAACTGAATGGGTTGCACCTCAACAGGGCTGGGACCAATGTCCTCAAGGGGAGGTTAACTAGTGCTGTGACGGAGGGTTTAAACTAATTTGGCAGGGGGAGAGGCACCAGGATGAAGCATTAGAGAGGAGATACAAGATGCATAGAGGACTGGGAGAGACAAACAGCATTAGAATAAAGAGTAGTTCAGAAATAAGAGGGATCAGACATTGGGGAAATGTGAGGCAGACTAAGATGGGTTTGGAGTGCATGTGCGTAAATGCATGGAGCGTGGTAAATAAGGTTGATAAGCTGCAGGCACAAGTAGCCACATGGTATGATGACATAGTGGCAATAATGGAGACCTGGCTCAAACAAGGAGAGGAATGGGGACTTAATAGTCCTGGCTACAATGTATTCAAGAAAGATAGGAAGGAAAAAAAGGAGGGAGTGGCAATATTGATCAAATAAACTGTTAAAACACGAGAAAGGGATGATGTACTTGAGGGTTCAAAGGCAGAATCTATTTGATTAGAATTAAGCAACAATAGTGGAGCTGTTACGCTACTATAGGCCATCAAATAGTGGGAAGGAAATAAAGGAGCAAATTTTCAGACAAATTGCAGAAATAGGCAAGAACTTTAGAGAAGTGATAATGGGGGACTTCAAGTATTCTAATATAGCAGTGTAAAGGGCAAAAAGGGGGAGGAATTCCTAAAATGTGTACAAAAGAACTTTCTTGATCAGTATATTTCCAGCCAACGAGAAAGGAAGCAGTGCTGGATCTAGTTCTGGGGAATGAAGTGGGGCAAGTGGAGCATGTTTCAGCGGGACAGTATTTGGGAAACAGTGATCACACTATCATTAGGTGTAGAGTAGATATGGAAAAGAACAAGGAATAATCAAACATAAAAATACTCAACTGGATGAGGGCTAATTTCAGTGAGTTGAAAAGAGATCTGGCCCAGGTGGATTGGTATCAAAGATCAGAAGGTAAAACAGTAAATGAGCATCGGGAGGCCTTCAAAGAGGAGATAGTTTGGGTAAAGACTAGATACATTCCCACGAAGGGGAAAGGTATGGCATCGAAAGCTAGAGCTCCCTGGATGACTAAAGAAATAGAGATTAAAATGAAACAGAAAAAGGAGGCTTACGATAAATGCCAGGTTCATAATTCAGTATAGAACTAAGGTGAATAAAAAATGTACAGAAAGAGAACTGAAAAAGGAAGTAAGAGGGGAAAAGAAAGTTAATGAGAATAGATTAGTGGCTAACATAAAAGGGAGCCCAAAAATCTTTTATGAACATATAAATAGTAAATGGGTAGTCAAAGGAAGGGTGGGGCCAATTATGGACCAAAAAGAAGATCTTCTTTTGGGGGCAAAGGGCATGGCTAAGATACTAAATGAGTACTTTGCATCTGTCTTCACTAACAAAGAGGATGCTGCCAATGTCACAGTAAAGGAGGTGGTAGTAGAGAAATTGGGAAGGATAAAAATAGATAAAGAGGAGGTACTCAAAAGGCTAGCAGTGCTCAAAGTACAAAAGTCACCCGGTCCAGATGGGATGCATCCGAGGTTGCTGAGGGAAGTAAGGATGGAAATTTGGGAGGCTCCAGCCACAACCTTCCATTCCTCCATAGATATGGGGGTGTTGCCAGAGGACTGGAGGATTGCAAATGTTACACCCCTGTTAAAAAAAGGGAGAGGGATAAACCTGGTAACTACAAGCCAGTCAGCCTAACATCAATGGTGGGAAACTTCTAGAGACAATAATCCAAGACAAAATTAATTGGCATTTAGAAAAATTTGGGTTAATAAATGAAAGCCAGCACAGATTCATTAAAGGCAAATTATGTTTGACTAACTTGATTGAGTTCTTTGATGAAGTAACAGAGAGGTTTGATGAGGGTAGTGCAATTGATGTTGTGGAAATGG
Source organism: Squalus acanthias (assembly GCA_030390025.1). Lineage (NCBI taxonomy): Eukaryota > Metazoa > Chordata > Chondrichthyes > Squaliformes > Squalidae > Squalus > Squalus acanthias. The sequence continues at coordinate 45,663,851 of CM059428.1, read as the reverse complement.
ACTTTCAAAAGAGTTTTGATAAAGTACCACATAATAGACTTGTTAGCTGTGTGGATACAAAATTGGCTAAGGAACAAAAAGCAGAGTAGTGATGAGCGATTGTTTTTTAGACTGGAGGGAAGTGTGCAGTGGTGTTGGGACCACTGCTCTTTTTGATGTATATTAATGACCTGGACTTGAGTATACAGGGCATAATTTCAAAGTGTGCCGATGACACGAAACTCGGAAATGTCATAAATAGTGAGGAGGATAATAACAGACTTCAGGAGGACATAGACAGACTGGTGAAATGGGCAGAAACATGGCAGTTGGAGTTTATGACAGAGAAGTGTGAAGTGATGCATTTTGGTAGGAAGAATGAGGAGAGGCAATATAAACGAAATGGTACAATTTTAAAGGGGATGCAGGAACAGAGGGACCTTGGTGTGTACGTACACAAGTCTTTGAAGGTTGACAGGACAAATCGAGAAGAATGTTAAAAAGGCATACGGGATCCTTTGCTTTATAAATAGAGGCAGAGAGTACAAAAGCAAGGAAGTTATGCTGAATCTTTATAAAACTCTGGTTAGACCCCAGCTGGAGTATTGTGTCCAATTCTGGGCGCCACATTTTAATAAGGATGTCAAGACCTTAGCGAGGTTGCAGAGGAGATTTACTAGAATGGTACCAGGGAGAAAGACTTCAGTTACGTGGAGAGACTGGAGAAACTGAGGTTGTTGTCCTTAGAGCAGAGAAGGTTAAGGGGATATTTGATAGAGGTGTTCAACATCATGAAGGGTCATGATAGAGTAAATAAGGTGAAACTATTTCCAGTGGCAGAAGGGTCGGTAAGCAGAGGACACAGGTTTATGGTAATTGACAAAAGAACTAGAGGCAACATGAGGACATTGTTTTTACGCAGCAAGTTGTTGTGATCTGAATGCACTGCCTGAAAGGGTGGTGGAAGCACGTTCAATAATAACTTTCAAAAGAGAATTTGATAAATACTTGAACAGAGAAAATTTGCAGGGCTAGGAAAAAGAGCAGGGAAGTGGGACTAATTGGATAGCTCTTTCATACAGCTGACACAGACAGGATGGGCCGAATGGCCTCCTTTTGTGTTGTATCATTCTATGATTCTACGGCCCCGATATTTACTAGGGTGGGATTTCCAAGTGAGGGGGAGGAGTTCTGGTTGGGAACATGTGTGTTTTTTTAACAACATGTTCCCCGCTCGGATGCCATCTTGATTGACAGGACTTGGCTCCCTGTCGGGCGGGGAACACTCCAGAAGAGGCCATAGCCCAGGAGCAGGCAGGTTTCCTGCTCCTCGGGTAGAGATCGTGAGGGGGTGGGTACAGCGTGGTTTGGAAGGTCAGGGGTGATCACGGGGGGGGGGGGGGAAGAGAAATCGGGGTCAGAGAGGGGGTGTTGGGGGTTGGTGATCACGGTGGGGGGGTTTCGGTGATCGCGGGGCAGTCCAATTGCGGGGGAGGGGGGAAGGTCTGATCATAGGGAGGGTAGGAGGTTAGCTTGGGTGGCCGGGGAGGAAGCACTCCTGCTCCTTCTGGCGCACAAGCAGTGCTGGAAACACACTTACTTCTTCCATGCAGCAGTCCTCGCCTCCCTTTAGCTGCCGGGTTTCCCGAGGCCAGTGTTTCATACAAAAATGAAGGGTAAGGAAGTCTAAGGTTGTTTCTGCAGGCATAGGACAGAGCAGTCCAGCACCCGACCACCTGCTTGATGGCTGCTGAAGTGGAGGTGGTGCTGCATGCGGTGATGGCGACCAGCCATTGTCAGTTGGGCATGGCAGTATCTGCAAATATGGTTGGTGGCATCTTGGCATGTGCAGCTAATCAGGTTTTTCTGGCTGATGATCACTCTGACATGCCTTCTTTCATGTAAAGTATCACATGTTGTTATTGGGATGCTTCTGAGGAACCATCCAGCATGACGGTTAGTCAGGCCTTCACACATATCTGTGCCAACAGACCTGCTGTTACAACCTCCTTTGAGAGCTGGAGCTTCAGCTAGCACTCCTCCTCTGCCAAAGCGAGGGATGTTCCTCTCAACTACAAAGGTATTGGTGGTTCTGCACAGAGCAGCTCTCATGCACTCTGGCCTGCCTAGCATCCCTTGGTTGTGCCTCCTATTCCAAATATATCAGGTAAGGAAATCCTATCTGGAAACCCAGTAGTGCTGGGGCAAAGAAACGAAGACTGGCTCCAATTGGCATAAAGGCCTGTGAGCACTTAAGTGCCAGCTTACAAAAATCAAGAAAGTTGGGCAAAAGAGGTTTAAAACGGTTGAATGAATCCTCTTATTAGGTTTTTCAAACTTATGGCCATATAGATCTCAGCGCATAGTAACCACAGATGTGTATTTATATGCATGGGATTTGGAAGTAGTGTTTATTCGGTGAAAAGATTATAACAAGATGAAGAAAGCGTTGTTATGTCACTCTCGTATCATTTGAATATTATAATAATGCTTGGCATTACCATGAAGTGCAGGGACTCAATGTAACAAGGGGGATTAAATTGGATAAGCCCTGAAAACGGGCGTGAGGATCGCAATCCGTGATTACCTCGCACCCGTTCACTGCGCTGCAGGCAGGACGTTAAATTGGTGCTGCCTCCTCTTCTAAATGATAGCTGCTGCAGCCATCGCTTCCCACGCTGTTCATTGGCTGCACGCATCAGCAGGGGGCCCGGTATCGCGATTGGGTAGCGCTACTTAAAAGCAGCCTGCATCTCTTAAAGGGGAGGTGCATTGTGGCTCCAATAAGTGGTGGGAGTCGTTTGTAAACTGGATCTGATACTTCGAGGAATGGCTGAACATGCGAGTGAGCAAGCACCAAGGTTTTCCGATAATGCACTGGAGGCCTTGGTGCAAAAGGTGGAGAGAATGAGAGACACCCTGTATCCGCAGTGGGGGGCAGGAGGCCCTCCAGACATATGCTCAGGAGGCAGTGGGAACACATAGCGGCGTAGGTCAATGCCAGGAGTATAGCTCCAAGAACATGGATGCAGTGCAGGAAGAAGTTTAACGATCTGACACAAGTGGTCAAGATGAGGGAGTTCAATCTTCAAATGGCATATCCTACCAACTGCACCACTAGCCTCATCCACTGCTCAATTCAATACACCCCCCATCACCCACCTACCAACAATCTCTATCATTCAGTACTCAACCCTTCAATTCATATGGTTTATCTTACTGTCACACACTTAGCACTGTTGCAAGCCTCACACTCACAACTCTCACACACTGGCAGTTATTCAACCATGACAGCCACATCACCCAAACATATTGCAGGACACTCACTGACACACTTCCCTCTTTCTTGCAGGAAAAGGTGGCACATAACAGCAGGCAGCAGCAAAACACTAAAGGAGGACAAGCACGCCTGCATGTTTTAACTCCCATGGAGAAGACAGTGCTGGCCTCATGGGAAGGGGCATCGCTGAGCCCATGACCAGTGGCAGTGCTGGAGGGATCGATGATGAGGGTCTCTGCAGTCCTAATCCTTTTCCTCTCTTCTCACTTCTCCCTCATCCCGCAATCTCTTCTGACTCACAAGCTGCAGATGATGTAAGCACGCACTTCTTACTTTCTCATCTCCCTTCACCACAACCCAACCCTTGTCCCTTCTTCATTTCAAATACCCAAGAACAGGAACCTTCCCAGTCAGAGGAGCAAGAGGAAGAAGACAGTGAAGATGAAGAGACACCGTCACTTGATCTTACACTCGCAGCCACCAGCTCAGGGACTGACACTGCGGCTATTTTAGAGGCTAAGATAGAGGAGGATGAGATGTCGGGCACAAGTGCGCAGGAGCCAGGGCGGGGGGAAAGGATAACGTAGGTGCCAGCTCGCCGGAGGGCGAGGTCACACACTAGTTCTGCTGCAGAGGAGTTAGTTGAGGATTTTGATGGTCCAGGCTACAGAAGAAGGTTGATGGGCGTACACAACCAATTTCTTGGTACACTGGAAAACCTGCCAGAAAGGCTATACACAATATCAAGGAGCATGGACAAGTCCACCTCCAACGTGGCACAGGGTTTTGCGTAAAGCTTGGAGCCCATCCTTTCCAACATGGAATGGGTGGTCACCATCAGCACATCTGTGGAACCCACCATGATGCAATGTCTTATGTCACAGCTTTCATTGCAGCATAAACAGCTTCCATCAATGGTCTGAATGCTGCATTGGAATCTCAGACTGCTGCTTTGGAAGATCAGACTGCTGCCATCGTGGATCTGGAAACCACTGTTCAAAGGGGCTAAGATAGAGGAGGATGAGATGTCGGGCACAAGTGCACAGGGCATCACAGCAGTCCAGCAACCTGCTCTTCAACAGTACAGTAGGATTGCTGAGGCGCTGCCCTGGGAGATTGGCAGTGGTTCCATGGAACAGAACCCCGCTGTCCTCTCTCAGGATGACGGCATTTCGTGCTCTCACCCCTGCCACTCCACCAGTTCCCTTGCTGTTGCCTGTCAGCCGGCCAGCCTAGACTGCTGCAGCCCAGGCCGAGATGGTGCAGTCTGAAGCTGGGTCCTCTAGGCCCAGAGCAGCTCGAGTTCACCCTTCAAGGCCATCTGCAGTCTCCTCAATTGAAGGTCAGCAGCCTTCTACCTCTACTGGGGCCATTGGGGAAGCACCTTGTAGAAGCGCCAGGATAGGAAAAGGCACACAGAAGACAGGCACTAAGGGAATGCACAAGGTTGATTAGTTTCATTCTGATGCATTATTTAATGAGTGAATTGATAAATTTGAATTTGCATTTGGTGGTGGTTTTTATTTCTGTGGTGAACTAAGGGAGGAACCAATATGTGTTGTCAGAAAGAGGGCGATGTGATGGTCAGTGAGAGAGGAAACGTAAGGAGTCTGGGACTGTTGGTGAATGGGGAGTGTAGTTGAAGTTACTGGTATCACTCATGAATAATTTCATCATGTAGAGCCCTGGCAGAATGGGACTATCTACATTGTAGCCACCCTTCCCCTTCCTCCACTTCCGCTTGCACTTCTTCCTCCTCCTCTTCCTCGTGCTCCTGCTCCTCAGCTTCTCACCTGATAGGTGGTGGCAAGTGCAGTTCCTGACCGGAGTCATGAGCCACATCATGAGAGTTTAACCCTTTTCACCCAGTAGCCAGCCTTTGACTTGCTGTGGTGATTCAAATGCAGGTGGAACAGAGGACTGCCACAGAATGAAAGAATTGTGACTGCTGCCAGGATAATGGGCATTCACCTGCATGATGGTCACACACCAGCTGCACATTGAGGCAGTGGAATCCCTTTCTATTGATGAATATGGCCAAGTTCAGACGAGGTGCATACATGGCAATGTGCACATAGTCAATAGCACCCTGCACAATGGGGAAGCCTGCAATCTGTGCAAACCCTCATGCTCGCTCCTCCTGCTTGTCTCTGGCAATAGGGAATGAGTTGAAGCTGTCTCTGTGCAAAAGGATCCTCAATGACCTCCCATCTACAGCAGTGTCCTGCAAACTGTGAGATGTTGCTTCTATCTCCAGCAGCAGCCTGAAAGGAGCCAGAGGCATAAAAATTAAGAGCCACGGTCACCTTGACAGCCACAGGCAATGCTGTCCTTGCCCGGTTTTGAGGCTGCAGTTGTGGCTGCAGCAGTTGATAGATTTCAGTCATGACATCTTTTGTGAACAGAAGACATCTCATGGACTGGTCGTCGCTGAAGTTGAAGTAAGAGAATTGCTCCCTGAAGACCCTCCGTGGATATGGCCTCCTGCTAAGTGCCCTGCTCCCCCTCCTCCTCCTCCCTCTTCTAGTAGCTTGTCGTGATCTGCATGGTCTCTCTTCATTCTCCCAGTCACGCTCAATTCGCAGAGGAAGCCCTACTAGGCCAACCATGTCTGTGCAGTGAAAACCTGCTCCAAAATTGGCTCTAGCATGTCTGAAGGAAAAGGACTCTTAAAAGGTCATTTGAACACCTGCCGACTTAACTTTATTACATTGTGGACACATTGGCCCCGATATTAATTGGGAGACGCGCTGGGAGCGGGGGTGTTTGATATCACGTGGTAAACCCCTAAGTAAGTTCAGCGCGTCTGTCAGTGGCTTTTTAACGTAGCCACCTTATTAGCATTTTACTTCCGGGTTTCCCGTCCAATCAGTGGCCGCGGGTGTGATGTGGATCTGCATGATGCAATATCAACTCCAGTATTCAAAGGGACAATCCAAAGATGCAAGTAGAAGGAGTTGGAATTGACAGGAAGAAAAGTGGAAGTGTCACAATTGAGTCCAGATCCAGACGCTCAAAGGTTGCGAACCGTTTCACTTGACACCTCCCTTGATGTGTTGCTGGGGGTTGTGAGGAGTAGGAGAGAGATACTCTTCCCTAGCAATGGGAGGATGAAACCTGCAGCTGAAACAAAGAAGACGTGGTTGGAGGTTGCAGAGGAGTTCAGCAGCAGGAGCATGGTGCCACGCTCCTGGATGCAGTGTAGGGAGCAGTTTAATGACATAACCTGGTCAGGAAAGGTGAGTTCAGTTGCATATTCACCTACATCCTGCTGTGCGCATTACTCTGCCTTCTCACGCCTATTCCATCATATCACTCCTCACACCCACTTCCTTGCACGCCCACCCATCCTTCTCTTTTAATGCACTTCCTCACATCACCATCTATACATCCACCACTGCTACTCACCCTCATCCTTATCCAATTTCGTGCCTCTCCCTCATAGTCACGCTTAACCTCACCTGGTATCTCGCTGACTGCTCACTACCTCACAGCTTCATGCCTCGATGCAGGCATACAGATTGACTGTGAAGCAGATGACCTGGCTACAAGAGAAAGCCATGCTACACTACAACGGTGTCCATCAAAATACATGGAATCTTCCCAACAAGCTTGAGCCAACCATGAGTGTATAGCTTTCATTATGGGGTTAGTCTAAGATAAACATTTGGGCCTGGATTTTGCGGGGCCCATGACGGCGCATGCATGAAAACCCGGAACTTGCGATCTGTCAAGGTTCGCCTTGACAGACCCTCCGAACCGAAAGAAACTCACTTTCGCTGGCGCAGAGTTGGGCTATTTGACCAACTACTGCCCAGCGAATGCCCACTAAACCCTTACACCTGGTAAAAGCGTTAAATTTAACATTTAAAAATAAAATCCACAAATATTTCAAATTAGTCTATGTAAATTTTGGCCCAAATTAAAATAGTTAAAATTATTTTTCGAAAAATTAAATTTTTATTGTAAATCTTTATTAAAGGGACTTTTAATTAAATGTGAAAATGGGAACATTTATTTTTATTAGAGTTGTGTAAATTATTTAATTATTTGGGGATTCCTCATATGCTAATGGAGATTCCATTCATAAATGGAATCCCCATAAGCATGATGAGGAATCCTCCGTTCTGATAAGAGGACCTGACCCACGTGATCCCAGGGACGCTTCCAAACCGCCTGCGTCCCTGGGATCCGTGGGCCTTTACGCAGGCGTACGCCTGGAGGCCCAGGACCTGAAGTCTCCGAAGCCCAGGAGCCAGCAGGTAGGTTCGTATTTTTTTTCGGGTCGGAGGCATACTCCGGAGGTACGCCTCCGACTGCAAATTCCGGCCCTTGAGTTCCAAAAGGTTATGCATGTTGAGAATTCAGAAGAGGTTATTGCATTGTTGTTAAAGTAATTCTAATTTGTGCAGAAACCCAAGATGTTTAAATTCTAATGTCAATTATCTAGTGTATTAATAATAAATGATTGTTTTCTTTATAAAGCCACGGTTTGTGCCTGAAGTTTCTTTAGGAAAAAGAACCCATTAAGTTAAAATTAAAATTAAATCATGTGGAGATAAAAAGGCAATTCCCCAAATTAAAGTGTAAAATCACTTTGCACCTTTTTACTCCTACGTCTGGAAGCAACTTCTTTCAGCACACAAAAAGTACTGCAGGACAAGCCAGACCAATCCCTGTAGAGTATTAAAACTTTAGCCAAGTATAGGAAACCTCCAAAAACGTGTACAATTGCACCAGCAGCCAGAAGAAATAAACCAGTAACTAACCTATAAGTACCCTTTAAATAGCGTTGGGGGGGAGGGTCGAGAGCGGTGGTGGGGGGCAGGCAGCGGTGATGGTGGTCCTTCATGCCATTTAATGTGTGAGGTTAAGACTGTTGGCTGGAGTGTGGAGTTCCAAAATTTCCAAAATGGCAGCGTTGGCTTCAAATCAGCATTGCACTCTGATTCACATCATGATCTCGCTGCTCTGGATGCTGCCGGTGGGAATCCTCTCTTATCGGCTGCACATATTAGGAAATCATGGGTGCGCAGATCTCAATTTCCTATCCGTTACTGGGCGATAAATGGTGGACAGCGCCCCTGCCATTTCCCAATACTGGTACCCATTGGGCACGGCTCTCCGTTGGCAGTGCACACCTGGAAATTTACCCCATATAATATAATTCTAAAGGGAATTGGAAATGGAAGAATATGAAAGAGTACAGGAAAAGAGCAGGGAAATGGGTTTAAAGTAGCTAGTGTTATTTAAGGAGCAAGTGCTGGCAGAGCCATGATGGGCCAAATGGTCTCTTGTGTTTTAAATCTATGGGCTAAATTTGTGTTTTTAGCACTTCTGATGCAGAGTTCTGCATCCCAGAGATGCGTGTGGGGAATGAAAAGTTACCACTATGATTCTATGCAACTCTATAGAAAGGCACTGAATAAATACAACTTACTGTGAACAAAGCAATGAAGTTCTATTCTGAAAGCAGGTGAAGTCCCACGCCCCTGTGAGTATTATGTGGTGTCAGATGTTAGGAATACCACAATAAGCTGAAACCAACTAATTCACAATCCGGAGGGGAGTCTGCCAGAGAATTGAGATTTATATTTTATCAACAGGATTAATACAAAAAACCCAAGAGGATATCAGCTTTGACATTTCTCCCCATGACATGAAAGAAGCATTGGAGCAATTTGGCATTGGCTCAGTTTGGAAATGAAATGAAAACAAACTCATAGTTGTGAAAATGGAGTTTGAAGAGCACTGTAATCACAGAAGAAAATGGAGCTCATGATATCTCATGTCAAGCTTAAGAATGAAATAGAGTTTGAAGTTTTGAAGGATCGTCTCATTTAAGATTTTATCGTATGTGCTGAACAGAATTCCAGCCAGGCTCCTTCATAACAAAGGCTTGACATTCAAGAGGTTATGACATTCATTTGTCAAGCTGCAGAAATCAGTATCACACAAATAACAAAGAGAGAAATGAGGACAAAAAGCCGATGTAAGGTGAAAGAAGGTGTAAGTGGCGAATTTGGGATTAAATTACCCTTTTTTCCCAAAAAATTATTAATTCCTATTTTTCTTCGGTCGAATTCAATGGCAGCCAATCAAAATGGCAGTGTAGGATGATTTTGTGAACCTGATTTAGTTAGTGGGCATATCAGAAAACCAGCCAATCATGATGCACTTGCAATGATGTTCCGTTCACACTTCTCCAGTAACTAACTAGCTATTTAACAAACATAACTTTAGAAAAGTTTGGTAATTTAGCTCTAGAGTGCATAATACGAATGTATAATAATAAGAGGGTGAAAATGGCAATTTACCCGCAAGGTCCTGCGTGTAGTGAGAATTTTAGCACTCCCTTTCTGCATATTCTCAGATATTTCTTGTTTTGGTTTGTTATAGAAGATGGCATGGTAAAGGCAGATTTCTTGCTAACGGTAACATCACAAATAAGGTGTCCATTATGGGGTCGATTTTCGTCTTTAGACATAAATGGTGCTGTAGCAGGCCGAAAATTACAAACAAAAGAATTGCCAACTTATGTTTGGAGGTCCATCTGTTCTGATTTGCGGGCAGACCGTGGATTAGGCAGCCATTACTGCTGCCAGAAACAAGCGGGGGCCTCGTTAATATATTTAAAAAGGGGTCAGATGACAAAGTTAAGACCCTGATGCAATTTTGGTGCCAATCAGCACTGCCACTGCTGCTTCCTCAATCACCCACAAACCATGGGCGGTGCATGTCGGGAGGTTGTCATTCTCTGCGCTACTTAAAGGCTAAAGGTGGAAATAAGTCTGGTAATGGCTTTTTCTTCATTCTTTTTGGGACTTTTAGGGCTGAAATTTTACCTTGGAGAGTGTGCGGGTTTGAGAGCAGGTGGGCATTTAAAAGCACTGAAATTGACAGCGTATGGGGAAGCTGGCTTCAACCCGCCGTCTTTAACTCGGGCACGTTAGTCAGCACGTCAGAGACCCGCTCGGGAGAGGAGTGTGACCTAATTAAAGCAGTTTAGAGATCTCTCCAATTTCTCCAATACTAATTTTTTACTGATACTACTTTCTTTGAGTTCCTCATTCTCACTAGACCCTTGATTCTCCACTATTTCCGGGAAGCTTTTTGTGTCTTCTTCCGTGAAGACAGATACAAAGTATTTGTTTAATTTCTCTGCCATTTCCTTATTCCCCATTATAATTTCTCCTGTGTTAGGCTGTAAGGGACCCACGTCTACTTTCGCTAATCTTTTCCTTTTTACATAACGATAGAAGCTTTTACAGTCTGTTTTTATGTCTCTCGCTAGTTTACTCTCATATTCTATTTTCCCTTTCTTTATCAATTTTTTGGTCCTCCTTTGCTGAATTCTAAAATCCTCCCAATCCTCAGGCTTACTGCTCTTTTTGGCAACATTATAAGCCTCTTCCTTTGGTCTAATACTACTTTTAACTTCTCTTGTTAGCCACGGTTGGACCACTTTTCCTGTGGGGTTTTTGTGCCTTAAAGGAATGTATATTTGTTGTAAATTATGTATTAATTCTTTAAATTAATTCTTTAAATTAATTCTTTCCATTGCTTGTCTATCATCATACCTTTTAATGTAGTTTCCAATCTACCTTAGCCAACTCGCCCCTCATACCTACATAGTTTGCTTTGTTTAGATTTAAGACCCTAGTTTCGGATTTAACTAAATCACTTTCAAACTCAATATAAAATTCTATCATATTATGGTCACTCTTCCCTAAAGCCCCCTTTACTACAAGGTTATTAATTAACCCTTTCTCATTGCACAATACTAGATCTAAAATAGCCTAGTTGGTTCCTCAACATTCTGATCTAGAAAACTATCTTGCATACATTCCATGAATTCATCCTCCACACTATTACTGCAAATTTGGTTTGCCCAGTCTATATGTAGATTAAAGTCCCCATGATTTAGTATTACCCTTGTTACATGCGCCTCTAATTTCCTGATTTATACTCACTACATTACAACTACTGTTTGCGGGCCTATAAACAACTCCCACCAATGTTTTCTTCCTCTTGCTGTTTCTTAGCTCCACCCAAACTGATTCTACTTCTTGATTTTCGGAGCTAAGATCCTTTCTATCAACAGATCATAGTAGCGAGGATTGGAGCTGCAGGAGGAGCAAGGCGCAGAGCACAGAGCCTCTTCGGAAGTGGAGGAGGATGAGGAGCAAGTGAAACATGAGGAGGAGCAGGAGGAGTAACCTGAAGTGGACATGGCACCAGCAGCAGTGCACATTGCTGCCCAGGAGGCCCGGGATGGCCTCATAATGGCACGGTTTAGTTAAGTTGCACCAGTGCACCAATATGGCACCCAGATACTGAACCAACTCCCCCCGCCACCACCAAAAGCAGTCCTAAAATGACCAAACCATACCTGTCATACATACATGGCGAGAAACTGGAAAGTACTGCAGTACAAAGGGATCTGGGGGTCCTAGTGCAAGAAAATCAAAAAGTTAGTATGCAGGTGCAGCAGGTGATCAAGAAGGCCAATGGAATGTTGGCTTTTATTGCTAGGGGGATAGATTATAAAAACAGGGAGGTATTGCTGCAGTTATATAAGGTATTGGTGAGACCGCATCTGGAATACTACATACAGTTTTGGTGTCCATACTTAAGAAAAGACACACTTGCTCTCGAGGCAGTACAAAGAAGGTTCACTCGGTTAATCCCCGGGATGAGGGGGTGGACATACGAGGAGAGGTTGAGTAGATTGGGACTCTACTCATTGTAGTTCAGAAGAATGAGAGGCGATCTTATTGAAACATATAAGATTGTAAGGGGCTTGATCGGGTGGATGCGGTAAGGATGTTCCCAAGGATGGGTGAAACTAGAACTAGGGAGCATAATCTTAGAATAAGGGGCTGCTCTTTCAAAACTGAGATGAGGAGAAACTTCTTCACTCAGAGGGTAGTAGGTCTGTGGAATTTGCTGCCCCAGGAAGCTGTGGAAGCTACATCATTAAATAAATTTAAAACAGAAATAGACAGTTTCCTAGAAGTAAAGGGAATTAGGGGTTACGGGGAGCGGGCAGGAAATTGGACATGAGGCTGAGTTTGGATCGGTCGAGGCCCTGTGGGTGGCGTAGCGGTCCCAGAGGCTGAGTGGCCGGGTCCTGCTCCTACTTCTTGTGTTCTTTAGATTTGAGGTGAGGATCAGATCAGCCATGATCTTATTGAATGGCGGAGCAGGCTCGAAGGGCCGATTGGCCTACTCCTGCTCCTATTTCTTATGTTCTTATGTTCTTATACCCATTGCTCAAGGTTAAGTAATGTCTTACCATTCACTCCAACTGACAAGGCCACTTGCCAGGCAGTAGGCAAAAATGGACAAGACAAGATGGGAAAGTGGTGCAAAGAAATAATTTTACGTGACTCACAACTTCAACAGAAACTTAACCATCTAACATTTTATAACACCCATATGCATACCCTTGTGCATTTACAATTGTGTCTTCTTTCTCTTTCTACAACTATGTGGTTTCAGCAGAGGTAGAGGCAGGCTGCTTACTTCCCTGCTCTGACTGCTTAAAGACTTTTGGCGGACGTCCTTTGGGTTTTGCAGCCTGTGAGGGCCCCACCAAAGACTGCTCCTCCTGCACCTGTGCAGGGGCAGACTCGGCCATTGGGGCTCTGACTGGGGAGGGTGGGGCAATGGGTGAGAAGTGGGAGCGCTTTGAGCAGATCCCTCACTTCCATGTCCCTTCTCACCCGCACTTCCCTGCTAAAAAGGAGCTGGAGAGCACTTTGCTGCACATCAGTGGGGCGATTAAGGGCCAAGTCTAGGTTTCTATCCATCCTAGATATGGCTGCAATCAGAGTCTGCAAGCTGTTGTTTACAGCAAGCATGCACTCGTTCAACTGGCGCATTTGATGCTCCATGCAGGTGACCACCCTTTCCATGGACGAACACACTATAGCCATGGCCTGCGACATCGTGCTGCTCATGTTGGAAATGGACTCCTCATCTCCCTACAATTGAACACATCGCGGCTGGAAAAGCTGGCAGATCCTCCCGCATTTTTTGTTGCTCCTTGAGAATCATCCGCTTTGTTGACAGCCCCAAGGTTCAGCATCTTTGTCCAGATGAGCACTGCTTGGAGCATCCTGCGCCCTTGTCGAGGACTCTCCACTGCTGTCCCTGTCTCCACCATCTGCTCTTGTTCACATGTGATCTGTGAGACACCAGGTGACAACACTACTCTCTCTTACTGGACCCACTGACGTGTGTGTATCTGCGCTGGTGCTGAGTGTGCATGGGTCGTGTGACGGTGCACCCTCAGAGTCCACGACCTCCTCTGAGGAGTATTCTTCCTCCTCTGGCTCGACAATGGGGGTGGACACTTGATTGGCTTGTGGGAGAGTAAAGACATAAATTAGAACTGTTATGATAAGAATGTTTTAAGCAGGGGTGAAATTAAAAAGGAAATAAGGAAAGCAAAGAGAGGGCATGGAAAAATATTGGCAAGTAAAACCCAAAGATGTTTTATAAATACATTAAGAGCAAGAGGATAACTAAAGTAAGAATAGGACCTATTACGGACCATAAAGGTAACCTGTGTGTGGAAGTGGAAGACATGGGTATTGTTCTTAATGAATACTTTGCGTCTGTTTTCACAAAAGAGAGGGATGATGCAGACATTGCAATCAGGGAGGAGGAGTGTGAAATATTAGATGAAATAAACATAGTGAAAGAGGAAGTATTAATGGGTTTAGCATCTTTGAAAGTGGATAAATCCACAGGCCCAGATGAAAAGTGTCCCAGAATGTTAAGAGAAGAGAGGAAATAGCAGAGGCTCTGACCATCATTTTCCAATCCTCTCTGGCTACAGGTGTGGTGCCAGAGGACTGGAGGACTGCTAACGTGATATCTTGGAGTGCATGTCCACAGATCCCTGAAGGTAGCAGGACAGGTAGATAAGGTGGTTAAGAAGGCATACGGGATATTTGCCTTTATTAGCCGAGGCATAGAATATAAGAGCAAGGAGGTTATGCTTGAACTGTATAAAACACTAGTTAGGCCACAGCTAGAATACTGGGTGCAGTTCTGGTCACCACATTACCGGAAGGATGTGATTGCACTAGAGAGGGTGCAGAGGAGATTTACGAGGATATTGCCTGGGCTGGGGAATTTTAGCTATGAGGAAAGATTGGATAGGCTGGGGTTGTTTTCTTTGGAACAGAGAAGGCTGAGTGGAGACCTAATTGAGGTGTATAAAATTATGAGGGCCCTAGATAGAGTGGATAGGAAGGACCTATTTCCCTTAGCAGAAGGGTCAATAACCAGGGGGCATAGATTTAAAGTAATTGGTTGGAGGTTTAGAGTGGATTTGAGGAGAAATTGTTTCACCCAGAGGATGGTGAGGGTCTGGAACTCACTGCCTGAAAGGATGGTAGAGGCAGAAACCCTCATCACATTTACAAAGTACTTGGAGATGCACTTGAAGTGCCGTAACCTACAAGGCTACGGACCAAGAGCTGGAAAGTGGGATTAGGGTGGATAGCTCTTTGTCGGATGGCACAGACAAGATGTGCCGAATGGCCTCCTTCTGTGCTGAAAATTTCAATGATTCTATGACTCTGTATAGTTAAGGATTTAGTACTGTCAAAGTGTTAAAGCGCAAACAATTTTCCCCCGTCACAATCTAGCTTCAAACTCCACCAGCCTTCAAGCGATATCTGTGCATTGCTCCTTTAAGTAGCTCAGCTGAAGTCGAGTCATCCGTGACGTCATCGGACCCGCTCCAGTTAATTGGTCGGGAAACCCAGAAGTCTGACTCAATTGCAGTGGCTTTGTTAAAAAGCAATCACAAAACGCGCCTCTCCAACTTCCGGGTTCCCGACGTGATCCACAGTCCCCCCGCACACATCACAACTCCAGGGTAAAAATTCAGCCCTTAAGGTTTAAAGGTCTCCTTCAGTTTAATTCCTTACAGCTTGGCGTGCATTTACATTTCCCTGCCGCTTAAATCTGCTGCTGCATTGACTCGCCAATCTTGTCAGCCCTCCCTTTTAAGGTGCAGCTGCAGGCCCAAGTCAGTCTCTGCCCTGTCAGATTTGCTGACCACCCCAAATGACGAGCTGCCTATAAGCAGTGCGATTAACACTGCCAGCTGGCCTGTTTTATTTAATTGAGGCACAACCACGAAAACTGATGAGGCAGTTTGGACTCTGCTCCAGACCTCATTACAGCCTTGGTCCAAACATGGACAAAGGAGCTGAATTCCAGAGGTGAGGTGAAAGTGACTGCCCTTGACATCAAGGCTGCATTTGACCAAGTGTGGTATCAAGGAGCCCTAGTAAAATTGAAATCAATGGGAATCAGGGGGAAAACTCTCCACTGGCTGGAGTCATACCTAGCTAAAAGGAAGATGGTTGTGGTTGTGGAAGGCCAATCATCTCAGCCCAGGTCATCGCTGCAAGAGTTCTTAAAAGTGAGAAGTCGCACAACACCAGGTTATAGTCCAACAGCTTTATTTGAAATCACAAGCTTTCGGAGCGCTGCACATCAGAGTTCTTAAGGCAGTGTCCTAGTTCCAACCATCTTCAGCTGCTTCATCAATGACCTTCCCTCCATCATAAGGTCGGAAGTGGGATAATGATTGCAGTGTTCAGTTTCATTCTCAACTCCTCAGATAATGTAGCAGTCCATGCCCGCATGCAGCAAGATCTGGATGATATTCAGGCTTGGGGTGATAAGTGGCAAGTAACATTCATGTCACACAAGTGCCAGACAATGACTATCCCCAACAAGAGAGAGTTTAACCACCGCCACTTGACATTCAACGGGATTGCCATCACCGAATCCCCTACCATCAACATCCTGGGGGGTCACCATTGACCAGGAACTTAACTGAACCAGTCACATAAATGCTGTGGCTACAAGAGCAGGTCAGAGGCTGGGTATTCTGCGGCAAGTGATTCACTTCCTGACTCCCCAAAGCCTTTCCACCATCTACAAGGCACAAGTAAGGAGTGTGATGGAATACTCACCACTTGCCTGGATGAGTACAGCTCCAACAACACTCAAGAAGCTCGACACCATCCAGGACAAAGCAGCTGCTTGATTGACACCCCATCCGCCACCTTAAACATTCACTCCCTCCACCACCAGTGCACCGTGGCTGCAGTGTGTACCATCTACAAGATGTACTGCAGCAACTAGCCAAGGCTTCTTCGACACCACCTCCCAAACCCGCGACATCTACCACTTCGAAGGACAAGGGCAGCAGGTGCATGGGAACACCACCACCTCTAAGTTCCCCTCCAAGCCACACACCATCCTGACTTGGAAATATATCGCCGATCCTTCATCGTCGGTGGGTCTAAATCCTGGAACTCCCTCCCTAACAGCACTGTGGGAGTACCTTCACTTCATGAACTGCAGCGGTTCAAGAAGGCGGCTCACCACCACCTTCTCAAGGGCAATTAGGGATGGGCAATAAATGCTGGCCTTGCCAGCAATGCCCACATCCCGTGAACAAATAAAATAAAACACTGACTCATAGAAGAAAAATGCATTTATAGCGACAATTCATCCTGTTGTCTCTGTGTAAGGTGCAAACAACACTAACACTAATACTGCAGGAATACAATCTTGACTATAGGCTTTATTATAGAACCTACTTAAATAATCAATTTATCTTCCAGCTCTTCCACTGCCCTTCAAAAGCATCATCAGGACCAGATGTGATTGCCAGCTTGCAGTACAGAATTAATCATTTTGCAGGGAATCAAGGTCAGGTTGCTGAGATTATCTGCCAATTTGATTCGCAGCAGACTTCCTATTAATTTCCATCACAGCAAATCTTACAAAGGAATGAGAGTGTTCCTTCAATTGGTATCAGCTGTTTGTAAAACAGAAAGCAAAAATTTATAATTTAAAGGTAAACTATTCCCATATGTACACAGAATTAGTTAGATATTGAATTGAATTACATTAGCAATGAGTAGAGTCCAAAGTATAGTCTGTAATATTTTGGACTTTAGATCAATTGGATTCCAGAGTCTTGTAATTGTGATACTCCGGTCACTCAATGGGTGCACAGATTGGAGAATCGATTTTAACTGAACCCGCCAGGCTGAAAATGGGTGGGTTTGCGTCAGATGTCCGTTTTACTCCCCGCCCAATTTTACTTTCCATTAAAGTTAATGTTAAAATCGTCTGGAATGGAAAACGGGCTACTGGTTCGCTATTAGCTGTTTTGCTCTACTGCCCAAGGCAAATTTCAGCACAAGGAAGGGAAATATAACATTTTCAACATTTGAAAAACAGCTTAGTTCTAAAACAGAATTAATATTAAAACACAAGTTAGCATTTTATCGATGTAACAAATGCCCCGATCTTAACCTAACCCACCCGACAATAACGGGGATGGTTTGGATTGAACGCCCATTTTACAACCTCACCCGATTTTACGCTCCATTGAAGCTTTTTGTTTTATTTTTAAATGGACTTTTTATTGGTTTTATAAGAGGAATATATAAACAGAGTTTGATAAATGTATTGCACTCATTTGGGGCCCATTATAGAAGTCATTTTTTATATATGTCATCTTAACAATACATGTTGAGATTTCTTAAAACACAGGACTCCACATGATTTATGAAACTAAAATAATTTTTTAATGACTACACCTGTAGCAAAACAACAGTGTAGATTATTAATCTGCATCTGAATTAGGCCAATTCATTGGATGTAAATTCTGTGGTTGTTCCAACTGAGAAAGTGCCAATTACACAATCCCTGCAGTCTTGTGCCAGTAATTTCAGGGCCTGGAGATGATAACATCTCTGTGAAATCAACTTAGTATTGTACATGCCACCCTTCAATTGGTCTTTTGTGGAATTTAACCATCTTACATATCTTACATACAATCTTGGTGTCTTTTGTTCCTTTTAAAAAGCCCAGACCTCATATTTAGAATTCTCATGCGTATTTGATGTCTCTGTGTTGTTCACTTTAGAATTATGTGAAAGGGCTGAATGAAACACACGAATGATGGGTCTTATTTTCATTCTGCTGATACTGATTTATTGTTGCGTGTCTCTACACAGACCACTTTTGAACAGCTGCAATAGTTTCATTTCTTCAACAATGGACTCGATTTATCAAACCATTGGGGGCTGAAAGACCTGTCCAGCTTTCAAAATGCGATCATCTTCTTTCACATAATATCTGCGCAAATTAGTTTCTGCCACTTTCTAATGATCAAAGCTATAAAGTAAAATTAGGGAAATGTCTAGAGCCATCAAACAGTTTTGGGTTCACAGTAGTCTTTTGATTAATGTGAAAAAATGTTGTCATATTTTGATTCTGAAGCTGGAATGCTACCAAAACCCTCAAAGAGTTGATTTGCAGCTAAAATTTGTGCCACTGCCACCCCCTCCACCATCCCCCCCCCCCCCCCCCCCAACCCCCGCAACACAGGGCAACCGAATTCCAACTCCTTTTGTTTATTTTTGTTACTTCCATCTTGTGGTCTCTCAAGTCACTATAATGGTCTCCTTCATGTAGGGCTGGAGGAAAAGTAGAAGGGGGCTACAATTTTCTCAGTGGAGGAGGAGGGAGTAGAGGGGAGGGAGGAAGATAGAACTGTTTCCAGTTTTTCTCTTTTCACTTCCACAGAGCACTCCACCGAGTAGCCAGATCAAGAACTGACAAAATTATCAGATAGATGACCTGATGGATAGAGCTGAGAATTTGTGACTTTGGTTTTGGCTTCAAATTGTCATTTCAGACGCTGATAATGATCAATACTTTGCTTTGAGCTCCGCGAAGCTGAAATAATTGGGGAAAGCCAAACTGAGTACCTTAACCACACTAATACTGGATAATAATCTACTTACAATATTTGAGAAGGATTATTTGTAACTTATAATAAAAAGTATCACCCAGTGTTTTATTTATTAACCTTCAAGCATCTTTCAAAGAATGTGAAAATTCCTAATAATTCAATTCTGTCTCTTTTCCATACTTTTTACATGTTTATTTTAGCCTAGAGATGGTCAGGAAGGTAAGGTACTCAGTTTGAACACCAAAGATCATGAGCCATTCGGAGTAAGCACCCATAATTTGGGTTTTGATTAGAAACCATGCAGTCCGAAGTTAATTTCTAATCTGAAGATTGGGTTTCCT
The DNA here is from genome assembly GCA_030390025.1 of Squalus acanthias. Lineage (NCBI taxonomy): Eukaryota > Metazoa > Chordata > Chondrichthyes > Squaliformes > Squalidae > Squalus > Squalus acanthias. The sequence continues at coordinate 45,644,437 of CM059428.1, read as the reverse complement.
TAATAACTTCAGATTGTCCTGGGCACTTAACAAAGAATTACTTGGCTAATAAAATTGCAACTTATACATTTTCTGAAGAGGATGGAACACAAAAAAACAAAAAGAAAAACGCAGTTATTTTTAAAACCAGTAATTCAACAAAAATAACTATTGTCTTCCAAGATAATGTCAACAAAATTCCTGGGGCTGGAGAGGGCAAGAGTACCAATAATGCTCAGAAGTGAGTGGAAAATGGGTTGGAACCTGGCTCCCCCAAGATTCCACCATATTTCGACTATACCTAGAAATTTCAGTCGGGAATGCCATGGGAAAGATCTTCCAATCACCCCCTCTACATCAAGAGGGTATGTTGCGGGGGAGGGGGGGGGGGGGGGAGGGTGCGGGTGCGGGAGGGATCTTCCCTGGAAAATTCCTCCCTTTATGCCTTTGAAGGTCCTTAGCTGAACTCACGCCATTGAAGATCTGGCATAAGTCCCTTTGAGGCCTTCTAACAGTATCAACCCCTTACTAAAAGTGAGGTAATCAATACCAGAAGGAATTGATTACCTTCTCAGCACTGTGGCTCCAGTGGGAGCTGAAGAATTAAAAGAAATTTCCTTGGCCCATTTGGGCCTCCTGAGACTTTGCACTGGCAATGCAAATACGGGAGGATGGGGGGCTCCAGCCTTGGCCGAGGATGGGCAAGGATTTCACTCCACTGCATTTATGCCAGCAGAGTGGGGTCTCAGGAATTTCCAGGCAAACATTTCAGGTCTAGTTTGAGTCCATTGTTAAGTCAAGTGTCCAAATATACTCCTGATGTGTTCAAGGAAAATGTATAAAAATCTTCACCACGTAAAGCCTCTTTGAGAAACTGTGGTGAAAGTACCAGGTTAAAAATCAAGTAACTGGTGCACTAATGCGTTGCCTAGTTTCTCACACTCAGGAGACAGTACAGTCAATGTTATCAAAGCTATTAAATCACAATCCCTGTGTACAAATTCTTTAAATATCATTTATTTGTTAAATTGTGTTGAAAAATTTGGTACTTTTCATCACGGATGTATATGTATTTGTGCCAAATACTCTACCTGGGAGCTTTCAAGGTATTTCTGATGTATACAAGTTAAAGTAGGAATCAGATAGACAATACTTGAGCTTGTGAGAAGGATGTGAAATCAAGGCAAAAATAATTATTAAGGAAGTGAAGTACATCTTCTATCTTCTTATTAGGCAGTCCCTCGGAACCGAGGATGACTTGCTTCCACACTAAAAATGAGTTCTCAGGTGACTGATGAGTCCAATGCGGGACCTACAGGGCTGGATTTTGATACTGAGGCGGGTTGGGGCCGTGTCATCTGCATTTCGTGTTATCCACCCGACTGCAATTGGATGTGGGAGATTGATGCAATTTTCACCTAATTGGGCAATTGAGTTCCAGCATGTGGGAACCCATGAACCAATTAGTGGTTTCAGTCTGAAAGTCGCCTCTGATGATGTCATCATTGCTGCTGCATTGCAGGTCAGAGACTGCCTGGCCTTTGCTGTGAGAGGACCTGGATGCAAAATGAGCAGCAGCTCTAAGGAGAGAGAGAGAGAGAGAGAGAGAATGAATGAATCCAGGTCCTCTCACAGCAAAGGCCAGGCAGTCTCTGAAGACCTTCAATGCAGCAGCATCAGAGGTGACTTTCAGACCTAATACTACTACTACCTTCATCACATCTCCGTTGTAATAGTGGACCTGCAGCTGATAGTCAGCTATCCAAATGTGCTCCCGCCAGGTTTCACAATCGTGGTTCAGAACAGGCGTGCTTCACGTAGATCAAGGGTTAAAATCACAAAGGCCTTTCAAAATGGCATTATAGAGCCAATTTAGTGCTTGTTAAGGGCCTTAACAGCGACCAGCAGACACGATTTAATGAAAATTGCGTGGAGGCGGGATGGAGGCGGACTTGTGCCTGCCCGCCAGTTTTCGCAATTTTAACCCCCCACACGCCTCCAAACCCGCCTCCACGGGTCAATGAAAATCCAGCCCACAGTCTCTGTCACAGGTGGGGCAGACGGTGGTTGAAGGGGCAGGTGGGTGGGGTGCTTGGGTTGACATGCGCTCCTTCCGCTGTTTGTGCTTGGCTTCCGCTTGCTTCCGGCGAAGAGACTCGAGGTGTTCGGCGCCTTCCCGGATGCTTCTCCTCCACTTTGTGCGGTCTAGGGCCAGGGATTCCCAGGTGTCGGTGGGGATGTTGCACTTTTTCAAGGAGGCTTTGAGGGTGTCCTTGAAGCGTTTCCTCTGCCCACCTGGGGTTCTCTTGCCGTGTTGGAGCTCCGAGTAGAGCGCTTGTTTTGGGAGTCTCGTATCGGGCATGCGTACGATGTGGCCCGTCCATCGATGCTGATCGAACGTGGTCAAAGCTTCGATGCTGGGGATGTTGGCCTGAGTGAGAACACTGACATTGGTGCGGCTATCCTGCCAATGGATTTGCAGGATTTTGCAGAGGCAGCGTTGGTGGTACCTCTCCAGTGCTTTGAGGTGCCTGCTGTACATGGTCCATGTCTCTGAAGCATACAGGAGGGCGGGTATCACTACTGCACTGTAGACCATGAACTTGGTGCTGGGTTTGAGGTCCTGGTCTTCAAACACTCTCTTTCTCAGGCGACCAAAGACTGCACTGGCACACTGAAGGCGGTGTTTGACTTTGTCATCACCGTCTGCCTTTGTTGACAGTAGGCTCCTGAGGTATGGAAAGTGGTCCACGTTGTCCAAGGCCTTATCATGGATTTTGATAATCAGGGGGCAGTACTGTGTGGCGGTTGTAGGTTGGTAGAGGACCTTTGTTTTACAGATGTTTAGTGTAAGGCCCATGCTCTCGTATGCTTCAGTGAAGGTGTTGACGATGGTTTGGAGTTCGACCTCAGAGTGTGCGCAGACGCAAGCGTCATCTGCATACTGTAATTCAATGACAGAGGATGGGACGACCTTGGATCTGGAATGGAGGCGACGGAGGTTGAACAGTTTCCCGTTTGTTCTGTAAATTAGCTCCACTCCAGCGAGGAGCTTACTGAGGGTGAGATGGAGCATTACAGCCAGGAAGATCGAGAAAGCGTTGGTGCGATGACACAGCCTTGCTTGACCCCAGTCCGTACGTGAATTGGGTCTGTGGTGGATCCATTGGTCAGGATCATGGCTTGCATGTCATCGTGAAGCAGGCGGAGGATGGTGACAAACTTTTAAGAGAAGCCGAATTTGAGGAGGACACTCCATAATCCCTCACGTTTGACAGTGTCGAAGGCCTTTGTGAGGTCAAAGAAGGCCATGTACAGCGGTTGGTGCTGCTCCCTGCATTTCTCTTGTAGTTGACACGCGGTGAAGATCATGTCCATTGTGCCCCTTAGTGGGCGGAATCCGCATTGCGACTCTTGGAGGAGCTCTTCAGCCACTGGCAGAAGGCGATTGAGGAGGATTCTTGCGATGACTTTCCCTGTGGCAGACAGCAGGGAGACTCCTCTGTAATTACCGCAATCGGACTTGTCACCTTTCTTGAAGATGGTCACGATTACGGTGTCTCTGAGATCCCCTGGCATGCTCTCCTCCTTCCAGATAAGAGAAATGAGTTCATGTATTCACGCTAGTAGTGCTTCTCCGCCATGCTTCCGCGCCTTGGCGGGGATTCCATATCATCCTGAGGCCTTGTTGTTTTTCAGTTGTCAGATGGCCTTTTCAACCTCATGCCGGGCTGGGGTTGTGCTGAGGTGGTGGTGGGTAGTATGCTGCGGGATGGAGTTGAGGACACACGCGTCGAAGACAGAGTCTCGGTTAAGGAGATCTTCGAATTGCTCCTTCCAGCGGGCACTGACTGCCTCTCTGTCCTTGATGAGTACCTCTCCATTCTTGGCCTGCAGTGGAGTAGGACCTTAGGTGCTTGGGCCATAGGCGGTCTTGACTGCGCTAAAGAATCCACGCACGTTGTGGTTGTCGGCTAGCTGCTGGATCTCCTGCGCTTTCTCCAGAGCCTGGTCTCCAATCGTCTTGGATCCCTTTGCCATTGGACCAAGACCTTGCTCTGTCAAGCCCGTGTGGTAGCTGGTGTGCAACGGCCACCCGACGTTAAAAGAACTCACGCACAGGCATCTTCCACCCTTTAAGATGAAGTTCGGGACCTGGAACGTCAGGGCCCTCATGGACAACCCCAACAGCGACAGACCGGAACGCCGTACTGCTATCATTGCCTGGGAGCTCAGACGTTTCGAGATAGACATCGCCGCCCTAAGCAAAACCCGGCGGGCAGGGGAAGGCCAGCTCAAGGAGCAAGGTGGTGGTTACACCTTCTTCTGGAAAGGCAAACCTGAAGAAGAACGCCGCCTCCATGGGGTAGGCTTCTCCATAAAAAATTAGCTAGTTGAACGTCTCAGAGACTCTCCTTGTGGAATAAACGAACGCCTCATGACTTCGGCTCACCCTAGCCCGGAACCAGTGCGCTATGGTCATCTGTGCGTACACTCCAACACTGGAAGCCACAGACGAGACCAAAGAGGAATTCTACTCCAGCCTTGAACAATCCCTGTCCCGAGTCCCAACGGGCAACAAGCTGATCTTCCTTGGCGACTTTAACGCCAGAGTTGGAAAGGACACAGACCTCTGGGGAGGTGTGATCGGCAGAGAAGGGGTAGGGAAAGCCAACCCCAAATGTACCCTCCTCCTGACGAAATGCTTAGAACGTGGCCTTGTCATAACCAACACCTTGTTCCGTCAGAGAGACAAGTACAAGGCTTCATGGCAACACCCTCGCTCCAAGCACTGGCATCTGCTGGACTACGTCATCGTCCAAGCGAGGGACCGCAAGGACGTCCGCATCACCCGCGCCATGACAGGAGCTGACGACTGCTGGACAGACCACCGCCTAATCCGCTCTGTCATCTCCATTAACGTAGCACCAAAACAGCGGCGGCAACAGAAGCAATGCCGCAGAAAAATCAATGCTGGAGCACTCAATGACCCCGCTAAGAAAGCCCTATTCAGACTGCGCCTCACAACCAACCTGGCGACTCCCAGTGATTCAGAGACACAGAGTGCCCACAGTTTGCACTCAAGACCTCTATAATCAGCACCTGTGAAGAGACGCTCGGTCACTCGACCAGGAAACACCAAGACTGCTTCGACGAGAACGACCAGGAGATCCAGGAGCTAATAAGCCGCAAATGCAAGGCATTCCTGATCTGGAAACAGCAACAGAACTCGAGAGCAAGAAAGCAGCTCTACAGACGCCTGAAGGCTGAGGTCCAACAAAAAACTCGCGACCTAAAGAACAGATGGTGGGTGGGTGAAATACATAAAAGATTCCTAAACCACTGGGACCAGAAGGAATGGCTCTCCAAGTACTGAAGGAAATGCATGTTTACGTAACTAGTACCATGGTGAGAATTTTTGCAATGCTCTACGCTCAAAGAAACAGGATCAGAAGATTTAAAAATAGTTAATAACATTCCAGTCTTCAACAAAGGACGCACATGTGATCTGAACAGAATATTATAGGTTAGTTAGCATGTCATCAATTTTGAATTTCTCAGATTTATTGGGATTGATCAAGTTAGAGGCTGATGGTAACGTGGTTGAATTTATATATTTTGAAGCATACAGGTCCCCCAGATAAACCTTGGCCTAGAAATTGGTTTGTACACAAATTTGGGTTTGAACCCAGCAGCAGCAATCATGCGCAAGAGAACTATGCAAAATTGGTCCTCTTGCATTATCAGGATGTCACCAGCATGCTGAGGGCGCCAGTCACGCCCCAAGAGGCAGTGTGCTGGTCACGAAGAGGACAGAAGTCGGCCGACAGGAATGCCAGCACCAGGCTTACTGTGAGTCCGGGGGGTTGGTAAGAGATCGAGAATGGGGGCGAGTGGTGGCTGGCAGGGGCCCTCAGTTTCAATGTGGAGCTCCTCCTGGTTACACACTCAGGTAAGTAAACTTACTTTTTTGCTGTCAGCCTCCAATGATCCCTTTAAGGACCTCTGGTTTGACTGCTGTAGGCCTGAGAAAAAATGACCTCAGCAAGCACAGCACATGATGCGTACAGTCACAATTGGAGAGGGGCCTGAAACTGGCTTTAAACCTTGGATTTGCATAGGAAATGGCCTAACACTGGTTTTAGGCATGCGCTCTTGAAGACTCCGGGGCACCTTAACTCATTTGGCAAGCGGCGCCCTCCCAGTGCGGAATGAGTACACGCACGGCATATGCCATATTGGACATTTCAGCACCCTTTTTTCACCCAAAAACAGGTGCTGCGCAAGCTCATTTCTAGGCTCTTGTGTCTAAAATGAAAGTTCAAGGGGTGATAGAGGAGATTGCAAATTGGAAAATGGATTGGTTGCATAACAACTACAACATCTTGCATGTATATAGCGCCTTTAACGTAGTAAAACATCCCAAGGTGCTTCACAGGAGCGTTATCAAACAACACTGAGCCACATAAAGAGATACTAGGACAGGTGACCAAAAGCTTGGTCAAAGAGGTAGGTTTTAAGGAGTGGCTTAGAGGAGAGAGGGTTAGAGAGGCGGAAAGATTTAAGGAGGGAATTCCAGAGCTTAGGGTCTAGACAGCTGAAGGTACTGTCGCCAATGGTAGAGTAATGAAAATTGGGGATGCGCAAGAGGCCAGAATGGAGGAGTGCAGAGATCTCGGAGGGTTGTAAGGCTGGAGGAGGTTACAGAGATAAGGAGGGGCAAGGCCATGGAGGGATTTGAAAACAGGAAGTAAATAGATTTCAGTATTAATCTATTAGAACATATGCCATTGCACTTGTGGTCAACATGCTTTATATGCTCAAATGCCGGGTTTATTTGCCCAAATTAAAAATGAGTTGACTCTATTATCTATTTTAAAAAATTCCAATTAATGACCTGATTTTTTTATCCTTATATTATGGACTTCAAGTAGGCAAAAAGCAGTTAAACATGGACAACATGATTGAATAAGAATCAATTTGATTATCAGGCCATTCAACAAACACCAAGGGCTGGATTTTCTGTCCAGAAGCGGGTTCGCAGTCGGGTTCAGTGTTTGGTGGGTTCTGGACCCGCTGCCGGTTCCATCCACACTGAGATAACGATTTTGAGTAGATTGGGCTTATTAAGCCCGCTGTGCGCGTTACCCGGCCCAATCAGTGGGTGCGGGTCTGCTGCTTGCCTTTGATGACATATTTGAATCAGTTGTATTTAAGGGGGCCATGTACCCTTTGGCTTTCATTTACATTTTGATGTTCCTGAGTGCTGGTGTTTGCCGAGATGACTGCACCTAGAACAAAGGCTGCTCCCCGTTTTGACGATGACTCCCTCCATGTTCTTGTGGACGGAGTAAGAAGGCGCAAGGAGGTTCTGTTCCCTTCGGATGGAAGGAGGAAGCTTCCTCAGCACATCAAGGCAGCCTGGCTGCAAATAGCTGAGGAGGTGAGTGCGAGGTCCATCTGTACACGCACCTGGGTCCAGTGTAGGAAGAGGTTCAATGATCTCCTGCGTTCAGCAAAAGTGAGTGTAAAAGCACACTTAACTTCATTCTGCTGTGCCTGTCTTCACATCCCCATCACTCTGCATTGCCAGCCCTACTCCTGCACATCCTAACTCACCCCAACATCCCTTGTACCCTCATCCATCCCTCTCTCCGTATGTACAGAATCATATGCCCATCTTACTATGTACCCCTCACTCTCACTCTCAATGTTATGCCATGACAACAACTAACAACTCACAAGGAGGGAAATTGGTATTGGCACCTCACTCCATCATAGTCTCCCTCTAAACATCTATCCTATCCATTCTTTACACTCATTCCAGCACTCTCACTAAAACTGCACTTCTGTCCCTCGTCGCAGGAAAAGAGATCCCACAATAAGAGGGAGAGGGAGAGTACAGGAGGAGGGACCACCATCTGTGACGCAGCTCACCCACGCTGAGGAGTCAGCTCTGGACATTGTTGGAGGTGCTGAGGAGCTTAAAGTGGGGGACGGAGAGACGGGCTCAGCCGAACAACCTGGTGACAGAATTATTTTCCAAACATCTGATTTGGCATTCAGGAGTGACTCATGTGGGATCTGATGTTCCTAGAGATTGAGTGCTAATTACTTGCACAAGGGAATGTGTGTGCAACCTACATATCACATGTCTAAATCATGTCTTTACTCTCCCACAGGACCATCAAGAGCCCCCCTCCTTACTGTCCAGGAGGAAGAAGAGGAGGACTCCTCAGAGGATCCTCCAGCCTCTGATGCAGCAGCGTCAGCAGAAATGAGTGCACCCTGCACCAGCGCAGAGACGCACACCTCGGTGGGTCTAAAGCGAGATAGATTAGTGTTGTCACCTGGTGTCTCAAAACTCACAAGTGAGCAAGAGCAGATGGTAGAGACAGGGACAACAGTGGAGAGTCCTCATCGGAGGCCGCAGGACTCTCCTAGCGTTGCTGAGCTGCATACAGACGCTGAGCCTCGGGGGCCATCCAGAAAGAGAGTAGTGTTGGAGCTTCAGGAACAAGTGCAGGAGGCTCTGACTGGGTTAGCAACCATGGTCACTGCGAGTATGCAGAGAATGGAGGAGTCCATCTCAAATATGAGCAGCACCATGGTGGAGGCTCTGGCAAATGTAGGTCCCGCCATGGAAAGGATGGCAACCTCCATGGAGGATATAAATCGCCAGACACAGGAGAACATGGTAACACTTCTAAATAGATGGTCAGCTATGGAGGATAAATGGGCATCTATCGAGGAGAGAAACCAGAGGTTCATGGACGTCCTTGTTATGAGGAATGTCAGCATAGACACGGGTCCTCATGGCCACACTGATGTGCAGCAAGGTGCTCTCCAGCAACTTGCAGGCAGAGAAGTGCGGATGGCCCATGAGAGGGATGGTGGTGGAAGGGGAATTGGAAGTGGGGGCTCCTCTCCAAGCGCTCACACTGCCATCCCATTACCAACCCCTCGGTCAGAGCCCCAGATGCCTCACCCAACAGAGATGGCCGAGTCTGCCCCTGCACAGCCACAGGAAAAGCAGACTTTGGCGGGGCCCTCACAGGCTCCACGACCCAGAGGACGGCCGCCAAAGGCGTCTAAGTAGGCGCAGCAGGGAAGTGAGCAGGCTGCCTCTGCATTTGCTGAAGCCACAGGGGAAACACCACAAAGAAGCATGCGTAAGAGAAAGCTAACACACAAAATAGTCACTTGGGTGCTTTCATATAAATCAGTGTAACGTTTGTGTTCTTTTATTTTATTGTACTAAAGTAATGTCATGTGAATGTTTCAAAGTGCTACCCTACGCGTGCTCACAATTGGAGGCAGCACAGCGAGGGGTGAGGGCACCTTTCATCTGAAGCAATGGTGGTGAAAGGGCTAGGAGTGCACAGTTCATTGTAGGGCTGCTCTATGGTGTGGAAGTGGGGTCATGCGAACCTTCATGTGCATGTGGCAGCCATATGTAAGTGATGCCTAAAGTTAGTTGAATCTGGCATGGATAAGGCCATCCCTTGCCTGACGGGCAGCAATGTGCTCGCGTGCTGGTCACACTGGGTCAGCCGCCTCCTCCATGTGTTCCTCATCTGCAACCTCATTCGGCTCTTCCTCCTCCTCCTCCTCCTCCTCTGAGGAGGAGGAGGCTGTGCGCTCTGCGACCTGTTCCTCAGGCAGCGCTAATCCCCGTTGCAGTGCAATGTTGTGCAGGGCCTGTGACCACGATGATTCTCGAGACCCGTCTGGTGCATACTGTTGGGCTCCACCAGATCTGTCCAGGCATCTGAAGCGCATTTTGAGCAACCCTATTGTTTGCTCAATGACACTTCTGGTGGAGATGTGGCTCTGACTGTAGCGCTCCTCAGACTCGTTTGATGGCCTCCTCATCGGTGTCATTAGCCACGTCTTCAGGGGATAGCCCTTGTCTCCGGAAAGGTCATTTGGCGGAGCGAAGAGCTGAGGCACAGTGGACTGGCGCAGGAAGTAAGAGTCATGGCAGCTGCCAGGGTACTTTGCGCACACATGCATGATGCTCTTCCTGTGGTTACACACCAGCTGCACGTGGTTCACAAATACTGCTGGGTTGTGATGGGGTGCCCTGATGGCCACATGGGTGCAGTCGATGACGCCCTGCACCCATGGGAAGCCAGCCAAATTGACAAAGCCTAGCGCCCGCGCGTTAACCCTTGCTTCATCAGTTGAAAAGTGGATGTAATTGGCGGACTTTGCAAAGAGGGCATCGGTAACCTGCGTGATGCATCTGTGGGCGGCCGACTGGGAGATGCCACTAATGTCTGCTGCTGATCCCTGGAAGGACCCTGACCCAAAGAAGTTGAGGGCAGTGGTGACTTTGACAGCCACTGGTAAGGTGTGTCCACCCGCTCCTCTGGGTTGCAAGTCTTGGTCCAGCATTGTGCAGATGTCTGTGACTACCTCTCGCGAAAGTCTCAGCCTCCTTTGGCAGTGCTGCTCACTCATGTTGAGGAAGCTCATCCTCTGCCTGTAAACCCTGTGTTGGGGGTTTCTCCTGCGGCGCGGGCCAGCCAAGCCCTGACGGCCTCTGCCCTGTGTAGCATCCGGTGGCTGAGGAGAAGGTTGGCGCTCTTGTTCTTGGTGCTGCTGCTGTGCCTGGTTCTGCTGCTCTGGATGATCCTCTTCCGAATCTGAGGACAAAGATGAGAGAGTATAAATGGCTCCCATTCTGCTGTTATATCTGGCAGTTGAGGATGAAATGTTATCAGGAGTAAGTCAATGGGGAGGAAGCATATTCCGAGGAGGTGACAGTGCATATAAAGTTCACAGCACACACTTACAACCTCAAAACAGCTCAAAGGTGTCCTCCAATTCATGAATTCAGCAACGTCAGCCATTTGAACATGAACTAATGTGATAGGTAAGTTTATATGCGGCACTTGCAGCTGTGAACTATTCAGCTCGTTGGAAGACCCGAACGACGTGAAACACGTTGAAAATGTGTGAAAATGGAATTACCCAAGCAAAATAGCATTTAACAAGGAGTTAACAAGCTGTTAACAATCTCAAATGTCTCTCCCGCCACTTGGTGTCGGGTCGGCTGTGAAGGCGCCAACCCGACACTTTGGAAACTAGCGTGGAGGCGGGTTAGCGGCGGGTTCCAAACCCGCCATCAATCATTTTGAATTTAACACCTGACCCGCCTCCGAACCCGCCCTCTAAGCGCCAGCAAAATCGCGGCCCAAATTTCAGCTCAACCTTCAGACTAAAGGGCTCTTGATTTTATTAATTTACAGGCTATTCTCATTACAGGAAATTAGGCTTATCTTAATTTAATATATCAGTCTGGATAAAGATCTTGTGAAATAGATGTATTAAAGCAGACTAGAGCATTGCAGAATGGGAAATGTATCTAAGCTTTTCAGTGATTCAGGCTATGTGCTGATGTGCAGAATGTGAGAAAACTTAGCACTAATCCAGCATTTTTAAGTGTCATTGTAACCTGGGGTAATCGATTTAATTTACATGGAACAGCAAATATCGACCATATGGGTCCTCTGAATCAATAAACGTTAATACTCTGAATGAAATGCAAATGCTCAGTACAAATTTGTTTCAGAAATCATTCTTATATGACTATTAAGTACATTTGAGACAATAGGGATTAAAAAGAAATACATTTCAATTACATGTATCAATTTTGCATTTATATATTAACTTGATCACAGGCAAATCTGTTTAATTATGCTACAAGATGCATTCCTGATTCAACTCCATGCACCAGTATTTCAAACTCCCAATACATCAGTTTTCCCCTACTTATGATTTTCCTGCACTAACCTACTGTGCTTACCCACTGTTTACAACCTCTCCTCCCATACTTTATGAGGCATGTCGTACCAGTTGGTTTTGCCCTTGTAGAGTTTCCCCTACTTCCAAAGTCGTACCCTACACTTTGAATTTTACGCACACCAGCTTTTCCTCTTGCCTGCTTTCCCTGGTCTTTGAAATGACAAGCACAGCTTCTGACCGCACTGGACTTGCCATCACACACTACAAAAAAATAAATTTGCAAACCAGCTTCCTGGGAGATGAGTAAATGGCAGTTGTAAATTCGCTCACCAGTCCACTCCTACTCCAACAGCTGAGCCAAGGGGAAAGAAATGCACACACAGTGCCTGCCTACAACAGAGGCAGTTGTAGCAATCTACCCAGAAAATGCATTGAGCAAATGGATCTACATTTCCTGGTGAGTTGTTTAGACATGGGGTGTTGCAGGGAAAGCTTCTCAATTCAGCCCTTGCCAGTGAGACTCAGGAGAGACTTCTGCATTGACTCAACGCTTTGTGAGGTAGTTTTGCCTATTGATCCTAACTTCGCTAGTACTTTAGTTGCTGTCCTTCATTACTTTGCTTGCAAAGAGACTATGGGGGCTGCACTGATTGGGGGCGTCGTCCTGCTCCAGCTGAATCGGAGGATACAGAGACGCAGAGAGAGAGTGGCAATGATGGCCAGACAGAGGAGGGCCAACAGGCGTATGTACAGGAGAGCTTACCCTCCCAGGGTATATCGTGAACAGCTCTCCTACATTCATATGTCTGAGGAGCTGTGTTTGCGAAGGCTGCGATTCAGCAAGGAGGTGGTCACTGAGCTCTGCCACCTGCTGCAGCCAGATCTGCAGCCTCAACTGAGGTCCAGGACGTCTCTGTCGGTGGCAGTGAAGGTCACAGTGGCTCTCAACTTTTACGCTACTGGCTCATTTCAAGCTGCTGCTGGGGACCTCGCCAATATCTCCCAGTTCGCGGTGCGTTGCTGCATCCGGCAGGTCACAAATGCCCTCTTTAAAAGGAGACGAGAGTTCATCTCTTTCCCCATGACCCCAGACAAGCAGCGTGACCGCGCTCTGGGCTTTGCGAGGGTAGCGGGCTTCCCCATGGTGCAGGACGCCATTGACTGCACGCATGTGGCTTTGCGTGCTCCGCATGAGAATGCCGAGGAATTCCGGAACAGAAAGGGGTTCCATTCCTTGAATGTGCAGTTGGTCTGTGACCACAGACAGCTGATACTCGCTGTCAATGCCCACTATCCTGGCAGCTGCCACGATGCTTTTATCCTGCGCCAGACTACTGTGGCAGAACTTTTCGAGGCACCGCATCAGCCAGTTGGTTGGCTTCTCGGGGACAAGGGGTATGCATTGAGCACCTGGCTGATGACACCGCTCCGTACGCCCAACACCCCTGCTGAGCTGCAGTACAATGAGAGCCATCAAGCTACCAGGAACATAATTGAGCGCACAATCGGCGTGCTGAAGCAACGGTTCCGCTGTCTCGACCATTCTGGAGGAGCCCTGCAGTACTCGCCTGAGCGAGTATCCAACTTCGTAGTCGTGTGCTGCATGTTGCATAACATGGCAATCCTCAGGACCCAGCCAATGCCACCAGGCCTTGGAGCACCACCAGAGGAGGAGGAGGAAGAGGAGGAAGAGGACGAGGAGGATGATCATCAGCAGCACCAAGGCGGGAGGGCGGCCCACAATGGTGAAACTGCAAGGGCCGTCCGTCAACGGCTAATAGCAAGCCGCTTCTAGGGCCCCTGCTGTGGAAATGGCTTCTGCCATTGCTAACAACATTAATGAACCCAGCACGCAACCCCTAAGCCGGCCAAGGCACCAATAATTCCAACCACCAACCATGTATATTTTGAATACAGAAACTTATTTATTTTACAAACTCTGTGTGTGTCAATTCCTCATGACAAACTCATAGAAATAAACACAAAAAAACAGTCAATAACATAACTGGTTCTCACAACCTGGAGATAATGTCCAAAACACTAAACAAAAGTTGGACCATGAACCTCGACCTTTAATAAAAAAATGACCAGCATTTTGTCACACCTCCTACTTTTTGCCCTTCGAGGGTGATCTCCTTCCCTTGCGCACTTCCCCCTTTCTAACCCTACTGCTCCTCCGTAATGGGACCTCAGTGGCTGCAGCAAGGCTGGTGGAAGGCTGCTGCTCGTCAGACCCTGACACTGCAGATGCCCCTGAAGGACGGCCTCGACCAGTTCTGGGCCTGGAGGGCCCGGCTGCAGACTGCACCAACTCTGCATGGGCGGCAGCAGTCTGTCTTACAGGCGGTGGCAAGTGCAGTGGAGAAGTGACAGTGTTGGCAGCAGGAATGCTGTCATCGTGAGAGAGGACAGCAACTCCCTGCTCGCCCGACACACTGGCACTCCCACGGGGCAGCACTTCAGCATCTGGAGCAATCTGCTGGAGAACAGATTGCTGGCCTGCTGTGGCGCGGTGACAGCCCCAGGGACATGTGAACGAACCATCGAGGTTGGCAGCAGTCTGTGCTCGCGTGGCCTCAATCTGAGTCTGCATGAGAGCAGTCAGAGATGGGATCACGGCAGCCAGTGACTGAATTGCAGCACTAAGCGTTAGTGTGGCATCCGCCTGTGCTACAGCGAAGTGCTCCACACTCCTTGCCAGTGACTCAATGCATTCGGGCACCCTTCCCACTGCACCCATGAGCTCAGTGTGCATGCCCACCGCCTGGGTGTTCATTTCTGCGATCAGCCGCTCCTCCTCTGCATCCATTGCAGTAGGAGTGTCTGGCATACTCTCCCTCTGGGGAGAAGGCCCCCGTTCTTCCCTACCCCCATGGCGTTGCTGCAGCCCGCTGGGTCTTGGAGCTTCACCCTCATCAGACCCTTCCCCCCTGCTCCCCTCCAGGGAAGGCGTGTTCCCAGTGTGGGCATGGGCTTCCTCGGGAGAGGGTGGCACTGATGCTCCGGCTTCCTCTTCCTCCTCAGCTGCAGCATCACTCCCAGTGGCAGCTTCAGGGCCCGTCTCCTCAGCTGGTGAATCACCATCTGAAAGCAGGGAGGTACAAGAGTGGCTTTAGCGTGAGGACAGGGTGGCAGTAAGGGAGGAATAAGTGCAGCGAGTTAGCAAGTTGGATTGAAAGTGTCAAAGGCTGGTGTTGTGAGGGACAAGTGGAAGGACAGAGGACAAAAAGGTGATGACCTTACCATTGCTGTCCAGAACGGGGTCGGTATCTCCAGTGGCGACGGGACCGATCACCCGGCTTGCCACAATCCTGTGGACGCGCTCCTCAAGATCGCTGAGGGGTTGCAGCTGAGGCCGCCCTCCACCTGTCCGTTGCTGCTGTCTCCGATTATGCGCCAGCTTGGCCTGTAAGAAAAAGGACAGCATCTGAGTAAATATACAGCCATGGTCTTGCCTGATGTGCCTCGCATAGGTGAATAGCCCTTACTGTATGCAGCCAAGGTCTTGCCTGATGTGCCTCCCATAGGTGAATAGCCCTTACTGTATGCAGCCATGGTCTTGCCTGATGTGCCTCCCATAGGTGAATAGCCCTTACTGTATGCAGCCATGGTCTTGCCTGATGTGCCTCCCATAGGTGAATAGCCCTTACTGTATGCAAAGTGTGGAATGTGTGTGTGTGTTTCATGAAAGGGCCATAGGTGTTGGATGAGTGTTGTGCATTGGGGTTTTAAGACCCTCTGGCCATAGAGTGAGGTTGAGATGGAGGGATGGAGAGGTATTGAGAAAAAGCCACTCACCCTGACGACCCGAGTGAGGTCGTTGAACTTTTTGCGGCATTGAGTATGGGTCCTGGGCACCATGCTCCTGGAGGAGACGCTCTGAGCCACCTCCCTCCACACTCTTCTGAACTCGCGTGGCAAAGGCCTCCTGCCACTCTCAGGGAAGAGTATACATCTTCTGCGCTCCACCGCGCCAACCAGAGCATCCAAGGCCCGCTCGGTGAAGCGATGAGCTCGTTCTCTCACTATCAGAGGCTAGATTCTCCCACCGTTGACGGATTAGCGGTGGGGCAGGACTTCTGCCGTCCAAGTGACTCTGCCACGAACCCGCTCAAAGTTCCCTTAGAAGGGTCTAATTAAGTATGCGGGGTTGGATGGCAGCGTTGAAATGTAACAAGAAACCGACAGCTGTTATGTATTCAGACTGTGATCCTCAATGCCAATTTGGTGAATAAAGGCTCAGCATACATGAGCAGAGATTTTCCAATTGGGGGGTAGACATGCAGCATGTTCAGATCTTGCTACTTCCTCTCCTGCCATCGCCACTTGCTCCTCCTCACTTGTTACTTGTGGTTCACTTGGTGCTTCTTCCTCCAACTCATTAACTGCATTCCGCAGGGTGCTGGTGCTGGGGACAGGTGAATTGCTTCGTGCAATGAGCTGTGAAGTGCCTGCTTCAGGGGTGTCACTTCCTCGGGCTTGGGAAAAACCTAAAAAACCCGTATATTTAACATTTTCTTTTGTGTGCATATATTTATTTACATTTTCTTGTTTGTCTTTTTATTTTCCTTTTCTCTTATAATTCTTTCTCTTATCTCATTTTTTCCTTTCTCATTTCTTTGTTTCTGTGTCTTGTATCATCCATTGCTGTTTTCAGTATCTTTTGTTCCCCCATTCACTTTCTCCCCTGCTATTTATTTTCTTTTTCCGTCTGTTTCTAGGTTTTTCATTCATGTGCATGCACTTTCTGAAATTTGTTCTTTCACCTTCATTTTCCATCACTTAATTGCATCCACATAAAGGCACCATTTGAATGGGGAATGATGCAAGGACTATGTGGTTGTGAGGGAACCACAGAGAGGAAGTGTTGGAAGTGTAAGAGCGATGCTTGGCAGCAGCGAAAGTGACATTTATTAGAGGATTCACAAACAAAGAAGAGTAACTGTCAGCTCAACCAGCAGTCCTCTCTGCCTGACAACTCTTTTCTTGGCTCTGTGTTCAACCTCAATGCTTTTGATAGTTGTTCTGGCTCTAGAATCAGACAATCTCAAATTGTATCAGGACTCAGATTCCTCGGGTAGAGAAACAAAAATAAACATTGATTCTTCCTTTCTCTTTTTCTTACTGTGTTGATATTGCATGCAGGCTCTTCTATCACTCAGCTGGTTTTAATCCAGAGATGTTCCCCAGTCCAGGTGTAACCAAGCTTTTGTCTTCATGCGGACCATGGAGGCTTGGGGATATATGTAAAGTTTAAATCCAAGTCCCCATTAATTTGCATATATCTGAAGCTGCTGACAATAACAGATCTTGGTGTTCTAGTTGAAAATTGATTCCCTAATTAGTGTTAAAAGCAGCCGTTTCCAAACCTCCAAGCCCACAAAATTCAAATAGGACAAGCCAGCAAATAAGAAATAGAGGTGGAGATGCCATGATCCCATACTCCCAACAGGCGGCTGCAATCACTGTGAGTGCTCTTCAAAGAGACAGGTGTTGTAGCCGTACGTCCATCCCATGCTTCATGTGAGTGTGGCCCCTGCTGCAAGCATAGACTCATAGAATTGCCCCAATAAGTTCAAATAGCACTGAATTGTCTGGGCTTCAAAGGCCAATTGCCAGGGCTCAGGGACTGCATGTGGCCCTAGGGCCATGTTTTGAACACTCCTACACTGGTTCCTACAGTAGATGCAGTAACAACTCATTACATGATTACGGTAGTTATAGTAGGAAAGCACATTTCATACTTCTTAATGCAGTTTTGCAACATTATCAACTCTAATGACCAATTATAAAATTGATGTAACTGCTACATGATCTGACTTTCAAAACTATATGGGTAAAAGTCCTTCTGTTTGAAAAATCCATCAGAAAAGTATATGTTTATAAAAAGTGTTGGAACCTGGGGACAAGGTGCCAAATATGTATTTATCCATGTTTAGTACTTATCTGACTATTCTTGTAAAACATTAGAAAAAAGGTAGAAAAGCTATTCTGCATTTACTAAGGTCTTGCTAAAGGCAAAGGGAATCTGTGAACAACTGTACATGAGTGGAGTCTTGTCAAAGAGTAAATATTTCCATTAACTTCAATGGAAAAGAAAATCGGGCAGAGTGTAAAATAGGCGACCAATACACTATTGCTTGTTTTGCGCTACTGCCCAAGGCAGATTTTATCCTCAGCAAGTTAATTGTTGGTCAACAAATTATAATTTATTTGCTTATTATTTTGTTTTATTGGCAGCATTGGCACATTAATTTTTGTTGCAGTTCAGATCTGTGTGACACGAATTATGTGTATTTTTTCTAACATTAGTTTGGTGACTGTCCCTTTAAATCCAGTCACAGTTTATAAAAAAGCTAGCTACAACCAGAGTTTTAGCCCAAATTTTAATCGATGGAATGTTAAATGTTTTGTCAGTTATTGGCTTAAGAGTGCAATCATTCAAAATCAAATCACACTGTGTAATTTTTAATATAAAAACAGAAAATGCTGGAAATATTCAGCAGGTCAGGCAGCATCTGTGAAGAGAGAAACAGAGTTAACGTTTCAGGTCGATGACCTTTCGTCAGAACTGGAAAAAAGCAGGAAATGCAACAGATTTTTAAGCAAGTGTAGTGGCTGGGAAATGGGGGAGGGGATGAAAGAACAAAAGGGAAGGCCTGTGATAGGCTGGAAGGCAGGAGAGCTTAAGAGACATTGAGAGACATTAAGAGATATTCAAGGCAAAAGGGGATGGTAATGGGACAGGTTAAGAAACAAAGGATGGCTCTAGATGAAGTGTAAATTGCGCTGGCAGAATGGAAGACAGCTGCCCTGTGGGAGAGAAGAACAGAACAAAAGTGTGGATAAAAAATATATATATATATGTTATGATCTGAAATTGTTGAATTCTATGTTGAGTCCAGAAGGCTGTAAAGTGCCTAATCGAAAGATGAGGTGCTGTTCCTCGAGCTTACACTGAGCTTCCGTGGAACAATGCAAGAGGCCGAGGACAGTGAGGTCTGAGTGGGAGTGGAGCAGTGAATTAAAGTGACAGGCGACCGGAAGCTCGGGGTCCCCCTTACGGACGGAACGGAGGTGTTCTGCAAAGCGGTCACCCAATCTACATTTGGTCTCCCCAATGTAGAGGAGACCACATCGTGAGCAGCGAATACAGTATACTAGATTGCAAGAAGTACAATTAAATCATTGTTTCACCTGGAAGGGATGTTTGGGGCCCTGGACAGTGGGAAGTGGGGAGGTATAAGGGCATGTGTTGCATCTCCTGTGCTTGCACGGGAAGGTGCCGGGCGAAGGGGAAAGGGTGTTGGGGGCGATAGAGGAGTGGACTAGGGTGTCGCGGAGGGAGCGGTCCCTACGGAATGCTGAAAGGGGAGGTGAGGGGAAGATGCGTTTGGTGGTGGGATCACGCTGGAGGTGGCGGAAATGGCGGAGGATGATACGTTGAATGTGGAGGCTGGTGGGGTGAAAGGTGAGGACAAGGGGAACTCGATCGTGGTTCCGGGAGGGAGGGGCAGGGGTGAGGGCAGAAGTGCAGGAGATAGAACGGACACGGTTAAGGGCCGTGTCAACCATTGTAGAGGGAAATCCTCGGTTGAGGAAAAAGGAAGACATGTCGGAAGCACTGGTATGGAAGGTGGCATCGTCAGAGCAGATGCGGCGGAGACGGAGAAACTGGGAGAATGGAATAGAGTCCTTACAGGAGGCGGGGTGGGAGGAAGTGTAGTCCAGGTAGCTGTGGGAGTCAGTAGGATTGTAGTGAATGTTGGTCAATAACCTATCCCCAGAGATGGAGACGGAGAAGTCGAGGAAGGGAAGGGAAGAGTCGGAGATGGACCATGTGAAGGTGAGGGAAGGGTGGAAATTGGAAACAGAGTGAATGAAATTATCTAGTTCAGGGCAAGAGCAGGAAACGGCACCGATACAATCATCAATGTACCGGAAAAAGAGGTGAGGGAGGGGACCCGAGTAGGACTGGAACAAAGAGTGTTCCACATATCCCACGAAAAGGCAGGCATAGCTAGGACCCATGCGGGTTCCCACAGCCACACCTTTGATTTGGAGGAAGTGAGTGGAGTGAAAGCTATGAATGAAAGATGGTGTGCTGCCATTGGCTCTAACTGAGTCACGTGATCCCACAGCTCGCACGAATTAACTACGCCTGTGGGATACGGAAAGCCCTGCACAGCTGCTGTCCAGAACATCAAGTTCGTGCGAACTCGGACTGAAAAAGCCAGCGCGCAGTGAGAGATCGCGGGGAGGCCTTACCCTCGCACGAAGGCTCACTCACGAATTTTTGGGCCATTAACTCTGTTTCTCTCTTCACAGATGCTGCCTGACCTGCTGAGTATTTCCAGCATTTTCTGTTTTTATTTCAGATTTCCAGCATCTGCAGTATTTTCTTTTTGTATTAGTGTGTAATTTTTAAATTTGACTGGTCAATAATTCAAAATCCAGGAAGTTCCAATAACTCTTTTCTTGGATATAAAAAAAGCTGCTCTGTTCGAATGGATGAGTCACTTTGGAAATCCTTGAGAAAAGGAACCATTCATTTGATACACCTGAGAAAGAAGAAATTGGTTAGGAACATAGGAACAGGAGTAGACCATTAAGCCCCTCGAGCCTGTTCCACCATGAAATGAGATCATGGCTGATCTGCGACCTAACTCCATATACCCACCTTTGCCCCATATCCCTTAATACCCTTGGTTAAAATAAATCCATCAATTTCAGATTTAAAATTAACAATTGATCTAGCATCAAATGCCGTTTGCAGAAGAGAATTCCAAACCTCTCCCATCCTTTGTGTGTAGAAGTGTTTCCTAATTTCACTCCTGAAAGGTCTGGCTCTAATTTTTAGACTGTGCTCCCTAGTCCTAGACTCCCCAACCAATGGAAATAGGGGAGATAGGGAGAAACTATCTGTTCCCCTTAATATCTTGAAAACTTCGATCAAATCACCCCTTGGCCTTTAGTTTGAAGCTTCCAAGAGATCATTTAGATTAGTACAAGTGGTAAGCAATAAGAAGAAAATAAACATTGCATAATATAAAAGTTATTTACAAAGGGTTAGCTTAGTTGTCAGTGTTGCAATCGTTTTTCATTTTTTTGTCAAGCAGTTACGTAGAAGGAGTTTTACTGTAAATATGTAACAATATGACATACTTATTTGCTCATTCATTTAAAAAAAAAATTTGCTTAATAATTTAAACTTAAAAATGAGGTTTGAACTTGTGATGCTCTTGTATTCATCAAAGTCTGGACAGAGTAGCGATAGAGGCAGGGAATAAATTCCAGTAGCTTAAAAAAAATTGCCAGATAGTGTTTCAGGTTAATTTCCTGGTCACCTTACCAAAAGCTTACCCAGAACTGAAGGAAGGATAAAGACGCTTGATGGAGATTTTGGAATTGCCCAATGAGAGTGATCTGATATACAAGAGCCAAAATAATAAAAAAGAAAAAAAAGAATGACTTGCATTTCTATAGCGCCTTTCACAGCTTCAGGACATCCAAAAGCACGTTACAGCCAATTAAGTACTTTTGAAGTGTAGTCACTGTTGTAATGTTGGAAACTTGGAAGTCATTTTGCCCACTGAAAGCTCCCACAAACAGCATTGCGATAATGACCAGATAATCTGTTTTAGTGATGTTGGTTGAGGGATAAATATTGGTCAGGACACCGGGGAGAACTCCCCTGCTCCTCATCGAATAGTGCCGTGGGATCTTTTACATCCGCCTGAAAGGTTTAACATTTTATCCGAAAGACGGACCTAGAGTGAGAAAAGTAGAAAGTACCCTAAGATGTAGCAGTCTGATTCATTGCTTTGCAAAACTTCTAGAAGAGAGAACAAGAAAAATGTCTTTACATAGAGAGTTGTGAGGCTGTGGATTTCACTAACCTGGTTGAGGTAGAAACTATGATAACATTCAAGATTAGATTGGACAGGTGGATGAAAGAAAAAGGAAAGGGGTATGGGAATAGGGTGGGTAAATGTGATTGCACTATTTTCTTGTATGGAGGGTAAGCACCAACATAGATTGGTCGGGCTGAATGGCCTATTTCCATGTTGTAACATTTATGTTTGTATTAGTATGTATTTTATTTCTAACTTTGTTTCTTACACTACTTTGCTTACAGCTATTATTTTGCTTCAGCAACCACTATGGCCAGGATGGGAATTTGTGGGGGTTCCAAAGGCAGTCTCAGATTTGTAGCAGCAAATCAGTTCTTGAGAGGACAAGAAAGGCAGGTGCAAGAATACTTCGGGCTGGATTTTGCCAATGGGGAGCTTTTGGAAGCAGGACTCCCACTTGTCGGGTTTTAGTCCCGCCTCCATCGACTTCTGGCCAACCCACGCTATTTTCCTTTGATTGACCTTGTTAAGCCCACCCAGCTTACCTTCACAGCGCACTTTTGCACCCCGCAGACCCACTGCTCGCCTAGGTGACCCTGGCGGGGTTTGCAGCCTTCGGGAAGCCCACACTTGTGTGGGTAAAATGGGGATAATCCTCTTATCTGCCTGTTAACTACCTGTTAACAGGCAGTTAAGTGGCTGTAATCCCCTTCCAGCCTCCAGGAGACAGGACCCGGCGCGGGTCGGCTACCAGCCTCCTGGGAAGATGGCACGGAGGCGGGTTGGGGGCGGGATGGGCACCCACCCCCAGATTCTGCCATTTTCCCGGCAGTCCTGCCTCCAAACCCGCCTCCCCAGGGCTGGCGAGATCACCCTTCATGTGTTATATATGTACCTGTCCTTACCATGGGACTTGCTTTTACTGGTCCAGACAATATTTCCTGGACATGTCAATGGAAACCTATTGATATTGCCTCCACTTCATAAAGGAGGCTGCCACGTAGTTATGCCAGCTCCTGGAGGCCGACTCTTCCCATCAACATGAAGGTCACTACTGCATTAGACTACTATGTCACCACATCCTTCCAAGCCACCACCAGTGGTGTATGCCAAATCAGTCACAGATGCTTCAAGTGAGTGACAGAGGCTTTGTTTGCAAAGGCAACACTTTCATCAGTTTGTTTTGGAAAGGAGGCATTCCCTTGACCAGATACAGAAATTTCAAAGATGGGAGGGTTCCTAAGAGTGTACAGCATTGTGGATGGTGCCCACATACTGTAACAGCTGTTAAGCTTCGCTGGCACCTCTTGATAGGTGATGCACTATACAAGGGTATGGTAGTGCAGTGGTTATGGTACTGAGCTAGCAACCCAGATGATATGAATTCAAATTGTACCATTGAAAATGGTGAAATTAAATTCAATGAATCTGGTCATCTGTGGGCTAGCACCATTAAAAAAAAAGTAATCCTATAGCTGCAGATTGTCTTAAAAATCCACCTGATTCATTAATATTCTTCAGGGATGGAAACCTACCATTCTTATCTAATCTAGCCTACACACGACTCCAGTCCTACACTTTGGCAGGAATTTTCTGAGGTAAGAGCGGGTGGGTTGGAGGCGTGGGGGAAGTGAAAGTTGCAAAAATGTGAACCTCGACCCCAACCCGCCCACTTTCACCTTTCACTCTGGCGGGACCGGGGTGGGGGCGGGCTGTGAACCCGCTGCTAGGAGGCGGGTTGGCAACTTACATATGATAATGAGGCCTGAAGCCTCTACTTTAACCTGCTTTTCAGGTTTAATGCAGGTGGCCAGGGATCCCGGGGCTCGGGATTCCCGGTGTCTGCAACGAGGCGGCCTCAGCCTCGAGGAGCAATGCTCGTGAGCCAGGAGAAGCTGGAGTGCTTCCTCCTGGCTCCCCAAGCCCCCCCCACCATCAGCACAAACCCCTGGGGTTGAGGATCTGAACCCCCCCCCCCCACCAGGGATCAGAACCCCCGGGATTGCGTGTCGGCCCCAGGGTCGGGGATCGAACTCCCCTCACCCCGGGGACAGGGATCGGAACCCCCCCCACCACCGGGCCTGGAACACCCCCTGGCTTTGGACACCCCACCCCCACCATCCTGGGCCCAGCACTTACATGTTCATGCGGCCTCCTCCTTCAAGCCCCCCGCACGAATGGAAGCCAGCCTGTCAATCAGACTGACTACCAGGCGGGGAACCCACCTTCTCCCAGGTCCCGCCATACCGTGCGGGTGGGACCCAGGAAAATCCAGCCCTATGTGGTTGACAATATTCTCTGAACTGGCCCAGCAAAACACATAGGAGGAAAAATTCAGTTGGTTGCACCTCCCGTTAGCGCCTTAAGAGGGCGCTAATGGGGCGCAAAGCATCTAGCACCCAGGCGCGGCGATGTTTGCGCCGCTCACGAAATTAACTAGACATTTTGCGGCGGCGCTAAACACTACCACCACGATCTCCTGCGCCGGCAGATCGTGATGTCAGTTGAGTGCGCAACGCCCCGGTATCGCCCCAGAGCAGATATTGAGTGGCGCCCCCTGCCTTACCGCCTGACGCTAGCAACAACAGGTTGAGGGGAGCGAATTGCAGTCATGAAGGGACTGGGGGAGCGCTATTTAAAGGTGACCGCTTCCTGCCTTTTATTGTTGGTGCCATTTTTGAACCACGCATTCTGAGAGACAGAGAGAGAGACTTCTGGAGAGATTCAACGCTGTGTGAAGGAGTTTTGGGTACTGAGCAGCACTTTGCAGGTTCATTTTGATTTGCCATTCCTTGTATCGATTTACAAGAGATTGTGGGGGCTGCACTCTAAGCTCTTTCCCTGGTACTCTCCATTGTTCTTTCCAGCAGATTTGATGTGCAGGTCTCTCCAGGCAGAGATTCAAGGTTGCAATGAGCAGGATGTGGATGGAAAGCAAGATCAACCATCCCCTTTAAGAACTGGCCGGTGCCATTGTGTGTGTGTTCCATTGCTGACTGACATCACATGAGCTTCGCCAGCGCTCTGAGGTAGCGCCTCGCTCCTCGGCCTTTGCGCCTTAAGACAGGTGTGAAGCGCCTGATTTAGCGCTCCAATCACCTCAGGGGCGATAAAAGTCAAGTTTGCAGTCGGTGGCGATAATTAGCGCCAGGCGCTAATCCTTGCGCCCGGCCGATAATTGCGCCCCAAATGGGACGATACTGAATTTCTCCCCCATAGTTCCAAAAAAAAATAACACTAGGAAAAGGCCCATGACCTTCAGGGCGTTCAATAAATCCGTCCTTGCCATCGTACCCACAAATTAGTAACTCCATTTAATTTTACTGTTTGAAAAAAATGTTTCGCTTGGAGATAGCATTCTCAGTCCTCAGCAATTTTTCATAGCTGCATAAAACAGTCCCTTGTATATATAATTTACATAATTTTTGCTGTCAAACATTACCTCACAAAAAGAATAAAAGTTCATGCCTTATGTTATTTTGTTGTTTTTATAGCTTCCTGACTCATGATGCCATTTCTTGTCAGTTACTGTGCAAGGAGGGGGATGTGTGACTTGCAAATAACA
This sequence comes from Squalus acanthias, assembly GCA_030390025.1. NCBI lineage: Eukaryota > Metazoa > Chordata > Chondrichthyes > Squaliformes > Squalidae > Squalus > Squalus acanthias. The sequence goes on along the minus strand of CM059428.1, from coordinate 45,619,285 downwards.
AGTGCTGGTATGCTCTGTGAGTGGACAATTTTACTGTCAAATCTGAAAAGAATTCTAGGAATTGTAGCTACAGATGCATACTGTAAGTGTTAGTTTGCTAATTGCTGAGTTTCTTCAGCTGAAAATAAGAACTCCGGAAAGTCTTATGAGCTAAAGCTCAAGCTTCTCAGAGAGTCACAGGGCTCCATTTTGCCAGGCCCGAAGAGTCGGGATTGGAGGCGTGTGAGTTGTTAAAATCGCCAAAAATGGCGGGCGGGCCCCATCCCGCCTCCGAGCAATTTTCCCAAATGCGTGTTTTCTGACCCCCTATCCTTCCCGCTTCCAAGAGGTGAGATAGGCCCTTAAGGCCCTTAACAACCACTTAATAGCCTCTATAATTCCATTTTGAGAGACCTTTCCATTTTTAGTCTTTCCCCCCATCCCTCACGCCTCCTCTGGAACACGCCAGGTAATGCTGGCGGCCTCACAAGTGGATTGCTTACGAACAGCTGCAGCTCCACCATTACAAAGGAGTTTTCACCAATGATCATTTGCATGTGCCAGAACTTTGTTGTTTCAGGTCTGGGGGAACTTTTAGCAGGCATACTCAGTGTTGTGGAGGTTTGGAGCCTGACACCCATCTCCAGTGTGACCTCCTGGGAAACCCCTTTCCCCACCTTGACTAAGCGCTGCCTCAACTGAGGCATGTTCCAGAAGCATGGCGAACATTTAATTCCTTTCCTCCTGGACATCAGATTCGGACACAGACCAGCTGCGGCAGCAGCAGAACCATGAGCAACAGCAGCACCAATAGCAGGAGCATCAACAGGAGCGCCAAGCTGCTAGACACCCACCTGAAGATGCACAGGCCAGAAGGCGCGCGACAACATAGCTGCCCGGGATGCAAGGGACGCACTCATCCTGGCCAGATTTGCTTAGCCTGCACAATCAAACACTTTAGTCTCGTTCCTTCTTACCAGAGTATCGACAATGGAGAAGAACCTGCTGAATCCTATCACTCTGACCACCATTCTGACAATCGCAAGGCGCCCTAAGCCCTCAATGTGAATGTCCCATTTGCGAAATGACACAGGCCACAACTTCAACAGTTTGCCATCAGAAATTTTTATCACAACAAGCAACTAGTGGCATTTCAAAAATAAACACAACATAACAACCAAGTGATACCCTTGTGACTACTTGTGCATTATCTTCCTCTAACGTGTGCTCCTACGTGGTGCTTCCCCTGTGGCTTCAGCAGATGTGGAGGCCCCTTGCTCACTTTCTTGCTGCTCCTGTCTCGACACCTTTGGCGGCCGTCCTCTGGGGTTGTGAACCTGTGAGGGCTCGCCAACAGTCTGCTGCTCCTGCGGCTGTGCAGGGGATGAGACGCCCATCTCAGTTGGGTGAGGACTCTGGTGGGGCTCTGACCGAGGGCTTTACAGTGGCATGGTCGTTTGAGCGCTTGGAGAGGAGCCCCCACTTCCTTGTTGTCTGCCACCAACATCCCTCTCATCGGTCAGCCCCACTTCAGAGCTAGCAAGTGGCTTGACAGCACCTTGCTGCACTTCAGGGGGGCCATGAGGACCCATTTCTGCACTGGAAGTCCTACTCCAGAGGACTTCCATGAAGGTCTGGTTTCTATGCTCAGTAGCTGACCATCACTCCTCAAGAGATGACAGTCTATTCTGAACAATTACCATGTTTTCTACACTCTGGCGACTTAGCTCCTCCATGGCCGGAGCCATCCTCTCCTCTACTGTAGCCATCCTTTCCACGGAAGTTGCCATCCTTTCCGTGGTGATGCGTTCATGCGCCAATGCCTCCACAAAGGCTCTGCTCATGTTCGCGATGGACTCCTCCATTCACTCGACACTCGCAGCGACCCTGGAGACAAAACCTGCCAGAGACTCCTGCACCTGTTTCTGGAGTTCCAGCACCACTCTCATTCTGGATGGACCCGGAGCCATAGGGTCGACATGCAGCTGAGCCGAGCTGGCAGAGTCCTGCGCCCTCCGACGAGGACTCTCCACTGCTGTCCCTGTCTCCACCATCTGCTGATGCTCACTTGTGAGCTGTGATACACCAGGTGACAACACTACTCTATCTCGCGAAGGTCCCACCGAGGTGTGAGTGTCTGCGCTGGTGCTGGATGCGCTGATTCCTGCTGACGCTGCGCCCTCAGAGGTTGCAGCTTCCTCTGAGGAGTCTTGAAGCTCAGGCTCTTCCCCCTGGACAGTGGGGACGTGGGCTTTCGATGGTCCTGTGGGGGAGTAAAGGAAAGAGCTAGAGCTGTGAGGTCAAGGTTACATGAACATTGAATAGTGCAGATGATCATAAGTCCATCTGTTAGAGCTTCAGATTCATTATCAGTGACTCATGCAATGTCAATGAGAGAGATGCCAAACTATTCTGTCACCAGCTTGCTGTGATGCGCCCGCCTGTCCGTCCCCCATTTGGGAATCCTCCTCGATCCCGGTGATTTCCAGGGCCGCCTCCTCCCAGGCGGTGAGCTGGGCTACTGAGGGTGGCCCTCCTCCTGTCCTCGCTCTTTCCCTCTTATTGTGGGCTCTCTTTTCCTGCAATGAGGGACAGAAGTGGAGTTTGATTGAGAATGAAGGAGTGAGTGTAGATAATCCATAGCATAGATGCTTAGAAGGATACAAAGGACCCTCCCTGTGTGTTGAAAGTTGTTGTTGTCATGGCATCACAGTGAAAGGGAGTGTGAGGGCTGCATGGTCGAATAGTTAAGTGAATGTGACCTTCAAGAGAGAGGGAATGGGTAAGGGTGCAGGCATGTAAGTGTCAAGTGGCCTGTGGAGGAAGAGGTTGGCAAAGCAGAGTGCTGGTGAGAAGAGGCGATGAGGATCAGATTGAGGCTGATGGGAAAGTCATACTCACTTTTCCTGTGCGGAGAAGGTCATGAAACCTCTTCCTGCATTGCAGCCAGGTTCTGCGGCTCAGCGAAATGGAGTTGACCTCCTGGGCCACTTGTAGCCACACAGCTTTTGTCTGCTGGGGTGGCTTTTTTCTCCCTGAGGAAGGGAACAGCACCTCCTTATTACATCTGGCTCCGTGCACCAGAGCTTGGAGGGAGGGCTCATCAAACCGAGGTGCACACTTTTGCTTGATCGTGGACATTGTCGGGAAATCAACACCTTCATACAATTTGCAGAGCCTTTGCAGTCTCCAGAGGAAGCAAGGCTGCTTGCAGGTCTTAAATCCAGCAGCATTGATGACGTCATCGGAGACGACTTTCTGTATGAAAAGACTCATTGGACCAGGTGTTCCCACACGCAGGAAATCAATTGCCCAATTAGGGGAAAATCCCACTTTTTCAGCACTTCACGTAGGAACGGGGTCCTGACACGATTTCCACCCGACACGCTACAGTCCGCCCACACTGACAAAATCCAGCCCATCCTCTCCTCTACCGTAGCCATCCTCTCCTCTATGGTAGCCAGCCTTGCCATGGAGGTAGCCATCCTTTCCACGTAGGTTGCCATCCTTTCCGCGGTGATGCGTTCATGCGCCAATGCCTCCACAAAGGCTCTGCTCATGTTCGCGATGGACTCCTCCATTCGCACCACACTCGCAGCGACCCTGGAGACAAAACCTGCCAGAGACTCCTGCACTTGTTTCTGGAGTTCCAGCACCGCTATCCTTCTGGATGGACCCAGAGGCACAGGGTCGACATGCAGCGGAGCCGAGCTGGCAGAGTCCTGCGGCCTCCGACAAGGACTCTCCACTGCTGTCCCTGTCTCCACCATCTGCTGATGCTCACTTGTGAGCTGTGATACACCAGATGCCAACACTACTCTATGTCCCGAAGGTCCCACCGAGGTGTGAGTGTCTGCGCTGGTGCTGGGTGCGCTGAATTCTGCTGACACTGCGCCCTCAGAGGTTGCAATTTCCTCTGAGGAGTCTTGAGGCTCAGGCTGTTCCTCCTGGTCAGTGGGGACTAGAGCTGTCGATGGTCCTGTGGGGGAGTAAAGGAAAGAGTTAGAGATGTGAGGCCAAGGTTACATGCACATTGAATATTGCAGATGATCATAAGTCTATCTGTTAGAGCATCAGAATCATTATCAGTGACTCATGCTATGTCAATGAGAGAGATTCCAAACTATTCTGTCACCAGCTTGTTGTGATGCGCCCGTCTGTCCGTCCCCCATTTGGGAATCCTCCTCGATCACAACAATTTCCAGGGCCGCCTCCTCCCAGGGGGTGAGCTGGGCTACTGAGGGTGGCCCTCCTCCTGTCATGGCTCTTTCCCTCTTATTGTGGGCTCTCTTTTCCTGCAATGAGGGACACAAGTGGAGTTTGAGTGAGAATGAAGGAGTGAGTGTAGAGGATTCATAGCATAGATGCTTAGGATACAAAGGACCATCCCTGTGTGTTGAAAGTTGTTGTTGTCATGGCATCACAGTGATAGGGAGTGTGAGGGCTGCATGGTCGAATAGTTAAGTGAATGTGAACAGAGAGAGAGAGGGAATGGGTAAAGGTGCAGGGATGGAAGTGTCAAGTGGCATGTGGAGGAAAGGGTTGGCAAAGCAGAGTGCTGGTGAGGAGAGGCGATGGGGATCAGATTGAGGGTGATGGGAAAGTCATACTCACTTTTCCTGTGCGGAGAAGGTCATGAAACCTCTTCCTGCATTGCAGCCAGGTTCTGCGGCTCAGCGAAATGGAGTTGACCTCCTGGGCCACTTGCAGCCACACAGCTTTTGTCTGCTGGGGTGGCTTTTTTCTCCCTGAGGAAGGGAACAGCACCTCCTTATTACAGCTGGCTCCGTGCACCAGAGCTTGGAGGGAGGGCTCATCAAATCGAGGAGCACACTTTTGTTTGATCGTGACATTTTCCACAATTCAACTCCTTCATATAAATTGCAGAGCCTTTGCAGTCTCCAGAAGAATCAAGGCTGCTTGCAGGCCTTAAATCCAACAGCATTGATGACGTCATCGGAGGCGACTTTCTGTATGAAAAGACTCATTGGGCCAGGGGTTCCAACACGCAGTAAATCAATTGCCCAATTAGGGGAAAATCCCACTTTTTCATCACATCACTTAGGAGTCGGGGTCCTGACACGATTTCACCTAACATGCCCCAGCCCGCCCACACTGACAAAATCCAGCCCATAGAGTCATAGGCCTAAAATTCGGTTGCTTTGTGCCTCCCGTTAGTGCCCTAAGGGGCGCAAAGCAACTAGCGCCCAGGCGCGGCACCGCCAATGCCTCCCACGAAATTCAGCGGGAGGTTAGCGGCGGCAGTAACTGTTAGCACCCCGCGGTGCTGCGCCATCGGTTACCGCCATCACCGTGCGCAGCGCCCCGCTCGCGATCTTTGGTAGTGCCCCCTGACTTACCGCCGGACGCTATGGCTGACGGGGTCAGGGGGGCCTACCTGCGGCTGGGGCGGCGCTAATTAAAGGCGAGGTGCCGGGCGGCCACTTTTGTTGCTGGCTGCCTGCCAGGACCTGCCCCCGTTGCCATCCCCGGGCTCCTGACCAGCCCCCCCGCGGAGTGCCGGCTGCGCTCCGTGAGCCCAGCACTTCTCGAGTGCCGGGCTCTTTTGCCAGCACTCCGATCCCTGGTGGCCCAGCTGGGCCCCGGGTCATGCTGCGCAAGGCCCCTCCCCTTTAAGAAGGGGAGGAAGGCCTGCAGTACCGCAGCGTCGTGATATTCACTCACAACGCCCCAAGAGGGAGGCGAGGCACTTCCAGTAGCACTCCGCTTCCCTCTTGGTGCGCTACCGATGAATTTCGGCCATGGGGGCGCTAATTTTTTCGGGGCACAGAAGCAGGCCATTTGGCCCATCGAGTCCGTGCCAGGCTCTCTGTAGAGCAATCCAGTCAGTCCCATTCCCCCGCTCTATCCCCATAGCCCTGCAAGTTTATTTTCCTCAAGTGCCTATCCAGTCTCCCATTGAAAACATTGAGGGCGCGATTTTCCCAGTTGGAGATGGGTTTCGGTTTGGGTGGGTTCCGAACCCGCCTACACTGAGAGGTGGGAAAATTTTGCGATTTTCCCCTAATTGGCCAGTTGATTTCAGAGCTGTGGGTTCCCCGGGCCAATTGGTGTTTTGGGACTGAAACTCGCCTCTGCTGACGTCACTTATCCAGCTTCATTTAAGGGCTGCTTGCTGCCTTGGCTCATTCCACTGGTTTTTGGTCGATGCTGCACCACCTCCAAGCTGTTATCTCCTTGAAGAATGGCCAGCTCCCAGGCAAGGGCCTCCCCGAGGTTCTTGGATGAGGCGCTGGGTATTCTGGTTGAGGGGGCGAGAGCTAGCAGGGAGGTGCTCTTCCCCTCATCTGGGAGGAAGAGGCCGCCCAAAGAAACCAAGGCTGTGTGGGTCCAGCTGGCAAGATATATAACCTCCAGATCTGTGTGCAGATTGGGTGATTGTTTCTGTTTATTGATGAAATGCCATCCCTGTGGGAATGTATTAAAATTAGGTGATGGCAAACTGTTGGCGTGACGGCATCTGTTATTTCGGCTTAGGCAGCTCCACATTGCGGGCTCCGCAACACTTGCGGGGTCAGGTTGGTGGTCAGAGTGAAAGGAGGCCAGAGAGTCATGTCCATTGTCTATCATGTGTTAAGAAGGAGCCAAGCACATGTGTCACAATGGGCAACCTATGCAAAATCTGGCCAGGATGAGTGCATTCCTTGCATGACGTGCTTCCATGCGCTGGCGCCTTCTGCCCTGTGCAACATCAGGTGGGTGAGCAGGAGGTTGGGGCTCCTGCTGTTGTTGCTGCTGAGCTGCCTGGTTCTGCTGCTGCCGTGGCTGCTCCTCATCCGAATCTGAGGTCCACGGTGAAAGGAAATAAATGGTTCCCATGCTGCTGGCAGATACCTCCATTGGGGAAGCGCTCAGTCCAAGCGGGGAGAGGGTCTTCCAAGGTGGTCCCACAGTTGAGAGATAGAAGCTGCAGCACCTCCGACTTCGGTAGGCCTGCTAAAAGTGCTGAAAGACCTTTGGAACAAAAGTTCTGCCACCTGCAACTGCTCCCTGATGAAAGCTCCATTTTAATGGTGGAGCTGCAATGTGAGGAGGCCACCCACTTGTCAACCCGCCAGGATTAGCTGGCGTGGTTTAGGAGGGTCGTGCAACACGCTGAAAACGTGGTAAAATAACAAAGGCCTGTCAAAATAGGATTTTGAAGCCCTTAACTACTATTTAAGGGTCTTAACTACCTCTCCCGACTGATGGAGGCGGGACCGAATCGCACCCATCAAACCCGCCTCTGGCAAAATTGCGCAGTGGCAGGTTGGAGGCCGGTTCCGAACCCACCCTCAGTTTTTGCCATTTTGCCAACTGTCCCGCCTCCAAACCCGCCTCCTCAGGGCTGGGAAAATTGCCCCGAGTGTCTCTGCTTCCACCACTTCCGTCGGCAGCGAATTCCAGGTTATCACCACTCGCTGCGTAAAAAAGTTTTTCCTCACGTCCCCCCTGTATCTCTTGCCCAAAACCTTAAATCTGTGTCCCCTAGTCCTTGTACCATTAACTAGTGGGAACAGCCTTTCCCCGTCTAGCCTATCCAAACCCGTCATAATCTTGTACACCTCTATCAAATCACCCCTCAACCTCCTTTGCTCTAATGAAAACAAATCTAGCTTCTCCAACCTGTCCTTGTAGCTAAGATCCCCCATCCCTGGAACCATCCTGGTAAATCTCCTCTGCACCCTCTCAAGGCCCTTCACATCCTTCCTAAAGTGTGGTGACCAGAACTGGACGCAATACTCCAGTTGTGGCCTAACCAGCACTTTATAAAGGTTCAGCATAACTTCTCTACTTTTGTGCTCAATACCTCTATTTATGAAGCCCAAGATCCCATATGGTTTGTTAACCACTCTCTCAGTATGTCCTGCCACCTTCAGGGACCTATGCACATTAACTCCCAGGTCCCTCTGTCCCTACACACTCTCAAAACTGTGCCATTAAGGGCTGGATTTTGTCAGGCCCGAGGAGGCGGGTTTGAAGGTGGGTCAGGTGGGAAAGTTGCAAAAAATGGCGTCGGGTTCTGATCCCACCTCCAACCCGCCTCTGCGCAACTTTCCCAAATGCGGGCTTGCAGACTCCGTTTCGGTCCCGCCTCCAAGTGGCGCGATAGGCCCTTAAGGCACTTAACAACCACTTAAGTACCTCTATAATCCCATTTTGAGAGGCCTTTCAGAGTTTACCACATTTTCCGCGTGCTGGAAGTGTTGAAGCTGAGATCCATCTCCACTGTCACCTCCTGGGAAACCCCTCTCCCCATTTTGACTGAGTGCTTCCTCAACTGTAGTATATACCTGCAGCATCGGAACCATTTATTTCCTTTCCTCCTGGACCTCAGATTTGGATGAAGACCAGCCACGGCAGCAGCAGAACCCGGAACAACAGCAGCACCAACAGCAGCAGCAACAACAGGAGCGCCAAGCTGCTGCTCACCCACCTCAAGCTGCACAGGCCAGAAGGTGCCAGCGCAGGGAAGGACGTTGCCACAGGAGGTACCCCCAAAACAAGGTTTACAGACAGAGGATGAGCTACCTCAACATGACTGAGCAGCAGTGCCAAAGGAGGCTCAGACTTTCGCGAGAGGTAGTGGGTGACATCTGCGCAATGCTGCAGCAAGACCTGGAGCCCAGTGGAGCGGGTGGACATCCCTTACCAGTGGCCATCAAAGTCACCACCACACTCAACTTTTTTGCTTCAGGCTCATTCCAGGGATCAACAGCAGACATCAGCGGCATCTCCCAGGCGGCCGCACACACTTGCATCACGCAGGTAACCGATGCCCTCTTTGCCAACGTGCATAATTACATCAACTTCTCCAAGGATCAAGCAAGTGTAACCGCGCGTGCGGTTGGATTTGCTAATATGGCAGGCTTTCCAAGGGTGCAGGGTGTCGTTGACTGCACACATGTGGCCCTTAAGGCACCCCATCACAATCCAGGTATTTTTGTCAACCGCAAGGGCTTCCACTCCCTCAACGTGCAGCTGGTGTGTAACCACAAGAAGGAAATTTTGCATGTTTGCGCCAAGTACCCTGGCAGTTGCCATGACTCCTTCATCCTGCGGCAGTCTAGTGTGCCTCCACTTTCAGTTCGCCAGACCAACTTTGCGGATAGCTACTTGGAGACAAGGGCTAGCCCCTGAAGACGTGGCTAATGACGCCGTTCAGGAGGCCATCCAATGAAGCTGAGGAGCGCTATAACTCCAGCCACATTTCCACCAGGTCCATTATCGAGCAAACCATCGGCTTGCTGAAGATGCGATTCAGATGCCTTGATAGATCAGGTGGAGCCTGCAGTACTCAGCAGCCAGGGTCTCCAGAATCATCGTGGTCTGCTGTGCACTTCACAACATGGCACAGCATCGTGGCTTGCAGCTGCCTGAGGTACAAGAGGCTCATCGCATAGCCTCCTCAGATAAGGATGAGGATGAGGAGGAGGGGGAGGAGGAGGAGAGCGAGAATGAAGAGCTTGCGGATGCGCATCAACCAGCAGCAGCAGCACGCGAGAACATTGCTGCCCGGGATGCAAGGGATGCACTCATCTTGGCCAGATTTGCTTAGGCTGCCCAATCAAATACATTTGGCTCGCACCTTCTTACCACACCATCGACAATAGACATGAACCTGCAGCTTCCTATCACTCTGACCACCATACTGAGAATTCCAAGTCGCCCTGAGGCCTCAATGTGGAAGTCCCATTTGCGAAATGACACAGCCCACAACTTCAACAGTTTGCCATCAAGTCATTTTATAACATTCAGTCAAGGATGGCATTTCACAATTAAACACAACAGAACACCCAAGTGACTACCCTTGTGACTACTTGTGCTTTATCTTCCTCTTACGCGTGAGGTACGGCTGATATGGTATGAGCCTGAAGTATGACACAGGAAGTGTGATGACTGAAGTTTGATGGACAAAATGCATACTAGACCCAAGGGGGGAGAGTTTTAACCTAAAAAAAAGGGTGGGTTGGGGGGCGTGTGGGTAGTTAAAGTGTTAAAAATCGGAATCCTGACCTGAACCCGCCTCCAACCCGCCCACTTCCAGTTTTAATGGAGGCAGGCAGCCAATCCGCTGCCAGGAGGAAGGTCATTTATTTAAATATTATAATGAGGCTAGAAGCCTCTGCTTTAACCTCCATTTTGTATTTAGCTTTAGCTGGTCAGATTTTGCATGCCTTGTGAAACCTGCCAGCTAATGCAAGGTGAAAACTGCTGGATCCAGGATGTAAGTGCCTTTACACTTAACTCCTGAATCCAGCATCCCTACCTAACCCACCCCACGATCGGAGGCTCCCCCCCCCCCCCACGAGGCCACCGATCCCCCCCCCCTCAGGCCTACCCCCACAGGCCTCCAATTCCCCCCTGAGGCCTCCCCCCCTACTCCTCCAAGCCTCCCCGTGCTGCTCCCGGCCCCCGATCCTCACCCGACCCCCCACTCCCCGTGCTGCTCCTCCAGCCCCCGATCCCTACAGACGCCCCACTCCGTGCGGCTCCTCCGGCTGCACCCCCCGGCCCCCGATCCTCTTCGGACCCCACCCCCCACCCAATCCTCCTCCGGCCGCCCCCCGGCCCCAGAACAAAACTTGTAAATCAAGTACAAATAAAAAGGGACTGGTTTGAGAGGTGATCTCATTGAAATATACAAGATTCTGAAGGGGATTGACAGGGTAGATGCTGAGAGGTTGTTTCCCCTGGCTGGAGTGTCTAGAATTAGGGGGCATAGTCTCAGGATAAGGGGTAGGCCATTTAAGACTGAGATGAGGAGGAATTTCTTCACTCGGAGGGTTGTGAATCTTTGGAATTCTCTGCCCCAGAAGGCAGTGAATGCTGAGTCTTTGAGTATATTCAAGGCTGAGATAGATAGATTTTTGGACTCTAGGGGAATCAAGGGATATGGAGATCGGACGGAAAAGTGGAGTTGAGGTCGATGATCAGCCATGATCTCATTGAATGGCGGAGCAGGCTCGAGGGGCCGTATGGCCGACTCCTGCTCCTAATTCTTATGTTCTTATGTTTCTAAACCAATGTTGAGCTCAAAAAAACTTCTTTGAAAAGTGTAATATGGAAATATGCAGTAATTGTGACAAACAATCTTAGAAAGAAAAACAAATCCTACTACGATCATTTTTATGTTTTTATATGCTAACCCTTACCTGTCTAGAGAATGGACTCACAGTACCATCCAGCCATGGTTTGTTTGCAGTAATCCCAAACAGAGAGCAAAGAGTATTGGGCAGTGACCCAGGCTGAACTCAGCAAAGATACCACATCCAAACTCAGAGCCACAAAGACACAGATCAGAGCGATCAACTTCAATTGGAGTTGATCCACTTTGGACCCACACAATCCCTCCCTCCCTCCTCTGTGCCGCACGCTTACCCGCCCGGAGCCAGCCAGCCTCTCAATCTGGCTGGCTGTGGGTGGGAAACAGATACTTCCCATGCAAATTAGGCCCGGTCGATAAATTCGGCAGGGCCTGTGGGAAACCCATTATCCTGGGTTTCCCGACTGCCTCAGAGCACCCCCCCCCACCCGCTCCCAACCCACCTTCCCCATTAAAATTCAGCCCTAGATGTTTAAATATATATATTAGTAGATTTCTCATGGTATTGTTCATGGACGAAATGTACAGATTTATAATGAATTGAAGTTAAAAGTTTACTATTCAGGCAGATTCTCATTCATTGTAATGAGTCAATTGTAGCCAATATATGCATCTTTTAAATTTAACGAGTATTGCAATTAATTATTAATTGCAGTAAGTTAATTAATTATTAAATGCAGTGAATAACTTTAGTTATTAAATACAGTTGGTAATGTAAATAATTATGGTAAACATTTGTAGACTAAGGATTGGAGATTTAGGGGTAGAAATTAGGTCGCGCCCCATTTGGGGCGCAAATATCGTCCGGACGCAAATATTAGCGCCTGGCGCTAATTATCGGCACTGACAGGAAACTTCACTTTTACCGCCCCGGGAGGTGAGTGGAGCGCTAAAGCAGGCACTGCACACCTCTCTTAAGGCGCAAAGGCCGAGCAGTGAGGCGCTAACTCGGAGCGCTGGCGAAGCTCATGTAATGTCAGTCAGCAATGGAACACACACACAATGGCACGGGCCAGTTCTTAAAGGGGATGGTTAATCTTGCTTTCCATCCACATCCTGTTCATTGCTGCCTTGAATCTCGGCCTGGAGAGACTTGCACATCAAATGTGCTGGAAAGAACAATGGAGCGTACCAGGCAAAGAACTCAGAGTGCAGCTCCCACAGTCTCTGCTAAATCGATACAAGGAATGGCCAATCAAAATGAACCTGCAAAGTGCTGCTCAGTACCCAAAACTCCTTCACACAACGTTGAATCTCTCCAGAAGTCTCTCCCTCTCTCTCTCAGAATGCGTAGTTCAAAATGCCACCAACAATAAAAGACAGGAAGAGGCCCCCTTTAAATAGCGCCCCCCCAGCCCCACAGCGATTGATAGCGTTCCAGTCTTCTGGTCGTTGGAAGCGCCAGGCGGTAAGGCAGGGGGCGCCACTCAATTTCCGCTACGGGGCGCCACAAGGGCGTTGCACCATGGAATGACGTCACAATCTGCGCGCGCAGGTGGTCGCAGCGGTAAGTTTTAGCGCCGCCGCACAATCTCAAGTTAAGTTCTCGAGCGGCGCAAACATCGCTGCGCCCGGGCGTTAGCGGCTTTGCGCCCCATTAGCGCCCTCTTAAGGCGCTAACGGGAGGCGCAACCAAGTGAATTTTTACCCCTTAGAATTTTCACCAGCGGTATTTAAATATATTTTCCTTTTTAAAATTTTTTAATACCTCTTCATTTTTTTAATGTTTGTCCACCTTTCCAAAGGCTGAATGAAATGCAAACAAAAAAAGCAGCAATGGAGCAAAGGGGCATAGTCTCAGGATAAGGGGTAGGCCATTTAAGACTGAGATGAGGAGGAATTTCTTCACTGAGGGTTGTGAATCTTTGGAATTCTCTGCCACTGAGAGCTGTGAATGCTGAGTCTTTGAGTATATTCAAGGCTGAGATAGATTTTTGGACTCTAGGGGAACCAAGGGATATGGAGATAGGGCGGGAAAGTGGAGTTGAGGTCGATGATCAGCCATGATCTTATTGAATGGCGGAGCAGGCTCGAGGGGCCGTATGACCTACTCCTGCTCTTAGTTCTTATGTTCTTAAAAAACATGTCAAGGCATAAAATGGAAGCTGTGGGTAAATGTTGGCGTGGTGCAGACCCCAAACCTTGTTTGATGGCTGGCAAAGTGTAGCTACATGTGGTGGGTGCAAGGGGGGAACTTGAGAGCATCCACCCTGTAATACAGTCTTGCACCAGGCTTGGCAGAAGTTGGTGAGCAGGTTGACTGTGTAGATTATCTGAAGGACCAGGAAACAAGGCCGTGATTTTGCCTACCTGGGCAGCTTCAAGGTGGGAGAGGTCGGCAGCAGGGGGCGACCCCGCTGCTGCGTGGATCCCGTCGATAAATCGAATCTTGCCCTAATGGGCCTTGTTAGGCCCGCCCTGCGCGTTTCCCGGCCCTATTAAAGGGTGCAGGTCTAGTGACATCACCGGATGACGCAATTATTGCCAGTTTATTATTGCCATGGCTCCAGTTACTGTCAGTTGCAGATTGATAGCATTCAGTGCTGTCATTGTTTGAGTATCTGCACTATGAGCTTGCAGCACCAACAAGCAGCTCCTCGCTTCACAGATGAGTCCCTCCATCATCTTGTGGAGGGAGTGAGAGCACGTAGGGAGGTTCTCCTCCCTGCGGATGGTAGGAAAAGGCCTCCCCAGCAGACAAAGGCAGTGTGGCTGCAGATATCGCAGGAGGTTACAGGGCTGTCAGTGGTGGTTCGCACCTGGGTGCAGTGTCGCTAGAGCTTCAATGATCTAGTAAGATCAGGAAAAGTGAGTATTAAGCCACAATTACCTTGATGCTGCTGTGCGTCTCAGCACATTCACGTCACTCTACATTGCCACCCCTACTCCTGCACAACGCTACACAGCCCAACATCCCTTGTACCTTCATCCATCCCTCTAACTCTATCTACATTATCAGGTCACCATCTTACTATGCAGCCCTCACACTGAGCCTCATCATTATGCAATGACAGCAACTAACAACTCAAAAGGAGGCAACTTGGTATTGCCAACCCACTCCATTAAATTGTCAGTGTAAAGCTCTATGCCATTCCATTCCTTACACTCATACCATCATTCTCACTGAACCTTCTCTTCTTTCCCTCCTTGCAGGAAAAGATAGCCCACAATAAGAGGGAGAGGGAGAGAACAGGAGGAGGGCCTTCACAAACCATGCCATATCTGATGAGTGCAGAGGAGGCAGCACTGGAAATTGCTGGAGTGGTGGACATTCCGGAAGTGGGGGACGGAGAGAGGGGCTCAGTAGAAGAAGCTGGTGACAGAATGAATTTCCATACAATTGCATGCCTTTCATCATTGCCTCATATGGGGTGTGCTGTCAAGACAAGATGAATGCTCATCATGTGGATAATGGTATGTGTCTGCAGTAGACATCCTGTATATCTAACTGATGCCTTCACTCTCCCACAGGTCCATCAAGAGCCCCCCACCCCCCCACCCCCAAATTTCCAGGAGCAACAGCAAGAAGACTCCTCAGAGGAGCCTCCTGCATCTGAGGGCGCAGCGTCACCTCAGATAACGCAACCCAGCACCAGCGCAGAGTCGCACATCTCGGTGGGTATGTTGTGAGATAGAGTAGTGTTGTCACCTGGTGTCTCACAGATCACAACTGAGCAGCAGCAGATGGTAGAGACATTGACAGCAGTGGAGACTCCTCGTCGGAGGGCGCAGGAGTCTCCTAGCTCTGCGCAGCTGCATGCAGTCACTGAGCGTCAGGGGGCCATCCAGGAAGAGGGCGATCCTGGAGCTGCAGGAACAAGTGCAGGAGGCTCTGACTGGTTTTACGACCGCGGTGACTGCGAGTTTGCAGAGAATGGAGGAGTCCGTCTCCAGCATGAGCAACACCATGGCGCACTCACTGACAGCTATAGCTTCCTCCATGGATAGGATGGCCACCTGCATGGAGGAGACATGGTGCCAGTCTCATGAGAACATGGTTTCTCTTCAAAATAGATGCTCATCTATGGAGGAGAGATGGAGAAAAATGGAGGCGAGATGGGCATCTATGGAGAGAGAAACCAGAGGCTCATAGACGTCCTTTGTCGGAGGGATGTCGGTATAGAGGTGGGCCCTCATGGCCCCACTGCTGTGCAGCAAGGTGCTCTCCAGCTACTTGCTAGCAGGGCGGTGCAGGTGGCCCATGAGAGGGATAATGGTGGGAGGGGACATGGAAGTGGGGGCTCCACTCCAAGCGCTCTGACTTTCACCCCCTTGCCAACCCCTCAGTCAGAGCCCCAGATGCCTCCCCGGACAGTGATGGCCGAGTCTGCGCATGTACAGTCGCAGGAGGAGCAGACTTTGGTGGAGCCATCAGTGGCTCCAAACCCCAGAGGACGACCGCCAAAGGCGCCTAAGCAGGCGCAGCATGGAAATGAGGAAGCTACCTCTACCTCTGCTGAAGCCACAGGGGTAGCACAACATAGAAGCACCCGGAAAAGAAAGATCCCACACAAATAGTCACAAAGGTAGTCACTCGGGTGTGCCTTTCTTTATCAATGTCATGTTAGTATTCTATGAAGTGCTGTTAATAAATCATCTAATTGTCACACTTGGAGGTCGTTGGCAAATTTGTGTGATGAAATGGAAGTGGCAGAGTGAAGGGTCAGGGCTCATTTCACACCCAGCAATGGTGGTGAGAGTCAAAACAAGGGATGAATCATTGTTTGACTGCTGCATGGTGTTGGTGTTGGGTGATGCAAACCTGCGTACACGGGTGGCAGCCACATGTATGAGCTGCATGAAGTTATTGAAATCTGCCATTGATAAGGGTATCCCTGGTGTGACGGGCTGCAACGTGCTCGCGTACTGGTCGCAATGGGACCGCCGGCTCGTCCAGGTGTTCCTCATCCTCGTAACCAACCTCATGGTGAGTCTCCTCGTCCTCATCCTCCTTGTCCTCCAATGAAGCTCTGCGCTCAGTGGCGTCTTCCTCATCCAGTACTAATCCTCGCCGCTGCGCTATGTTCTGCAGGGCGTACTGAAGGGCTCCTCCAGATCTGTCGAGGCATCTGAAGCGCATTTTAAGCAAGCCTATTGTCTGCTCGATGACACTTCTCGTGGAGATGTGGCTTTGATTATAACGTCCCTCAGGCTCATTTGTTGGCCTCCTCAAAGGTGTCATGAGCCACGTCTTCAGGGGATAGTCCTTGTCTCCAAGCAGCCAGCCGCCAAGACTGTTTGGCGGTGCGAAGAGCTGAGGGACGGTGGAATGGCGCAGGATGTATGAGTCATGGCAGCTGCCAGGGAACTTGCCGCACACATGGATGATAGAACATAGAAGAGTACAGCACAGTACAGGCCCTTCGGCCCTTGATGTTGTGATGATCTTGCTATGGTTGCAGACCAGCTGAACGTTGAGGGAGTGGAAGCCCTTACGATTAACAAATGCTATTGGGTTGTGATGAGGTGCCCTGATGGCCACATGTGTGCAGTCGATGACTCCCTGCACCCGTGGGAAGCCAGCCAGAGCGGCAAAGCCAAGCGCAAATTCATTGACAGTGGCCTCATCAGTGGCAAAATGAATATAATTTGTGAACTTGTTAAAGAGGGCATCGGTTACCTGTGCGATGCATCTGTGTGCGGCCGACTGCGAGATGCCGCAAAGGTCTGGAAGGAGCCTGAGGCGAAGAAGCTGAAGGCAGGGGTGAGTTTGACAGCCACTGGTAAGGAGTGTCCACCCCTTCTTCTGGGCTGCAGGTCTTGCTCCAGTAAAGCGCAAATGTCTGCGATGACCTGGCGCGATAGCCTGAGCCTCCTTTGGCACTGCTGCTCCGTCATGTTCAGGAAGCTCATCCTGTGCCTGTATACCTGTGCTGGGGGCATGGCCTCCGACGCGGTGCAGCCCTGTGCTGATGCCCTATGCTCTGTGCAGCATCAGGTGGTTGAGGAGAAGGTTGGCGCTCTTGTTGCTGCTGCTGCTGCTGGTGTGGCTGGCTCTGCTGCTGCTGTGGCTGATCGTCATCAGATTCGGAGGACCAGGGTGACAAGAGCATAAATCGTGCCCATTCTGATGATTCATATGGCAGGTGAAGTTCAGATGACAGAACCAATCTGTCAAGATTAGATATGATGTTGCAAGGAGGTTTTAGTGAATAGAGAGTTTACTGCAAACACTTCCCATAAAGCTTAAAAATCTGTTCCAAATACTCAAGCCTGAAGCTTCTGAGAGTGGAAAGTGACCAGCTATAAAATGATTGGTTTTAAACCACTTTTGCAGCTGTCACCTATCGAAAGAAATGGAGAGTTGTTCAGAACCCGACATACTTACCTGGCGTGATCCCAGAGTGACGGGAACCTCGTGGAAAACTTGGGAAAATACTTTGTACCTGGTAAAATGGTGAGTAAATTGGTTTAAAAACCCTCTCAACGAGCACAATTGCATGACCCGCCGCTTAGTGCCTGTGTCTACAAAGCGCAGGCAGAGCCAGCACTAGGGAAACTCACAAGGAGGCGGGTTTAGAGCGAGATACCGCCCCGCTGTCAATCTTTTGGATTTTCACAGCGGACCCACCTCCGAACCCGCCCTCTGAGCGCCGGCAAAATTCAGCCCAAATGTGTGAGAACATGGCATACTATAAAGAATCTGGTACGGTAAGACCACCCAACATTACTAGGTACAAAGTTGATTATGCAAGTTTAAATGACACAAAATATTGACGTTCAACCTATCCCACGTTTACTGCTCATATATAACAGGCCTTTGCACAACCTTATAGCTCTTTTTATTGTGTTTCATGCATATTTCAGCAGGGCACATATTCAAGCGGCAACTTACAATGGAAATCCTTACCACACTCACATCCTCTAAGGACTTCATACATCAAACCATTGTAATACACACATGGCCATTTACTGATACTGAGGATGAGCTTCAGATTGAGCATATGGCAACCATCATCAACCCCTTTCCCTTTGGGAAATGTAGGAGTGTGATTACATTGGGAAGCTCTGCCATGCTATTCAGTTAGGAAGGAGATGAAAGTGCTAACTGATGCATCGAGGATCTAGTTAACCCGTGAGCAGCACATTAGCTGATATTGCAGCGCTAGCTGGCTATGAGCCACAAGCATAACAGTTGAGGGAAGTGTTGTCGCTTTGTTGCAATTTGCCTGCAGATGTGCTTGTTGTAGATGACAAATCTCTGCAACTGGCACCCTGCTGACCCACAGGAAGTGGAAGCAGTTGTTCTCAGTCATTGTTAGGCAAGCATACCAAGGTCTCCACATAGACTTGGCCCTGCTCATCTCTCGCATCCTTCTTTCATCTTGTACCACCTAAACCACAAGAAAATACGACGGTTTTGTGATTTAAGAACTCCTGAGGTCACACTGCCAATTAGCAGCAGCATTAGGCGAGAAAGCAGCCATGACCAAAACAGGAGCTCAGTCTGCATTTGAAGAGGACACATGGGGGATAATTTTGACTTTGTGTGATCATGTAAAATAGGTGAAAGTGAATCGGCAGCCCATTTTACATCTCTCTCGATTTTTATTTCCATTGAAGCCAATTCTAATAAAAATCGAGAGATGTAAAAAGGGCTGCTGATTTGTTATCAACTGTTTTACACTATCGCACAAAGTCAAAATTACCCCCATGGCATGTGGGACTCTAGGGGGAAACGCCCAGATACTGCAGTCCAGACACACAACCTGCTCTGTCATATCTTAGTCTAGATTATTTATATTATTTATATCTACTTTCTAGTTTGTTGTAAGCCTTTTTTTTTCTACACACTAACTTGCATTAAGCAGTAAAACACTGGAATTTTTTTTTAAATGCCTCTTTAAAAAAAAGTCACCAGCTACTCACCAATTAGCTCCTTCCCTTGTGTTGACATCACTTGAGGTGTTTTTCACTCTTTCAATTTCTGCCTGTGTTTGAGTTGGTCTCAGCTCCCACTGCTTCTGGTCTTCACGGACAGGATTGGACAGGAAATTGAAGAGTGTAGCAACAGTCTTTGGACCAATGAAGGAGGCAAAGAGGTAGAATTAGTGTCATCAGTATACATGTAGAAGCTGAACTATGCTTTCGGATGATGTTGCCAAGGAGTAGCATGTAGATGGGGAAGATGGGGGGATCCCTGGGGTACACTAGAGGTGACTGATTTAGCAGGACAAGCTAGCTCACAATAATCAGGAGAGACATCAAACAAAGGGAAGGCTAACCTCCATACAAGTCCTCACCCAGATGCAGGAGGAAGCCTTGGAGATAATTGGGGCGGCCAGGATGCAAAGCATTGGAGAGGATGAGTCTGGAGGCAGCAGGATGTCCAGCTATCACTCTTAACTTTTCCCTTTCCTCCAGCAATCACACATACAAGCAGTGTGTCAACCTGGTGCTACTTTGCACGACTACTCTATAGCTACCATTACTTACTAGACTTTTTCCCTCTCTCCCTTTTTTCAGGACGATCCCATGACTCAGGTCCTGCAGCACACCTTGGGAAAATGCATTCTCACTCGCTCCATCTTTTTCAAGCACCAGCACAGAAATCAGCACCCCGGGTGGGATAGATAGAGTTAGAGAGGTTGAACAGGCAAGCATGAGCTGGTGATAGTGGAAAGAACAGAGCATTAGATGGCCGGCTAGAGGGAAAGCTCAGGTCCTAGCTTTGCTGAAAAGAAGAGATGCAGGCTTAGCAGCCCATCGTTCAACCAAAAGATATTTCATGTGCACCAGCAAGTGCTCGAGGCATTGGACAGGCTAAGAGTTGACACACTGGGGGTAAACTTAACCTCCAAAAACCGGTGGGTTTGGTTTGCGTGGGAGGTTAAAAAGTTAAAAGTCCGAAACAGGAACCCAACCCGACTCAAACTCGCCCATCTGGACACGGGACGAGGGGCGGCCTACCAATCCACTCGCAGGAGGTGGGTCAGTCATTGAAACCTTTTAAGGAGACTGCGGGTTTTCATTTTAACAGTGTTTCTATTTTTAACCCAAGCTGGCCGGAGGGGAGGAGGGAGGTAAATATCACTCCCATCCTTCAGTAAAGCAAGCACCTCTCTGCTAAAAAAATGATAAGAAATGGGAAGCAATACAATTTCAGCAACAGAAAATACTTACTCAGAAAAGTTCCTTCAACACACCAATGATCTGACTACTTACAGATGAGTGTCCATTTAATTAACGCTGGAAATGTCTGTTTTTCACTTTTACTGTCCAGTACCAATGGATGGGTCCAGGTCCACCAATCGTTATACAAATTAGCTGACCTTGGGAAAACCTTCTTCTTAGGCAGTCCCGCGGAACCGAGGATGACTTGCTTCCACACTAAAAATGAGTTCTCAGGTGACTGATGAGTCCAATGCGGGACCTGCAGTCTCTGTCACAGGTGGGGCAGACGGTGGTTGAAGGGGCGAGTGGGTCGGGTGCTTGGGTTGACGTGCGCTTCTTCCGCTGTTTGCGCTTGGCTTCCGTTTGCTCCCGGCAAAGAGACTCGAGGTGTTCAGCGCCTTCCCGGATGCTTCTCCTCCACTTGGGCCAGGGATTCCCAGGTGTCAGTGGGGATGTTGCACTTTTTCAAGGAGGATTTAAGGGTGTGCTTGAAGCGTTTCCTCTGCCCACCTGGGGCTCTCTTGCCGTGTCGGAGCTCCGAGTAGAGCGCTTGCTTTGGGAGTCTCGTATCAGGCATGTGGACGGTGTGGCACGTCCATCGGAGCTGATCGAGCGTGGTCAAAGCTTCGATGCTGGGGATGTTGGCCTGAGCGAGAACACTGACGTTGGTGCGCCTATCCTGCCAATGGATTTGCAGGATCTTGCGGAGGCAGCATTGGTGGTACCTCTCCAGTGCTTTGAGGTGCCTGCTGTACATTACAAAATATGTAATAGCAGAGCACTTGGAAAACAGTGACAGGGTCGGACAAAGTCAACATGGATTTACAAAAGGTAAATCGTGCTTGACTAATCTACTGGAATTTTTTGAGGATGTAACTGGTAGAATAGATAAGGGAGAACCAGTGGATGTGGTGTATTTGGACTTTCAGAAGGCTTTCGATAAGTCCCCGCATAAGAGATTAGCGTGCAAAGTTAAAGCACATGGGATTGGGGGTAAGGTACTGACTTGGATAGAGAACTGGTTGGCAGACAGGAAGCAAAGAGTTGGAATAAACGGGTCTTTTTCCGAGTGGCAGGCAGTGACTAGTGGGGTACCGCAGGGATCAGTGCTAGGACCCCAGCTATTCACAATATATATTAATGATCTAGATGAGGGAACTAGATGTAATATCTCCAAGTTTGCAGACGACACAAAGCTGGGTGGGCGTGTGTGCTGTGAGGAGGATGCAGAGAAACTCCAGTATGATTTGGACAGGTTGGGTGATTGGGCAGATGCATCGCAGATGCAGTATAATGTGGATAAATGCGAGGTTATCCACTTTGGTGGCAAAAACAGGAAGGCAGATTATTATCTGAACGGCAATAGATTGGGAAAAGGGGAAGTACAACGAGACCTGGGTGTCCTTGTGCACCAGTCGCTGAAGGTAAGCATGCAGGTGCAGCAGGCGGTTAAGAAGGCAAATGGTATGTTGGCCTTCATAGCGAGAGGATTCGAGTACAGGAGCAAGGATGTCTTGTACAGGGCCTTGGTGAGACCACACCTTGAGTATTGTGTGCAGTTTTGGTCACCTTATCTGAGGAAGGATGTTCTTGCCATGGAGGGAGTGCAGCGAAGATTCACCAGACTGATACCTGGGATGGCAGGAATGACGTATGAAGAGAGATTGAGTCGATTGGGCTTGTATTCGCTAGAGTTTAGAAGAATGAGAGGGGATCTCATTGGAACTTATAAAATTCTAACAGGACTAGACAGACTAGATGCAGGAAGGATGTTCCCGATGGTGGGGAGGTCCAGAACCAGGGGTCACAGTCTAAGGATAAGGGGTAAGCCATTTAGGACTGAGATGAGGAGGAATTTCTTCACCCAGAGAGTGGTGAACCTGTGGAATTCTCTACCACAGAAGGCATTTAAGGCCAATTCATTAAATATATTCAAGAAGGAGTTAGATATATTTCTTAAGGCTAAAGGGATCAAGGGATATGGGGAGAAAGCAGGGATAGGGTACTGAATTTGGATGATCAGCCATGATCTCATTAAATGGCGGAACAGGCTCGAGGGGCCGAATGGCCTACTCCTGCTCCTATCTTCTATGTTTCTATGTACATGGTCCATGTCTCTGAGGAATACAGGAGGGCGGGTATCACTACTGCTCTGTAGGCCATGAGCTTGGTGCCGGGTTTGAGGTCCTGGTCTTCAAACACTCTCTTCCTCAGGCTGCACTGGCACACTGAAGGCGGTGTTGGACTTCGTCATCGACGTCTACCCTTGTTGACAGTAGGCTCCCAAGGTATGGAAAGTGGTCCATGTTGTCCAAGGCCTCGTCATGGATTTTAATAATCGAGGGGCAGTACTGTGTGGCGGGGGCAGGTTGGTAGAGGACCTTTGTCATAGAGTCATAGAGTCATAGAGTTATACAGCACAGAAAGAGGCCCTTCGGCCCATCGTGTCCGCACCGGCCATCAAGCCCTGTCTATTCTAATCCCATTTTCCTGCACTTGGCCCATAGCCTTGTATGCTATGGCGTTTCAAGTGCTCATCTAAATGCTTCTCGAATGTTGTGAGGGTTCCTGCCTCTACTACCCTTTCAGGCAGTGATTTCCAGATTCCAACCACCCTCTGGGTGAAAAAGTTTTTCCTCAAATCCCCTCTAAACCTCCTGCCCCTTACCTTGAAACTATGCCCCCTGGTTATTGACCCCTCTACTAAGGGGAAAAGTTCCTTTCTATCTACCCTATCTATGCCCCTCATAATTTTGTACACCTCAATCAGGTCCCCCCTCAGCCTTCTCTGCTCTAAGGAAAACAACCCCAGCCTGTCCAGTCTCTCTTCATAGCTGAAG
Source organism: Squalus acanthias (assembly GCA_030390025.1). NCBI lineage: Eukaryota > Metazoa > Chordata > Chondrichthyes > Squaliformes > Squalidae > Squalus > Squalus acanthias. The sequence goes on along the minus strand of CM059428.1, from coordinate 45,596,245 downwards.
CGCTCCAGCCCAGGTAACATCCTGGTGAATCTCCTCTGCACCCTCTCCAATGCAATCACATCCCTCCTATAGTGTGGCGACCAGAACTGCACACAGTATTCCAGCTGTGGCCTAACTAGCGTTTTGTACAGCTCCATCATAAGCCTCCCTGCTCTTATATTCTATGCCTCGGCTAATGAAGGCAAGTATCCCATATGCCTTTTTAACCACCTTATCTACCTGTCCTGCTGCCTTCAGGGATCTATGTACATGCACACCAAGGTCCCTCTGATCCTCTGTCCTTCTAGGGTCCTACCATTCATTGTGTATTCCCTTGCCTTGTTAGTCCTCCCAAAATGCATCACCTCACACTTTTCAGGGTTAAATTCCATTTGCCACTGTTCTGCCCATCTGACCAACCCGTCTATATCGTCCTGTAGCCTGAGGCTTCCCTCCTCGCTATTTACCACCCCACCAATTTTCGTGTCATCTGCTAACTTACTGATCATACCTCCTACATTCATATCTAAATCATTAATGTACACTACAAACAGCAAAGGACCGATCCCTGCGGTACACCACTGGACACAGGCTTCCAGTCACAAAAACAACCTTCGGCCATCACCCTCTGCCTCCTGCCACTAAGCCAATTTTGGATCCAATGTTCAAATTGCCCTGGATCCCATGGGCTCTTACCTTCTTGACCAGTCTCCCATGTGGGACTTTGTCAAAAGCCTTACTGAAGTCCATGTAGACTACATCAACTGCACTACCCTCATCCACACACCTAGTCACCCCCTCGAAAAATTCAATCAAATTGGTCAGACATGATCTCCCCCTGACAAAGCCATGCTGACTATCCCTGATTATCCCTGCCTCTCCAAGTGGAGACTAATTCTGTCCCTCAGAATTTTTTCGAATAATTCCCCTACCACTGATGTTAGGCTCACTGGCCTGTAATTCCCTGGTTTATCCCTACTACCCTTCTTGAACAATGGTACTACGTTAGCTGTTCTCCAGTCCTCTGGCACTTCCCCTGTGGCCTGAAAATTTGTGTCAGAGCCCCTGCAATCTCCTCCCTTGCCTCACACAGCAGCCTGGGATACATCCCGTCAGGGCCTGGGGATTTATCCACTTTTAAGCCTGCTAAAACCGCTAGTACCTCCTCCCTCTCAATACTAATTTGTTCAAGTATATCACAATCCCCCTGCCTGATTTCTATGCCTACATCGTCCTTCTCCATAGTGAACACAGATGCAAAATATTCATTTAAAACCTCACCTACATCTTCCGGCTCTACACACATCTGTTTGTCTTACGGATGTTTAGTGTAAGGCCCATGCTCTCGTATGCTTCAGTGAAGGTGTTGACGATGGTTTGGAGTTCGACTTCAGAGTGTGCGCAGACGCAAGCGTCATCTGCATACTGTAATTCGATGATAGAGGATGTAACGACCTTGGATCTGGACTGGAGGCAACAGAGGTTGAACAGTTTCCCGTTTGTTCTGTAGATTAGCTTCCACTCCAGCGGGGAGCTTACTGAGGGTGAGATGGAGCATTGTAGCCAGGAAGATCGAGAAGAGTGTTGGTGCGATGACACAGCCTTGCTTGACCCTGGTCCGTACGTGAATTGAGTCTGTGGTGGATCCGTTGGTCAGGATCATGGCTTGCATGTCGTTGTGAAGCAGGCGGAGGATGGTGACAAACTTTTGAGGGAAGCCGAATTTGAGGAGGACACTCCATAATCCCTCATGGTTGACAGTGTCGAAGGCCTTTGTGAGGTCAAAGAAGGCCATGTACAGCAGTTGGTGCTGTTCCCTGCATTTCTCTTGTAGTTGACACGCGGTGAAGATCATGTCCATTGTGCCCCTTAGTGGGTGGAATCCGCATTGCGACTCTGGGAGGAGCTCTTCAGTCACTGGGAGAAGCCGATTGAGGAGGATTCTTGCGATGACTTTTCCTGTGGCAGACAGCAGGGAAACTCCTCTGTAATTACCGCAATCAGACTTGTCACCTTTCTTGAAGATGGTCACAATTACGGCGTCTCTGAGATCCCCTGGCATGCTCTCCTCCTTCCAAATAAGAGAAATGAGTTCATGTATTCGCACCAATAGTGCTTCTCCGCCATGTTTTAGAGCCTCGGCGGGGATTCCATCTGCTCCTGAGGCCTTGTTGTTCTTCAGTTGTCAGATGGCCTTTTCAACCTCATGCCGGGCTGGGGTTGTGCTGAGGTGGTGGCGGGTAGTATGCTGCGGGCTGGAGTTGAGGACACTCGCATCGAAGACAGAGTCTCGGTTAAGGAGATCTACGAAGTGCTCCTTCCAGTGGGCACTGACTGCCTCTCTGTCCTTGATGAGTACCTCTCCGTTCTTGGCCCGCAGTGGGGTAGGACCTTGGGTGCTTGGGCCGTAGGTGGTCTTGACTGCGCTAAAGAATCCACGCACATCATGGTTGTCGGCTAGCTGCTGGATCTCCTGCGCTTTCTCCACACATCATCTGTTCTTTAGGTCACGAGTTTTTTGTTGGACCTCAGCCTTCAGGCGTCTGTAGAGCTGCTTTCTTGCTCTCGAGTTCTGTTGCTGTTTCCAGATCAGGAATGCCTTGTGCTTGCGGTTTATTAGCTCCTGGATCTCCTGGTCGTTCTCGTCGAACCAGTCTTGGTGTTTCCTGGTCGAGTGACTGAGCATCTCTTCACAGGTGCTGATTATGGAGGCCTTGAGTGCAGACCAGGCGCTGTGGCCAGTCTGTGTCTCTGAATCACTGGGAGTTATCAGGTTGGTTGTGAGGCGCAGGCTGAATAGGGCTTTCTTAGCAGGGTCTTTGAGTGCTCCAGCGTTGATTTTCCTGCGGCATTGCTTCTGTTGCCGCCGCTGTTTTGGGGCTACGTTGATGGAGATGACAGAGCGGATTAGGCGGTGGTCTGTCCAGCAGTCGTCCGCTCCTGTCATGGCGCGGGTGATGTGGACGTCCTTGCGGTCCCTCACTCGGACGATGGGAAAGCACCTCAGATTCAGAAGCACTTACTTTTGACAGAAAGTATTGGCTGCCAAAAGTGGGTGATACCAACCCTGAGGTTTTTCCCAAAAACAGCTAATTTAATCAGCCAGCGCATTAGTTTTGCAAACAGCCCAAGCCAATATCTGTGTGATTTAACAATTGTCAACATAACAGTTTTAATCATTCAGCAGAGAAGACTGAAAGGATTTAGCTCTCTGTCTTCAGTTAACGCATTTTAGTAAAATTTCTTAATTGTGTGCAACGCTTTATGTATATTTGGGAATTGCGTTGAGAAAATAAACACAAAAAACATACTTTATTTGTAAACAGTTCAATCTTGATCCATTTACTTTGGCAAGATGAAAATGTTACTGTTTTAAAGTTTCCCTGTTGCAGAAATTGATTTGAATATTGTAGAGAAGTGTTTTAAGAAGGATATTGCAATGCATCATCTTACAAAAGAGACATTGCATGAAACTGAAGGAAAATCCAGAATGCTTAAGCCATAAATTTGCTGCATTTTCTGTGAGGCCTAGATTTTCATTAATTATTTTCTGTTTTGAAAAACATTTCATTTCTATAACTGCCTGTGGTGCGCTTGCAAATCCGAGCTGGCAGGAGATTTTTCATTCCAGCCAGCGTACCTGTTTTTAGTACTACATGCCATGCAGCAAGTATAGCTCTTCACAACCAGTGTCTCCTCAAACTTTCAGGTTAATGGCTTAGTTTTCGTGCAACAAATGTCTTTAAGTGCATCTACTTTTGACGCAATGCTGTAGTAGATGTATGTCTTCAGATAATATTATTTCCTTAAAGACTCATAGGTTCAGTTGTTGGGGTTATCTCCAGCTGTGCTGTATGATTGCCGGCTGTGTGCTTGATATAACGTGAGTGCATTCTGCATAATTTATAGATCTCTCACAACAAGAAATACGCAAGTGCAAAAAGGTGAATGGAAAGGAAGCTCAGAAAACACATTCATCAATCTACAAGCTATGCATAAAGAATTAGACTGAAAATTAGTTTTTACAGGCTAAACTCCTGTCACTGGGGGTATCTGAGAAGGGATTAACCTGTCAGCTTCTGGAGGCAGAGAAATCATATGAAAGATAACGGAAGGTCAGGATTTGAATACATTATACTACACAGTACCAGAGATTTAAGGACAGCTAATACTGATTAACATTTAAATTATAATCTCTACTATACATATCAGTGTTTACTGGTCTTGTAAGGGTTTGACTTATTTCCTTGACATCCTTTTGGATTTCCTGGTAAAAACTGCCAGCCTGCAACGATTAGATTTGTGTAAAGCCAATGAGCTCCAAACATCCCATATTTGCCAGGGTCACTTCGGGATGGATTCGGCTCCGTAGCACCCGTTGTTTGCCGTCAAAATGGCGTCCGCAGTGCGCCATCTTGGGTAGGGCATTAGTGCGGGCGCAGGGAGCGTGCGCTGGATGTATGCAGAGTAGGCAGACCGTGATGTCAATCAGCTGCAACGCTGCTTTAACACCACCGCTGCCATTTTGGAGATCAAAGCTGCAACTAACACCCTCGCTTAAGCTCACACAGCTGAACATGCATTCAACAGCTGGAAGGACCCCCCACCAGCGCTATTTAAATGGATCATCAACTACTTGCAGACAGTTACCTGCAGATCCGACCAAAGAACACACCCGCCAAATCGATAGACTGATCAAGACCTTCGATCCAGACCTTCAAAACATCCTACGCACTCTCATCCCACGTACTCCCCGCGTGGGAGACTTCTACTGCCTCCCAAAGATACACAAAGCCAACACACCCGGACATCCTATCGTATCAGGCAACGGAACCCTGTGTGAGAACCTCTCTGGGTACGTCGAGGGAATCCTGAAACCCATCGTACAGGGAACCCCCAGCTTCTGTCGCGACACTACAGACATCTTACAGAAACTCAGCACCCATGGACCAGTTGAACCAGGAACACTCCTCACCACGATGGACGTATCGGCACTCTACACCAGTATCCCCCACGAGATGGCATCGCTGCGACAGCCTCAGTACTCAACACCAACAACAGCCAATCTCCAGACGCCATCCTACAACTCATCCGCTTCATCCTTGACCACAATGTCTTCACCTTCGACAACCAGTTTTTTACCCAAACACACGGAACAGCCATGGGGACCAAATTCGCACCCCAATATGCCAACATCTTCATGCACAAGTTCGAGCAAGACTTCTTCGCTGCACAGGACCTCCAACCAACGCTGTACACCAGATACATCGACGACATTTTCTTCCTTTGGACCCACGGCGAAGGATCACTGAAAGGACTATACGATAACATCAACAGGTTCCATCCCACCATCGAACTCACCATGGACTACTCCTCAGAATCGGTTTCATTCTTGGACACACGAATCTCCATCAAAGACGGACACCTCAGCACTTCACTCTACCGCAAGCCCACGGACAACCTCACGATGCTCCACTTCTCCAGCTTCCACCCTAACCACGTTAAAGAAGCCATCCCCTATGGACAAGCCCTGCGAATACACAGGATCTGCTCAGACGAGGAGGAACGCAATGGACACCTATGGACGCTGAAAGACGCCCTCGTAAGAACGGGATATGACGCTCGACTCGTCGATCGACAGTTCCGACGGGCCACAGCGAAAAATAGCATAGACCTCCTCAGAAGGCGAACACGGGACACAACCAACAGAGTATCCTATGTCATCCAGTACTTCCCCGGAGCGGAGAAACTACGCCATGTTCTTCGCAGCCTTCAACATGTCATCGATGACGATGAACACCTCGCTAAGGCCATCCCCATGCCTCCACTACTCGCCTTCAAGCAGCCGCCTAACCTCAAAAGTACCATTGTTCGCAGCAAATTACCCAGCTGTCAGGAGAACAGCGACCACGACACCACACAACCCTACCACGGCAACCTCTGCAAGACATGCCAGATCATCAACACAGATACCATCATCACACGTGAGGACACTACCCACCAGGTACATGGTACATACTCATGTGACTCGGCCAACGTTGTCTACCTCATATGTTGCAGGAAAGAATGCACCGCAGCATGGTACATCGGCGAGACCATGCAGACACTGAGACAATGTATGAACGGACACCGCGCAACAATCGCCAGGCAGGATTGTTACCTCCCAGTCGGGGAACACTTCAGCAGTCAAGGACATTCAGCCTCGGATCTGCGGGTTAGCGTTCTCCAAGGCGGCCTTCGAGACACACGACAACGCAAAATCATCGAGCAGAAACTGATAGCCAAGTTCCGCACCCATGAGGACGGCCTCAACCGGGATCTTGGTTTCATGTCACGCTACAGGACGTAGAGTCATCCAGACTAGAGTCGTCATTGTCTTGTTCACAGATGTGATTTCCAGTTTTTTAAAAAAAGTAAAAAGCTTAACTGCAGACTGCAGCATTTGATACGTTGGACCCCCTGTGACCCCACCTCATTGTCTTAGCTGTATTCTGCTGTGTCTTTGATGTAATGCCTTCCTGACAGATTGTATCTCTGCAGACACATTGTTCTCTGTCTATATATGCTTTGTATCTGATTTGTATTCCCTCACTTTACCTGACGAAGGAGCAGCGCTCCGAAAGCTCGTAATTTCAAATAAAACTGTTGGACTATAACCTGGTGTTGTGCGACTTCTCATTTTTGTCCACCCCAGTCCAACACCGGCATCTCCGCATCATACTTGCAGATTAGTTGCTGAATGATTTCTACTGGCTGTTGTTGAGTTTGTAGAAGTGTTTGATGGTTTGTACAGTTATTTAAAGTTGCTAAAGTCTACAGGGAGTGGTGTGGCAGGTGCTGAAGGACGTTGTCCTGACTTCAAGGATTCTGCACAGACCAATTGCTCCAAGATATGGGTGCGCTAGTGGGCATTCCACTTGGCCTACAGCATGACAGGGAGAATGAGCAGAAGCGACACAGAGCAGGACAAGCTGCTGGAGGAGGAGGGGGAGAAGAGCTCTCAGCTGGAGGCCATATCCACCCAGGGTGTTCAGGGAGCAAAAAACTCTACCTGGACCTCAGCGAGGAACAGTGTGTCAGACATCTGAGCTTCACTAAGAGGGCATTAGCTGGAGCATTGAGAAGCATTTTAAGAAGGATATTGCAATGCATAATCTTGCAAAAGAAACATTGCATGAAACTAAAGGAAAATCCAAAATGCTTAAGCCATAAATTTGCTGCACTTCCTGTAATGCCTAGATTTTCATTAATTATTTTCTGTTTTGCAAAACTTTTCATTTCTATAACTGCGCTGCAAATCCAAGCTGGCAGGAGATTTTTCATTCCAGCCAACGTACCTGTCAACCTTCCAGGTTAATGGTTCAGTTTTAGTGCAACAAATGTCTTTAAGTGCATCTATTTTTGAGACAATGCTGTAGTAGATGTATGTTTCCAGAGAATATTATTTCCTTAAAGACTCATATTTCTGATAGGTTCAGTTGGTGGGGTTCTTTCCAGCTGTGCTGTATGAGTGCCAGCTGTGTTGTTGATACAACGTGAGTGCATTCTGCATAATTTATAGATCTCTCACAACAAGAGATACACAAGTGCACAAAGCTGAATGGAAAGGAAGCTCAGAGAACACATTTATCAATCTACAAGCTATGCATAAAGAATTAGACTGAAAATTAGTTTTTACAGGCTGAACTCCTGTCGCTGGGGGTATCTGAGAAGGGATTAACCTGTCAGCTTCTGGAGGCAGAAAAAGTATATGAAAGATAACGGAAGGTCAGGATTTGAATACATTATACTACACAGTACCAGAGATTTAAGGACAGCTAATACTGATTAACATTTAAATTATAATCTCTACTATACATATCAGTGTTTACTGGTCTTGTAAGGGTTTGACTTATTTCCTTGACATCCTTTTGGATTTCCTGGTAAAAACTGCCAGCCTGCAACGATTAGATTTGTGTAAAGCCAATGAGCTCCAAACATCCCATATTTGCCAGGGTCACTTCGGGATGGATTTTCAGGCCTCCCGACTGGCAGAAACAGGGAGGTAGTGGCTAAAATGGTGGGCAATGACCGACCGCCCCATTGCCGCTGTCGCTGTGGCCGCAGCAGTGTTTCATAGAATCATAGAAATTTACGGCACAGAAGGAGGCCATTCGGCCCATTGGGTCTGTGCCGGCCGAAAAAGAGCTATCCAGCCTAATCCCACTTTCCAGCTCTTGGTCCGTATCCTTGTAGGTTACAGCACTTCAAGTGCACATCCAAGTACTTTTTAAATGTGATGAGCGTTTCTGCTTCTACCACCTTTTCAGGCAGTGAGTTCCAGACCCCCACGACCCTCTGGATGAAAAAAGTTCTCCTCAACTCCCCTCTAATCCTTCCATCAATTGCTTTAAATCTATGCCCCCTGGTTATTGACCTCTCTCCTAAGGGAAATAGGTCCTGCCTATCCACTCTATCTAGGCCCCTCATAATTTTATGCACCTCAGTTAAGTCTGCCCTCAGCCTCCTCTGTTACAAAGAAAGCAACCCCAGCCTATCCAATCTTTCCTCATAGCTAAAATTCTCCAGTCCTGGCAACATCCACGTAAATCTCCTCTGTACCCTCTCTAGTGCAATCACATCTTTCCTGTAATGTGGTGACCAGAACTGTACACAATACTCTAGCTGTGGCCTAACTAGTGTTTTATACAGTTCAAGCATAACCTGTCTGCTCTTATATTCTACTTATATGCCTCAGCTAATAAAGGAAAGTATCCCGTATGCCTTCTTCACCACCTTATCTACCTGTCCTGCTACCTTCAGGGATCTGTGGACATGCACTCCAAGGTCCCTTTGTTCCTCTACACTACTCAGTGTCCTACCATTTATTGTGTATTCCCTTGCCTTGTTAGCCTTCCCCAAATGCATTACCTCACACTTCTCCAGATTGAATTCCATTTGCCACTTTTCTGCCCACCTGACCAGTCCATTGATATCTTCCTGCAGTCTACAGCTTTCTTCCTCACTATCAACTACACGGCCAATTTTTGTATCATCTGCAAACTACTTAATCATGCCCCCTACATTGAAGTCTAAATCATTGATATATACCACAAAAAGTAAGGGACCTAGTACTGAGCCCTGTGGAACCCCACTGGAAACAGTATTCCAGTTACAAAAACACCCATCGACCATTACCCTTTGCTTCCTGCCACTAAGCCAATTTTGGATCCAACTTACCACTTACCCTTGGATCCCATGGGCTTTTACTTTTCTGATCAGTCTGCCATGTGGGAACTTGTGAAAAGCCTTGCTAAGATCCATGTAGACTACATCAAACATGCGAGCCTCATCGACCCTCCTTGTTACCTTCTCAAAAAATTAAATCAAGTTAATCAGACACAACCTTCCCTTAACAAATCCATGCTGACTGTCCTTGATTAACCCGTGCCTTTCGAAATGACGATTTATACTGTCCCTCAGAATATTTTCCAATAATTTGTCCACCACCGAGGTTAGGCTGACTGGCCTGTAATTACTCGGTCTATCCTTTTCTCCCTTTTTAAACAACGGTACAATGTTAGCCATCCTCCAGTCCTCCAACACCACACCTGTAGCCAGAGAGGATTGTTAAATGATGGTCAGAACATTCGCTATTTCCTCCCTTGCTTCTCTTAACAGCCTGGGATATATTTCATCCGGGCCTGGCGATTTACGTACTTTCAAAGATGCTAAACCCTTAATATTTCCTTTCTCACGATGTTTATCTCATCTGATATTTCACACTCCTCCTCCTTAACTACAATGTCTGCATCGTCCCTCTCTTTTGTGAAGACAGACGCAAAGGGCTCGATTTGGCCAGGCCCGAGGAGGCGGGATTGGAGGCGTGTGAGGTGTTAAAATCGCAAAAACTGGCGGGCAGGCCTGATCCCGCCTCCATGAGGCGGGATAGGCCCTTAAGGACCTTAACAACCAGTTAAGTGCCTCTATAATCCCAGTTTGAGAGGCCTTTCTGATTTTAACACTTTTACCACATACTTCACGCCTCCTCTGAAACACGCCAATGAAACATGGCAGCAACACAAGTGGATTACTTACTAACAGCTGCAGCTCCACCATTAAAAAGAAGTTTTCAGCAATCTTCATTTGCAGGTGGCAGAACTTTGTTGTCTCAGGTCTGGGGGATCTTTTAGCAGGCATACCCATTGTTGTGGAAGTTTGGAGCCTGACACCCATCTCCAGTGTGACCTCCTGGGAAACCCCTCTCACCACCTTGACTGAGCACTTCCTCAACTGAGGCATATACCAGAAGCATGGGAACCATTTATTTCCTTTCCACCTGGACATCAGATTCGGACGAAGACCAGCCGTGGCAGCAGCAGAACCATGAACAACAGCACCACCAGCAGCAGCAGCATCAACAGGAGCGCCAAGCTGCTGCTCACCCACCTGAAGCTGCACAGGCCAGAATGCGCCAGCGCGCGACCACATTGCTGCCCGAGATGCAAGGGACGCACTTGACCAGATTTGCTTAGCCTGCACAATCAAACACTTTTGCCTCGCACCTTCTTATCAGACCATCGACAATGGCCAAGAACCTACGGATTCCTATCACTCTGACCACCATATTGACAATTGCAAGTCATCCTAAGCCCTCAATGTGGAAGTCCCATTTGCGAAATGACAGACGCCACAACTTCAGCAGTTTGCCAGCAGAATTTTTTATCACACCAAGCAAGTGCTGGCATTTCAAGATTAAACACAGCATTACACACAAGTGACTACCCTTGTGACTACTTGTGCATTATTTTTCTTTTACGCGTGCTCCTACGTGGTGCTTCCCCTGTGGCTTCAGCAGATGTGGAGGCCCCTTGCTCACTTTCTTGCTGCTCCTGCCTCGGCACCTTTGGCGGGCGTCCTCTGGGGTTTCGAGCCTGTGAGGGCTCGGCAACAGTCTGCTGCTCCTGCGGCTGTGCAGGGGTTGAGACGCCGATCTCAGTTGGGTGGGGACTCTGGTGGGGCTGTGACCAAGGGCTCTGCAGTGGCATGGAAGTGTGAGCGCTTGGAGAGGAGCCCCCACTTCCTTGATGTCTGCCTCCAACTTCCCTCTCATGGGTCAGGTCCACCTCAGCACTTGCAAGTGGCTTGAGAGCACCTTGCTGCACATCAGGGGGGCCATGGGGACCCATCTCTGCACTGGCAGTCCTACTCAGAAGGACTTCCATGAAGCTCTGGTTTCTCTGTTCAATAGCTGACCATCGCTCCTCCAGAGATGTCAGTCTATTCTGAACACTCCCCATGTTTTCCTCACTCCGGCGACTTACTGCTTCCATGGCCGTAGCCAGCCTATCCACGGAGGTTGCCATTCTTTCCGTGGTGCTGTGTTCATGCGCCAATGCCTCCACAAAGGCTCTGCTCATGTTAGTGAGGGACTCCTCTATTCATAGAAACATAGAAACATAGAAACATAGAATCTAGGAGCAGGAGTAGGCCATTCGGCCCGTCGAGCCTGCTCCGCCATTCAATACGATCATGGCTGATCATCCAAATCCAGTACCCTGTCCCTGCTTTAATCCCCACAGTACACATATCCCACCCTACCCCCGTAACCCCATGTATTTAATTCCCCCTAACATATCCCATCCTATCCCCATAACCCCACATATTTAATCCCCCCTAACACTAAGGGTCAATTTATCATAGCCAAATCAACCTAACCCACACATTTTTGGACTGTGGGAGGAAACCGGAGCACCCGGAGGAAACCCACGCAGACACGGGGAGAATGTGCAAACTCCACACAGACAGTCACCCGAGGTCAGATTCGAACCCGGGTCTCTGGCGCTGTGAGGCACCAGTGCTAACCACTATGCCACCGTGTTGCCCTCACTTCATTCCTCACTTGCAGCTACCCTAGAGACAAAACCTGCCAGAGACTCCTGCACCTGTTCCTGGAGTTCCAGCACCGCTCTCGTTCTGGATGGACCCGAAGGCACAGGGTCGACATGCAGCTGAGCCGAGCTGGCAGAGTCCTGTGCCCTCCGACGAGGACTCTCCACTGCTGTCCCTGTCTCCACCATCTGCTGATGCTCACTTGTGAGCTGTGATACACCAGGTGACAACACTACTCTATCTCGCGAGGGTCCCACCGAGGTGTGAGTGTCTGCGCTGGTGCTGAATTCTACTGACACTGTGCCCTCAGAGGTTAGAGCTTCCTCTGAGGAGTCTGGAAGCTCAGGCTCCTCCTCCTGGACAGTGGGGACGGGGGCTTTCGATGGTCCTGTGGGGGAGTAAAGGAAAGAGTTAGAGATGTGAGGTCATGGTTACATGAACATTGAATAGTGCAGATTATCATAAGTCAATCAGTTAGAGCTTCAGCTTCATTATCAGTGACTCATGCAATGTCAATGAGAGAGATGCCAAACTATTCTGTCACCAGCTTGCTGTGATGCGCCCATCTGTCCGTCCCCCACTTGCGCATCCTCCTCCACACCCACAATCTTCAGGGCCACCTCCTCCACAGGGGTGAGCTGGGCTACTGAGGGTGGCCCTCCTCCTGTCCTCGCCCTCTCCCTCTTATTGTGGGCTCTCTTTTTCTGCAATGAGGGACACAAGTGGAGTTTGAGTGAAAATGATGGAGTGAGTGTAGAAATTCCATAGCATAGATGCTTAGAAGGAGACAAAGATGGAGTGAGGTGCCAGGACCAAGGGCCCTCCCTGTGTGTTGTAAGTTATTGTCATAGCATCACAGCAATAAGGAGTGTGAGGGCTGCATAGTCAAATAGCTAAGTGAATGTGAACATACAGAGAGAGGGAATGGGTAAGGGTGCAGGGATGTCAGTGTCAAGTGGGATGTGGAGGAAGAGGTTGGCAAAGCAGAATGCTGGTGAGGAGAGGCGATGGGGATCAGATTGAGGGTGATGGGAAAGTCATACTCACTTTTCCTGTGCACAGAAGGTCATGAAACCTCTTCCTGCACTGCAACCAGGTTCTGCGGCACATAGACAGAGAATTGACCTCCCGGGCCACTTGCATCCACACAGCTTTAGTCTGCTGAGGAGGCTTTTTCCTTCCCCGAGGAAGGGAAGAGCCCCTCCTTATTGGATCCGGCTCCCTCCACCAGAGCTTGCAGGGCGGCGTCATCAAAGCGTGGAGCAGACTTTTGCCTGCTGCTGGACATCGTTGCTGAAATAAGGGCTTACAGCAATGGGCATGAAGTTTGTAGTCTGCAGAAGAAGCAAGGCTGCTTGCAGGCCTTAAATCCAGCAGCATTGATGACGTCATCGGAGGCGACTTTCAGGATGGAAAGACTAATTGGGCCAGGGGTTCCCACATGCTGGAAATCAAGTGTCCAATTAGGGGAAAATCGCAATTTTTTCCCACATCTCATTGGAGTCAGGTGGCTAACACGAAACCAGCTGACACGCCCCCAGCCCGCCCCAATGGCAAAATCAAGCCCAAACTATTCATTAAGAACCATACCCACATCTTCCGCCTCCACTCAAAGGTTACCTTTTTGGTCTCTAATAGGCACTACTCTTTCTTTACTTATCCTCTTGCTCTTTATGTATTTATGTGGTAGGAAAAATAATGGAATCCCTACTAAAGGAAAAAATGAAAGAACATCTAGAAGCCAAAAATATGATAATGAATAGTAAGCATGGATTTCAAAAGGGAAAGTCTTGCTTGACCAACACCTCATTGAATTCTTTGAAGAGGTAACAGAGAAAGACAAGGGTAATTCAGTAGATGTAATTTATCTAGATTTCCCAAAGGCCTTCGATAAAGAACCACATAATAGACTCATGAATAAGGTCAGAGAATGTGGAGTCAGTAGACAAGTAGCAGAATGGATAGCTAGCTGGCTTCAAGACATAAAACAGAGAGTAGGGATAAAGGGTAGCTATTCACAGTGGCAGCAGGTGGAAAGTGGGGTCCCACAAGGATCAGTGCTGGGACCAACGTTATTCACAATTTATATTAACTATATAGACTTCGGAATCAAAATCACAATTTCTAAATTTGCGGATGACACCAAATTGGGGGGATAGTCAATACTGAGGAGGACTGCAACAAATTACAAGAAGACATCAATAAACTTGCAGAATGGGCAAATAATTGGCAAATGAATTTCAACACAGATAAATGTGAGGTATTACATTTTGGTAAGAAAAATAAGGAGGTCACATATTACTTGGAAAATAAGAATCTAAATAGGGTAGAAGAGCAAAGGGATCTCAGAGTACAAATACACAAATCACTTAGAGTAGCAATGCAGGTTGATAAGGCCATAAAGAAAGCAAACCAAGAACTAGGGTTTATTTCTAGAGGGATAGAATTGAAAAGTAGTGAAGTTATGCTAAACTTGTATCGAACCTTGGTTAGACCACATTTGGAGTACTGTGTGCAATTCTGGTCGCCATATTATTCAAAAGATATAGAGGTGCTGGAGAGGGTGCAAAAAAGATTTACAAGGATGATACCAGAAATGCAAGGTTATACCTATCGGGAAAGGATGGACAGACTGGGTCTCTTTTCTCTTGAAAAGAGAAGGCTGAGGGGTGACCTAATAGAGGTCTTTAAAATTATGAAAGGTTTTGATAGAGTAGCCACAGGGAGAGTGTTTCCACTTGTGGGGAAGAGCAAAACTAGAGGTCATCAATATAAAATAGTCACCAAGAAATCAAATAGGGAATTCAGAAGAAACTTCTTTACCCAGAAAGTGGTGAGAATGTGGAACTCGCTACCACAGGGAGTGGTTGAAGCAAACAGTATAGATGCATTTAAGGGGAGGCTAGGTAAGAATATGGTGGAAAAGGGAATAGAGGGTTATGCTGATAGAGTTAGATGAGGAAAGACGGGAGGAGGCTCGAGTGGAGCATAAACAACAGCATGGACTGGTAGGACTGAATGGCTTGTTTCTGTTTCTATGTAATAAAACATCTTTGGGTTTTCCTTGATTTTACTTGCCAATATTTTACATGCCCTCTCTTTGCTTTCCTTTTTTTAAAATTTCACTCCTTCACTTTCTATACTCCTCTAGGCTTTCTGCAGTATTTAGCTCTCGGTATCTGACATAAGCTTCCCTTTTTTGCCTTATCCTACCCTGTATGCCCCTTGACATCCAGGGGGCTCTAGATTTGGGAGTCCCACCCTTTTTCTAGTGGGAACATATTTGCTCTGAACCCTCACTATCTCCTTGAATGCCTCCCACTGCTCTGACACTGATCCTTCAAGTAGCTGTTTCCAGACCACTTTTGCTAAATCACATTTCAGCTTAGTAAAATTGGCCTTTGCCCAATTGAGAACTTTTACACCTGGTCTGTCTTTGTCCTTTTCCATAACCACGCTAAATCTAACTGAATTATGATCACTACCACCAAAATGCTTTCCCGGGCCTACCACTGGGCAGCCACAGCAACCCCCTGACTCAGAGGGTCGGCCCATTTAAAATAGTAGAATGGCGTACATAGGACCCTGTTTGGCATTTTCTGACTGAACTGGGCGGAGCGTGTGCTGTGCACACTCCAACTTGTATCAGGTGAAAGTGCAGCCAAAACGGATACCAAAGTTACATTCCTTGGCCGCAAAATTCGACTCCGTAGCACCTGCTGATTGGGCGCTATGGGTGCTGTTTTGGTTCCAAAATGGCATTCTCGGCACATGTGCGTGCATACTTCTGGTGCGGGCCTGCGCCAGACACCATCTTGGGTAGGGCGTTAGCGCAGTCGCAGGGAGCGTACGCCAGAAGTATGCAGAGTAGGCAGATCGTGATGTCAATCAGCCCCATGCAACACTGATTCGATGCCACGCTGCCATTTTGGAGCTCAACGCTTCAGCTAATGCCCTCTCTTAAGCTGCTGAAGGACTTTGTCCTGATTTCAAGGACTCTGCACAGACCACTTGCTCCAAGACATGGGTGCAGTAGTAGGCATTCCACTTGGCCTACAGCATGATAGGGAGAATGAGCAGAGGAGACACAGAGCAGGGCAAGCAGCTGGCAGAGGGAGGAGGAGGAGGGGGAGAAGGGCTCTCAGTAGGAGGCCCCAGGTGTTCAGTGAGCAATACTCCTACCTGAACTTCAGCGTGGAACAGTGTGTCAGATGTCTGCGCTTCACAAATGACGTATTCACTGAAATCTGCCACCTGCTGCAGACACAACTGCAACCTCAGAGCAGGGCGAGAACCACTTTGCCAATGGCTGTGAATGTCACAGTGACCATGAACTTTTATGCGTCGGGCTCCTTACAGGCTAGAGCAGCAGATATTTGCAACATCTCCCAGTGTGCCGTGCATTGTTGCATAAGGGAGGTAATTGAGAGTCTGGGAGCGATTTTGTTAATGGGGGCGCGTTGGAGGCGGGACTGCTGCTTGGCGGGTCGATGTCTCGCCTCCATCGATTTGTGGCCAACCCACGCTATTTTCCCTTGATTGAGCTTGTTCAGCCCGCCCAGCGAGCTTAGCAGGCCAATTGAGGGAAAGCCGGTTGCAGAGAACGTCAACATATGTCGTTTCATCTGTCAAAAAGTTTTGACAGATGAATTGTCATCGTTTGACAGCTCTGTGAAGCTGTCAAACAGTGACAATCTCTGCAGTTTGATGAGGTCTTGAATTTAAGACCTCATCAAACTTCATTCTTTTACAGAAATGATATGGTTGTTGCATCTGAGAATGCAACGACCATCTCTCATCTGCAACACGGAGGTCCGAGACTCTCCGCATACCCACCGACTGAAGGGAGAAACAAAGGTAAGCACACTTTTACTAACACCTTGCACTTACCTCAGATACTCACCTCTACACTCTTGCACCCATCACTTACCTTCACAGCACACTTTTGCACCCCCCCGACCCCCACAGACCAAGTACTCACCTCGCTGACCTGGTGGGTTTTGGAGCCTTCGGGAAGCCCGCACTTGTGAGGGCAAAAAGGGGATAATCCTATTTTCTGCTTGTTAACTACCTGTTAACGGGCAGTTAATAGGCTTTAATCCCTTCCCGCCTCCAAGGAGATGGGACCCGGCGTGGGACGGCTACCCGCCTCCCGGGAAGATGGTATGGAGGCGGGTTGGGCACCCGCCCCCAAATTCTGCCATTTTCCCGGCAGACCCGCCTCCATACCCGCCTCCCCAGGGCTGGCAAAATCGCCCCCTCTGTATTCCAAGAGAGCTGAATACATTTCATTCTCTCTGGCCAGAGAGCAGCAGGTGGCGCGAGCACACGGCTTCGCGAGGATTGCAGGCTTCCCCATGGTGCAGAGTGCCATTGACTGCACGCACATCGCTTTGCGGGTGCTGCATGTGAACTCAGAGACGTACCGCAACCGGAAGGGATTCCACTCCCTCAATCTCCAGCTGGTGTGCAACCATACTCACTGCATCATGCAAGTCAATGCTCGGTATCCTGGCAGCAGCCATGATGCCTTCAATCTGCGGCAGTCCACTGTACCATTCTCTTTTCAGCCACCACGATAAACCAGAGGGTGGCTACTGGGCGACAAGGGCTATCCGCTGACCACCTGGCTCATGACTCCGCTGCACAACCCAACCACACATGGGCAGCATGCATATAACAAAAGCCATGGTGCCACACGGAATTTGATCGAGCAGACCATTGGGGTCCTTAAACAATGCTTCCCATGCCTGGACCGCTCTGGAGGAGCCCTGCAGTACTTGCCGGAGTACACCTCAAGATTTGTCATGGTCTGCTGTATGCTGCACAACTTTGCCATCATGCAGGCACAGCCCTTGCCACCATGTATAGGGCAAAGAGCTGAGGAGGAGGAGGAAGAAGAGGAGGAAGAGTCTGGGCGAAGCAAGTGATGGAAGGTATAGCCAGGCGGGGAGGCTTCATTTAAGGGTAAGGTGTCATCACCCCTCAACCAAATTTCTGTCAGGGCCATGATGTCGATGCAATCATTCACGATAAGCTAATGGATGGGCAAGGGCCTTGTTCATAAGTGAATGGACATTCTGGAGGGAGATGCGGAGAGGGTTGATGATGGCTGACCCACTGCCAGCATCCACAGGGTCAGCGCTGGAAGGGGTGAGTTGGACGGGGAGGAGATTGGCAAGATTTGCCCCAGTGAGCGCACTGGACAGGAAGGTCGGCAAGAGAGTAGGATGGGACAGTTGGGGTTGCTGCTCGTGAGGAGGCAGCGACGAGTGCCTCGATGGGCCCTTCGTAGGATGCCAAGAGAGGCACAGAGGGAAGCTGTAGGCTTATCTCAGAGGGACTCGAGCCTGGGATGGCGGCAGGAGAGTAGGAAGGTCAAAGAGTAATGAAGGATTGGGGTAGGGATTTGGAGGGCAGAGTATCTGAGAGAGGAGAGATGAATTGAGGCATGACAACAGGAGAGAGTGATCAGGGAGGGCTAGAGAGAAAAGGAAAAGGGGAGGAGAAAAAAATGGAAATAGGAGTGAATGGCTCGGGTCCGGAGCGGCAGCCAAAATGCGCACGTGAATGGACACAGGAAAAGCTCAGATTACATAGGCCTGGTTATGTAGTAATTAATGGGATACATATTTCCTGGTAGTAGCAGGGGATAGGTCGGAGACAATAATAGGGAGACTAGAGTCAAAGCCAGAGGTCCCATGGAGGGACAAAGTCGACGAGGGCCAGATGGAGCCGGCACGGAGCATCAACGAACCGCTGTCCAAATTCAGAGACTGGTGTAGCAGGCGAGTGAAGTCCAGAAGCTATTTGAAGGGTAGAGAGTTGGAGGATGGAGGTTATTGCCATAGGAATGAGAATCGGTAGCGGTGCACAAAGATGATGACGAAATTGACACAAGTTGGAGGTCACCGTAGATCAAAAGCCGTGGAGAGAAGTGTAAAACCACAAGCCAACGACCAGCAAAGCTGAAAAACCAGTAGAACGAGTCACCGGACAGCAAGTGAAACAGCAGCTGCTAGCCAGAAGACAACAAAGCTGAAAAAACTCCACGGATGCTGCCTGGCCTGCTGAGTTTTTCCAGCGTTTTCTGTTGTTATTTAAGCTGAAAAAACATGTAGTTTGAACTTGTAGTTTGGGCTAAAATGCATTCACTATCAGAGCCAGGGTATCTTAAGCAATGGAAGAAAGGAGATTGGGGGAAGAAAGGGCAGAGGATGGCAATGGATGACCAAGGATACAAGGATCCTGGCCTATATGGCTCATTCATTCACTGCTGAACCCATTCAGCGATCGGGAGTGCTTCATTTATTTCTTCATATTTGGACTGATCCGTATAATGTAAATCACAATCAGTTCCATAAAACCTGGTTCATTGATACCATTAAAAAGCTTCTCAAAACATTTTCACAAAGTACTTTTCCAGATTCATAAAATTAGCTTCCCTGAATACTCAGCACGTAAGGCAGCATGTGGTGTGATACTCAGTCATAGAGGCCCGAGTGAGCTGATCTCAGTTCGGGCAGTGCTGGGAGGACGACAATTGGCCACAGCATTTCTTCGAACTAAAAAAATCAGCTGGATTACCTGAAGCTGACTGTCCTCCAATGAACCCTGGAAAGTCTGTGCGTGTGCTGATGTGTGTGCGTGCGTGCGAATGTGGAGGTCCGATGAAGGTAATATCTTCTTGATGTTGCCACACTTGAACTGCCTGCCAACATTCACTGTCTAAGCTCACATGAAGAACAGCCACTTCAGAAGGTACTGATGGGCGGTCAGTGCCTGTGGAGCTTTGCCTTAGCATTAATCACCATTAGGAAAGGAAGCAAAAGAATTGAAGCAGACAAAAAACTACAAACCAAAACAAAACTAATGCATATAGGCCTCACTTTGCAGCTGCTTGTCCCAGCGATAGTTTATACTTAGGGTTCCCAATCTTCCTGGAATGACCGGGACTTTCCCGAATCAAGCGCTGCCTCAGGCAGCCCGTGACATCAGCGATAAAAATTTCTCACCGCAGTGTGCCCACATGAACAACAGACACTTATGTGAGATACGCTAAATAGTGACTAACTCTGAGCCGAGCGTCAGGAGTGAGATTGAGGTTAAATCGCCTTAATTTTACATAAGAACATAATAACATAAGAAATAGGAGCAGGAGTAGGCCAATTGGCCCCTCGAGCCTGCTCCGCCATTCAATAAGATCATGGCTGATCTGATCCTAACCGCCAATCTACTATCACAGAACCATCTCCTGAACCTGACAGAATTGGACACACGAAATAGGAGCAGGATCAGGCTACACGGCCCCTGGGCCCGCTACGCTACCCACAGGGCCATGACTGATCCGAACCTAGACTCATGTCCAAATTCCTGCCCGCTCCCCGTAACCCTTAATTCCCTTTACTTCTAGGAAACTGTCTATTTCTGTTTAAAATATATGTAATGATGTAGCTTCTACAGCTTTTTGGGGCAGCATATTCCATGGACCTACCACCCTCTGAGTGAAGTAGTTCCTTCTCATCTCAGTTTTGAAAGAGCAGCCCCTTATTCTAAGACTATGCCCCCTAGTTCTAGTTTCACCCATCATCGGGAACATCCTCCCCGCATCCACCCGATCCAACCCCTTCACAATCTTATATGTTTCAATAAGATCGCCTCTCATTCTTCTGAACTCCAATGAGTAGAGTCCCAATCTACCCAACCTCTCCTCATATGTCCATCCCCTCATCCCCGGGATTAACCGAGTGAACCTTCTTTGTACTGACTCAAGAGCAAGTATGTCTTTTCTTAAGTATGGACACCAAAACTGTATGCAGTATTCCAGGTGCGGTCTCACCAATACCTTGTACAACTGAAGCAATACCTCCCTATTTTTATATTCTATCCCCTTAGCAATGAAAGCCAACATTCCATTGGCCTTCTTAATCACTTGCTGCACCTGCATACTAACCTTTTGAGTTTCGTGCACCAGGACCCCCAGATCCCTTTGTACTTCAGTACTTTCAGTTTCTTGCCATTAAGATAATAACTTTCTCTACTATTTTTCCTGCCAAAGTGCATAACCTCACACTTTCCAGTATTGTATTCCATCTGCCAAATCTCTGCCCACTTACTTAGCCTGTCTATGTCCCCTTGCAGATTTTTTATGTCCTCCTCACTCACTACTTTCCCTCCCATTTAAATAGAATAATTTCCCCACTTTTGCATAGAGCTTGTCACCGACTACTGCTTGGTGCCATCACCCGCAGAGAGCCGCTACCGACCAAGGGGAATCGGAAATCGGGGCCCTGAAATAGTGGGGGAGGGGCCTGAAATTGCCGGTGGCGAGGGTGGGGGCTGAGATCGCAATGGGTTGGGGCCTGGAATCGCCGGGGGCGAGAGTGGGGGCTGAGATCGCGATGGGTTGGGGCCTGGAATCGCCAGGGAGTGCCTGAGTTGGCAACCCTATTCATAACAATTGACAGCTTTGGAATTAAGAAACATTCACACTGTGCAATTTTGTTCCATAGCACTCGTTCTTTTGGCGCTATGGGTGCTGTTTTGTGCCCAAAATGGCGTCCACACCTTGCACACACACTTCTGGAGCGGGTAGATTTGGACGCCATTTTGGTGAGGTCACTAGCGCGGGAGCTGGGAGCGTGCTATGGAAAGTACGCAGATCATGACGTCAGTCAGTATGTAATGGTTGACCCCTTATCCTGAGACTATGCCCCCTAGTTCTAGACTCTCCAGCCAGGGGAAACAACCTCTCAGCATCTACCCTGTCAATCCCCCTCAGAATCTTAAATGTTTCAATGAGATCACCTCTCATTCTTCTAAACTCCTGAGAGTATAGGCCTAGTCCACTCAATCTCTCCTCATAGGACAACACTCTCATCCCAGGGATCAATCTAGTGAACCTTAGTTACACTGTCCCTAAGGCAAGTGTGTCAAGGGTTATGGGGAGTGGTCAGGAAAGTGGAGTTGAGGCCAAAATCGGATCAGCCATAATCTCATTGAATGGCAGAGCAGGCTTGAGGGGCCGAATGGCCTGCTCCTGCTCCTATTTCTTATGTTCTTCACAATGTTACCCCAGTGGCTGCAGCATGGCTGGTGGAAGGATGCTGACTTTCAGTGGGGGAGACCTGCAGATGGCCTTGCAGGATGAACTCACCACTCCGGGCCTAGAAGGCCCGGCATTAGACTGCACCACCTTGGCATGGGCTCAGCAGTCTGGGCTGGCTGGCTGACAGGCAACAGCAAGGGAACTGGTGGAGTGGCAGTGGTGGGAGGATAAATGCTGTCACCCTGAGAGAGGACAGCAGGTCGTGCTCCACTGCCACTGCCCCAGGGCAGAGCCTCAGCAATCCAGGTAAGCTGTTGGAGGAGAGATTGCTAGACTGCTGTGACACCTTGCAAGCCCCTTTCAACACTAGTAACCGCAGCCATGATGGCAGCAGTCTGTGCTTGCGTGGCAGCAAGCTGAGCTTGCATGACTTCAGTTTGAGCTTCCACTGCAGCACTCAGACGTTGGGTGGCTTCTGCTTGTGCTGCAATGGAAGCTGAGACATCGCCATCAGACACTGCATCATGGTTGGGTCTACAAGTGCTCTACTGGAGTTGCAGAACTCATGTGCGACCTGGCCCTCCGGGGAATTGCCACCTGCACTACCCTTTCCCAATGCCCTGGCTGCAGGCCACTTGTGCCCGGTGTCTCACTATGTACAGATCCTGTGTCTAACCTTTCCCCTAAAGTACGCGGAGTGTCAGTATCTGAGCTAGTGGCTGGGATTGTGAAATCGAGTGACGGTGCATCTTCTGTATCACTCCCTTCTTCCTCTTGCACTTCCTGCTCCTCCACCCCAGCCTGGCCAGGTTTCAGTTCTTGGCTATCTGAAAAGAGCAAGGCACAAGGGTAGGTTTGCAGTGAGGAGGGGGCGGGGAAGCAAGAGGTGCATGCTTACACCATCAGAAGAGATTGTGGGATGAGGGGGAAGCGGGATGTGAGAAGGACGATTAGGTACGAGGATATCGTAATCTTGGATTGTTTCAGCCACGCCATTGGCCACGGGCTCAGCGATGGCTGCTCCAATAATCTCCAGCACCATCTCCACCATGGGGGTTAGGTCATGCAAGTGCGCCTGTCCCCTGCTGGTTAAGTCTTGCTGCCTCCGGTTATGAGCCACCTTGTCCTGTAAGAGAAAGGGAAATGTGTCAGTGAGTATGGTACAATGGGGGAGAAATTCAGTATCGCCCCATTTGGGGCGCAATTATCGGCCGGGCGCAATGATTAGCGCCTGGCGCTAAATATCGCCTCCGACTGAAAACTTGACTTTTATCGCCCCTGGAGGTGATTGGAGCACTAAATCAGGCGCTACACATCTGTCTTAAGGCGCAAAGGCCGAGGAGCGAGGCGCTACCTCAGAGCGCTGGCGAAGCTCATGTGATGTCAGTCAGCAATGGAACACAGACACAATGGCGCTGGCCAGTTCTTAAAGGGGAGGGTTGATCTTGCTTTCCATCCACATCCTGCTCATTGCAGCCTTGAATCTTGGCCTGGAGAGACATGTACATCAAATCTGCTGGAAAGAACAATGGAGAGCACCAGGGAAAGAGCTCAGAGTGCAACCCCCACAATCTCTTCTAAATCGATACAAGGCAAAATCAAAATGAACCTGCAAAGTGCTGCTCAGTACCCAAAACTCCTTCACACAGCATTAAATCTCTCCAGAAGTCTCTCTCTCACTCTCTCAGAATGCGTGGTTCAAAAATGTCACCCACAAAAAAAGGCAGGAAGCGGTCGCCTTTAAATAGCGCTCCCCCAGTCCCTTCCTGACTGCAAAATGCTCCACTCAACCTGTCGTTGCTAGCGGCAGGTGGTAAGGCAGGAGGCGCCACTCAATATCCGCTCCGGGGCGCTACCGGGGCGTTGCGCACTCGACTGTCGTCACGATCTGCCGGCGCAGAAGATCGTGGCGGTAGTGTTTAGCACCGCTGCAAAATGTCTAGTTAATTTTGCAAGCGGTGCAAACATCGCCGCGCCCGGGCGCTAGTTGCTTTGCGCCCCATTAGCGCACTCTTTAGGCGCTAACGGGAGGCACAACCAACTTAATTTTTCCCCCAATGTGTTTGGGTGATGTGTCTGCCATGGTTGAATAGCTGACAGTGTGTGCAAGCTGTGAGATATGGGTGTGAGGCTTGCAGCAGTGAGGTGAGGTCAAGCTATGAATATGAGATATGAGTCCTGTTTGATAGAGATTGCTGGTAGGTGAGTGATGGGGGTGTGGTGCATTGAGCAGTGTGTGAGGCTGGTGGTGCAGATGATGGGATATGGCATTTGAAGATGAATTCACTGACCTTGACCACAATTGTGAGGTCATTAAACTTCTTCCTGCACTGCATCCAGGTCCTCGGGGCTACACTGCTTCATTGACAGCAACGACTATCTGCTCCCATTCCCTTCTCAGCCTGCCCCCTGTGGATAGAGGACACCTTCAATCTGAACAGAGGAAACTACAAGGGCGGAAAATACTGGTGGGAGTTGTGTATAGGCCACCAAACAGTAGTGGTAATGTAAGGCACAGTATCAATCAAGAAATTAGAAGTGCATGTAACAAGGGCAATACGGTAATCATGGGGGACTTTAATCTACATATTGACTGGGCAAATCAAATTACCACTAATGGTGTGAAGGACAAATTCTTGGAATGCATACGAGATGGTTTCCTGGATCAGTATGTGGAGGAACCAACCAGGGAACAGGCTATTCTGGATCTGGTACTGTGTAATGAGAAAGGGCTAATCAATAATCTTGTGGTAAAGGGGCCTTTAGGGACAAGTGACCATAATATGATTGAATTTTACATTAAGTTTGACAGTGATGTAGTCCAATCTGAAACTAAGGTCTTCAATCTAAACAGAGGAAACTACAAGGGTATGAGGGACAAGTTGGCCATGGTAGATTGGGAGACTACACTAAAAGGTATGAAGGTGGACATACAATGGCTAACATTCAAGGAAATAATGCATAATTTGCAACAAACATATATTCCTCTAGGGCATAAAAACCCAAAAGAAAAAATGATCCAACCATGGCTAACAAAAGAAATTAAAGCTAGTATTAAGTCAGAGGAGGAAGCTTATAAAGTTGCCAGAAAAAGCGGTCAGCCTGAGGATTGGGATCTTTTTAGAAATCAGCAAAGGGGGACCAAGAAATTGATAAAGAAACGGAAAATGGAATATGAGCACAAACTAGCGAAAAATATAAAAACGGATTGTAAAAGCTTCTATAGGTATGTGAAAAGGAAAAGACTGGCGAAGGTAAATGTAGGTCCTTTACAGTCAGAGACGGGAGAATTTATAATGGGGAATGAGGAATTGGCTGAGAAATTAAATAAATACTTTGTTTCTGTCTTCACGGAGGAAGACACAAAAAACCTCCCAGAAATATGAGAAAACCAAGGGTGTGGCGAGAATGAGGAACTTAAAGAAATTATTATTAGTAAAAAAACAGTACTAGCAAAATTAATGGGACTAAAAGTCGATAAATCCCAAGTACCGGATGACCTACATCCTAGGGTTTTGAAAGAGGTGGCCATTGGGATAGTGGATGTATTGGTTGTCATCTTCCAAAATTATATAGATTCTGGAACGGTTCCTGCAGATTGGAGGATAGCAAATGTAACCCTGCTATTTAAGAAAGGAGGGAGAGAGAAAACGGGGAACTATAGACCTGTTAGCCTCACATCAGTAGTTGGGAAAATGCTGGAATCTATTATAAAGGATGCAATAACTGGGCACTTAGAAACTAATAGTAAGATTGGGCAGAGTCAACATGAATTTATGAAAGGGAAATCCTGTTTGACAAAACTATTGGAGATCTTTGAGGATGTAAATAGTGGAGTAGACAAAGGGGAACCGGTAGATGTGATGTATTTGGATTTTCAGAAGACCTTCGATAAGGTCCCACACAAGAGGTTGGTGAACAAAATTAGGGCACATGAAATTGGGGGTAATTGAGAATTGGTTAACAGACAGAAAACAAAGAGTAGGGAAAAACAGGTCTTTTTCAGGATGGCAGGCTGTGACTAATGGGGTACCGCAAGGATCGGTGCTTAGGCCCCAGCTATTCACAATCTATATCAATGATTTGGATGAGGGGACTAAATGTAACATTTCCAAATTTGCTGCTGATACAAAGCTAGGTGGTAGTGTCAGTTGTGAAGAGGATGTGAAGAAGCTTCAAGGGGATCTCGACAGGCTCAGTGAATGGGCGAGAACATGGCAGATGCAATATAATGTGGATAAATGTGAAGTTATCCACTTTGGTAGAAAAAACAGAAAGGCAGATTATTTCCTAAATGATGAAAGATTGGGGAATGCAGATGCTCAAAAGGACCTGGGTGTGCTTGTACATGAGTCACTGAAAGTGAATGTGCAGGTGCAGCAAGCCATTAGGAAGGCAAATGGTATGCTGGCCTTCATTACAAGAGGATTTGAGTACAGGAGTAAAGAAGTCTTACTCCAATTATATAGGGCCTTGGTGAGACCACACCTGGAGTACTGTGTACAATTTTGGTCTCCTTACCTAAGGAAGGATATACTTGCCATAGAGGGAGTGCAACGAAGGTTCACGAAATTGATTCCTGGGATGGCGGGACTGTCGTATGAGAAGAGATTGAGTAAACTAGGCCTGTATTCTCCTGAATTCAGAAGAATGAGAGGTGATCTCATTGAAGCATACAAAATTATTACAGGGCTTGATAGGGTGGATGCTGGGAGAATGTTTCCCTTGGCTGGGGAGTCCAGAACCAGGGGCCACAGCCTCAGGATAAAGGGTAGGCCATTCAGGACTGAGATGAGAAGAAATTTCTTCACACAGAGGATGGTGAATCTTTGGAATTCTCTACCCCAGAGGGCTGTGGAGGTTCAGTCATTGGGTATATTCAAAACAGAAGTCGATGGATTTCTGATTAGTAAGGGCATCAAGGGATATGGCGATAGGGCCGGTGAATGGAGTTGAGGCAGAAAATCAGCCATGATCTCATTGAATGGCGGAGCAAGCTCGAAGGGCCGAATGGCCTACTCCTGCTCCTATTTCTTATGTTCTTTTGTTCTTACCTCTCTTCCTGTCCACCTCCTGCACCAAGACCTCCAGCGCTGCGTCAGAAAATCTTGGAGCACGCTCTCTGCCATGTTATGCCATTGCTACATCTTCTTCCTGCTAAGACTCTACTCCCAGCTACTTCCAGCATTTGCTCCAGCCAAAATGCACCTCCCCTTTAAGAGGTGCAGGCTGGCTTTAAGAAGTGCAGGCTAGCTGGTGCTAACCTCACATGAACCTGGGCACCCTGCTGAGGCATGCAGCCACTCAACAGCACGTTTAGTGCTGGGCTGCATGCTGCTGTCATTTAAATTAGCAGGCAGCACAAAGTTTACATGCTGCCTGCAACGTAAGGAACGGGCGCGGGTTAGTCGTGTCCATTTTTGGGCCTCATCCAATTTCTAGGCCTCAGCATTTTAACATCCTCAACCTACACAATAAAGAACATAAAACTGAATCTGGAATTGGTTACCGTAATACAGTTCCCTAACTGTGAAAAGTAATTTTCTGTGGTGTTGCTAAATGGCAAAATCAATCCCATAAAGCACTTCAATATCACCAATAGAATTAAAACATTAGAAATAGTTGGCTTAATAATAAATAAGACATGAAATGTTGTGCAATAAAATTTTTCAAAGCTCTGTTTATATTTTTCCTCATGTTCTTTAGACTGGATATGACTGGCTGGAATTTGCCCAAGGGGTGTAGTAAGTGATATGATACTGAAACACAGCAGTAGTTTAGAACACCACACTTAGGCTTTCAACCTTCATTTCTTTGTTTCTTAGAACAACTTGCCAGATGCAGCATAAGCCCCTCTCTTCCCTTTAATATTGATTTTCATTTAGAAAGGCCGATTAAAGCTTAATAAAAATATAAGCTGTGGGTTCAACTTACAAATGGTTCGTTTCAATGCAAGAAAATGTCATTCCAGAGACAGATTAAGTTGATGTACTAGGATTGTTTTCAAGAAGAAAGCCATCAGTGTACAAACCATTCTAGTGATATTTTATCTATTCTAACAGACCGAATGGAATACAAAACTCAAATTTGAGTGCTACCATTAAAAAGGTCCCTTAAAAGGTTATACCTGGCAGTTAAATTATTTACTCAAAGCATAATTTAAAACATTACTGCTTTTTCTGGTCTCTTCTGACAGATTAAAAGATCAGTCAGACATTTGCCTGTTCCTGGTGTATCGTACAGTTGATATAAAATCATCAGTAAGAAACAGAGATAAAAAGAGATAGAGGACCTCTGCTTCAACCATGAAAAGCAGGAGGGCTCCCCTGTGCACTACAACGAATGTTTAGGCCTCCCCTTGCCTGAGTGACAGCGGGCGGCCCTTGGCCACCCGATTTGCTAGAGGTTGACACTTGGCAGCCATTCTGGGTGAGAAGTGGACCGGTAGCATGTTAATGAGGCCCAGTGCTTAAATTCGCCATGTCCTCATACTGCTGCGGGCGGGAGAGTAAAGAACTGAATCCAGTAGTTTCCCATCAAAGCCTGCTATCAGTTAATATCCTCTCCCCCTTTCCCCCGCCCGGTGTCCGTGGAACTGAATCCCAGCTTGCAATGCTGCCTTCCGGTAAGAGACAAAGTAGGGAGACAAAATAGGGAGAAAGTTATCTTGTAAGAAAGTACCTTTTTTTAGTTTACATATTATAGCCTGTTAATGGGCAGTTTCCAATTAATGCACTTGGGTGTAAAGGATCGCTTGGATGGAGTGCATCGATGAAAATCGGGTGGGAAGGATCACATGCTTATGAAGAGTACCTGATTTTTCTGCCAATGAATTTAAATGGACTGAACATCAGTGGGCTCCATTTTCAGCATGCACTTCTTCGGCAGCACATAAATACTGTGGCAACAAGAGCAGGTCAGAGGCTGGGTATTCTGCGGCGAGTGTCTCACCTCCTGACTCCCCAAAGCCTTTCCACCATCTACAAGGCACGAGTAAGGAGTGTGATGGAATACTCTCCACTTGCCTGGTGAGTGCAGCTCCAACAACACTCAAGAAGCTCAACACCATCCAGGACAAAGCAGCCCGCTTGATTGGCACCCCATCCGCCACCTTAAACATTCACTCCCTCCACCACCGGCGTACCGTGGCTGCAGTGTGTACTATCTACAAGATGCACTGCAGCAACTCGCCAAAGCTACTTCGGCAGCACCTCCCAAACCCGCGACCTCTTCCACCTAGAAGGACAAGGGCAGCAGGCGCTGGGAACACCATCACCTCCAAGTTCCCCTCCAAGTCACACACCATCCTGACTTGGAAATATATCACCGATCCTTCATCGTCGCTGGGTCAA
This sequence comes from Squalus acanthias, assembly GCA_030390025.1. Lineage (NCBI taxonomy): Eukaryota > Metazoa > Chordata > Chondrichthyes > Squaliformes > Squalidae > Squalus > Squalus acanthias. The sequence goes on along the minus strand of CM059428.1, from coordinate 45,566,995 downwards.
AATCCTGGAACTCCCTCTCTAACAGTACTGTGGGAGTACCTTCACCATACGGACTGCAGCGGTTCAAGAAGGTGGCTCACCACCACCTTCTCAAGGGCAATTAGGGATGGGCAATAAATGCTGGCCTTGCCAACGACACCCACATCCCATAAACAAATTTTTTTTTTAAAATGCAATCCTCTCCACCAGATCTTCTTTTATGCCCAAGCACATTTAGAGGAAAATCTGCCCTACTATTTTCAGACTTGGTGAAGGAGTGGTTTGACGAGACGATTGATTCACTCCTCAATTATTGCTTTGCCATTGGCTGAGAGGATATGAGATAAAAGCTGGCTTTGTATCCACCACCACTGAAAAACTCCAGCTCTAGAATCGTTGGAGCCTTGAATTGTGACCTCAGTGTGAAAGAGCTCCAGCAATACATGGTGTTAAAGACAACCATTTTAGTCAAACCTTTTAAAATATTTACCACGAGTGATGTGAACAGTTGATGCTCCCCTGTGTTCCCCAACAGTAGCAGAAGAAATTGGTCACCAGAAAGCATAAGGTTAGGGGCAGACAGTGAATTTTTACACACCCAGTGCCGTTCTCTAACAGCGTCAACTTGCAATGGGCAATGGGTGCCTGGTGCAATTCTCACGTGCACCATCCGCATTATGGGGCCTGAATGAGAATTGTACACTGTTGTGTACAGTCTCCTATCCATTTTTAAAATTCATTCAAGAGATGTGGGCGTCACTGGCAAGGCCAGCATTTATTGCCCATCCCTAATTACCCTTGAGAAGGTGGTGGTGAACCACCTTCTTGAACCGCTGCAGTCCGTATGGTGAAGGTACTCCGACAGTACTGTTAGAGAGGGAGTTCCAGGATTTTGACCCAGCGACGATGAAAGAACGGCGATATATTTCCAAGTCAGGATAGTATGTGACTTGGAGGGGAACTTGCAGGTGGTGGTATTTCCATGCGCTTCTGCCCTTGTCCTTCTAGGTGGTAGAGGTCGCGGGTTTGGGAGGTGCTGTCGAAGAAGCCTTGGAGAGTTGCTGCAGTGCATCTTGTAGATGGTACACACTGCAACCATGGTGCACTGGTGGTGGAGGGAATTAATGTTTTAAGTGGTGGATAGGGTGCAATTCAAGTAGGCTGCTTTGTCCTGGATAGTGTTGAGCTTCTTGAGTGTTGTTGGAGCTGCACTCATCCAGGCAAGTGGAGAGTATTCCATCACAATCCTGACTTGTGCCTTCCAGATGGTGGAAAGACATTGGGGAGCCGCAGACTACCCACCGTCTGACCTGCTCTTACATAAGACATAAGAAATAGGAGCAGGAGTAGGCCATTTGGCCCCTCGAGCCTGCTCCGCCATTCAATAAGATCATGGCTGATCTTCTACCTCAACTCCACTTTCCTGCACTATCCCCATATCCCTTGATTCCCTTAGTATCCAAAAATCTATCGATCTCTGTCTTGAATATACTCAACGACTGAGCCTCCACATCCCTCTGGGGTAGAGAATTCCAAAGATTCACCACCCTCTGCGTGAAGAAATTTCTCCTCATCTCAGTCCTAAAAGGCCGACCCCTTATTCTGAGACTGTGACCCCTGGATCTAGACTCTCCAGCCAGGGGAAACATCCTCCCTGCATCTACCTGGTCAAGCCCTGTAAGAATTTTGTATATTTCAATGAGATCACCTCTCATTCTTCTAAACTCTGGAGAATATAGGCCTAGTCTATTCAATCTCTCCTCATAGGACAATCCCCCCATCCCAGGAATCAGTCTGGTGAACCTTTGTTGCACTCCCTCTATGGCAAGTATATCCTTCCTTAGGTAAGGAGACCAAAACTGTACACAATAATCCAGGTGTGGTCTCACCAGGGCCCTATATAATTGCAGTAAGATGTCTTTGCTCTTATACTCAAATCCTCTTGTAATAAAGGCCAACATACCATTTGATTTCCTAATTGCTTGCCGTATCTGCATGTTAACTTTCAGTGATTTGTGTACAAGGGCACCCAGGTCCCTCTGAACACCAACATTTCCCAATCTCTCACCATTTAAAAAATACTCTGCTTTTCTAGTTTTCCTACCAAAGTGGATAACTTCACATTTATCCACATTATACTCCATTTGCCGTGTTCTTTCCCATTCACTTAGCCTGTCTATATCTCCTTGAAGCCTCTTTGCATCCTCCTCACAACTTAAATTCCCACCCAGCTTTTGTATCATCAGCAAACTTCGATATATTACATTTGGTCCCCTCATCCAAATCATTGATATAGATTGTGAATAGCTGAGGCCCAAGCACTGATCCTTGCGGTACTCCACTAGTTACAGCCTGACAACCCGAAAATGACCTGTCTATTCCTACTCTCTGTTTTCTATCCGTTAACAAATCCTCAGTCCATGCTAGTATATTACCCCCAATCCCATGAGCCCTAATTTTGTTTAATAACCTCTTGTGGGGCACAGTATTTATGTGGCTGGTCCAGTTAAGTTTCTGGTCAATGTTGACACCCAGGATGTTGATGGTGGGGGTTTCGGCGATGGTAATCCCATTGAATTTCAAGAAGAGGTGGCTAGACTCTCTCATGTTGGAGATGGTCATTGTCTGGCACTTGTGTGGCATGAATGTTACTTTCCACTTATCAGCCCAAGCCTGAATGTTGCCAGGAATTGCTGCATGCAGGCACACACTGCTTCATTATCTGAGGAATTGTGAACAATCACCAGTGAACATCCCCACTTTTGACCTTATGATGGAGGGAAGGTCATTGCTGAAGATGGTTGGGCTTAGGACACTGCCCTGAGGAACTCCTGCAGCAGTGTCTTGGGGCTGAGATGTTTGGCTTCCAACAACCACAACCATCTTCCTTTGTGTTAGGTATGACTTCAGCCAATGGGGAGTTTTCCCCCTGATTCCCATTGACTTCAATTTTACTAGAGCTCCTTGATGTCACACTCGGTCAAATGCTTTCTTGATGTCAAGAGCAGTCACTCTTACCTCCAGAATTCGGCTCTTTTGTCCATGTTTGGACCAAGGCTGTAATGATGTCTAGAGCCAAGTGATCCTGGCGGACCCAAAACTGGGCATTGGTAAGCAGGTTATTGGTGAGTAAGTGCCAATTAATAGCACTGTCGACGACACCTTCTATCACTTTGCTGATGATTGAGGGTAGACTGATGGGGCTGGATTGGATTTGTCCTGCTTTTGGTTGTCCTCGGGTTGGCAGGCTGTAACATAAGAACATAAGAACATAAGAAATAGGAGCAGGAGTAGGCCAATCGGCCCCTCGAGCCTGCTCCGCCATTCAATAAGATCATGGCTGATCTGATCCTAACCGCCAATCTACTATCTATCACAGAACCATCTCCTGCATCTAACAGAATTGCACACACGAAATAGGAGCAGAATCAGGCTACACAGTCCCTGGGCCCGCTCCACTACCCACAGGGCCATGACCGATCCGAACCTAGACTCATGTCCAAATTCCTGCCCGCTCCCCGTAACCCTTAATGCCCTTTACTTCTAGGAAACTGTCTATTTCTGTTTTAAATTTAATTAATGTTGTAGCTTCTACAGCTTTTTGTGGCAGCATATTCCATGGACCTACCACCCTCTGAGTGAAGTAGTTCCTCCTCATCTCAGTTTTGAAAGAGCAGCCCCTTATTCTAAGACTATGTCCCCTAGTTCTCGTCTCACCCGTCATCGGGAACATCCTCCCCGCATCCACCCGATCCAACCCCTTCACAATCTTATATGTTTCAATAAGATCGCCTCTCATTCTTCTGAACTCCAATGAGTAGAGTCCCAATCTACCCAACCTCTCCTCATATGACCACCCCCTCATCCCCGGGATTAACTGAATGAACCTTTTTTGCACTGCCTCGAGAGCAAGGATGTCTTTCCTTAAGTAAGGACACCAAAACTGTATGCAGTATTCCAGGTGCGGTCTCACCAATACCTTGTACAACTGAAGCAATACCTCCCTATTTTTATATTCTATCCCCCTAGCAATGAAAGCCAACATTCCATTTGCCTTCTTAATCACTTGCTGCACCTGCATACTAACCTTTTGAGTTTCGTGCACCAGGACCCCCAGATCCCTTTGCACTTCAGTACTCTCCAGTTTCTTGCCATTAAGATAATAAATTGCTCTAGGATTTTTCCTGCCAAAGTGCATCACCTCACACTTTCCAGTGTTGTATTCCATCTGCCAAATCTCTGCCCACTTACTTAGCCTGTCTATGTCCCCTTGCAGGTTTTTTATGTCCTCCTCATTCACTACTTTCCCTCCCATCTTTGTATCATCTGCAAATTTTGATATGTTACACTTGGTCCCTTCCTCCAAATCGTTAATATAGATTGTGAAGAGTTGGGGACCCAGCACTGACCCCTGTGGAACACCACTAGTTACTGATTGCCAGTCTGAGAATGAACCATTTATCCCAACTCTTTGCTTTCTGTTAGATAGCCAATCCTCTATCCATGCCAGAATATTACCCCCAATCCCGTGATTTTTTTACCTTAAGCAATAATCTTTTGTGTGGCACCTTGTCAAATGCCTTTTGGAAGTCTAAATACACTACGTCCACTGGTTCCCCTTTATCCACTCTATATGTTACTTCCTCAAAGAACTCCAGCAAATTTGTCAAACATGACTTCCCCTTCGTAAAACCATGCTGACTTTGTCCTATTAAATTATGATTATCCAAATGTCCTGTTACTGTTTCCTTAATAATGGACTCCAAAATTTTACCTACCACAGATGTTAGGCTAACCGGTCTATAGTTACCAGCCTTCTGTCTACTGCCCTTTTTAAATAAGGGTGTTACATTAGCAGTTTTCCAGTCTGCCGGGACCTTAGCGGAATCCAGGGAGTTTTGAAAAATTATTACCAATGCATCTACAATCCCTACCGCCACTTCCTTCAAGACTCTAGGATGTAAGCCATCAGGTCCAGGTGATTTATCCGCCTTGAGTCCCATTATTTTACCGAGTACCACTTCCTTAGTGATTTTGATCGTGTTTAGCTCCTCTCCCCCTATAGCCCCCTGTTTGTCCAGTGTTGGGATATTCTTAGTGTCCTCTACTGTAAAGACTGATACAAAATATTCATTCAGTGTTTTTGCCATCTCCATATTTCCCACCATTAATTTCCCGGTCTCATCCTCTAAGGGACCAACATTTACTTTAGCCACCCTTTTTCTTTTTATATAACTATAAAAACTCTTACTATCTGTTTTTATATTTTTTGCTAATTTACTTTCATAATCTATCTTCCCTTTCTTAATCAATCTTTTTGTTATTTTTTGCTGCCTTTTAAAGTTTTCCCAATCCTCTGTCCTCCCACTAGATTTCGCTACCTTATATGCCCTTGTTTTTAACTAGTGGGGTATCACAAGGATCAGTGATTGGGCCTCAGCTATTTACAATCTATATCAATGGCTTAGATGAGGGGACCGAGTGTAATGTATTCCAAGTTTGCTGACGATACAAAGTTAGGTGAGAAGGTAAGCTGTGAGGAGGACACAAAGAGGCTGCAAAGGGATATAGGTAGGAACAAAAGAAATAGGAGCAGGAGTCGGCCATATGGCCCTCTCGAGCCTGCTCCGCCATTCAATAAGATCATGGCTGATCATCAACCTCAACTCCACTTTCCCACCCGATCTCCATATTCCTTGATTCCCCTAGAGTCCAAAAATCTATCTATGTCAGCCTTGAATATACTCAACGACTCAGCCCTCTGGGGCAGAGAATTCCAAAGATTCACAACCCTCTGAGTGAAGAAATTCCTCCTCATCTCAGTCTTAAATGGCCTACCCCTTATCCTGAGACTATGCCCCCTAGTTCTAGACACTCCAGCCAGGGGAAACAACCTCTCAGCATCTACCCTGTCAATCCCCTTCAGAATCTTGTATGTTTCAATGAGATCACCTCTCATTCTTCTAAACTCCAGAGAGAGTATAGGCCCATTCTACACAATCTCTCATCATAGGACAGCCCTCTCATCCCAGGAATCAATCTAGTGAACCTTCGTTGCACCGCATCCAAGGCAAGTATATAATTCCTTAGATAAGGAGACCAAAACTGTGCACAGTACTCCAGGTGTGGTCTCACCAAGGCCCTGTACAATTGTAGCAAGACTTCCTTACTCTTATACTACAACCCCCTTGCAATAAAGGCCAACACGTCATTTGCCTTCTTTATCGCTTGCTGTAACTGCATGCTAGCTTTCTGTGTTTCTTGCAAATCTCTCTGAACACCAACATTTAAAAGTTCCTCACCATTTAAAAAATATTCTGTTTTTCTATTCTTCCTACCAAAGTGAATAACCTCGCATTTCCTCACATTATACTCCATCTGCCACCTTACTGCCCACTCACTTAGTCTATCTATCTTTGCAGACTCTTTGTGTTCTACTCACAGCTTACTGTCCCACCTAGCTTTGTATCATCAGCAAACTTGGACACATTACACTCAGTCCCTTCATCTAGGTCCCAGCACTGATCCTTGCGGCACCCCATTAGTTACAGCCTGCCAACCTGAAAATGACCCGTTTATCCCTACTCTCTGTTTTCTGTCCATTAACCAATCTTCTATCCATGCTACTATATTACCCCCAACCCCATGAGCCCTAATCTTGTGTAATAACCTTTTATGTGGCACCTTATCGAATGCCTTTTTGAAATCCAAATATACTACATCCACTGGTTCCCCTTTATTTACCCTGCTAGTTACATCCTCAAAAAACTCGAATAAATTTGTCAAACACGATTTCCTTTTCATAAAACCATGTTGACTCTGCCTAATCATGTTATGATTTTCTAACTGCCCTGATACCACTTCCTTTACAATGGATTCCAGCATTTTCCTGACGACTGATGTCAGGCTAACTGGCCTGTAGTTCCCTGTTTTCTCTCTCCCTCCTTTCTTGAATAGCAGTGTTACATTTGCTACCTTCCAATCTGCTAGACCGTTCTAGAATCAAGGGAATTTTGGAAGATGACAACCAATGCATCCACTATCTTTGCAGCCACCTCTTTAGAACCCTAGGATGTAGACCGTCAGGTCCAGGGGATTTGTCGACTTTTAGTCCCATTAGTTTCTCTAATACTTTTTCTCTACTTATATTAATTACATTAAGTTCCTCACCCTCATTGGACCCTTGGTTGCCCACCATTTTTGGTATGCTATTTGTGTCTTCTACTGTGAAGACAGATACAAAATATTTGTTTAATGTTTCTGCCATTTCCTTATTCCCCATAATAATTTCTCCTGTCTCAGCCTCTAAGGTACCAACGTTTACTTTTGCTACTCTCTTCCTTTTTACATACTTGTAGAAGCTCTTACAATCTGTTTTTATATTTATTGCTAGTTTTCTCTCATATTCTATTTTTTCCCTTTGTATCAATTTTTTGGTCATCATTTGCTGGTTTCTGAAACTCTCCCAACTCTCAGGCTCACTACTATTCTTCACAGCATTATAAGCTTCTTCTTTCAATCTAATGCTATCCTTAACTTCTTTAGTTAGTCATGGATGGATCACTTTTCCCGTGGAGTTTTTGTTTATCAATGGAATGTATTTTTGTTGAGAATTATGAAATATTTCTTTAAATGCTAGTCACTGCTTATCTACCGCCATAACTTTTAATCTATTTTTCCAATCTACTTAGCCAACTCGCCCTTCATACCTATGTAATTGGCTTTATTTAAGTTTAAGACTCTAGTTTCGGACTTAGGCTATCCCACCCCCCTCCTTTTCCATTCTGCCTGTCTTTTCGAAACGTCAAGTACCCTGGAACATTTAGTTCCCAACCTTGGTCACCTTGCAACCACGTCTCTGTAATGGCTATTAGATCAAACCCATTTATCTCTGTTTGTGCCACTAGTTTGATTATCTTGTTACGAATGCTTCATGCATTCAGATAAAGAGCCTATAATTTAAATTTTTTACCATTATTCCCTGCTTTGATCTTATTCTCTGCTGCACTGCTACCGTTAAACTCTCTGGGGTAGAAATTAGGTCGCGCCCCATTTGGGGCGCAAATATCGTCTGGACGCAAATATTAGCGCCTGGCGCTAATTATCGGCACTGACTGGAAACTTCACTTTTACCGCCCCGGGAGGTGAGTGGAGCGCTAAAGTAGGCGCTGCACACCTGTCTTAAGGCGCAAAGGCCAAGGAGTGAGGCGCTAACTCAGAGCGCTGGCGAAGCTCATGTAATGTCAGTCAGCAATGGAACACACACACAATGGCACGGGCCAGTTCTTAAAGGGGATGGTTAATCTTGCTTTCCATCCACATCCTGTTCATTGCAGCTTTGAATCTCGGCCTGGAGAGACTTGCACATCAAATGTGCTGGAAAGAACAATGGAGAGTACCAGGCAAAGAGCTCAGAGTGCAGCTCCCACAGTCTCTGCTAAATCGATACAAGGAATGGCAAATCAAAATGAACCTGCAAAGTGCTGCTCAGTACCCAAAACTCCTTCCCACAATGTTGAATCTCTCCAGAAGTCTCTCCCTCTCTCTCTCAGAATGCGTAGTTCAAAAATGCCACCAACAATAAAAGACAGGAAGAGGCCCCCTTTAAATAGCGCCCCCCCCAGCCCCACAGCGATTGATAGCGTTCCAGTCTTCTGGTCGTTGGATGCGCCAGGCGGTAAGGCAGGGGGTGCCACTCAATTTCCGCTCCGGGGCGCCACAAGGGCGTTGCACCATGGAATGACGTCACAATCTGCGCGCGCAGGTGGTCGCAGCGGTAAAGTTTAGCGCCGCCGCACAATGTCAAGTTAAGTTCCCGAGCGGCGCAAACATCGCTGCGCCCGGGCGTTAGCGGCTTTGCGCCCCATTAGCGCCCTCTTAAGGCGCTAACAGGAGGCGCAACCAACTGAATTTTTACCCCTCTGTCCCTTCCTGTCACACTCTGCTTATTTTTACCCAAATCGCTACACTGCTCTATTGCCTTGACCTTTCTCTTTAAATTTCTAAATGTGCCCTCACCTGACCCCTCCCACCACTTTTTTAGTTTAAAGTCCTATCTACAGCCCTAGTTATTCGATTTGCCAGGATGCTGGTCCCAGCCCGGTTTAAGTGGAGCCCGTCCCGATGGAACAGCTCCCTCTTTCCCCAGTACTGGTGCCAGTGCCCCATGAATTGAAACCCTTTCTTCCCACACCACTCTTTGAGCCACACACTTAACTCTCTGATCTGCTTGACCCTATGCCAATTTGCGCGTAGCTCAGGTAATAAAACAGAGATTATTACCCTTGAGGTTCTGCTTATTAATTTAGACCCTAACTCCTCAAACTCCCTCAGCAGAACCTCATTCTTAGTTCTACCTATGTCGTTGGTTCCTACATGGACCACAACAACTGGATCCTCCCACTCCAAGTTCTTCTCCAGCCACGAGGAGATATCCTTAACCCTGGCACTATGCAGGCAACACAGTCTTCGGGACTCTTTTCACAGCTGCAGAGAATAGTATCTATCCCCCTGACTATACTTTCCCTTACCACGACCACATTCCTTCCTTCTCCCTCCACTTGGATGGCCCCCTGTACCACGGTGCAGTGGTCAGTTTGTCCATCCTCCCTGCAGTCCATTTCCTCATCCATACAGGTAGCAAGTACCTCGTACCTGTTGGACAAAGTCAAGGGCTGAGGCTCCTCCATCACTCCATCCTGGGTCCCCATACCTTCCAGACTCGCAGTCACACCCTCCTGTCCCTGACCACTGACGAACTCTAAAGTACTACTTAACCTAAAGGGTGTGACTGCCTCCTGGAACAAAGTGTCCAGGTAACTCTCCCCCTCCCTGATGCATCGCAATGTCTGCAGCTCGGACTCCAGCTCAACAACTCTGTGCCGAAGTTCCTCGAGTTGCAGACACTTACTGCAGATGTGGTTACTCGGGATCACGATGCTCTCCACAAGCTCCCACATGCTGCAGTTATGACACACCACCTGCCCTGCCATCTCTAACCTTGTTTTATTTATTAATTAATTAGTTAAAGCTTTTACTCAATCGATATTTTAGTTTTATTGTTTGATTATTGTATCTAGTTTAAGTTATTAATTTAATAAGTACTAGCAAGTTACAGTTTCTCAGCTCTTAATTTAACCCCCTTCCCTAACTTAAAGAGCAAAAAAAAGCTGTAATACTCACCAACCAATCACCTAGCTGCTTTCCTGTAATGTCACTCTTTGATTTTTTTTTGCTGTTTTTAAATCAGAGCCTCACCGCTGCTTTAAAGGCCCGCTCTCGGGCCGCTCTTTATCCTCTCGCCACTGCCGCTACTTCAATTAAGGTCCACTCTCGGGCCGCTCTTTATCCTCTCGCCACTGCCGCTACTTTAATGGGCTAAGTGAGTGGGCAAGAAGGGGGAGTATAATGTGGGGACATGTGAGGTTATTAACTTTGGTAGGAAGAATAGAAAAGCAGAATATTTTTTAAATGGTGAGAGACTAGGAAATGTTGGTGGTCAGAGAGACCTGGGTGTCCTTGTACATGAATCACAGAGAGTTAGCATGCAGGTACAGCAAGCAATTAGGAAAGCAAATGGTATGTTAGCCTTTATTATGAACGGATTGGCATATAAGAGTAAAGAAGTCCTACTACAATTATATAGGGCCTTGGTGAGAACACACCTGGAGTACTGTGTACAGTTTTGGTCTCCTTACCTAAGGAAGGTTATACTTGCCTTAAAAGGAGAACAACGAAGGTTCACTAGATTGATTCCTGGGATGAGGGGATTGTCCTTTGAGGAGAAATTGAGTAGACTAGGCTTATATTCTCTAGAGTTTAGAAGAATGAGAGGTGATCTCATTGAAACATATAAAATTCTTAAGGGGCTTGACAGGGTAGATGCTGGGAGGATGTTTTCCCTGGCTGGGGAGTCTAGAACTAGGGGTCACAGTCTCAGAATAAGGGGTCGGCCATTTAAGACTGAGATGAGGAGAGATTTCTTCATTCAAATGGTTGCGAATCTTTGGAATTCTCTACCCCAGAGAACTGTGGATGCTCAGGCGTTGAGTATATTCAAGACAGAGATCGATAGATTTTTGGATACCAAGGGATATAGGGATAGTGTGGGAAGGTGGAGTTGAGATAGAAGATCAGCCATGATCTTATTGAATGGCTCGAAGGGCCGAAAGGCCTACTCCTGCTCCTATTTCTTATGACCTCAGGAGGAGGCCAAGCTGGATCATCACTCGGCACTTCTGCCTGAAGATGGTTGCAAACACTTCAGCATTGTCTTTTGCACTCACGTGCTGGGCTTTACCATCGTTGATGATGGGGATGTTCATGGAGTCTCCTCCTCCCGTTAGTTTTTTAATTGTCCACCACCATTCACGACTGGATACGGCAGGACTGCAGAGCTTTGATCTGATCCATTGGTTGTGGGATCACTTAGCTCTGTCTATAGCATGCTGCTTCCACTGTTTAGTCTGCATGTAGTCCTGTATTGTATCTTCACCAGGTTGGCACCTCATTTGTAGATATGCCTGGTGCTGCTCCTGGCATGCTCTTCTACACTCCTTATTGAACTAGGGTTGGTCCCCTGGCTTGATGGTAATGGTAGAGTGAGGGCTATGCCGGGCCATGAGGTTACAGATTGTGGTGGAATACAATTCTGCTGCTGCCTCACAGCACCTCATGGATGCCCGGTTTTGAGCTGCTAGATCTGTTCTGAATCTATCCCATTTAGTACGGTGGTAGTGCAACAGAACATGATGGTGGGTGTCCCCAGTGTGAAGACAGGACTTTGTCTCCACATGGACTATGCGGTGGTCTCTCCTGTCAATACTGTCATTGACAGATGCATCTCCAACAGGTTGATTGGTGAGGACGAGGTCAAGTAGGTTTTTCCCTCATGTTGGTTCTCTCACCATCTGGCACAGGCCCAGTCATGTCCTACAGGACTTGGCCAGCAGTGGTGCAACCAAACCACTCTTGAACATTGAAGTCCACTACCCATTGTACATTTTGTGCCCTTGCTGCCCTCAGTGATTCGATCCAAGTGGTGTTCAACATCAGCTGATTGAGGGCAGTAGGTGGCAGTCAGCAGGAGATTTCCTTGCCCATGTTTGACCAGAAGCCATGAGACTTCATGGGGGCTGGAGTCAATGTTGAGGATTCCCAAATGGTATTAATCAAGGGGCCACAGGGAGGGGGGAACTAAAGACAATCACTATCACTAAGGAAATAGTACTTGATAAAATAATGGGACTAAAAGATGACAAGTCCCCTGGACCAGATGGCCTGCATCCCAGGGTCTTAAAAGAAGTGGCTGCAGAGATAGTGGATGCATTGGTTGCAATATACCAAAATTCCCTGGACTCTGGAGAGGTCCCAGCGGATTGGAAAACCACAAATGTAACACCCCTATTTAAGAAAGGAGGGAGACAGAAAGCAGGAAACTATATGAAGGGATAATTACTAATCCTAGCCCCTTTAGGGCTACCCCAGATCAGGCATTCACTTTCAACTAAAGTTTGAGGTAGCCGAATCCTAAAGACGCTTAATTGGGTCTAAAGGACTATCTCTCCCTAAAGGAAAGGAACAACCTGAAAATGTTACCGTCCTCCAGATAGCACTTTTAATAAGTTTAGCTAGACTGTAACCTTCCGGATATTATGAGGGTCCGGAAAACTCCCCCAGAATTCTGCAACTCCTCACCAAAGAGCGTACAGAAATTGAGTTCGCGAGTTTATCTTAGAATAAGGAGCTGCTCTTTCAAAACTGAGATGAGGAGAAACTTCTTCACTCAGAGGGTAGTAGGTCTGTGGAATTTGCTGCCCCAGGAAGCTGTGGAAGCTACATCATTAAATAAATTTAAAACAGAAATAGACAGTTTCCTAGAAGTAAAGGGAATTAGGGGTTACGGGGAGCGGGCAGGAAATTGGACATGAGGCTGAGTTCGGATCAGTCGAGGCCCTGTGGGTGGCGTAGCGGGCCCAGGGGCTGAGTGGCCGGGTCCTGCTCCTACTTCTTGTGTTCTTTAGATTTGAGGTGAGGATCAGATCAGCCATGATCTTATTGAATGGCGGAGCAGGCTCGAGGGGCCAATTGGCCTACTCCTGCTCCTATTTCTTATGTTCTTATGTTCTTATGTTTGATACAGAAGTATTATGTGAGACAATTCCAAAAATATATAGATTTATTAAAGAACCGACATGTAATTACAGTTGGTGAGTCAATCGCAACATTAACAGTTCCAAAAACAAAAAGCTTACAATTCTATTATCAGAGATCCTTACTCTCAAATCTTAACTTCGCTACAGTTTTACAGTTCTTAGTTTATTCAGAACATCCACCAAAACCAAACACAGCACCCTTTTGATCCCCAAGGCACAAAGAGCTGAAGACTCACAGAGCTGCCCCCGAAACCTGAGAATCGCTTTGCCCCCCCACAGCGTATCCAGCATCCCACCCGAGAGTTCAACATCCACACCCCCCCACCCCCCCTCCGCCCCAGCGGCACTCCTCCAAGGTTTTCCACCGATGCAAGCCAACCATCTCCAGTCATTTCTCTGCCGACCCCCGCAACTCCCAGTCACCTCATCTGGCAGCATCAAGAATCGTGTCTCTACCCCAGGTGTCCCAAGCCCACCACAAAAACGGTGTGACAGCAGGTGTTTCTATTTGATGTTATTTTTACTAAGGCCTTCTGTTTGTGCTCTTGCAATTAGAACTCCTTAACCAGGGTGATCTATACAATTCTTAGTCACCTCAGCTGGTAGCAATACAGACTCGTGTCTCTCCTCTAGGTGTTCGAAGCTTACCATAAAAAACGGTATAACAGCAGGTGCATTTCATTTGATGTCATTTTTACTAAGGCCTTCTGTTTGTGCCTCTTTACAAAATGTAAACCAGAACACCCCATACAGGGCGAACCATTGTCTGCTCCCAAAGATTCAGACCGTCGGGAGCCTTCAACTTTCCGCCTCAACAAGGTCATTGATTCAGTGTCAACAACTATCTTATCTCAATAGCATGTATGCTGTTAACAATACAGCTTCTCCATTGTTAGGTTTTTAGATTTCCAAACCCAGTTTGTCATGTTTTAATAAGGCCAGAATTCTTTCATAGAATGGTGTATTTTTCTGAATAGGTTATATGGCTTATTCCTTCACATATAGACCAGTTAGCCTAACATCTGTCGTTGGGAAAATGCTGGAGTCCTTCATTAAGGAAGCAGTAGCTGGGCATTTGGAAAATCATAATGCAGTCAAGCAGAGTCAGCATGGTTTTAGGAAAGGAAAATCATGTTCTTTGAGGATGTAACGAGCAGGGTGGACAAAGATGAACCAGTGGATGTGGTGTATTTGGATTTCCAGAAGGCATTCAATAAGGTACCACATAAAAGGTTACTGCATAAGATAAGAGCTCACGGAATTGGGGGTAATATATTAGCATGGATAGAGAATTGGCTAACTAACAGAAAGCAGAGAGTCGGGATAAATGGGTCATTTTCCGGTTGGCAAACGGTAACTAGTGGGGTGCCACAGGGATCGGTGCTGGGGCCTCAACTATTTACAATCTACATTAATGACTTGGATGACGGGACCGAGTGTAATGTAGCCAAGTTTGCGGATGATACAAAGATGGGTGGGAAAGCAAGTTGTGCAGAGGATTCAAAGAACCTGCAAAGGGATATAAACAGGCTAAGTGAGTGGGCAAACATTTGGCAGATGGAGTATAATGTGGGAAAGTGCAAGGTTATACACTTTGGCAGAAAAAATAAAAAAGCAAATTGACATGAATCTTGTCATTCATGTGGAAATGACTTATGAAATAATACTGGGCGGCCTGCTGGTGGCGCTGTCCAGGGAGAGTATAAATACTCGGGCATGGGCCCAGCTTGCTCAGGACATTCTTTAACAGGAACTAGTTAAGGACACAACTCGATCTCCATGTTGAAAAACAGTTGATTAAAGCTTTGTTTAATGCTTAGACCAAGTGCCTAGTAGTTTTCTTACGTCACAAATTATTATTTAAATGGAGAGAGATTACAAAATGCTACAGTTCAGAGGGACCTGGGGGTCCTTGTGCATGAAACACAAAAAGTTAGCATGCAGGTACAGCAAGTAATCAAAAAGGCAAATGGAATGTTGGCCTTTATTTCAAAGGGGTTGGAGTATAAAAGCAGGGAAGTCCTGCTACAACTTTACAAGGTATTGGTGAGACCACACCTTGAGTACTGCGTACAGTTTTGGTCTCCTTATTTAAGGAAGGATATACTTGCATTGGAGGCAGTTCAGAGACGATTCACTAGGTTAATTCCAGAGATGAGGGGGTTGACTTATGAGGAAAGGTTGAGCAGGCTGGGCCTATACTCATTGGCATTTAGAAGAATGAGAGGTGATCTTATTGAAACATATAAGATACTGAGGGGGCATGACAAGGTAAATGCAGAGAGCATGTTTCCCCTCGTGGGGAAATCTAGAACATGGGGGAACAGTTTTAGAATAAAGGGTCGCCCTTTTAGAACTGAGATGAGGAGGAATTTCTTCTCTCAGAGGGTCGTAAATCTGTGGAATTCTCTGCCCCAGAGAGCTGTGGAGGCTGGGTCATTAAATACATTTAAGGTGGAGATAGACAAATTTTTGCAAGATAAGGAGTGAAGGGTTATGGGGAACGGGCGGGGAAGTGGCTTTGAGCCCAAGATCAGCCATGATCTTATTGAATGGCAGAGCAGGCTCGAGGGGCCAAGTGGCCTATTCCTGCTCCTATTTCTTATGTTCTTATGTTCATTGGTGTTGCACTAAACAGCTGGAGCAAGATCGGGGGCAGTCTAATTGCAACTCATGATTGCCACAGGCTTTTTCCACTACTTAAAGGGGAGGTTCATTGATGCTGCAGCACCTCATTGTTAGGTTTGTTAGGTTTGGAGCTGCCCCAACAGCAAAGTAACCAACATTAAGAAGAGATCAATTGCAGCCATGGCAGGCTGGAGACAAAGTGAGAGAGCCCCTAGGTTCTCAGATGAAGCTCTTGAGGCATTGGTTTTCACGGTGGAGAGGAGAGCGACGGTCCTATACCCGCAAAATGATAAGAGGCCCTCGCCACAAATATCCCGGACTATGTGGAGGGAGATTGCAGATCATGCAATGGGCAGCACTGTGGTCCCCAGGACCCACACCCAGTGCAGAAAGAAGTTCAACGACCTCACATGGGTGGTCAGGGTGAGTGAAGGCTTCAGCAAATGCCACAGACCACCATCTGTACCACAAACTTCACACACTGCTCAATGCACCACACCCCCAGCACTCACTACCAACAATGTCTACCTATTAACACTCACGCCTTTCACACAATGACAGCTATTTAACTATGGCAGGCACATCACCCAAACACACTGCACTGAACTCACTCAACACTTCTCTTTCTTTTGCAGGCCAAACTGGCACAGAATCAGCGGGAGCAGGAGCGAACAGGTGGGCATTGAAGAGCTGAGCTAACTGGAGAATCGTGTGCTGGATATTATTGAGCGCCACGTCGTTGACGCGTGGTCACCGGTGACGTTGAACCCCTTGGGGACAACAACGGTATGTTCATTCTAATCCTTCTTCTCACATCCCACTTCCCCCTCAGCCCACAATCTTTTCTAACTTTCAAGCTACTCAGGCTATATGCATGCATTTCTCTCATCCACCACCCCCCACCGTCCCTCACCATAACCCGACTCCTGTGCCTTTCTGCTTTCAGATAATCAGCAAGCACCCAAGCAGCCTGTACCCAAAGGCTGGAGCTCAGGAGCCGGCTCCCTGGAGGGTGAGTTTGCGCACAAGTTCTGCTGCACAGGACTCAGATGAGGATCTCGATGGGGAGGCCTTCAGAAGAAGGGTGATGGGCGCAATGGCAAGCCTGCCAGAGAGCCTCTCGGCAATGTCAAGGAGCGTGGGGGAGTCCACCTCCAATATTGCATGGGGGTCTGCGCAGAGCATGGAGCCCAGGATTTCCAACCTGGAAATGATAGTACACTCCCAGAGAGACCGTGACGACCCAGACATGAAGACGCACATGATGGGCGATGTCGCAGCTTCCATTGCAGCACAGGCGGAATGTCTTAGTGCTGCAGCAGAACCTCAGACTGCTCTCATGCAATCTCAGCTTGATGCCACGCAAGCTCTGACTGCTGCCATCATAGCTGGGTTTACCAACGTCGACCGGGGATTTCAGGATGTCGCAGCAGGCCAGCAATCTGTGCTCCAACAGATTGCTAAGAATGCTGAGGCGCTGCCCCGGGGAAGTGGCAGTGGGTCAGTGGAGCAGAAACCTGTTGTCCTCTCTCAGGATGACAGTATTCCTACTCCCACCACTGCCACTCTGCCACATCCCTTGTCGCTGCCTGTCAGCCAGTCAGCCCAGACTGCTGCCGCACGTGCCGAGGTGGTACAGTCTGCAGCCGGGACTTCTAGGTCCACAGTTGGTCAAGGTCATCCTGCAAGGCCATTTGAAGTCTCCTGAATGGAAACTCAGCAGCCTTCCACCAGCCGTGCTGCAGCCACTGGGGGAGCACTGCGTATGGAGCACTAGATCAGGAAAGGGCACCTTTCCAGGAGGAAGCTGTGACATACCGTGAGACAGGGATGGTATGATGGGGATGTGCTGAGCAACGGGGATCTGGAGTTTCAATCATGCAAATCGGAGTCTGATGAGCCCATCCGGAAGGCCAATTGTGTCTGCCTGCCTCCTCGCTCCCTCCTGTTCCTCTTCCTCCTGTTCCTCATCCTCCTTCTCCTCGTCCTCTTCCTCCTCGTCTCCTCTCTCTTGTGGTCCGCCTGAGGTGGTCCCGCAATCTCTGCTGGCAACGGCTGCAGCCTCATGATGGCCAAGCTGTGGAGCATGCAGCAGACCACCACGAAATGGGACACTCATGACTTTTAGCAAATGTTACAGTTTGAAGCATTTAAAAAATAATGAGAGAGTTTTGTACTTGCCAGAACACTCCCTGATACCAAATAACCTTGAAATAACTAAAGGATACATTTGCAGTTACACCTTTAATGTTGAAATTCGGTGATTGATGGCTGGTGCCATCACCAATAAGGGGCACAACCAATAAACCGCAAATTAAACTAAATTTAAATGAAACTTAACAAATCAAATCAAAATCTTGTTTCTAGGGGTGTTGAAGCACTCCAGTCCCTCCAGTGCCCACCGGTCGCAGAAGGCCGTACCGGTCGACACCACATGCTCCATCTCCATGGACACCCGGGTGCGAACATAACCACGGAAGAGAGGCAGGCAGTCGGGCTGAATGACCCCCTTGACCGCCCACTGCCTGGACCTGTTAATGGCAACCTTGGCCCAACACTTGCAGTTACAGGAATTAGCACACAGCCACTCAAACTGCAAAACCCTGTCAGATGCGAGCGATTGGTGATGATCCCTTTAAATAGCGTTGCTGGAGCCTGCTTCCTGCTGCTGAATGCCAGCTCTACCTGTCATTGCTTTCTCCAGCTTGGAACTACAATGGCCAAAACCAAATTAGGAGATCGGGCGTCAAGTGAGTGTTGCACATTCACTGACGTCATGATCTCCGTAATTTAAATGTCTCTGGCGATCGAGTTTACCAGCATCGATATCAGCAACTCGAAAATGACACCCACCGTTGGAACTGCCCCCTGCTGGCAGTAGAGCGCCAGTTGGCGTTTTAGCGCCATCTGATGGTGCTAATGTGTGGTGCTGAAGGCACGAATTTTTAGCCTAATATATTTGCAGACATCCAGGGGGCTACGCAAACTTTGAGGCTTAGATGTTATAAACCTTAACAACATCATCTTTACGCCTTGATGATACAATTGCCTCACTAGCCTGCTATCCATTCAACAACCAGCTTTCAGAATTTGTTGACATTTTCTCTCTGATTTTGGTAACTAGGTAGGGATTAAACTGTCATCACATTGCGCAATCCAGTCAATGGGGGTGAATTTGGTTTTGGGCGGTATCACAAAAAACATGATAACGAATCGGCAGCCCCTTCTACACTGAGTCAATGGAAAAGAAAATTGGGTGGGGTGTAAAATAGGCAGCAGATTCGCTATTGCGCATTTTGCGATACTGCTCAAGGCCAGTTTGACCCCCACTAAGGTTATGAAGCGCAGAAAGCTGGCTATAAATTAATTGCCAATTAACTTAGTGCTACACAAAGAATTTGAGTAAATAAAATAATTGAGCAATTAATTATAACATATGCAACATGGTTGTGACCTTACTAAATTAACTGTCACACAGCCAGGTTCTGGCTGGTCTGCATCGGGGGTAACAACTGCTAGGCAGTTGATTTGTACAGAAAAGTAAAGACACAGTGGGTGTGGAAAGACTGAGTCAATGTGTGAAGGTAAAAAATGCAGATGTGCATTGCCAGCAATTTATTTTACTAGTGGCTGTATCTGCTACAAAATGTTCAATGTCAAAACATCACAGTAACAGTAATCTTCCTGCTGTTCAGATCAGTAACAAATAAAATGAAAAATAAAAAATAAATGCACAAAGTGCACCAATTCTACATTCAAGTCCTGAAGAAGGAACACATTCACTATTTACAAACTGAATGAACAGTCAGGTAAATTTACCGATACCATTGTCCCAGGAAGGAGCCATATTCAAAGGGATATACAGGGCTGCCACAATGCAAGGTCCCGTCTGCCCTCTCAGGTGGTTGTAAAAGATCCCATGGCATTTTTCAAAGAAGCGCAGGGAGTTCTCCCCAATGTCCTGGCCAATATTTATCCCTCAACCAACATCACTAAAACACATTGGCCTAGAAATTCCTTAGTTTAGCACCACCCATTAGTGCTGGAATCGTGGCGAAAAATGGCGTCCACCTCTCAAGCACCCTTCTCTGGCGCGGGATTTGGCGGCCACCATTTTGGTAAAGGCCTTAGCACTGCTGATAGCACCGCTGCCCCTGGAGATGTAAACGAAGAGAGAGTGACGTCAGACAGCGTACAACGCCGACTTCACATCACCTCTGCTAACTTCAACCTTAGCGCTGAGTTCAGCGCTGGGTCCTAAGCTCGCTCTGAAAAGCGAGCATTCAGCAGGGTGACAGAGACCCTGTCAGCACCGCTTAAATGAACACACATATCTTTCAGGTGTGCATTTAAGCTTTTGGATAAATTTTTTGAATTTTATTAAGTGGCTTGATGCAAAACATGTTAAAAGTTTTTTAAGTGTGCAGGAGTGCTGCTGGATGCTTGGAAGGCCTCGGATGGTAAAGGAAGGCCTCTGAGGAGACAGAAAATGCTGGAAATACTCAGCAGGTCAGGCAGCATCCATGGAGAGAGAAACAAGTTCACGTCTCAGGTCGAAATGCTGCCTGTCCTGCTAAGTATTCCTCGCATTTCATTCTTTTATTTCAGATTTCCAGCATCCGCTCGCAGAGAGAGGAGGAAGACGCAGAAGAGGAGGAAGCAGAAGAGGAGGAAGCAGAAGGAAGGATGCAACCCAGACAGCCCCTTTCTGGTCAGGATATGCGGTACCAGTGACCACAACCCAATTCCCCTTTCAACATTTGTCCCACACCTTACCTTCCCTCTGTTACTAACCATCACAGAGTCCTCTTGGCCACGATGCTGAAATAAAAGCCACCACAAAGCAAACTTTCCAATCCAACTTTATACATCTATCCATCCAATATGACATCAAGAAATCAACTCATTGCCTTTGCCTATCCTAGCGATATTACGCAATTTCAGTGGCTGCAGCATGGCTGGTGGAAGGCTGCTGACTTTCAGTGGGGGACGCTGCAAATGGACTTGCTGGTCTCTTTTTCTCCTTCTTCTTCTCTCCTTCTTCTTGGTCAACCACTGGCTGGGCAGGCTGCATTTCTTAGATGTGTGAAATGAGGAAGGCACAAGGGTGGAGTTGTGGTGAGGAGAAGGCGGGGAAGCAAGAGGTGCATGCGAGAAGGAGGTTAATGTATGAGGATACCAGCATCTTGTATCCTTTCAACCCCACCACTGGCCAAGGGTTCAACCATGCCCCAGCCAAGAATGGCCAGCAGCGTCTCCTCCAAAGGGGTGAGGTGAAGCTAGGAATGGGAGGTGTGCCTTGTGTTTGGTGCAGATTGTTGGTAGGTGAGCGATGGGGGTGGGGAGTGGGGGGGGGAGTCGTGTATTACGAAGTGTGTGAGGCTAGTTGTGCAGTTGGTAGAAGACGGCTTTTGAAGATGCATTCACTGACCTTGACCACTGGTCTGAGGTCATGAAGCTTCTTTGGGCACTGGAGCCAGGTCGTGGGAGTGAAACTGCTGGCCGTGACGGCCTCGGTGATCTGGTCCCACATCATTCTTTCTGGAGGGCCTCCTGGCCCCTGTGGGTAGAGGACCTCTCTTGCAGTGTTGACCCCCTGCACAAAGCTGGAATGCTGCATGCGAGACCCTGGGTGCCCCTTCCCTGCCACTGCTGGCATGTTCCCATATCCCTTTATTTCCCTTTCCATAGAATTACTTGGAAAACAGATTCAATAAATTAGGTAATCCGGCACCAGAAAAAAATGACGACAAAAGCTGGCAGATTGTATAAAAGCCTAACTAACTCACAAATGTCCCTCAGGGAAGGGAACCTGCCACCCTGTTCTGGGCTACATGAGATTCCAATCCCACATTATGGCCTCATTATTAACCCCCCACGACGGCAGGAGAGTGTCGGGGGTGGGGGGGTGGTGATTGAAAAATTTAAAACAGGAACGCATCCCCAACGCGTTGCTTATGTGCCCATTGCCATTTTTACAGCGGCGGGTTTTGTGCCGATCGAGTGTCCTGTTGTCGAGAGGCTGGACACTTCATTAACATGTTTAAATTAGGCTCTCAGTCCAATTAGGAGCCTGATTTAAATTTAACAGTTGTCACGCGGGTTTCCCAATGCTCGGGAAGCTCGGCAGTAAAAGGGAGGTGGGTGCTGCTGGCTCAAGAAGCTAATTCCCTTTTACAGAGCTCCTTGTACATAAGAACATAAGAAATAGGAGCAGGAGTAGGCCATACGGCCCCTCGAGCCTGCTCCGCCATTCAATAAGATCATGGTTGATCATCGACCTCAACTCCACTTTCCTGCCCAATCGCCATATCCCTTGATTCCCCTAGAGTCCAAAAAACTATTGAACTCAGACTTGAATATACTCAATGACTGAGCATCCACAGATTTCAGGATAGAGAATTTCAAAGATTCACAACCCTTTGAGTGAAGAAATTAAGAAATTTCTCCTCATCTAAGTCCTAAATGGCCGAGCCCTTATCCTGAGACTATGCCCCCTAGCTCTAGACTCTCCATCCTGGGGAAACAACCTCTCAGCATCTGCCCTGTCCAGCCCTCTCAGAATCTTCAATGTTTCAATGAGATCACCTCTCATTCTTTGAAATTCCAGAGAGTATAGGCCCATTCTAGTCAATCTCTCCTCACAGGACAACCCTCTCATCCCAGGAATCAATCTAGTAAACCTTTGTTGCACCCCCGCTAAGGCAAGTATATCCTTCCTTAGGTACGGAGTCCAAAACTGTACACAGTGCTCAAGGTGTGGTCTCACCAAAGCCCTGTACAATTGCAGCAAGACTTCCTTACTCTTGTACTCCAACCCCCTTGCAATAAAGGCCAATATAAGAAAGAAAGACTTGCATTTATATAGGGCCTTTCATCTTAAAGCACTTTACAGCCAATGAAGTACTTTTGAAGTGGAGTCACTGTTGTAATGTTGTAACATACATTTGCCTTCCTAATTGCTTGCTGTACCTGCATGTTAATTTTCTCTGTTTCGTGTACAAGGACACCGAAATGTCTCTGAACAGAACATTTAATAGTTTCTCACCATTTAAAAAATATTCTGTTTCTTTGTTCTTCCTGCCAAAGTGAACAGCCTCACATTTCCCCACATTATACTCCATCTGCCACCTTCTTGCCCACAGACTATGGCTGCAATTTTATCGGCACTGAGAGGGTGGGTATTGGAGGCGGATCAAGGATTAAAATCATTTTGATTGACGGCGGGTTGCGATCCCACCGTCAACCCGCCTCCACGCCACTTTGCCAAGCAGCAGGAGAGGCCCTTAAGGCAGTTAACAGCTTGTTAATTGCCTGGATAAGCCTATTTTAACAGCGTTTTTTGATTTTTGCACATTTTCTATGTGTTACACGCCATTCCCAAATCACGCTAGCTGATTGCGCCGGGTTCAGCAAGTGCCTGACTTCTTGACAGCTGCAGCTCCAGCATAAAAATGGAGCTCTAACATGGCTGACTTACAGATGACAGAACTTTGTTTTTTCAGGTGTTGGAGCACTTTTTGCAGGTCTAATAATCTTGTGAGCTGAGATCCATCTCCACTGTGACCTCCTTGGAAAACTCTCTCCCCACATTGACTGAGCGCGTATAACTTCTAGTCCTCAACTGACATATCTATCAACAGCATGGGAACCATTTATACCCTGTCATCCTGGTCTTCAGATTCGGAGGAAGAGCAGCCGCGACAGCAGCAGAACCAGGCATAACAGCAGCACCAACAACAGGAGCGCCAACCTCTTCCTCACCCACCTGATGCTGCACAGGGCAGCGGGCGTCAGCGCAGACATGCACATCGCCGCAGGAGATACCCCCAACACAGGGTTTACAGGCCGAGGATGAGCTTCATCAACATGACTGAGCAGCAGTGCCAAAGGAGGCTGAGGCTTTCACAAGAGGTAGTCGCTGACATCTGCACAATGCTGCACCAACACCTGGAGCCCAGAGGAGCAGGTGGACACCCCTTACCAGTGGCTGTCAAAGTCACCACCGCACTCAATTATTTTGCTTTAGGGTCCTTCCAGGGGTCGTCAGCAGACATCAGCGGCATCTCCCAGTCGGCCGCACACACTTGCATCACACAGGTTACCGATGCCCTCTTTGCAAAGGCGCACAATTCCATTCACTTCTCCACAGATCAAGCAAGTGTACCCGCGCGTGCGGTTGGCTTTGCAAAGATGGCAGGCTTGCCAAGGGTGCAGGGCGTCATAGACTGCACACATGTGACCATTACGGCACCCCATCACAACCCAGCTGTATCTGTCAACCGCAAGGGCTTCCACTCCCTTAACGTCCAGCTGGTGTGTAACCACAAGAAGGACATTATGCATGTTTGCACAAAGTACCCTGGCAGTTGCCATGACTGGTTCATCCTGCGGCAGTCTGCTGTGCCTCCGTGCTTCAATCCGCCAACCCAACTTTCCGGATGGCTACTTGGAGACAAGGGCTATCCCCTGAAGACGTGGCTAATGATGCCGTTGAGGAGGCCATCAAACGAAGCAAAGGAGCGCTACACTGCCAGCCACATTTCCACCAGAGCCATCATCGAGCAAACCATCGGCTTGCTCAAAATGCGATTCAGATGCCTTGACAGATCAGGTGGAGCCCTGCAGTACTCAGCAGCCAGGGTCTCTAGAATCATCGTGGTCTGCTGTGCACTGCACAACATTGCACAGCATCGTGGCTTCCAGCTGCCTGAGGAACAAGTGGCTCAGCGCATAGCCTCCTCAGATGAGGAGGAGGAGGAGGAAGACCTTGAGGAGCCGGATGCACCAGCTCCAGCAGCACGCGAGCACATTGCTGCCCATGATGCAAGGGATGCACTAATCTTTGCCAGATTCGCTTCGGTAGACGAATCAAACACATGTGGCTGGCACCTTCTTATCACACCATACACAATGTACAAGAAGCTGTTGGTTCCAATCACTCTCACCACCATCATTACAAATGCAAGTCACCCTGAGCCCTCAATGTGCAACTTCCATTTCCCAGAACACATAGGCCAGACCTTCAACTGTTTCCCATCACTTTTGTTTAATACATACACAAAAGGATGACAAAGAAAATTTTAAACAGAACAAAAGACAACAGAAAAGAACACCCAAGTGACTACCCTTGTGACTAATTGTCCTTTATCTTCCTCTTACGTGTGCTTCTACGTGGTGCTTCCCCTGTGGCTTCAGCAGATGTGGAGGCACCTTGCTCACTTTCATGCTGCTCCTGCTTCAACACCTTTGGCGGGTGTCCTCTGGATTTGCGAGCCTGTGAGGGCTCAGCAACGGTCTGCTCCTCCTGCGGCTGTGCAGGGGCTGAGACGCCCATTTCAGTTGTGTGAGGACTCTGGTGGGGCTCTGACCGAGGGCTCCGCAGTGGCATGGGAGTGTGAGTGCTTGGAGAGGAGCCCATACTTCCTTGTTGCCTTCCAGCAACATCCCTCTCATGGATCAGCCGCACTTCAGTGCTAGCAAGTGGTTGGACAGCACCTTGCTGCACATCAGGGGGGCCATGAGGACCCGTATCTGCACTGGCTTCAATGAAGCTCTGGTCTCTCTGCTCAATAGCTGCCCATCGCTCCTCCAGAGATGTCAATCTATTCTGAACATTCACCATGTTTTCCTGACGCTGGCGACTTATTTCCTCCATGACCGTAGACAGCCTTTCCACAGAGGTTGCCATCCTTTCCGTGGTGGCACTGCTCATGTTAGATATGGACTGCTCCATCCTCTCCACACTCGCAGTAACCCTGGATGCAAAACCTGCCAAAGACTCCTGCACTTGTTCCTGGAGTTCCAGCACTGTTCTCTTTCTGGATGGCCCCAGAGGCACAGGGTCCACATGCAGCTGAGCAGAGCTGGGAGCGCTCTGTAGCCTCTGACGAGGACTCTCCACTGCTGTCCCTGTCTCCGCCATCTGCTGATGCTCACTTGTGAAATGTGATACACCAGGTGACAACACTACTCTATCTCATGAAGGTCCCACCGAGGTGTGTGTATCTGTGCTGGTGCTGGGTGCGCTTAATTCTGCTGACGCTGCGCCCTCAGAGATTGCAGCTTCCTCTGAGGAATCTTCAGGCTCTTCCTCCTGGACAGTGGAGAGAGGGGCTCTCGATGGTCCTGTGGGAGAGTAAAGGCATGAGTTAGAATTGTGATATTAACGTAGCATGCACATCGAATTGTGCAGATGATCAGAACTCAATTTGTATGAGCATCAGATGCCATATCAGTCACTCATGCAATGTAAATGAGAGGGATGCAAATCTATTCTGTCACCAGCTTGCTCTGCTACGCCCGTCTGACCGTCCCCCACTTCCAGATCTTCATCACCTCTGATGAGTTCGAGTGCAGCCTCCTCAGCGGTGGTCATATGGGCAATGGAAGGTGGCCCTCCTCCTGTCCTGGCCCTCTCCCTCTTATTGTGGGCTCTCTTTTCCTGTAATGAGGGACACAAGTGGAGTTTGAGTGAGAATGATGGAGTGAGTGCAGAGAATCCATAGGATAGATGCTTAGAAGGAGACAAAGATGGAGTGAGGTGCCAATACCAAGGGCCCTCCCTGTGCGTTGTTAGTTGTTGGCATTGCATAACTGTGATAGCGAGTGTGGGGGCTGCATAGTCGAATAGTGAAGTGATTCTGTACATAGAGAGAGAGGGATGGTTAAGGGTGCAAGAGATGTAAGGGTAAAGTGGGATGTGCAGGAGTAGGTTGACAATGCAGAGTGCTGGTGATGAGAGGAGATGGGGAGCAGATTGAGGGTAAGTGTGATGTTATACTCACTTTTCCTGAGCGTACCAGGTCATTAAACCTTTTCCTACACTGGACCCAGGAGCGAGCACACAAAGATCTGGAGCTGACCTCCTCAGCAATTTCCAGCCAGGCTGCTTTGCTTTGTTGAGGAGGCTTCCTCCGTCCAGAGGATGGGAAGAGTAACTCCTTGCGCCCTCTCACTCCCTCCACAAGAGCATGGAAGGAGTCATCATCAAAGCAGGGAGAGGCCTTGGATGTTGCAGCAGTCATGGGTATAGTTGCCAACACGAAAAACAGCAGAAAAGGATGAGAATAAAACAAGGCTGCATGGGCCCCTTAAATGCAGCTGGCTGACAGACGTCAGCAGAGGCAAGCAGCAGACCCGAAACCACTAATTGGCACGGGTAGCGCGCACGCAGGGATTCAATAGGGCAATTAAGGTAAAATTTAAATTTCTGACCGGCTGAAAGTGGAGACGGGACCGGAACCCGCCACCAATGATAAAATCGCGGCCTATATCTGTCTATATCCCTTTGCAGGCTCTTTGTGTCATCCTCGTAGCTTACTTTCCCACCTAGCTTTGTATTGTCAGCAAACTTGGATACATTACACTCGGTCCCTTCATCTAAGTCATTAATATAGACCGTAAATAGCTGAGGCCCAAGCACTGGTCCTTGTGGCACCCCACTAGTTACAGCCTGCCATCCTGAAAATGACCCATTTATCCCTACTCTCTGTTTTCTGTCCTTTAACCAATCCTCTATCCATGCTAATGTATTACCCCCAACCCCATGAGCCCTTATCTTGTCTAACAACCTTTTATGTGGCACCTTATCGAATAGCTTTTAAAAATCCAAATATATTACATCCACTGGTACCTCTTTATCTACCCTGCTAGTTACATCCTCAAAAAACTCCAATAGATTTGGTAAACACGATTTCCTTTTCATAAAACCATGTTGACTCTCCCTAATCATATTATGATTTTCTAAGTGCCCTATTACCACTTCCTTAATAATGGATTCCAGCATTTTCCCAATGACTGATGTTAAGGCTTACTGGCCTGTAGTACCCTGTTTTCTCTCCCCCTCCTTTCTTGAATAGCGGTGTTACATTTCCTACCTTCCAATCCACTGGGACCATTCCAGAATCTAGGGAATTTTGGAAGATCACAACCTATGCATCCACTATCTCTGTAGCCACCTCTTTTAGAACCCTAGGATATAGGTCATCAGGTCCAAGGATTTGTCGGCTTTTAGTCCCATTAATTCCTCCAGTACTTTTTCTTTACAAATATTAATTAATTTAAGTTCCTCATCCTCACTAGACCCTTGGTTTCCCACTATTTCTGGTATGTTTTTTGTGTCTTCTACTATGAAGACAGATACAAAATATTTGTTGAACATCTCTGCCATTTCCTTATTTTCCATTATAATTTCTCCTGTCTCAACTTCTAAGGGACCCATGTTTACTTTCGCTACTCTCTTCCTTTCTATATACTTGTAAAAGCTCTTAAAATCTGTTTCTATATTTCTTGCTAGTTTACTCTCATATTCTATTTTCTCCCTCTTTATTAATCTTTTGGTCAACCTTTGCTGATTTCTATAACTCCCCCAATCCTCAGGCTTACTACTCTTCTTGGCAACATTATAAGCCTCTTCTTTTAATCTAATACTATCCTTAAGCTCTTTAGTTAGCCACACATGGATCACTTTTCCCGTGGAGTTTTTATTTCTCAATGGAATGTATATTCATTGAGAATTATGAAATATTTCTTTAAATCATTGCTTATCTACCGTCATACCTTTTAATTGGGCTTGGAGAAGCAGGAATACTTCCTCCGGCCCCTCAAGGAAGCCTTTGGCCTCCCCTATGCCAATCGTGGCCTCTCTTTCCCCCCTGCCACAATTGCCGGTCTTCCCCCCACCCCCCAAGCCTGATCTCTCACTCCCTCCCTCCAGCAATGGCCTCTCCCCCTACAACCACGATCTCTCACTCCCTCCCTCCCTTCCATGATGGCTTCTCTCCCCCGCAAGCCCCGATCTCCCGCTCACCCTCCTCAAGCTGGATCTCTCGTTCCTCTCTCCCTCCCATGATGGCCTCTCTTCCACGGTGCACACACGATGGAACCATTTCTGAGAGGATGCTTCACAAAAAATAGCACCTTGGCTACTGTCAACTTAATTCAAACATATTCCACATGGGGTCTCTGGCAGAGCAGCCTGGCCGATTTACTGGGAATCGACTGCTCTTGTCAGACGAAATGCTTACTACAGAATGTTGGGGGCGATTTTCCCACTGGAGGCGAGATGGAGGCGGGTTTCGGTTTGGGTGGGTTTGAAACCCGCCTCCACTGATAGTTTTCAAAAAATTGAGATTTTCCCCTGATTGGCCACTTGATTTCAGAGGTGTGGAATGCCCTTGGTCAATTAGTGTTTTGGGACTGAAACCCGCCTCTGCTGACAGCACTTTTCCAGTCTGATTTTATGGCTTCTTGCTCCCTTGGCACATTCCACAGGATTTCTGCCTATGCTGCACCACCTGCAACATATTCTGAGAAACCACTAAGCCAATTCCAAGGTAAGGGCCTCCCCGAGGCTCTCAGATGAGGCGCTGCAAATGTTGTTTGAAGGGGTGACAGCTAGCATGGAGGTGCTCTTCCACTCATCTGGGAGGAAGAGGCCTCCCAAAGAAACCTCTATGGGTACAGCTGGCAAGGGATATAACCTCCAGATCTGTGTGCAGATTGGGAGAATGTTTATGTGTATTGATGAAATGCCATCCCTGTTGGAAAGCATTAAAATGATTTGATGCCAAAATGTTGCCGTTATGGCATCTGTTCTTTCGCCTTAGGCAGCTCCACATTGCAGGCTCCGTGACACTTGCGTTGTCAGGTTGGTGGCCAGAGTGAAAGGAGGCCAGAGAGTCATGTCCATTGTCTATGATGTCTTAAGATGGAGCCAAGGACATGTGCCAACTTGGGTAACCTATGCAAATCTGGCCAGGATAGGTTCATCCCTTGCATCCCAGGCAGCCATGTGCTCGCATGCTGCCGCTGCCGTTGGTCAATACACCGGCACGCTGACCTCCTCCTGCTCCTCCTCCTTCTCCTCCTCCTGCTCCTCCTCCAGATCCTCCTCCTCCTCCTCCTCAGCCTCCTCCTCCTCCTCATATGAGGAGGGCTGGAACTGAGCCGCTCGCTCATCAGGAAGCTGCAAGCCATGACGCTGTGCGATGTTGTGCAGTGTACAGCAGACCACGACCATTCTGGAGACCCTGTATGGTGTATACTTCAGGGCTCCACCTGATTGGTCAAGGCATCGGAAGCGCATCTTCAACAACCCAATGGTTTGCTCTATGATGGATCTGGTTGACGTGAGGCTGGCGTTGTAGCGCTCTTCAGCCTCATTAGCTGGCCTCCTGATCGGCGTCATTAGCCACTTCTTCAGGGAGTAGCCTTTGTCACCAAGGAGCCATCCGTTAATTTGGATTGGTGGATTAAAAAGCGGAGGAACACTAGAGTGCCGCAGGATGAAAGAGTCATGGCAACTACCACAGAACTTGGCGCAAACATGCAAGAACTCCTTCTTGTGTTTACACACCAGCTGTACGTTGAGGGAGTGGAAGCCCTTTCAGTTGACAAAGATAGCTGGTTTGTGATGGGGTACCCTAATTTTTTATGGGATCAGTGCATCGCTGGCAATGCCAGCATTTATTGCCCATCCCTAGTTGCCCTTGAGAAGGTGGTGGTGAGCCACCTTCTTGAACCGCTGCAGTCCGTGTGGTGAAGGTACTCCCACAGGGCTGTTAGGTAGGGAGTTCCAGGATTTTGACCCAGCGACGATGAAGGATCGGTGATATACTTCTAAGTCAGGATGGTGTGCGACTTGGAGGGGAACTTGGAGGTGATGGTGTTCCCAGCGCCTGCTGCCCTTGTCCTTCTAGGTGGAAGAGGTCGTAGGTTTGGGAGGTGCTGCCGAAGAAGCCTTGGCGAGTTGCTGCAGTGCATCTTGTAGATGGTACACACTGCAGCCACGGTACACCGGTGGTGGAGGGAGTGAATGTTTAAGGTGATGGATGGGATACCAATCACCTGAACGTCGTCCAGGTCTTGTTGCATGCGGGCATGGACTGCTTCATTATCTGTGGAGTTGTGAATGGCGCTGAAAACTGTGCAGTCATCAGCGAACATCCCCATTTCTGACCTTATGTTGGAGGGAAGGTCATTGATGAAGCAGCTGAAGATGGTTGGGCCTAGGACACTGCCCTGAGGAACTCCTGCAGCGATGTCCTGGGGCTGTGATGATTGACCTTCAACCACCACAACCATCTTCCTTTGTGCTAGGTATGACTCCAGCCAATGGAGCGTTTTCCCCGATTCCCATTGACTTCAGTTTTACTCGGGCTCCTTGATGCCAGACTTGGTCAAATGCTGCCTTGATGTCAAGGGCAGTCACTCTCACCTCACCTCTGGAATTCAGCTCCTTTGTCCATGTTTAGACCAAGGCTGTAATAAGGTCGGGAGCCGAGTGGTCTTGGCGGAACCCAAACTGGGCATCAGTGAGCAGGTTATTGGTGAGTAAGTGCTGCTTGATCGCACTATCGATGACACCTTCCATCACTTTGCTGATGATTGAGAGTAGACTGATGGGGCGGTAATTGGCCGGGTTGGATTTGTCCTGCTTTTTGTGGACAGGACATACCTGGGCAGTTTTCCACATTGTCAGATAGATGCCAGTGTTGTAGCTGTACTGGAACAGCTTGGCTAGAGGCGCAGCTAGTTCTGGAGCACAAGTCTTCAGCACAATAGCCAGGATGTTTTCGGGGCCCATAGCCTTAGCTGTATCCAGTGCGCTCAGCCGTTTCTTGATATCACGTGGAGTGAATCGAATTGGCTGAAGACTGGCTTGTGTGATGGTGGGGACCTCGGGAGGAGGCCGATATGGATCATCCACTCGGCACTTCTGGCTGAAGTTGGTTGCAAACGCTTCAGCCTTGTCTTTTGCACTCACGTGCTGGGTTCCACCATCATTGAGATGGGGATATTCTTGGAGCCTCCTCCTCCCGTTAGTTGTTTAATGGTCCACCACCATTCACGACTGGATGTGGCAGGACTGCAGAGCTTTGATCTGATCCGTTGATTGTGGGATCGCTTAGCCCTGACTATAGCATGCTGCTTCCGCTTTTTAGCATGCATGTAGTCCTGTGTTGCAGCTTCCCCAGGTTGGCACCTCATTTTTAGGTACGCCTGGTGCTGCTCCTGGCATGCTCTTCCACACTCATTGTTGAACCAGGGTTGGTCCCCTGGCTTGATGGTAATGGTAGAGTGAGGGATATGCCGGACCATGAGGTTACAGATTGTGGTGGAATACAATTCTGCTGCTGCTGATGGCCCACAGCGCCTCATGGATGCCCAGTTTTGAGCTGCTAGATCTGTTCTGAATCTATCCCATTTAGCACGGTGGTGGTGCCACACAACACGATGGAGGGTGTTCTCAGTGTGAAGATGGGACTTCGTCTCCACAATGACAGTGCGGTGGTCACTGCTGCCAATGCTGTCATGGACAGATGCATCTGCGACAGCTAGATTGGTGAGGACGAGGTCAAGTAGGTTTTCCCCTCGTGTTGGTTCACTCACCACCTGTCGCAGGCCCAGACTGGCAGCTATATCCTTCAGGACTCGGCCAGCTCAGTCAGTAGTGGTGCTACCGAGCCACTCTTGGTGATGGACATTGACGTCCCCCACCCAGAGTATATTCTGTGCCCTTGCTACTCTCAGTGCTTCTTCCAAGTGGTGTTCAACATGGTGGAGTACTGATTCATCAGCTGAGGGAGGGCGGTAGGTGGTAATCAGCAGGAGGTTTCCTTGCCCATGCTTGACCTGAAGCCATGAGACTTCATGGGGTCTGGAGTCAATGTTGAGGACTCCCAGGGCTGCTCCTTCCCAACTGTATACCACTGTGCCGCCACCCCTGGTGGGTCTGTCCTGCCGGTGGGACAGGACATACCCAGGGATGGTGATGGAGGAGTTCGGGACATTGGCTGAAAGGTATGATTCTGTGAGTATGACTATGTCAGGCTGTTGCTTGACTAGTCTGTGGGACAGCTCTCCCAATCTTGGCACAAGTCCCCAGATGTTGGTGAGGAGGACTTTGTAGGGTTGACTGGGCTGGGTGTGCCGTTGTTGTGTCGGTAGCCAGTGCCGAGGTCGATGCCGGGTGGTCTGTCCGGTTTCATTCTTATTATTTATTATAGGTATGCACATACTTTGGTTCAAACCATTGTTGAACATCGATTGACTCTTGTAACTGACATTTTCATGTTGACTAAAGCTGAGATCGGAGTCAACGAGCTCCCATGCCCATTTGATTCTGAGGAAATGGAGGCTGCCAGGCCGTCTGCCACTGGTTTTCTCGCCTGGCAGCCAGCCAGCCTGCCAGGTGGGAAACGGAAGAAAAAATTATAACGAGGTACTGCCATTAAATTCAGCAGGATCTCCACGTCCCCAGCCTTGCTGGGTTTTCCCCGCACTAACGTGTTCCCCCGCACCCTCCCTGCCTCCCCATAAATAACAGGGCCTATGTGGTTGACTCTTACTGCACTGCACTCAGTTACAAAAACAATCAGTACCTACTCAAAGCAACAAGGCATGGGCAATAAATATGGCTTTGCTAGCATATTGCACGCATCCCAAGAACATTTTTTAAAGAAGCTATGAGCATTGATAATGTTACACTCAGAAGCTGAGACCAGAAATAAACCTTTCGAGATCAGGTTTTGTTTTATTAATAACAGATCAGTACTGAGAGGATAAACAGACCAATACATTGACCAATTTGCAACTTCCGTCACTAATCTGTTGTCACACTGGTACCTGACTGATCTATCGCCAGTAATGAATGTGATTCTGCATTAGTAGTATTACAGACCACTTGGAAAGGGTTCTAAATATTTTGTTGCTCTTCCCCAGGTTTAGTGACCTTGGAAAGCTGCTAGAGGACATTGAGTCCATGCAGCCAACCTTGTTGATAAAACTTGGTACATTGTAATCTGCAAAATAGCCCTGCAATTGATGGTGGAGAATGGGAAGCTTTACAGACCAATCAATAAAATATCTGGTGCCTTTCTGAAGTTAAGAAGGGAGAGTATGTGAAAAGCCTACACGGTTACAGTTCCATTTTGTAATGGCTGAAACATGACCTCAGTGTTAATACCCTTGTTGAAAGGAAAACCTGACTCTGGTCAGTGCTTTCAGATCTTCCTTTTCACAATAAGATAAACATCATGATGATGACTGGACTGTCAGCTTCTTACTGACTGTACCAAACATGATTACAATCGATTTTATCGGGCATGCAATGAAAGTTCAAAGCCACAACACAAAGTTTAAGCACCTTTTTGAAAACATGCCGTATTCCCAAGCTGAACATCCATCCTTATGTTTAATGTACTGGAATCTGGGTCAATCAGCCCTATTAACAGATTACTTGCAGCTGTAACTCACTGAAACCAAGCATTTGTTTTGACAGGTGAGGGAAATAAGTGCAGACACAGCTTCGTGCCACTTGTACAGAGGCATGCTACCGTGACAAAACATCTGTACTGCTAAAAGGAGCAACATTCTCTGAGAAAATCAGCAGAAGTTACCCAGGTTGTGATGCCTCTGTCCTCTACATGTCTTTTCTTAGCAGGAAAAAAAATAACTTATTTAAATATGCTGCAGTGCTTTCAAAGCAAGAAGTAAAATCAGTTGTGAATAGTAGGAGAGGCTTTAGTTATGAGGAAAGACTAGAAGATGGGGATTTTTTGACTATAACCGCAATGGTTGAGGAGATCAAAGGCATGCTCAAAATTATGAAAGGATTTGATAAGGTAAATTACAAAAACATTATTTCCACTGGTCAGTGAGTTGGTAACTAGAGGGTGTAAATTTTAAAAACATAATCAAAAGAATGAAGAGAGAGGTCAGGATTTATTTTTTATACAGACGGTTGTTAGGATTTGTAATGCCCTATCAGAAACAGTATTGGAAACAGCAACCAAAATAGCATTTAAATAGGGAGTGGATAAATATTTTAAAGCAATAAAAAATAAAAGGATATGGAGAAATGGCAGGGGAATGGGACTAAGTGGATAGCTTTTTCATAGAGTCAGCACAGACCTGATGGGCTAAAAGGTTCCTTCCGTGCTATAAAATTCGATGATTCGATAATTCTAGTAGAGTTTTTTTAATTGTTCGGGCAGAGACAGCTCAAGAAACTATGCTTTATAAAGGGTTAATGTAACATTCTTAATTTCTGCCTGATTTTGGAAACTATCAAAAAAACAAACAAAAGAATACTGGCATACACGACAGGTCAGACAGTATCTGTAAAGAGGGAAAACCACGATAACATTCTGGATATAACCATTTCTCAGTTTTGTCTATTCTGACAAGGGTTATACATGAAACATTTAACATTAGTCCAAAAATGTGTGGGTTAGGTTGATTTGGCTATGATAAATTGACCCTTAGTGTTGGGGGGGATTAAATATGTGGGGTTATGGGGATAGGATGGGATATGTTAGGGGGAATTAAATACATGGGGTTACGGGGGTAGGGTGGGATGTGTGTACTGTGGGGATTAAAGCAGGGACAGGGTACTGGATTTGGATGATCAGCCATGATCGTATTGAATGGCGGAGCAGGCTCGACGGGCCGAATGGCCTACTCCTGCTCCTAGATTCTATGTTTCTATGTTTCTATGTCTTTTCTCTTTACAGATACTAACTGACCTGTTGTGTATTTCCAGCATTTTCTGTTTTGTTTCAGATTTCCACCATTTGTACATTTTTTCCCCTTTTGTTTGTACCAAAACTATCATTTTGGAATGGGAGCAGTGAGCAGCCAGTGTGGCTGGTAACTTCAAATTCAAAACAAAGTTGGTCCAGGACTCCAGAGATCATTAGATCATGATATCAGTGTTGCTACTGTTTTAAAATTAGTGGATGGAACATCATGGCTGTGAATCCATGACTTTCTGCAAGGCACTCCCACTGGGACTGTGGAATCAGCTTGTATGACTATAACTGTCACAAAATCAATGGCTAAAGTAAACCCAAAGGTAGATTTATCCTGCCTAATGTAGTGTTATACTGCTTTCAGTGCTCATCACAGTATTTATAATTTTGGCATTAAAACTACCTCTGGCGTCATTATTGTTAAACAGTGTTTAAGAGTCATTGATCACATGAATAATGCAATAGTATTCAAGTAGAAAAAAAATCCTAATTAAACCAATTCTTAGGAGTTGGAACTGACTAAAGTGAACACGCTAGCACATGCTGTAAGGCAGAATGAGGTAGGATTAAACAGCGACGGAATGAGAAATTCAGCCAGGGTTCTTGCTGCTGCTTACTGACCAGTCACCCCTATTGGAAAGTGCATGTGTGTGATGTTGGCTAACCACAAGATTGGGTTTGGCTGTGTTACCCTCCACTATCAAATGTCCTGTGCATACTCAAGTCTAGATTTTCCAATCCAATGGGAATTATGGCAGATTTGTTGGCAGGGGGTCAACTTTGTACTCAACTGTCGCTGAGGGCACTGAGCTTAGCTGGTTTCTGGACTGAAGTTTATTTCAATTTTTTTGATAAGCTCCCGGTGATATTTCTAATGCTGCTGCGTCGCCTGTCTTGGGTAGAGGGGGAGGGGAATAGCTGCGGATTGATTTTTTAAAAACGTTTCTAAAAATTGAAATCGTGCTTAGATCTGGCCGAGAGCAATCAATACAGCACGGCAGCCCTTTAACCCCCGCCCCAGCTCCTTAGCGATGCTGGGCACCAGACATTCTTAACTGTCAGCACCGGTCAGGTACTAATGATGGTAACTACATCAGGTTTTGTATTTCCAACATTAAGGTATCATTTGAATGCACCAAATAAGTGGTCGGAGAGAAGGTGTGCATAAAATCCATGCCTCGGTATCTGACCTCACATACGAAGAACAGAAGGATAACTGAAGGAAAATGGGAAGAATGGCATATTACCCATCCCACTGGAAATACTGGTAAAAAAATTACTTGTCTTTAACTGAACTGCAGTTTAGGCTCAGTAGAGACATTGGACTCGACTTCCATGGGTCCCCGGCTGCGGCTTCCTGCTGCAACTTCCCGCTCCTGCCCACCGGACATGTAGTTAATCTGGTCTTGTGTATGGCGGGTGTATGGCGGGTGTCTGCGTACTTTTATTTTAATGAAGCCCTGACGTTAAGCCTTGCCGGGTTCATTGCCTGCTACCGGGCTCCCCCGCACCTCTTCCGCTCCCCCATTAATATCAAGACCATTCTTACTGATGTGTGTCGTGAGATGCACATGGAATGGACTTCTGGGCAGAATGGTGGAGGTGAAAATCCTGGAATCATTTAAGAAACAATTAGCTGCAGCAACGGGTGGAATTTAGGCTTCTGGATGGATGAATTAAGAGGGATTTCTGGAGAGAATTCAAAAGTGTGAGGCCCAAATGGCTGAAATATCTGCCACCAGAGTTGGAACAGAGAAGGCTGCAAAGAAAGCCAGAAGCAGAACAGTGAAGAGTGTGGAGCTAGGAATGCTTTATCTGTAGCTGTGAAGGAGGACTGTTACCATTAATGTACAGTGTAATGGCTCTTTTTAGGCTCCAAAGGGTGATTATGCAGAATTGTCTCTAATATGTCCAGTTGAAAACAGAGGGGGAAAAATTCAGTTGGTTGCGCCTCCCATTAGCACCTTAAGAGGGCGCTAATGGGGCACAAAGCAACTAGCGCCCGTGCGTGGCGATCTTTGCGCTGCTCACGAAATTAACTAGACATTTTGCAGCGGCGCTAAACACTACCGCCACGATCTCCTGTGCCGGCCGATCGTGACATCAGTCGAGAGTGCAACGCCCCGGTAGCGCCCCGGACCGGATATTGAGTGGCGCCCCCTGTCTTTCCGCCTGCCGCTAGCAACGACAGGCTGAGGGGAGCGTTTTGCAGTCAGGAAGGGACTGGGGGAGCGCTATTTAAAGGCGACTGCTTCCTGCCTTTTTTTGTCGGCGAAATTTTTGCACCACGCATTCTGAGTGAGAGAGAAAGACTGCAGGAGATATTCAACGCTGTGTTGAGGAGTTTTGGGTACTGAGTAGCACTTTGCAGGTTCTTTCTGGTTTGATCTTCCTTGCATCGATTTAGAAGAGAATATGGGGGCTGCAGTCTGAGCTCTTTCCCTGGGGCTCTCCATTGTTCTTTCCAACAGATTTGATGTACAGGTCTCTCCAGGCCGAGATTCAAGGCTGCAATGAGTAGGGTGTGGATGTAGAGCAAGATCGACCCTCCCCTTTAAGAACTGGCCGGCGCCAGTGTGTCTGTGTTCTATTGCTGACTGACATCACATGAGCTTCGCCAGCGCTCTGAGGTAGCGCCTCGCTCCTCGGCCTTTGTGCCTTAAGACAGATGTGTAGTGCCTGATTTAGCGCTGCAATCACCTCCAGGGGCGATAAAAATCAAGTTTGCAGTCGGAGGCGATAATTAGCGCCAGGCGCTAAACTTTGCGCACGGCCGATAATGGCGCCCCAAACGGGGCGATACTGAATTTTTCCCCCAGAAGGTCCACGATGCACTGCTAAGGACGGCTTTTTAATATGCACACCAACCAGAGACAGCAACAACAGTATGCCATAGCTGATTTTCAAAGGTACTTGACACTTGATTGAACACATTGAGATTTGTGCACC
This sequence comes from Squalus acanthias, assembly GCA_030390025.1. Lineage (NCBI taxonomy): Eukaryota > Metazoa > Chordata > Chondrichthyes > Squaliformes > Squalidae > Squalus > Squalus acanthias. The sequence goes on along the minus strand of CM059428.1, from coordinate 45,528,747 downwards.
TGTACATAATGGTTTTGCATACCTCATGAGGAAGAATTGTATTTTTTTGCACATGCAAATGGTTTAAATACTTAGAATTTTAGTACACAATTATATGCTAATTACCCAGACTCAATAAGTGATTCTTACATTCCATCTGAATTCACTGTGCCCAAAATATATGAAAAGTGACTGACTATGGATGGGACAGAGTGGATACGGAATTAAGATGATGGGGTAGAGTTGCAACTATCCAGCTGGGCATAAATTCAGGAGTTTAAATTATGAAGAAAGGTTATGGAAAATAGGAGACACTGAGGTGATCTTATTGAAGTTTTCAAGATTACGAAGGGATTTGACAAATTTGATGCTGGCTAACTATTTGCTGTGGTGAAGGTTTCAAATACCAGGGGACACAAGACTAAATAGTTGGAAGGGAAGTCAGGCAGAACTCTTTCACTTAAAGAGTAATAGAGTTGTTATCAGAGACAGCAATTGAGGCAGATGGCGTAAAAATGGGTGCAAGACACTATTAGATGGGATTGTGGAATATAGGAAGGGGGGTCACCGATGAAAAAAGGACAGATTTACTAGGCTTAATGACATTTTTCTGTTCCTTATGTTTTTATTAATCTGCCATTCTGCTCACTTTATTGAGATTAATAACCAGGAATTTTCTGCTCCAGTGGCAATGCTGCCAGAAGCCTGAGACTGTGGCCAGGGAGAAGATGGCATCGGTGGCTAGGAAACAGAGATTGTGGCAGTGCCGAAGACAATGGCTTTGATCTTCCCAATGTTTAATGGGAGGATATTTCGGCTCATCCAAGACTGGATGTCGGACACACAGTCTGACAACACCGAGGCTGTGGCATGGTCAAGAGAGGTGGAACCTGACGTTATGTTTTCGGATGATGTCGCCAAGGGGCAGCATGTAGATGAGGAACAGGAGGGGGCCAAGGATAGATCGGTGGGGGACACCAGAGGTAACGGTGCGGAGGCGGGAAGAGAAGCCATTGCAAGATATTCTCTAGCTATTATTGAATAGGTAAGAGTGGAACCAGTCCCCGTCATTAAACCAGCATATAAAAAATATAGGGGATAAAATTTGTCTTGGGTAGTAACGCAAAACGAGTGAAGTCAATGGAAAAGAAAATCGGGCGGAATGTAAAATGGGCTGCTGGCTGACGTGCTATCGCTAATTTTCCACTACCACCCAATTTCACCCCATAGTCGCAGTGGCGTTGGTGATAAATATTACTGCTGGTCATTAATGTTAAATAGATATTCTATAGTGATGGTAGCTATGTTCGCATATAGTTTGAAAGTGCAACACTTGCTTCTTATATTTCTGCCACTTCTTGTATCATTAACATGGATATAATTTATGGATGGCGCTGCGTTGCACCAGCTGGAATGGAATCTGCATTGAGCTAAAATAACCCCTTTGTGCCTCTACACAATGGCACAGCTAATGCATGTAACAATAGTTACATATAAATAGGAATTATAAAACCAGGTCCATCGTCTGTTAAGCCTCTCAATGCTGTCTACAGTATTTCAATGAATATTGAAAGAGACTGTGACCTTGTTTAGCTGACTCCTTAAATTTCACTTACAAATGAGTGAACCTGATAGCTAAGATTCAGAAGCTGATGAGACATCCTACCTCGCGTTATGCAGAAAAGAAGAAACATTTTAGAAGGCTGTAATACGATATATAACCAACTCTGATCCTCAAAAGCAACACTGAATCTAGGTAGAGACAAAATTGTGTTTATTCTCAGTGAGTGATATTAAGAGCTTAATTTCAGAAGCAATGGCCCAGATTTTGCGGTAGAAATAACAGTAAGGCAATCACCACTCCCCATTAGGAGTAAATCGGACAGCAACTTCCAGCATCCACATAGGCTCGGTTAAACACGGAAATCAGGAAGTTGCTGTCCAAGTTGCACTGCTCTTCCAGAAGCTTCGCTATAACAGTATCTGGCCGAGAGACTCGGCATTGAAATATATGCAACGGTGTGAAGTTGAGGTACTTACGTGATAGATACTCACTAAACACGGCAGAAAAAGTTAGGGCTTGTCCATTCAAGTGTAAGTGAATTTTTAATGGCGTGATAAGTTTTAATAGTGGAGCAATTAAAATAGAGGATGTGCAAGAGGCCAGAATTGGAGGTGTGCAGATATCTCGGAGGGTTGTTGGGCTGGAGGAGGCTACAGAGATAGGGAGGGGTGAGGTCATGGAGGGATCTGAATTATAAAATTGAGGCATTGCCGGACCGGGAGTCAATGTAGGTCAGCGAGCACAGGGTAATGGCTGAACGGGACTTAATGCGAGTTAGGCTTTAGGCAGCAGAGTTTTGGATGAGCTCAAATTTATGGAGGGTGGAAGATGGGAGGACGGCCAGGAGAGCGTTGGAATAGTCAAGTCTTAATCGCTCCACCATTGGCGTCCGTGCCTTCAGCTGCTGAGGCCCTAAACTCTGGAATTCCCTCCCTAAACCTCTCCGCCTCTCTCTCCTCCTTTAAGACGCTCCTTAAAACGTACCTGTTTGACCAACCTTTTGGTCATCTGGCCTAATATCTCCTTATGTGGCTCAGTGTCAAAAGTTGTTTGATAACACTCCTCTGAAGTGCCTTGGGACGTTTTACTATGTTAAAGGCGCTATATAGTACAAGTTGTTGTTGTTGCAGTAAAGGCATGGTTGAGGGGTTTCAGCAGCAGATAAGCTGAGACAGGGGTGGAGTCGGGCAATGTTACGGAGGTGGAAGTAGGCGGTCTTGGTAATGGCGTGGATATGTGGTCGGAAGCTCATGGGTCAATTACAACACCAAGGTTGCGAACAGTCTGATTCAGCCTTAGACAGTTGCCAGGGAGATGGATAAAGTCGGTGGCTAGGGAACGGAGTTTGTGGCATGGACAAAGTCCGAACCTCCAGGGTAGTCTTCTCTGGATTACTCCCAGTGTCACGCGCTGGAACAGACAGTGGGAGAAAGATTAGGATTGTAAATAAGTGGTTGGAAGGACAGTGTAGAAAGGAGGGGTTTCATATTCCTGGGACCACTTATGGGATGAGAAATAAATTGACGACAGTAAACTAGGCTGAACTGTTAATAGGTAAACCTACAGACAAACAGTGGGAAGTATTCAAAGAAGTATTTGGTACAATACAAAACCAACACGTACCCCAAAAAGGCAAAGGCTCCACTTGTGTATTTAAGTTACCATGGTCAACAAATGAGGTAAGGGACAGTATCAAGCTAAAAGACCCCCATCACTCACCTACCAACCATCTCTATCAATCAAGACTCATACCTCACAATCATAGCTACCTCTCGCCCTCACACACTTACCCTGCTGCAAGCCTCATACCCACATCTCACACCTTGCACACAATGCCAGCTATTCAATCATGACAGGCACATCACCCAAACACATTGCACCACACTCACTGACACACTTCCCTTTCTGAAACAAGCATTCCAAACATAATTCATAAATGCTTAATTCCAAAACTAGATTAAAGGGTAAGACGGTAGATAAACAGTGGCAGACATTTAAGGAGATATTTCATAACGCTTAGCAAAGGTTTATTCCAGTGAGAAAGAAAGACTACGAGAAGGATGAACCATCCGTGGTTAACTAAGGAAGTTAAGGATGGTATCAAATTGAAAGAAAAGGCATCCAATGTTGCGAAGATTAGTGGTAGGCCAGAGGATTGGGAAATTTTTAGAGACCAGCAAAGGATGACTAAAAAAATAATAAAGAGGGAGAAGATAGATTATGAAAGTAAACTAGCAAAAAATATAAAAACAGACAGTAAGATCTTCTACAGGTATATAAAAAGGAAGAGAGTAGCTAAAGTAAATGTTGGTCCCTTAGAGGATGAGACTGGGGAATTAATAATGGGAAACAGGGAAACAAATATTTTGTATCGGTCTTCACAGCAGAAGATACTAAAAGCATCCCAATAATAATTGATAATCAAGGGGCTATAGGAAGGGAGGAACTTAAAACAATGACTATCACTAGAGAAAAAGTACTAGGCAAACTAATGGGACTAAAGGCTGACCTGATGGCCTACATCCTAGTGTCTTAAAAGAAGTGGCTGCAGAGATAGTGGATGCGTTGGTTGTAATCCACCAAAATTCCCTGGATTCTGGAGAGGTCCCAGCAGATTTAATATAACGCCCCTATTCAAGAAAGGAGGGAGGCAGAAAGCAGGAAACTATAGGCCAGTTAGCCTAACATCTGTCATTGGGAAAATGCTGGAATCCATTATTAAGGAAGTAATAGCAGGGCATTTAGAAAATCATAATACAATCAAGCAGAGCCAACATGATTTTATGAAAGGGAAATCGTGTTTGACAAATTTACTAGAGTTCTTTGAGGATGTAACGAGCAGGGTGGATAAAGGGGAACCAGTAGATGTAATGTATTTGGATTTCTAGAAGGCATTCGATAAGGTGCCACATAAAAGGTTACTGCACAAGATAAGAGCTCACGGGGTTGGGGGTAATATATTAGCATGGATAGAGGATTGGCTAACTAACAGAAAACAAAGGGTTAAAAATTGAGTAGTGCCCATTTGGGGCGCTAACTTCGCTGGGGCACTACTTTTAGCACCCTGGGAAAAATTAGCACCCACGCGCTGAAAATTGAGTGGTAGCACCCCAAGAGGGAACCGGGGCGCTACTGGAAGTGCCCCGCATCCCTCTTGGGGCGCTGCGAGGGAATATCGCGGCGCTTCATGCCACGGTATTGCAGGCCTTCAACCCCTTCTTAAATGGGAGGGGCCTTGCGCAGCGCGACCCGGGGCCTAGCTGGGCCCCCAGGAATCAGGAGTGCCGGCAAAAGAACCCGGCACTCAAGAGAAGTGCCGGGCTCTTGGAACGCAGCCGGCACTCCGCGGGGGTGGGGGGGACGGGGGGCACCGTTCAGGGGGACGGGAGCGCAGGCAGGTGCTGGCAGGCGGCCAGCAACAAAATGGCCGCCCCGCGCCTCGCCTTTAAATAGCACCTCCCCGGCCGCAGTAGGCCCCCCCTAACCCCGTCGGACATAGCGTCCGGCGGTAAGTCAGGGGGCGCTCCCGAAGATTGCGGCCGGGGCGAGAGCGGGGCGCTGCACATGACGATGACGTCATCGTTGGCGGCATAGTGCCACGGGGCGCTACCGGTTAGCGCCGCCGCTAACCTCCTGCTGAATTTAGCGGTAGGCATGGGCGGCGCCGCGCCCGGGTGCTAGTTGCTTTGCGCCCCGTTAGCGCCCTAAGATCTAAGAGGGCACTAACGGGAGGCGCAAAGCAACCCAATTTTTACTCCAAAGAGTCGGGATAAATGGGTCATTTTCAGGTTGGCAAACTGTAACTAGTGGGGTGCCACAGGGATCAGTGCTGGGGCCTCAACTATTTACAATCTATATTAATGACTTGGATGAAGGGACCGTATGTACTGTAGCCAAATTTTCTGACGATACAAAGATAGGTGGGAAAGCAAGTTGTGAGGAGGACACAAAGGGGGCGATTTTCCCACTGGAGGCGGGTTTCGGTTTGGGTGGGTTTGAAACCCGCCTCCACTGATAGTTTTCAAAAAATTGCGATTTTCCCCTGATTGGCCACTTGATTTCAGAGGTGTGGGATGCCCTTGGTCAATTAGTGTTTTGGGACTGAAACCCGCCTCTGCTGACATCACTATTCCAGCCTGATTTTAGGGCTGTTTGCTGCCTTGGATCATTCTACTGGATTTCTGCCGATGCTGCACCACCTGCAACATATTCTGAGAAACCACTACGGCCAATTCCAAGGCAAGGGCCTCCCCGAGGTTCTCGGATGAGGCGCTGTAAATGTTGTTTGACGGGATGACAGCTAGCAGGGAGGTGCTCTTTAACTCATCTGGGAGGAAGAGGCCTCCCAAAGAAACCAAGGCTGTGTGGGTCCAGCTGTCAAGGGATATAGCCTCCAGATCTGTGTATTGATGAAATGCCATCCCTGTTGGAAAGCATTAAAATGATTTGATGCCAAAATGTTGGCGTTATGGCATCTGTTCTTTCGCCTTAGGCAGCTCCACATTGCAGGCTCCGCGACACTTGCGTTGTCAGGTTGGTGGCCAGAGTGAAAGGAGGCCAGAGAGTCATGTCCATTGTCTATGATGTCTTAAGATGGAGCCAAGGACATGTGCCAACTTGGGTAACCTATGCAAATCTGGCCAGGCTAGGTTCATCCCTTGCATCACGGGCAGCCATGTGCTGGTCGATAGACCAGCACTCTGACCTCCTCCTGCTCCTCCTCCTCCTCCTACAGATCCTCCTTCTCCTCATCCGAGGAGGGCCGGAACTGAGCCACTTGCTCATCAGGAAGCTGCAAGCCACGACGCTGTGCCATGTTGTGCAGTGCACAGCAGACCACGACCATTCTGGAGACCCTGTATGGTGTATACTGCAGGGCTCCACCTGATCGGTCAAGGCATCGGAAGGGCATCTTCAACAACCCAATGGTTTGCTCGATGATGGGACCTGGGCGAAGTGTGACTAGCGTTGTAAGGCTCTTCAGCCTCGTTAGCTGGCCTCCTGATTGGCGTCATTAGCCACTTCTTCAGGGGGTAGCATTTGTCACCAAGGAGCCATCCATTAAGTTGGTTTGGCGGATTGAAAAGTGGAGGAACATTAGAGTGCCGCAGGATGAAAGAGTCATGGCAACTACCACAGAACTTGGCGCAAACATGCAAAAACTCCTTGTGGTTACACATCAGCTGTACGTTGAGGGAGTGGAAGCCCTTTCGGTTGACAAAGATAGCTGGGTTGTGATGGGGTGCCCTAAGGGCCACATGTGTGCAGTCTATGACGCCCTGCACCATTGGCATGCCTGCCATATTTGCAAAGCCAACTGAACGCGCGGTTATACTTGCTTGATCCCTTGAGAACTGGATGTAATTGTGGGCCTTAGTGAAAAGGGCATCGGTAACCTACGTGATGCAACTGTGGGCGGCTGACTGGGAGATACCGCTGATGTCTGCTGATGATCCCTGGAAGGAGCCTGAGGCAAGAAGTTGAGTGCGGTGGTGACTTTGACAGCCACTGGTAAGGGGTGTCCACCTGTTCCTCTGGGCACCAGGTCTTGCTGCAGCAGTCTGCAGATCTCTCGGACAACCTCTCGCGAAAGTCTCAGCCTCCTTTGGCACTGCTGCTCACTCATGTTGAGGTAGCTCATCCTCTGTCTGTAAACCCTCTGTCGGGGGTATCTCCTGCGGCAAGGTGCCTCGATGCGCTGGCGCCTTCTGCCCTGTGCAGCATCAGGTGGCTGAGCAGGAGGTTGGGGCTCCTGTTGCTGTTGCTGCTGAGCTGCCTGGTTCTGTTGCTGCCGTGGATGCTCCTCATCCAAATCTGAGGTCCATGGTGAAAGAAAATGAATGGTTCCCATGCTGCTTGCAGATGCCTCCATTGGGGAAGCGCTCATTGCAAGCGGGGAGAGGGTCTTCCAAGGAGGTCCCACAGTTGATAGATTCAAACTGCAGCACCTCCGACTTCAGAAGGCCTGCTAAAGGTGCTCAAAGACATTTTAAAGCAAAGTTCTGCCACCTGCAACTAATCCCTGATGAAATCTCCAATTTAATGTTTGAGCTGCAGCTGTGAGGAGGCCACCCACTTGTCAACCCGCCAGGTTTAGCTGGCATGGTTTAGGAGGGTCGTGGAACACGCCGAAATGGTTGAAAAATAACGAGGGCCTCTCAAAATAGGCTTAGAGAGGCCCTTAACCAGCATTTAAGCCTCTTAACAAGCTCTCTGGCCAGCTGGAGGTGGGGCCGTTTCCCGCCCTGCAAAACCGGCACCGGCAAAATCCCGCGGAGGCGGGTTGGAGGCGGGTTCCGAACCTGCACTCATTTTTTTCGATTTTCCTGTCTTTTCCGCCTCCTCGGGCACTAGAAAATCACCCCCATAGAGTCTGCAAAGGGATATAGACAGGCTCAGTGAGCGGGTTAAAATTTGGCAGATGGAATATAATGTGGGAAAATGCGAGGTTATCCACTTTGGTAGGAAGAATAAAAAAGCAAATTATTATTTAAATGGAAAGAGACTAAAAAATGCTGCGGTACAGAGGGATCTGGGGGTCCTCGTACATGAAACACAAAAAGTTAGCATGCAGGTACAGCAAGTAATTAGGAAGGCAAATGGAATGTTGGCCTTTATTGCTAGGGGGATGGAGTACAAAAGTAGGGAAGTCTTGTTACAACTGTACAGGGCGCTGGTGAGTCCACACCTGGAGTACTGCGTGCAGTTTTGGTCTCCTTATTTAAGGAGGGAGATACATGCATTGGAGGCAGTTCAGAGAAGGTTCACTAGGTTAATTCCTGAGATAAAGGGGTTGTCTTATGAAGAAAGGTTGAGCAGGTTGGGCCTATACTCATTGGAGTTTAGAAGAATGAGAGGTGATCTTATTGAATCATATAAGATTCTGAGGGGGCTTGACAGGGTAGATGCTGAGAGGATGTTTCCCCTCGTGGGGGAATCTAGAGCTAGGGGGCATAGTTTCAGAATAAGGGGTCGTCCATTTAAAATGGAGATGAGGAGGAATTTCTTCTCTCAGAGGGTCGTGAATCTTTGGAATTCTCTACCCCAGAGAGCTGTGGAGGTGGAGTCATTGAATATATTCAAGGCGGAGGTAGACAGATATTTGAGCAACAGGGGAGTCAAGGGTTATGGGGAGCAGGCGGGAAAGTGGCGTTGAGGCCAAGATCAGATCAGCCATGATCTTATTGAATGGCGGGGCAGGCTTGAGGGGCCGAATGGCCTACTCCTGCTCCTATTTCTTATGTTCTTATGTTCTTATTACAAACTCAAGTAATCACCCTTGCGCATTCCTTTCGTGTCTGTATTTCGTGTGCCTTTGTCTATCCTAGTGCTCCTATGAAGTGCTACCCCAGTGGCTGCAGCATGACTAGTGGAAGGCTGTTGACTGGTGGCACTGACCGCTTCAGCAATCCACTCCCACTTTGTAAAGTCTGTCAAGAGGACTTCCTGGCCCCCTGCGGGTAAAGGACATCTCTCTTCCTATCGATTCCCTACACTAAGGCCTGTAGTGCTGCGTCCGAGAACCGAGGTGCCCTTTCTCTGCCCTGTTGTGACATTGGTACTTGGATATGCACTTGAAGTGCCGTAGCCTACAGGCCTATGGACCAAGAGCTGGAAAGTGGGATTAGGCTGGATAGCTCTTTTTCGGCTGGCACAGACACGATGGACCGAATGGCCTCCTTCTGTGCCGTAAATTTCTAAATTTCTATGATTCTCTTGCAGGCCAAGGTGGCCAGTAGGAGCTAACAGGTGAGTGGCAGATATGGCTGCATAACCAGACCCAGCTGGAAGAGACAGTTCTGGATATAATTGGAGGGGCTGTCACTGAGGTTGTGGCGATTGGCGAGGCTGAAAGCATTGATGATGATGGTGTGCTCATACCTAATCCTTCTTCTCACATCCCACTTCCCCTTCATCCCACAATCTCTTCTCACTTACAGGCTGCTGATGGTGTAAGCATGCACATCTTGCTTTCCCCCTTCCCCTCAGAACTCCAACCAGCCTAGCAGGTGCATGAAGAATTAGAGGAGGAGAGTGATAGAGAAGAAGAGACTCCATCACTCGATTTGACACTCTAAGGCACCAGCTCAGAAAATGGCACGGCGCGAATTTCAGCGGGTACTATAGAAGTGGGATCTGCCTGTGGTGAGTCACCAGGCACGAGTGGGCTGTAGCCAGGGCAGGGGGAAAGGACAACGCAGGTGCCAGCTCCCCAGAGGGCGAGGTCGCACACGTGTTCTGCTGCACAGGACTCAGATGAGGACTTTGATGGGGCGGCCTTCAGAAGAAGGGTGATGGGCATGCACACAGAAACGCTTGGTGCAATGGCAGGCCTGCCAGAAAGCCTCTTGTCACTGTCAAGGAGCATGGAGGAGTCCGGCTCCAACCTTGCACAGGGCTTTGCACAGAGCTTGGAGCTCATGATTTCCAGGATGGAAGTGATGGGCAACTCCATTAGAGCACTTGTGGACCCAACCATGATGCTGGGTGCGATATCTCAGCCTCCATTGCAGCATAAGCAGAAGCTGCAGTGGAAGCTTAGACTTCTGTCATGCAGGTTCAGCTTGCTGCCACGCAAGCTCAGACTGCAGCCATCGTGGCTGCGTTTACAAGTGTGGATAGAGGCTTGCAGAGGGTCAAAGCAGTCCAGCAATCTGTCCTCCAACAGATTACTAGGATTGCTGAGGCGCCGCCCGATGGAATGGCAGTGGCTCCGTGGAGCTCGAACCTGCTGTCCTCTCTCAGGATGACACCATTCGTACTTCCACCACTGCCACTCCACCAGTGCCCTTGCTGTTGCCTGTCAGCCAGCCAGCCCAGACTGCTGCCGCCCATGCCGAGGTGGTGCAATCTACAGCCAGGCCTTCTAGGCCCAGAGTTGCTCGAGGTCGTCCTACAAAGCAACCTGCAGTGTCCCCCATGGAAAGTCAGCAGCCTTCCACCAGCCATGCTGCAACCACTGAGGTAGCACTGCGTAGGAGTACTGGGACAGGCAAAGACACACACAAGACAGGCACTAAGAGATGATTAGTAGACTTTGTTATGGTAATATTGGATGGATTGATGTATAAAGTCGGTTTGTAATGTTTATTTTGCGGTGGCTTTTATTGTAGCATTTTGGCCAAGAGGATGCAGTGATGGTCCGTAAAGAAGTGAAGGTAAGGCGTGGGACTGTGGGTAAATGGGGAATTGGGCTTGCGTTTACTGGTACCACAGTCAGATCAGTTGATCCCGGGCCAGAAAGGGGCTGAGTTGGTGACCTCCTCCCTTCCTCCTCCTCCTCCTCCTCATCTTCCTCCTCCTCAGCTATTCACCATATACCTGGTGGCAAGGGCTGTGCCTTCATGATGGCGAAGTTGTGCAGCATGCAGTACGCTATGACGAATCTTGAGACGCGCTCTGGCGAGTACTGCAGGGCTTCTCCAGAGCGGTCCAGGCAGCGGAAGCATTGTTTAAGGACCCCAATGGTCTGTTCAATCACATTCTGTGTGGCAGCATGGCTTTCGTTATATGCATGCTGCCCATGTGTGGTTGGGTTGTGCACCGGAGTCATGAGCCAGGTGGTCAGCGGATAGCCCTCGTCACCCAGTAGCCACCCTCTGGTTTGTCGTGGTGGATCAAATAGAGATGGTACGACGGACTGCCACAGAATGAAGGCATCATGAAGGCATTAACTAACCTGAAAGCAGGTGATGAGCCCTTTAAATAGTGCTGGTGGGGGGGGGGGGTCCTTCCTGCTGCTGAACACATGTTCAGCTGTGAGAGATTAAGAGACAGTGTTAGCTCCAGCATTGAGGTTGAAAATGGCAGCGCTGGTGTCAAATCAGCGTTGTTCCTTGATTGACGTCATGATATGCGTACTCTTACGGCGTATGCTCCCTGCAACGGCACAAACGACCTCACCAAAATGGCGTTTGGCGCGGCTTGCACCAGAAGTGTGTGCACATGGCGCGGACACCATTTTCAACACAAAACGGTACCCATAGCACCGAAAAATCGGGCGCTACAGAGCTAAATTTCTAGGCCAATGGGTTTATTCTCTGATTGATGGAAGGTGACACGTGGTGTTCTCCAGGGATCTGTGCTGGGGCCTCAGCTTTTCACCATATATATTAATGACTTGGATGAAGGAATAAAGAGTTGTATATCCAAGTTTCAGATGACACTAAGTTAGGAGGTATAGTAAGTTGTGTATGTGGGTGGAGAAAGTCACAAAGGGACATAGACAGACTAAGTGAATGGGCAAAACTGTGGCAGATGGAGTTCAATGTGGTGAATTATGAGGTCATCCACTTTGAGAAAGACAAATTGGAATATTTTCTTAATGGTTAGAGGCTAGTTCATGTGGAGGAGCAAAGGGACTTGGTGTCCATGTACGTACATCACCAAAAGCTGGTACACAGGTACAAAAGGCAATCAAAAAGGCTAGTGGAATGTTGGCCTTTATCTCCAGGGAATTGGAAGTGATGCTTCAGTTGTACAGAGTTTTCATCAGACCCCATCTGGAGTACTGTGTTCAGTTTTGGGCACCGAAGCTGAGGAAAGATATATTGATATAAGGGTTACAGCGCAGATTCATCAGAATTATACCAGGGATTAAAGGGGTGGAATTTATGCTACAGTTGTATAAAGCTCTAGTTAGAATGCATCTGGAATACTGCATTCAGTTCTGGGCACCACTCCTCAGGAAGACTGTATTGGCCTTGGAGGGGGTGCAGTGCAGATTCACCAGAATTATACCAGGGCTTAAAGGGTTAAATTATGAGCACAGGTTGACTTGTATTCCCTGGAGTTTAAATGGTTGAGCGGAGATCTAATCAAGGCATTTAAGATGATTAAGGGATTTGATAGGGTAGGTACAGAGAAACGATTTCTTCGTGCGAGAATCCAGAACAAGTGGGTATAATCTTAACATTACAGCTAGGCCATTTAGGGGTGAAATCAGGAAGCACTTTTTGACACAAAGGGTAGTGAAAATATGGAACTTTTCCCCAGAAGGCTGTGGATGCTGGGTCAATTGAAATTTTCAAGGCTGAGATCGATAGATTTTTGTTAGGTAAGGGTATCAAGGGATATAAAACAAAGGCAGGGAAATGGAGTTGAAGTACAGTTGAGCCATCATCTGCTGGAATATAATTCAGTATTTTAAATGTGTGAGTAGAATATAGGAATAAAATATTATAGATATCTCCACTCATAATCTGTTTGCTACTCTGTCACTGTAGCGATACCTTGAGATGGTTCCCATATACCACTACTGACTACAACTCTGTCTACTAGATTAATATAATACTGACCTCCACAATATATTCACTGGCACATTTAATTGTAAACTTGATAGCAAATATAATGTTCCAAGGTTCTTAAAAGCATGCCAGACCTGGTAAAAACAGCCTTCCAGTATTTTAATACCAAAGTAATTACAGATTTGTTGAAGTGCTTAAAGAATGTCTGTGTTGTGTAGTTTTTATAGAATAACTCACAGGCTCAAGCATGTTACAAGTGATCAGATGGTATCATAAGGCAGGAAATATCAACAACATTTCAATCTAGTATGCATGCTGTCCTTGAACATCAGTCCAGCCTGTGTACCATGGAGCTTCTGGGACAATGTAATTCTGTTTTCTTTTATGTTGCAACGTCCGGTGTCATGACACACAGGGCTGACATCAAAGTCCTCCGATTGAATGACAGGATTTGACTTCATGTACAAAAGATATGAACTGAAGTGTTATTCTATTATATGATTTGAACCACAGTTATATTAGATGTTATTTTGCTGGATACTATGGATGTTTTATCATATATATATAAATTTGGTGTCTGGCATATGGTGTCATTAGGGTGAAAAGTATATACAGGGCTTGGAAAAAGTTTAGGAGCTAGGAAAAGTTTTGATGTGTTCGTAGAGCATGAATTATCCTGATTGGCTCAAGAAAACACAGGGCTGAAAATCCATAGCCAAACAATCCCACCATAAATGCCGGGATTTGCTTGCCGGTGACCTCCAAAGCTGAAGTATGTGGGGGTCAGGGGATGGTCACCTAATTTAAGTAATGCTGGTGGGCACCCATGTTAATAGAGGCTGAAAAAAAGTTTAAAATTTTCGGATGTCCAGGCCAAATCCCAGGCCTGGACCCTCAGTTGGGCCCCACATCTGCCAGTCAGTAGGCTAGTATGCTTGCTTTCACTCATCGTGCTAGCCCGGCAATGATTTACCAGTGCGGGAGGGGCTCCTTTCCCCTAGCCACGCTTCTCTAAACTGGTGTTCTTGTTTCAGATGGCCGGAGGGTCCACCCCAAACAAGGCCCCACAGAAACTGGCAGGGCAAGCCAGAGCCAGTGTATCTGTGTCCCAGCCTAATTTTCAGCCCTTCCAGCACACGCCTGCCAGACTTACTGAACAAATGCGCTGGAAGAGCTGCAGATTTTCAGTCCCACAATCTGTAAAACTATTTTCTCACTGTCTCCATTAGTCCGTTCACTAAAACACTTCCAATGAACAACTGGCAAGCATCATAAACTGTTTTAAAAAAATATATGAATACTAGTTATCATAGAATCTTGCAGCACAAAAGAAGGTCATTCGGCCCATCGTGCCTGTGCCAGCTCTTTGAATGATCTGTCCAATTTAGTCCCACACCCCAGCTTTTTCCCCATAACCCTACAAAGACATTTTTTTAAATAAATTCAAATTCACAAACTGCCATGGTGGGATTTGAATTAATTCTCTGGATTACTAGTCCAGTAACACAACCACTACACCACCATAGTTTATCGCATAAAAGGAACACATCAAAATGCCAACATGCTTTTTCAAATCCTTTGAGAAGCAATATTAGTTTACCAACCATCCCACAAAGATTTACCCACATAGGAAAAAGAACATGTATGAGGACCACAGAAAGCTGAGGAGACATACAGAAGGGGCCAAGACACAACAAAGTAGAGATTTAAAGAACAAAAGAAAGAGTAAGGAAAAAGAATCAGTAAGAAATTGAGAGAGACACCCAACAATGAACAAGTGTGTGGGAGCCATACTGAGAGACAGAGTAAAAGAGTGCAAGACAAGGAGGAATTTGGAAAATGTGACACGGAAAGAATCAGAGAACAGGAAAGAAAGACAGAAACATTTGTAGAAAGAGAGACAATTTTGTTTTTAATTTTTGCAATGAACAACTCCATGGAGATCAACTAGTAATCATATATTTTAAGAGCAGTCTTATTTTATCTGTAAACTGAAAATGTTTGTTAGCGTAGATATGATTTAAAGGATACAACAGATTTTAGGACGCGACTGCTGGCCGCGAAGTTGAAGTAGTTGCGCAATTCAACAGCAGATGATGTATTGGGTATTAGGTGTCATAGATAGTTACACTGTGCATAGAGGGGTGGAGGGGAAATATAAATGAAAATGAATATAAAGTAAATAAATCCAGATGGTAATTCTGCCAATTGTGCAAATGACACCCTTTTCAGAAAGGAAAAGGCTGAGCTGCTCAGTTTTCAACAGTCTTGTGAGCTGACTGAATCTAGTCCAATATTCTGACAATGGTATGATTGTCATTGACAATGGCACAAGCACAACACACTGAAAAAAAATCTAAGGTACCTGAGAAATAAACTCCCTGACCCACATTCACGGTCATCTCGCTGACTTCGTCATCTCACAAGGCCTCTCCACCTCCGATCACCAATAAGGCTAGCTCTGACCACTTACTTGTCTCCTTTGCCACCCATATTCCCCTGGCTTCTCCCAACTCCACTACACTCACCCTGCACCCATACATTGTTACTATACAGTGTTCTGAAGAGGTAGCTGTCAATGGACAATACCAATAAATCTGTTCACAGGACCTGTACATATTTCCAGCACTGTTTGAAAGTTAATCAATGCTTGAGGAGGTCCCAAAAGAGCAAAACATGCCAGAACAGTGACAGACAAAGAATATAACTGGAACTGTGCAGAGAACAACAGGAGTAAGTTTCCTGATTCTATGATCCAGTACAGAGCCTCATCTACCGGGAGCACAGGCAGCACTGTGCATGATTTTCTAACCACTACTGTACAATATGTGGTTGAATGTGCCTATATTTCTGAGTGTGCGAGGCTCCCCACCAGGGCACAATGTCAGAAAATGACCGTAATATGCTGCATATACTTGAAAATGGCAATCAGTTGAATTTGAGGGGGCTAAATTCAATAGCCCCTGTAAATGGGCGCGAGGATCGCGATGCACAATTAACCAGCGCCCATTGGTTTCAATGCAGGCAACACGCAAACTTCGTGCTGCCTGCTAATTTAAATGATTGCAGCGTGCAGCCCAGTGCTAAACGTGCTGTTGAGTGGCTGCATGCCTCATCGGGGATCCCAAGTTTGTGCGAGGCTAGGACCACTTAAAGCTAGACTGCACTACTTAAAGCCAGCCTGCACTACTTAAAGCCAGCCTGCACCTCTTAAAGGGGAGGTGCATTCTGCCTGGAGCAGGTGCTGGAAGTGGCTTGGGAAGAGAGTCTGACCTGCAATAAGAGTGACTAATGACGCAACAGCGGAGAGAGCGTGCTCCAAGGTTCTCAGAGGCTGCACTGGAGGCCTTGCTGGAAGAGGTGGGCAGGAGGAGAGAGGTCCTCTATCCGCAGGGGGCCAGGACAACCTCTAGACAAACTCTGCAAAGACAGTGGGAGCAGGTAGCCATGGCGATCAATGCCAGAATTCAAGCCCCAAGGATCTGGATGCAGTATGGCAAGAAGTTCAATGACCTCACACGAGTGGTCAAGGTCAGTGAATTCATCTTCAAATGTCATATCCCATCAACTGCACCATTAGCCTCACACACTGCTCAATGCACCACACCCCCATCACTCACCTATCAACAATCTCTAACAAACAGGACTCTCACCCTCACACACTTACCACTGCTGCAAGCCTCACACGCACATCTCACAGCTTGCACACACTGCTGACTATTCAACCATGACAGCCACATCAGCCAAACACGTTGCTCCACATTCACTAAAACACTTCCCTCTCCCTTGCAAGATAAGTTGGCACATAACCAGAGGCAGCAAGAGCTAACCGGCAGGGAAGAGGTGTGCCTGCATCACCTTACCGCAATGGAGGAGACAGTGGTCACCATCATTGGAGCGGCCATCGCTGAAACTGTGGCCAATGGCGGGGCTGAAACCATTGAAGATGGCGGTATCATCATACCTAATCCTCCTTCTCAGATCCCATTTCCTCCTCATCCCACAATGTCTTTTGATTTAAAAGCTGCAGATGGTGTAAGTATGCACCTCTTACTTTCCCCCTCCCCACACCGCAACCTTACCCTTGTGCCTTTCTTCTTTCAGATAAGTAAGTACTGCAACCAATATTCCCTTTAAGCTGCACGGCTATGGTCTTGAGGTTCCGTGCAGCCGGTGAGCTGGCTTCACAATGCAAAAAATCACGCAAGCGCGGAAGCTTAAATGGGCCGCGCGTCCCGTTAAAAAAATTAGGGGGGATCATTGACTGCAACCTGGCCAGGCAGCAGTGGAAGAGTAACAGGTGGAAGTGGAAGAAGGCAGTGATGATGAAGACACAGCACCATCACTTGATTTCACACTTGCAGCCACCAGTTCAGATACTGAGACTCTGCGTAATTTAGAGAATAGCTTAGATGCGGGATCTGCACGTGGTGGCCTACAGCCAGGGCAGGGAGCAAGGGTAGCGCAGGTGCCAGTTCCCTGGAGGGCAGGGTAGCACACGAGTTCTACTGCACTGGACTCAGATGAGCACTTCGATGGGGCGGGCTACAGAAGAAGGCGGATGAGTATACACAACAAAATTCTTGGTGCATTGGTAGGCCTGCCAGAAAGCCTGCGTGCAATGTAAAGGAGCGTGGAGGTGTCCGGCACCAACTTGGCACAGGGCTTTGCACAGAGCTTGGAGCCCATCTTTTCCAGCGTGGAAGTGATGGCCAACTCCATCAGCATACTTGCGGACCCAACCATGATGCAGCGTCTGATGGTCGATGTCACAGCTTCCATTGCAGCACAAACAGAAGCCACCCAACGTCTGGGTGCTGCAGTGGAAGCTCAGACTGAAGTCATGCAAGCTCAGACTGCTGCCATCGTGGCTGCGGTTACCAGTGTTCAAAGGGGCTTGCAGAGTGTCACAGCAGTCCAGCAATCTGTCCTCCTACAGATTACTAGCATTGCTGAGGTGCTGCCCCGGGGGAGTGGCCCCGTGGAGCACAAACCTGCTGTCCTCTCCCAGGATGACAGCATTCGTCCTCCCACCCCAGGCCAGTGCCTGCTGCCGGCTATGCTAAGATGGTGCTGTCCAAAGCCAAGTCTTCTAGGCCCAGAGCTGCTTGAGGTTGTCCTCCAAGGCCATCTGCAGTCTCCTCCACTGAAAGTCAGCAGCCTTCCACCAGCCATGCTGCAGCCACTGGGGTAGCATTGCATAGGAGCACTAGGACAGCCAAAGGCACGCGGAAGACAGGCACTAAGGGAATCCACAAGTATACAATATGGCATGGTTTGATTTATAAATTTTGTTTGAAATCTTTATTATGTTTTGGCTTTTATTGTAGCATTGTGGCCAAGTGGACGCTGTGATGGTCAGTAACAGAGGGAAGGTAAGGTGTGCACGCCAATGGTCTGCTCGATGATATTTTGTGTGGCAGCATGACTTTCATTGTATGAATGTTGCCCACGTGTGCATGGGTGGCACACCAGAGTCATGAGCCTTATTGTTAATGGATAGCCCTTGTCGCCCAGTAGCCACCATCTGGTTTGACATGGTGGCTCAAATGCAGGTGGTACAACGGACTGCCGCAGAATGAAGGCATCATGACTGCTGCCAGGATATCGGGCACTCTCCGCTGAGAACGAGAAAAAAATGTATTCAGCTCTCTTGGAATACAGAGCCTCAGTTAGCTCCCTTATGCAACAGTGCACAGCAAACTGGGAGATGTTGCAAATATCTCCTGCTCTAGCCCTGGAAGGAGCCCGACGCTTAAAAGTTCATGGCTAGCGTGACCTTCATAGCCACTGGCAATGCGGTCCATTGGCGTGCTGAAGCAGTGCTTCCGCTGCCTGGACTGCTCCGGAGGGTGTCAATATTCGTGGTGGTCTGCTGCATGCTGCACAACCTCATTATCCTGAGGGCAGAGCCCTTGCCACCAGATAAACGGCGACCAGTTAAGGAGGAGGAGGAGCAGGAGTAAAAGGAGGAGCAGGAGGCAACCTAGACAACCCCTTTCTGGCCGGTCTGTCTTTGACCGACTCATTGGGCTGCGATACCTCGGAGGTTGCAGTTGTGGCTGCAGCAGGTGGCAGATTTCAGTAAGGGCATCCTTGGTGAAGCACAGATGTGTGACACACTATTCCTTGCTGAGCTTCAGGTAGGAATATTGCTCCCTGAACACCCTGGATGGATATGGTCTCCTGCTGAGAGCCCTTCTCCCGCTCCTCCAGTAGCTTGTGCCACCTATGCTCATTCTCACCCATGTCTGGGAGCAAGTTGTCTGTGCAGAATCCTTCAAGTCAGGACGAAGTCCTTCGGCACCTGCTTGGCACATTTTACTACATTAAAGGTGCTATATAAATGCTGCTGTTGATGTTGTTATTGCCATGGGTAGGAAGAAAAAATAATCAAGCCAGGGTTCCTGCTTCTAATTCTTATCTGCTTACCTCTGAGGGAAAATGTGTGTTGATGATGATGCTCAGTGAGGATAGGATTGTGCTTGGCTGCAGTGTCCTCCATACTTCAATGGTCTGCTGCTCACTGTCTTGGCTCACTTGAAGTATGATCACTTAAGAACATAAGAACATAAGAAATAGGAGCAGGAATAGGCCACTTGGCCCCTCGAGCCTGCTCCGCCATTCAATAAGATCATGGCTGATCTTGGGCTCAAAGCCACTTCCCAGCCCACTCCCCATAACCCTTCACTCCCTTATCTTGCAATAATTTGTCTATCTCCACTTTAAATGTATTTAATGACCCAGCCTCCACAGCTCTCTGGGGCAGAGAATTCCACAAATTTACGACCCTCTGAGAGAAGAAGTTCCTCCTCATCTCAGTTCTAAAAGGGCGACCCTTTATTCTGAGACTGTGCCCCCCGAGTTCTAGATTTCCCCATGAGGGGAAACATCCTCTCTGCATCTACCCTGTCGAGCCCCCTCAGTATCTTATATGTTTCGATAAGATCACCTCTCATTCTTCTAAATTCCAATGAGTATAGGCCCAGCCTGCTCAACCTTTCCTCATAAGTCAAACCCCTCATCTCTGGAATTAACCTAGTGAATTGTCTCTGAACTGCCTCCAATGCAAGTCCTTAAATAAGGAGACCAAAACTGTACGCAGTACTCAAGGTGTGGTCTCACCAATACCTTGTACAGTTGTAGCAGGACTTCCCTGCTTTTATACTCCAACCCCCTTGGAATAAAGGCCAACATTCCATTTGCCTTTTTGATTAATTGCTGTGCCTGCATGCTAACTGTTTGTGTTTCATGCACAAGGACCCCCAGGTCCCTCTGAACTGTAGCATTTTGTAATCTCCATTTAAATAATAATTTGCTTTTTTATTTTTCCTGCCAAAGTAGATAACCTCGCACTTTCCCACATTATACTCCATCTGCCAAATGTTTGCCCACTCACCTAACCTGTCTATATCCCTTTGCAGATTCTTTGAGTCCTCTGCACAACTTGCTTTCCCACCCATCTTTGTATCTTCCGCAAACTTGACTACATTACACTCGGTCCCTTCATCCAAGTCATTAATGTAGATTGTAAATAGTTGGGGCCCCAGCACCGATCCTTGTGGCACCCCACTAGTTACCGTTTGCCAACCAGAAAATGACCCATTTATCCCGACTCTCTGCTTTCTGTTAGTTAGCCAATTCTCTATCCATGCTAATATATTACCCCCAACTCCGTGAGCTCTTATCTTATGCAGTAACCTTTTATGTGGCACCTTATCGAATGCCTTCTGGAAATCCAAATACACCACATCCACTGGCTCATCCTTGTCCACCCTGCTTGTTACATCCTCAAAGAACTCCAGCAAATTTGTTAAACATGATTTCCCTTTCCTAAAACCATGCTGACTCTGCTTGACTGCAGTATGTTTTTCTAAATGCCCTGCTACTGCTTCCTTAATGAAGGACTCCAGCATTTTCCCAATGACAGATGTTAGGCTAACTGGTCTATAGTTTCCTGCTTTCTGTCTCCCTCCTTTCTTAAATAGGGGTGTTACATTAGCAGTTTTCCAATCCGCTGGGACCTCTCCAGAGTCCAGGGAATTTTGGTATATTGCAACCATTGCATCCACTATCTCTGCAGTCACTTCTTTTAAGACCCTGGGATGCAGGCCATCTGGTCCAGGGGACTTGTCGTCTTTTAGTCCCATTATTTTACCGAGTACTATTTCCTTAGTGATAGTGATTGTCTTTAGTTCCCCCCTCCCTGTGGCCCCTTGATTATCCTTTATTGGGATGTTGTTAGTGTCTTCTACAGTGAAGACAGATGCAAAATATTTGTTCAGAGTCTCTGCCATTTCCCCGTTCCCCATTATTAATTCCCCAGTCTCATCCTCTAAGGGACCAATGTTTAATTTAGCTACTCTCTTCCTTTTTATATACCTGTAGAAGCTCTTACTATCTGTTTTAATGTTTCTTGCCAGCTTACTCTCATAATTCATCTTCTCTCTCTTTATTATTTTTTTAGTCATCCTTTGCTGGTTTTTAAAAATTTCCCAATCCTCTGGTCTCCCACCAATCTTGGCAACATTGTATGCCTTCGTTTTCAATTTGATACCATCCTTTACTTCCTTAGTTAGCCACGGATGGTGCTCCCTTCTCTTAAAATCTTTCTTTCTCACTGGAATATATTTTTGTTGAGAGTTATGAAATATCTCCTTAAATGTCCGCCACTGCATTTCAACTTTCTTACCCTTTAATTTGTTTTTCCAGTCCACTTTAGCCAGTTCTGCCCTCATGCCATTATAATTGCCTTTGTTTAAAATCAGGACACTGGTTTGGGATACAACTTTCTCACCCTCCAACTGAATTTGAAATTCAACCATGCTATGATCACTCTTTCCTAGAGGATCCTTTACTATGAGATCATTTATTAATTCTGTCTCATTACATAGTACCAGATCCAAGATAGCCTGCTCCCTGGTTGGTTCCATTACATACTGTTCTAGGAAAACATCCCGGATGGACTCTATGAACTCCTCCTCCAGGCTACCATGGCCAATTTGATTTGTCCAATCAATATGGAGATTAAAATCACCCATGATTATTACCGTACCTTTTTTACAGGCCTCCATTATTTGTTGATTTATACTCTGTCCAACAGCATTGCAACTGTTCGGGGGCCTGTAGACTACGCCCACCAGAGACTTTTTCCCCTTATTATTTTTTATCTCCACCCAAACCGATTCTACATCTTGATCTTCTGAGCCAATAGCACTTCTCACCACTGCACTGATCCCATCTTTTACCAACAAAGCCACCCCACCTCCCTTTCCTTTCTTTCTATTCTTCCGAATTATCATATACCCTGGAATATTCAGTTCCCAGCCCTGGTTGCCTTGCAACCACGTCTCTGTAATGGCGATCAGATCATACCCATTTGTATCTATTTGTGCCGTCAACTCATTTATCTTGTTACGAATACTGCGTGAATTCAGATATAGAGCTCTTAACTTTGTCTTTTTACCATTTTTCCTTGTTTTGGCCTTTCTTTCTGTTACGCTCTTATTTTTAAACATTCTGTCCCTTCCTGTCACGCTCTGGTTATTATTTCCCCTATCTCTAGCCTGCTCCATTGCTTTCTCATTTCTCATTGACTTTTTAAATTACCGCTCACCTGGATCCTCCCCCCCCACTATTTAGTTTAAAGCCCTCTCTACAGCCCTAGTTATTCGATTTGCCAGGACTCTAGCCCCAGCATGGTTCAAGTGAAGCCTGTCCAAATGGAACAGCTCCCTCTTATCCCAGTACCCCACAAATTGAAACCCATTTCTCCCACACCAGTCTTTGAGCCACTCGTTCATTTCTCTGATCTTATTTACCCTATGCAAATTCGCTCGTGGCTCAGGTAGTAATTCAGAGATTATTACCTTTGTGGTTCTACTTTTTAATTTAGCCCCTAGCTGCTCATACTCTCTCAGCATAACCTCTTTCTTTGTCCTACCTATGTCATTGGTACCTACGTGGACCATGACAACTAGATCTTGCCCCTCCCACTCAAGTTCCTCTCCAGCCCAGAGGAGATGTCCTTAACCCTGGCACCGGGCAGGCAACAATACTGGAACGTGAGTCATTGTAACATAGTAAAACGTCCCAAGGTGCTTCACAGGAACGATTATAAAACAAAATTTGACACCGAGCCACATAAGGAGATATTAGAGCAGATGACCAAAAGCTTGGTCAAAGAGGTAGGTTTTAAGGAGTGTCTTAAAGGAGCAGAGAGAAGTAGAGAGGCGGAGAGGTTTATGGAGAGAATTCCAGACCTTAGGGCCTAAGCAGCTGAAGTCACGGCCGCCAGGGATGCGCAGGATTTACAGTTAAAATGATAACATATTGAGACAGCAGGTGGCATGTACTCCTGGCATATCAATGACAATGAACCATGAAAAGAAAGAAGTGAATGAATCTAAGCCAGCCTACCAGCAGGAGGCACGGATTTTCCTCATATATCAATTCATGGAACAATGGAAAGTTTGGGAGTAAGTGCTACCTCACAGAGTTGATTCCTGATCTCAGCCAGTCTGCATTGATCAAGAGGCATGGGGGTCTAAATTCAACAAAGTTGTGCATGTTTTACGGGCCTAAAACTGCCTCATTTCAAAAATGAAATTGTGGTGCAAAAGCTCTGACTGGTATTTCCGGGTCTTGAGCATCCTAACTAGCATTCCTTGAAAGAACCACTGCAGGCTGCTCAAAAAAAGGCCCCAAAATGTGGTAATTGTGGAGTTGGAAGGAGCAGGAGGGCGCCTTTTGGCTCCACAAAACAACTGCAAGCCGCTGCCAGCCCGCCTGTGCCCCACTCCCTATCGCCTCTCCCCGCTGGACTTACTTGTGGTCATCGGTGCTGGTTGATAGTGGATAGGCCCCAACATTGGGGTGCCTAATTGGCTCGCCTGAATTATTATGATGAAGGCTGAGGATGAATTTAGGACGGTCGTTGGGTTTCTCTGTTCCAGTGCGCTGTTGCTGCGTGCCTGGATTGGAGTGCTACTAAATTTAGGCTGAGTGAAATAAAAAGGTGAAGCAACCTGGGACACTAATGTGCACCCTCTAGTGGCTGGTTATAGAACAACATAGACCGAGATCTGGGAGAGAACCATTTGAAGGGCGATTTTACTGTCCCCCGCTCCCTATCCTCCAACTAGTTGTCCGCACAAATTTGGCTCTGTGCCAGGACATGGGAATGTGGAATCACTCATCAAATTTCCATCTTCTCAATGAGAGAGAGAGAGAGAACTTAAAATGAGGAATAAATACCAAACCAACGAGAAATCTGCTAAATCAAAGAAGCAATTATCACAAGCTAGTATGATTTCAAATTTACTCAGTTTTTATGTCTCATTTCTGGAACTAGCCTATAATAAATTCATGAACTGATAGTATTTTTTTTAAATATACTTGTACATCTCTCATGTCATTGCTGACGGATCTAATCTAATATTTAGCTACTAACTTACAAGGCAACGCAGCTGATAGTAAATGCTTGTAAATTCCAGGTTCCTGGTTGATAACTGGGTTTCTCTTTCTTCTTAAACTGTTTTGCATCTGTAACAAAATGTGATATGTGCAGTGTGATGGACATTTGACAGATACAAGGGGGCTTAAAATTTCTCAGGTCCAACGGCACTCCAATGGTGCAAGTTGGGCAAAGATGCCTGACAGAAGTGGGATTTCTTGATGGCACCGGGGGATGGGGACACTGTTTTCATTCAGAATCCTAATTTGTGCAGGGGTCTGGGGTGGGTGGAACTTCCGCCTGCCAGACATGGCCCCTGACGACAGGGAGAGCAGGACTGAGGAGAGGTAATTCCCACACCAGGAATTTCCCGTGAATCCGGCATACAGTTAGGCTCAGCGATGCAAGTGGAGCCCACCTGAGGGTTCAGGCTTGGGTCCTGGCCTTAAATTTCCAGCTCATGATTTATTTTGGCCCCCATATAAAGGGGATGAAGTGTCTTAGTAGGTGGTTCCTGCTCATTTTCCCAAACCTCCCCTCATCAGGCAGATACCCAAGATACGTCTATAGTGGTTTGGGTGGCCACCCCTGCCACTTACATTATGTGATCCAATGCTGAGCCGGATCCTCTGGCAGGGTCAGGAGCAGTGGTCTTCAATCCCAGATCTGCTGTACTTTCACTGGCAGAGCAGAGATGATCATTTTTGGCTAAAAGACAAACACATATATACATTAGAATATCTACCATGGCAAGTCAGATGATTCGCTGTTTACTAAGGACAGGCGTGTTATACTGTTCAATGCAATGTATTATTCCATTGCTAAGGTGAAGTTGCGACCCTTTAAGATCACAAAGTTTAATTGTTGTAAGTAAAGATGAGGAAAGGATAATTAGAGTTTAATTTCTCTTTGGTGAGGGAAGTTTTGCAGATTGCAATCTTCTTGTAAATTTCAAGCTACAGGTCAAACCGAGGATGAAATATCTGGGTTTTAGTGTGAGGTTTTAGTTAGACAGTGATGCCCTCAGTCTTAGAAGAGACCCCTACTCTGAACTAATTTTGCTTCCCCCAGTTCACCACTGTCTATAGAACTAAATGAACGTATATATATAATAATATACTAAAGGCAATCCTTATTTGAAGCATTTATGCTACTAAAAGTAGCGAAAACAGATTAAAAAGATACATGCCAATCAGCCAATCATCCGTTTCTTTCACATTGGACTTGCCGATGCAAAACTCGATATTGTTTGTGATTGATTCTAAATTATCACTTTCACAGGACATAACCAAAAGCTTTAATAGCCATGTATCTGACACGGTTGACTTTAGCTTGTTCATAATCAATCCATCTTGAGAATGAAATATCAATTTCTGTTTTGTCTGTGCCATCCGCATGCTCATGGTCTGTTTTCAACGTTTTAATGGTAAGATCTTCAATATATATACTTTCATGAGCTATCGAATAAACTTCTTTGAAGGTGCAATGAGCAATCAGAGAAGAGTTGAGTTTGTAATAGACACAGAGCTCGCAGATATCAGACTCCATTACTGTCTCTTTATTTCTTAGCAGATTGTTTGAGGTTGAGAGGGCCAATTTCCTGAAGATAGACATGCAGATTTTCAGAGAAGTGATCATTCAGTTGCATTACAAAGCAGATTGATTGATCACCTTTGGGTCTTTGTAATGAAGAGGATATGATGTCCAAACCTCAGCTCGGGATCAAATAGAATGCTAAGGTTGCGAAGGGTCTGGTTCAACTTGAGACAGTGGCGAGGGAGGGGATGGAATTAGCAGTGAGGGTACGGAGTTTGTGGAGAGGGCCGAAGATGATGGCTTCAGTCTTCCCAATATTTAATTGTGGCTCATCCAGGACTGGAATTCGAACAAGCAGTCTGACCACACAGAGGCAGTGGAGGGATCTAGATAGGTGGCGGTGGTGTGGTAGAGCTGGGTGTTGTCAGTGAACATGTGGAACCTGACCACATGTTTTCGGTTGATGTCGCCAAAGGTCAGTAGATGCAGAAGGGTAGGGGGTCAATGTTAGCTCCTTGGGGACGCTGAAGGTAACAGTGTGGGGCTGGAAAGACAAGCCATTGCTGGACATGGCTACAATTGGATAAGTAAGAATGGAACCAGGGAAGGGCAGTCCCACTGAGCTGGACAACAGAGGAGAGGCATTGGAAGAGGATAATGTGATCAACCATGTCAAAGGGTGCAGAGAGGTCAAGAAGGATGAGGAAGGATAATGCACCACGAATACAGTCACAAAAGATATCATTTGTGACTTTGATTAGGCCCGTTTCAGTGCTGTGGCAGGGGCAGAAACCTGACTATAGAGATTCAAACATGGAGTTGTGGGAAAGATGGGTACGAATTTGGGACGTGACAGCATGTTCAGTGACTTTAGAGAGGATAGCAAGGTTTGAAGACAGGGCAGTAATTTGCAAGAACAGAAGTGTAAAGGGTGTTTATTTTGAGGAGGGGGAGGCTGATGGTTTTGAAAGGGAGGAGGAAGTAACTGAGTAGAGGGAACCATTTATAATGTGAGCTAGTATGGGGGCCAGGAAAGGAAGTTGGGTGGTCAGCAGTTTAGTGGGAACAGGGTCAAGAGAACAGAAGGTGGATCTCATGGACAAGATGAGCTTGGAGAGATTTGGGCCACTTACCACCCGTTTGCGTCGCTGTCCTGGCGAAAAATGGAGGCTGCCACTCTAGCGTGGGACTTGGCGGCCACCATTTTGTTGAGGGCCTTAAAATTGCCAATAGCAGCGCTGGCCCTGGACATGTAAATGAAGAGAGGGTGACATCAGTCGGCGTGCACCCCCAACTTAACGCCACCTCAGCGAACTTTGACCTTAGCGCTGAGTTCAGTGCTGGGTCC
This sequence comes from Squalus acanthias, assembly GCA_030390025.1. Lineage (NCBI taxonomy): Eukaryota > Metazoa > Chordata > Chondrichthyes > Squaliformes > Squalidae > Squalus > Squalus acanthias. Next base: position 45,501,619 of record CM059428.1, on the reverse strand, counting down.
TAAGCTTGTTCTGAAAACAGAGTGTTCAGCAGACTGATGGGGCTGGATTTTGTCAATGGGAAGCTTTTGGAGGCGGAACTGCTGCTTGCCGGCTTTCAATCCCGCCTCCATCAGCTTCTGGCCAACCAGCGGGATTTCCCCTGATTGACCTTGTTAAGCCCGCCCTGCGGGCTCAGCAGGCCAATTAGGGGAAAGTCACTGACAGAGCACGTCAGCATATGACGTGCCATCTGTCAAGATTTTTTTGAAAGAAGAAATGTCAGCGTTTGACAGCTCTGTGAAGCTGTCAAACACTGACATTCTGTGTAGTTTGATGAGGCTTTGTGTTCAGGACTCATCAAACCTTTCAACTTTGCAGAAATCACCTGGCTGTTGGTTCGGAGGATCCAACAGCCAGTCTGTGAAATCTACAATGGAGATGTCGGGACTCCGGCTCCACAGCGGCTGAAGGCTGTAGGCAGAAACAAAGGTAAGTGAACATTTTCTAACACTTTACACTCACCTTACATACTTACCACTCCACACTTGCACCCATCACTCACCTGTACATTGCACTTTCAGACCCCTCCGACCCCCACAGACCTCCTACTCGTCTCCTACATCCTGGCGGGGTTCCCCAAGGTCGGGAAGCCTGAACTTCAGATGTAAAAATGAGGCTAATCCTATTTTCTGCCTGTTAACTACCTGTTAACAGGCAGTTAATAGGATTTAATCCCTTTCCCGTCTCAAGGACCCGGGGCAGGATGGCTTCCCGCCTCCTGGCAAGAGGGCACATCCCGCCCCCAAATTCTGCAACTTTACCGGCAGTCCCGCCTCCATACCCACCTCCTCGGGGCTGACAAAATCCAGCCCATAGAGTTGCTGTCAGCACCTCTTAAAGGGACACACACATCATTCAGGTAAGTTTGCATTTAAGCTTCTGGACTGGATTTTTTTTATTTTATTGAAGTAATGGCTTGATGCAATACATGTTAAAAGTTTTTTAAATGTGCAGAGAGTTCTGCTGGAGGCTTGCAAGGCCTTGGATGGTAAAGGAAAGCCTCTGAGAAGACAGAAAATGCTGGAAATACTCAGCAGGTCAGGCAGCATCTGTGGAGAGAGAAACAGAGCTCACAGCTCAGGTCGAGATGCTGCCTGACCTGCTGAGTATTTCCAGCATTTCCTGCTTTTATTTCAGATTTCCAGCATCCGCTCACAGGGGGAAGAGGAAGACGCAGAAGAGGAAGACACAGAAGAGGAAGACGCAGAAGAGGAGGAAGCAGAAGGAAGGATGCAACCCAGACAGCCCATTGCTGGCTGGGATTTCCGGGATGGAATCATCCGCCCGTGGTACCAGTGACCACAACCCCAATTCCCCTTTCAACATTTGTCCCACACCTTACCTTCCCTCTGTTACTGACCATCACAACATCCTTTTAGCCACAATCCAATCCAACTTTATACATCTATCCATCCAATATGACATCAAAAAATCAACTCATCACCTTTATGCATTCCCTTAGTGACTGTCTTATGTGTGCCTTTGCCTATCCTACTGATGTCACACAGTGCTACCCCAGTGGTTGCAACATGGCTGGTGGAAAGCTGCTGACTTTCAGTGGGGGGCACTGCAAATGGCCTTGTTGGTTGACCTTGAGGAGCTGGTGGCTGGGGTGGTCAAATCGAGTGATGGTGTTTCTTCTTCTTCTTCACTCTCCTCTCCCTTTTCTTGGTCACCCACTAGTTGAGCAGGCTGCATTTCTTGGGTGTGTGAAATACGGAAGGCACAAGGGTGGAGTTGCGGTGAGAGGAAGACAGGAAAGCAAGAGGTACATGCGAGAAAGAGGATAATGTATGAGCATACCAGCATCTTGTATTCTTTCAGCCGCGCTGCTGGCCAAGGGCTCAGCCTTGCCCCTGCTAAGAATGGCCTGTACTGTCTCCTCCAAGGGGGTGAGGTGAAGCTAGGAATGGAAGGTGTGCCTCGTGTTTGGTGCAGATTGTTGGTAGGTGAGTGATGTGGGGGGGGGAGTCGTGCATTGAGAAGTGTGTGAGGCTAGTGGTGCAGTTGGTAGGAGACAGCTTTTGAAGATGCATTCACTGACTTTGACCACTGGTCTGAGGTCATGAAGCTTCTTTGGGCACTGGAGCCAGGTCGTGGGGGCGACACTGCTGGTAGTGACGGCATCGGTGATCTGTTCCCACATCCTTCTTTCTGAGGGCTTCCTGGGTTGCATCATTCCTTCTGCTTTCTCCTCTTCTGCTTCCTCCTCTTCTGCATCTTCCTCTTCTGCGTAGAGAACCTCTCTTGCAGTGTTGGCCCCCTGCCCCTGCACACAGCTGGAATGCTGCGTGCGAGAACCTGGGTGCCCTTCCCCAGCTTGTTGAGCCATTTGTGTTAGTGCTGAAGCACTTTTCTAATCTTGCCTAAAAAAACAATTACTGTTTGGATCTTTTACTTGCCTTGTTTCTTCTTCCGCTTGGCTCCCTCTGCCCATTTTGGAGGTGGGAACATTTTTTTAAAACAAAGGTTTTCATTGGCAGAAATTCAGCTCTCAGGGCCTTTTTCACAGCCAATCAAGAGCCCAGAATTGCAAGACTGATATGGTAACATCATAGATACAATCATCTCATATTTGGCATTTATTTTTATATGGCAAACTAAAAAGATGACTGATGAACAAGTCTTCTCATAGATGAGCTCTGACTAAACACTTTCCATAAGTTCATATTGCAAGTTCTTGAAGTGTAGGAAAGAATGAAGTGCCTGCTGCTTTCATGAAAAAAAAACCCTTGAACTCGAAAATTTATTTACTATTTACTCAGATAGAATTTTAGAAGAAATGATTAATAAATTGATACGTAACATGCTGCACTTTACTTTAACCTAAGCTTCTAAGTTAAAATGTTATAAAAAGCATATCATTGGTGTCAAATGATGATGACACATTAAGTTAATGTGCCACAATCAGTTCCATATGCCCCACTCAAGAAAATATCATAAACATTTACTAAATATATTTATCTAACCCTTTGCAACTCAAACTTTGCACTCTAAGCTTAACTGGATATATTTGCAGAACTGATAGAATTTTATTGCACACAAGATTCTTATTTAATGGGATATTTCCCATTACACAAACAATTTCTCTGCTATAAATTATCAGCTTCAGTTATTTTTTTTAAAAATTGCAGATAAATAAAATCTTTTTGCCCATAGATTCATTAAAAGGAAAAGAGCTAAAGCAATCAAGAAAAATGTAATGCTAAACCTGCCTCCAAGAAGCTGAATTTCCTTTTTTGTTTCCTGAACAACAACTCTTAACTCTCTACCAAGCCCAAGTGTGTCCGATACTGCTGCCACTCAGTTCCAAACATTCCAGCATTACTCCCTGTAGACTTTAGCAACTTTAAAGAACTCTAGAAACCACCAAACGCAGCAAGAGCCAGTAGAAATCAACCAGCAACTAACCTGCAAATAGTTGATGATCCCATCAAATAGCGCTGGTGGGGGCTCCTTCCTGTGCGTGTTTAAGAGAGAGCATTAGCTGCAGCGTTGAACTCCAAAATGGCAGCGCTGGCGTCAAATCAGCGGTACACACTGATTGACGCCACGATCTGCCTACTCTGCATACTTCCGGTGCATGCTCCCAGCACCTGCACTAACTCCCTACCAAGATGGCGTCCAGCGCAGCCCGCACCCGAAGTGTGTGCGCACGCTGCGGACGCCATGGAGACACCTGCCCCACCAGAGCAGGAAAGTTGACCGGATGCCCTTGACCACTCTGCCACATGTAAATGATGGTGGGGAGGCAAGGCCCAAGAACCCTCATGTTTTCTCTGCCTCCTGTTTCTACTACCACTGGCCCCAGGTACTACCGGGAGAGGGGTGGTAGTAGACCCTAGGCAGCAGCAGGAGGCCCACTTTTAAAGGCCCTTTTAGAAGGAGAAGGCCCAGTAGTGGTTACCTCTCCCCCACTAACCTATTTTAGGCCTTAGCTCAGTCTAAGGCCTAAAATAAAATTTTGCATTAAATCTTCAGGTACTTCTGACCCCTTTAAACGTGACTCACTCCTTCTGGCCCTGCTGTGAGTGTCATGCTACAGTGCTGCCACATTGTCCTGGCCAGCAGCAGCGGGTTGCTCTATGTAGCGGGCATCCAGCGCACTCTGCATAACTAATGACCCCCTACCCAGAAAAATAGGCTAGCCTCACAGCAGGACAGGGACAGTGAACAATATTCCACCAGCAGTGAACTGCCCCAGAGGAAAATACAGCCCTTAAAGTGCAAAATTTTGATAAATTTAGTGCAAGCCACCTAGAATAAGGGAGTTGGGGGAACAACTACATCCCATTGTTTGTTTTTAATCTTAGTTGTTTAGATTTAAATTTCAATTGTCATTGGCCCAGAGTTTGCTGGAGTGGTGTAGGCCATTAGTTAGACTTTTTCTCTCACCCAACAGCTTAAAACAAATTTGCGCCGGAAATTGCTGGAAGTGCGAGCTGATAATGACACAGCAAGGTCAACATGGCATCTGGGACCTCGGTGAACAATGGGACCAACAGTCTATCTCGTTAACCAATGAGATTTAAGGATTGAGAAAGAAACAGAGGAACATCAGACAAGGAACTAATGTGAATTAGAGTCAAATTATGTACAGAAATAAAGGGGGCAAGAAAGATTAGATTAAGTGAGTGAGAAAGAAAAAGAGCCAGAAAGGAAAATTAAGAAAAAATTTTAAAATGTTCATTTTAAAAATCTCTAACAACCATTTACTACCTGCAGGAATGAGACGCCACAGTTTCAACTGTTTCCTTTCTGGGCCAGAGAAGTTGAATGGCATTGCAGGAACATAAATTTTATCATTAAAAGGGTCCTTACGCTGTTAAGTACCAGCCCTAACTTTCTGCAGTCAGTTCAATTTGTATTTACGGCACAAATGCAGCAATTTCTTGAAACTCATGGAAAGGCTGATGACGAGTTGCCTTTTTCACAAAGCTAACGGAGGAGCGGCGCAAATCGTCCAGCAATTTGTGGCGATTCGTAATTCACGAGGTATCTCTTTCTCGCCACAAATTGCTGGACAATTTAAACACTAATAATGGCGTGCACATTAAACTCGCCATTATATTCCCAGAAAATTCTGGGCCATATGAGAATGGCTTCAGTGTCACTGCAAATAGTTAGACTCAGACTGAATTTTGTTTAGGTTTTTTCTACCATATGTGCAGGCATCTGAGGGGACTGGTGGGAGAGTAGGCATATGTTGCTATCTTGTGAGAACAGCTTCATGCCAGTGCATTCCTGCCATCCCACTAGTACTGTGCACGGGCTCTGCATGACCAATGATCAGAGGGAAAGCAGACCAAATAGTACTGATGAGATCAGTGAAGCCCTAAGAGATGGTTGCCTGCAACTAGTCAGCAAGCCTGTCAAAGCCACCTTTACTCTGGCACCCAAGGCCTCTATGGCAGCAGTCTGAGTATCCATGCCTGAGACACAGACTTCCTTTACATAGAAACATAGAAACATAGAATCTAGGAGCAGGAGTAGGCCATTCGGCCCGTCGAGCCTGCTCCGCCATTCAATACGATCATGGCTGATCATCCAAATCCAGTACCCTGTCCCTGCTTTAATCCCCACAGTACACATATCCCACCCTACCCCCGTAACCCCACGTATTTAATTCCCCCTAACATATCCCATCCTATCCCCATAACCCCACATATTTAATCCCCCCTAACACTAAGGGTCAATTTATCATAGCCAAATCAACCTAACCCACACATTTTTGGACTGTGGGAGGAAACCGGAGCACCCGGAGGAAACCCACGCAGACACGGGGAGAATGTGCAAACTCCACACAGACAGTCACCCGAGGTCAGATTCGAACCCGGGTCTCTGGCGCTGTGAGGCACCAGTGCTAACCACTATGCCACCGTGTTGCCCGTTAGGACTTTGGTGGTGAGGGCCTCTGCTGTAAATCATCCTGGAACTACCGCACGCAGTGTGGCCTACAGTGCTGCAAATCCATCCGTGATGATGCCACAGATGCTGGCAATGGACTTTTCTCACTTGCCCTGCCATCTGCTGCACGTTCAGGGAGATTGTCCCCAGTGGCCACATGAAATTGTGATGTTCTGCAAACATCCTTCTTTTAAAAGCATGACCAGTGAGATCTGAGAACTGAGGGTCTTCAGCCAAGGGTATTGATGATTTCCTAATTTAAATGCCTGCAGCAATTTAAAGAGGCCACAATACAAAAAATATTTTTGGCTGAAGAATAAGAAGTGACATGAATCTTGTCATTCATGTGGAAATGACTTATGAAATAATACTCGGCGGCCTGCTGGTGGCGCTGTCCAGGGAGAGTATAAATACTCGGGCATGGGCCCAGCTTGCTCAGGACATTCTTTAACAGGAACTAGAGAAGGACACAACTAGACCTCCATGTTGAAAAACAGTTGATTAAAGCTTTGTTTAATGCTTAGACCAAGTGCCTAGTAGTTTTCTTACGTCAAGAAGTTTGCTCCTTTCAAAAACAGCAATGAGGTCAGCAAGGTCCCGAGCAGGGCCCAGAGAATCCTGTTCACAGACAAAGTTGATAGATGGCTTAACAGCACTAAAGTTACTATATAAATACAAGTTCTTTATTTCTAATGCCCGAAAGCAAAGGTGGTAATGAAATGCTTAAATGGAAGGTGTTTGTTGCTATCCTGCATCTGAAAGTATTATAACCAGGGAATGAATGGAAACACCTGGGTGAAGTTAAATTTAGTGCCAAACTCTGTATTCTCCATGCAAATGAAAAGGTCAGGACTAGGTTGATAAATTCTGCAATATAGTATATAGTTAAAGTGCCCTAGCTTGCCAGGAAAATGTATGGTCTCCTTTCAGAGTTTATCATCAATGTCCAACTCCATTCTGAGAGTCCCCCTCCTAAATCTTTTCTCCTTTAATTTCTTCTAGTCCATTCTCATCAATAACATTTGGAAGAGTAGCCTGGCATCTCCACCTCTACAACTGTGACCCCTGCCTCACCCACACCATCATGGCACCAGTCCACATACACCCATTCAGGGGCATGTTCTTAGTGAGTCAGAGAGTGACACATAGAGCAGTAAATAGGAGGGCTGGGAACTGGAAGATAAGGAGGTGTCTGAGTCAGGCTGGAGAGTTAAGAACTAATTGTCCGCGCATTTTAAAAGAAACTTCTGCGCATTTAAAAATAATCTAGGGAAGAGATAGCAGACGCACTATTACACATACTTAATAATTTATTAGAAAAAGGTGTAGTGCCAGAGGACTGGCAGATAGCGAACGTTATACCTATATTTAAGAAGGGAGATAGAACATGTCCAAGGAACTATGGACCAGTTAGCTTAACATCGGTAGTAGGAAAAATAATGGAAGCCCTACTAAAGGAGAAAATAGAAAACATCTAGAAACTAAAAGTATAATAATGAATAGTCAACATGGATTTCAAAAGGGAAAGTCTTGCTTGACCAACCTCATTGAATTTTTTGAAGAGGTAACAGAGAGAGTAGACAAGGGTAATGCAGTAGATGTAATATATCTAGATTTCCAAAAGGCCTTCAATAAGGTACCACATAATAGACTAATGAATAAGGTCAGAGCATATGGAGTCAGGGGACAAGTAGCAGAATGGATAGCTAGCTGGCTGTAAGACAGCAAGCAGAAAGTAGGGGTAAAGGGTAGCTATTCAGAGTGGCAGAAAGTGGGAAGTGGGGTCCCACAAGGATCAGTGCTAGGACCACTGTTGTTCACAATTTATATTAACGAGTTAGACTTTGAAATCAAAAACGCAATTTCTAAATTTGTGGATGACACCAGATTGGGGGGATAGTCAATACTGAGGAGGACTGCAACAAATTACAAGAAGACATCAATAAACTTGCAGAATAGGCATATAATTGGCAAATGAATTTCAACGTAGATATGTGTGAGGGAATACATTTTGGTAAGAAAAATAAGGAGGTCACATATTACTTGTAAAATAAGAATCTAAATGGGGTAGAGGAGCAAAGGAGTACAAATACACAAATCACTAAAAGTTGCGACGCAGGTCAATAAGGCCATAACAAAGGCAAACCAAGCACTAGAGCTTATTTCTAGTGGGATAGAATTGAAAAGTAGAGAAGTTATGCTGAACTTGTATCAAACCTTGGTTAGACCACACTTGGAGTATTGTGTACAGTTCTGGTCCATATTATAAAAAGGATATAGAGGCACTGGAGAGGGTGCAAAATAGATTTACAAGGATGATACCAGAACTAGAGAGGTGCAAAATAGATTTACAAGGATGATAACCATGATGTGGAGATGCCGGTGTTGGACTGGGGTGGACAAATGTGAGAAGTCGCACAACACCAGGTTATAGTCCAACAGCTTTATTTGAAATCACAAGCTTTCGGAGCGCTGCTCCTTCGTCAGGTGAAGTGAAGAGATGCATATAGGCACAGCATATATAGTCAGAGAACACAGCCAGATGATTACAGTTATCTCTGCCGAGGTGTGATAAAGGGCAGTTGGAAAGATTAACTGTAATCATCTGGCTGTGTTCTCTGACTATATATGCTGTGCCTATATGCATCTCTTCACTTCACCTGACGAAGGAGCAGCGCTCTGAAAGCTTGTGATTTCAAATAAAGCTGTTGGACTATAACCTGGTGTTGTGCGACTTCTCAAGGATGATAACAGAACTGGAAAGGATGAACAGCCTGGGTCTCTTTTCTCTTGAAACGAGAAGGCCTAATAGAGGTCTTTAAAATTATGAAAGGTTTTGATAGAGTAGACACAGAGAGAGTGTTTCCACTTGTGAGGAAGAGCCAAAACTAGTGGCCATCAATAAAAGATAGTCACCAAGAAATCAAAAAGGGAATTCAGAAGAAACTTCTTTACCAGAGAGTGATGAGAATGTGGAACTTGCTACTACAGAAAGTAGTTGAGGCGAATAGTATAGATGCATTTAATGGGAAGCCAAATAATCATATGAGGGAGAAGGGAATAGAGGATTATGCTGATAGAATAAAATGAGGAAGGATGGGAGGAGGCTCAAGTGGAGCATAAACATCGGCATGGACTGGTTCAGTTGAATGGCCTGTTTCTGTGCTGTATATTCTCTGTAATTCTATGCCCTTGGCTGGGGAGTCCTCAAGAACTTGGTCTTCAAACAGAAAATGATCCAGGAGCATAAAATTCATACGTAGGCAGTGGAAATGGCTTCCATGAATGCGTTGCAGATAGTGAATAAGTTGAAGGAGTCCATTACTCGCATTTGCAACAAAATGAAGGAGGTTTATGAGATCATGTAGACCACCCTGGAGCATGTGGCAGTCCAGGAGATATCTGCAGCTATATGGAGCCAGGAGGAGTATCTAAAGACAGTCATGGCCTCCTGAATGGCAGCTACGACTGCTTCCATTGATTCCTTGCAAGACACCCTTAAGAGCACCGTAGGTCTGGGCTTCCAAGATTTATTTGAGACTATTCAGTCTGTTCTCTTGCCAAACATTATACCAACTAATCCATTGCTCAGCACCAGTGGGCTGCCAGTATGGTAACTAAAGATGCATTTGACTCTCAGGATAGTGACTCAGCGGTTCTTTCCTTGCAGCCCCCTCTGATGCCAGCAGACGAAGGAACTTTGGGTCAGGTTCAGGACACCATTGCAAATGCAAGCAAGATGCAGCCAGAAGCAAGTCCTTGAAGGACTTCAGCTTTACTGAGATAAGTGTCACCTCAGTCCTTGAAGGTTTCAGCTGCGAAGACGCAGACACCCACCTCACAACCTTCTGACATTTAGGGAGCACCACGTAAAAGAGGTTAGGTATAAAAGTAAGCATGGTTTTAGGTACAAGGGGTAGACACAGTGGTAAGAAATAAAACTAGGAAATTCTGCTTTTTTGGTTCAGTAAACTGTCCGTTGATGTGTGTGTTTGTGTATTTTTTCCTGTTGGGAGTATCCAGAATCTTTTTCCTTAAGATGATAAGGGATGGATATTTCCCAAAAAGGGTAAAAGATTTATTGGTTTTGGGAATAGTGGTCAGCATTGAGCAATCGCAGGTGATCCTTGGGGCAATAATGATCTTTGCTGTACACTTGTCATGATATTTACTGAAAGCATTTGGTGATAATTTACTCCCAACAACAACAACAACAACTTGTATTTAAAGTGTGCCTTTAACATAGTAAAACGTTCCAAGGCGCTTCACAGGAGTATTATAAGACAAAAAATTTGACACCGAGCCACAAAAGGAGAAATTAGGGTAGATGACCAAAAGCTTGGTCAAAGAGGTAGGTTTTAAGGAGCGTTTTAAAGGAGGAGAGATAGAGAGATGGAAAGGTTCTGGGAGGGAATTCCAGAGCTTAGGGCCTAGGCAGCTGAAGGCACAGCCACCAATGGTGGAGCGATTAAAATCAGGGATGCTCAAGAGGCCAGAATTAGAGGAGCGCAGATATCTCGAGTGGTTGTGGGGCTGGAGGAGATCACAGAGATAGGGAGGGGCGAGGCCATGGAGGGATTTGAAAACAAGGATGAGAATTTTAAAATTGAGGCATTGCTTAACCAGGAGCCAATGTAGGTCAGCGAGCACAGGGGTGATGGGTGAACGGGACTTGGTGCGAGTTAGGACACGGGCAGCCGAGTTTTGGATGACCTCAAGTTTACATAGGGTAGAATGTGGGAGGCCAGCCAGGAGTGCATTGGAATAGACAAGTCTGGAGGTAACAAAGGCATGGATGAGGGTTTCAGCAGCAGATGGGCTGAGGCCGGGCGGAGACGGGCGATGTTACGGAGGTGGAAATAGGCGGTCTTAGTTATGCTGCGGATATGTGGTCGGAAGCTCATTTCAGGGTCACCAAGGTTGCGAACAATCTGGTTCAGCCTCAGACAGATGTTAGGGAGAGGGATGGATTTGGTGGCTAGGGAGTGGAGTTTGTGGTGGGGACTGAAGACAATGAGCGGAATTTTCCAGGGTGGTAGCAGGCGCAATCGCTGGCGGGTCAGGTGGGAAAGTTGTTATTTTTGACAGCTGTCATCCCGCCCCCACACGCCTCTGTCATCGCGGAGCCGACCCGACCGGCAGCGGCCGGCGAACCAATTAAAATCATTATCAGGTAGATTACAGGCACTTAAGAGCCTTTTTTCACTTACCTTTTAAATTTCCGTGCATGGCCACAGGATTCACGCAGCTCGGGAAGCACGTCTGTCAACCTGAGCCGGGAGTTCCGTGGCCATTGCGCCAGCTGATTACTTGACAGCATCAAATGTACAGTAAAAGCTCCCACCTGACAGATGATCACTTTCCTCAGGCAGAAGCTGTTGCTCAGTCCATTTCCAGCACAGATTCTGCAGGCTGCAAGTGTTTCCAGCAAAGTCTCCATCCAGTGTCGCCTCATTGGAAGAACCTTTCTCACCATTGACAGAATGCTTCTGTCATCTATACTTCACCTGCCATCTATTCCATCAACATGGGTGCCGTTTATACTGTCTCACCTTGGTCCTCAGAATCTGACCACGATGAGCCCCAACACCAGCAGCACCAGGCACACCAGCAGCACCAACAACAACACCAACCTCCTCTACAATCAGCTGATGCTACACAGGACAGAGGGTATCAGCACCCGACCACACTGCTGCCCGGGAGGCCAGGGATGGCCTCATCATGGCCAGATTTAGTTAACTTTATGCTGTACACCCATATGGCTGCAATATGATGCGCCAGGTTGGCACCACCGCACACCAACACCATAAAGCATCCATAAGCATATGGAGGGAGTCATCGGAGAACCTGGGTGCAGCCCTCTGCCTCTGTGCAGTCATTGTCAGTGTTTGCAGCAATCCAATGCTGTAGTGCACTGACAGCACTATGTTAGATTAAACTTCAAATCTAATGTGGCCATGGTCCCTTTAAAGATCCCGGCTGAAAACGTGTCATGAATGACGTCACCAGACCCGCTCCATCTCATTGGGCAGGATAACGCACTGGGCGGGCTTAATAGGCCCCATTAAGGTAAATTCATTTTCAACAGTGGGATGGAGCCAGTAGCGGGGTCGCGACCTACACCGGACCCGCCCAGGTAGGTAAAATTCCGGCCAATGGCTTCAGTCTTCCCAATATTTAATTGGAGAAAATTTCTGCTCATCCAGTACTGGATGTCAGACAAGCAGCCTGACAATTTACAGACTGTGGAAGGGTCGAGAGAAGTGGTGGTGAGGTAGAGCTGGGTGTCGTCAGCGTACATGTGGAAACTGACACTGTGTTTTCGGATGATGTCACCAAGGAGTAGCATGCAGATGAGAAATAGGAGGAGGCCAAGAATAGATCCTTGGGGGACACCAGAGGTAATGATGCGGGAGCAGGAAGAGAAGCCACTGCAGGTGATTCTCTGGCTACGATTTGATAGGTAAGAATGGAGCCAGGCGAGTGCAGTCCCACCCAGCTGGACGACAGTGGAGAGGCATTGGAGGAGGATGGAGTGGTCAACCGTGTCAAAGGCTGCAGACAGGTCGAGAAGGACGAGGAGGGATAGTTTGCCTTTGTCACAGTCACAAAAGATGTAATTTGTGACTTTGATGAGAGCTGTTTCGGTACTGCGGTGGGGCAGAAACTTGATTGGAGGGATTCAAACATGGAGTTCCGGGAAAGGTGGGCACGGATTTGGGAGGCGACAACACATTCAAGGACTTTGGAGAGGAAAGGGAGGTTGGAGAAGGGGTGGTAGTTTGCAAGGATGGAGGGGTCAAGGGTTGTTTTTTTGAGGAGGGGGTGATGACGGTAGATTTGAAGGAGAGGGGGACAGTACCTGAGGAGAGAGAACCGTTAACAATGTCAGCTAACATGGGAGCCAGATAAGGAAGTTGGGTGGTCAGCAGTTTAGAGGGAATAGGGTCGAGGGAACAGGAAGCAGGTCTCATGGACAAGATGAGGGTCATGAGGGGAGATCGGAGAGAGACTGGAGAAAGATGCGAGTTCAGGGCTAGGGCAGGGGGGAACATTAGAGGAAGTTTGGCCCAGTGGGCTAGGGGAAGGAAGGGAAGTGGTAGAGGCAGCTGATCGGATGGTCTCAAGAAGTCCATGAGCTCCTTGCACTTGTTGTTGGAGGTGAGGGTGGAGGAGACAGGGGAAAGGGGTTTAAGAAGACGGTTAGCAGTGGAGAATAGAAGCCGGGGTTATCTTTGCATTTCAGAATGATCCTGGAATAGTGAGCAGTTTTGACAGACGAGCAGGACCCGATAATGCTTTGTGTGGTCCAGCCAGATCTGGCAGTGAATGGCTAAACCAGTTGTCCGCCATATCCGTTCAAGTCTGCGTCCCTTGGACTTAAGGGAGCAAAGATGAGGGCCATACCAGGGGGAGCAGCCAGAGTGAGAGAGAGTAATGGTTTTAATAGGGACTAGGGCATCAAAGGTGTTGGTGAGGGTGTGGTTGAGCAGAGCTGCAGAAATGTCATAGTGAATGGAGGGCCAAAGGCTGGACAGTTGGGATTTCGTAATGCAGTTGTAAGAGAGTTAGGAGAGAGTTTTTTCTAGGAGTGGATACAGAAGGAAGTAGGGTTGGGGTTGTGTGGGTGGAGGAGGGCCGGGCAGGGGAAGGGGGATGTAGGTGGAGAGCGATACAAGGAAGTGGTCAGAGATGGCCTTATCTGCGATTGACACAATGGGAGTAGTGAGGTAATGATAGATTGCAAGGTCGAGAGGGTGACCGTGAATATGGGTTGGGGAGATTACATGGAGGGAGAGATTATGGGAGGGTAGGAGGGTAGTGAACTCAGAGGAGAGAGAGCATGATGAATTGAGATGGAGGTTGAAATCACCGAGGATGCGAAGTCGCTCGGTGCAGAGGCTGAGGGAGGAAAGCAGTGAAGATATCTCGTTGTTAACATTTTTATGGTACTTGGGTGGGCAGTAGAGAATGAGAATTTTAAATGAGAATTGAGAGGGGTGGAACAAGGTGAGATGCTCAAAGGAGGAGAAAGTGCCAGAGAAGTAGGGGGACAGACCAAGGTGTGATTTGGTGATGAGAGCCACACCTGCCACCACAGCAGTCTGGGTGGAGCAAGTGGTGGAAGGTATAGCCAGGCGGGGAGGCTTCATTTAAGGGTAAGGTGTCACCACCCCTCAGCCAAGTTTCCATCAGGGCCATGATGTCGATGCAATCATCCACGATAAGCTCGTGGATGGCAAGGGCCTTGTTCACAAGTGAATGGACATTCTGGAGGGAGATGCGGAGAGGGTCGGTGATGGCTGATCCACCGTCAGCATCCACAGGGTCACCGCTGGGAGGGGTGAGTTGGACGGGGAGGAGATTGGCAAGATTAGACCCCAGCAGGTGCGCCGGGCGGGAAGGTCAGCGAGCGAGTAGGATGGGACAGCTGGGGTTGCTGCTCGTGAGTAATGAAGAGTTGGGGTGGGGATTTGAGAGGGCAGAGTATCCGAGAGAGGAGAGATGACAGGATGCATGATGACAGGAGAGCACGGTCAGGGAGGGATAGAGAGAAAAGAAAAGGGGGAGAAAAAAGTGGAAATAGAAGTGATTGGAGTGGCAGCCAAAATGCGCACGTGAATGGACACAGGGAAAAACTCAAGTTACATTGGCCTGGTTATGTAGCAATTATTGGAATACATATTTCCTGGTAGTACCAGGGAATAGTTTGGAGACAATAGTGAGGAGTACAGAGTTAGAGTCAGAGGTCCCGTGGAGGCAAAAAGTTGACGTAGGTAGGATGGAGTGGGCATGGAGCATCGACAAACTGTTGTCCAAGCTTGGTGACAGGTGTAGGTGACAAGTGAAATCCAGAAGCTATTTGAAGGGTAGAGAATTAGAGGATGGAAGTTATTGTCGTGGATGAGAATTGGTTGCGGTGCAAAAGATGATGGCAAAGTTGACGAGAAGTTGGAGGTCACCGTAGATCAGAGAAAATGTTGAACCACTAGCCAGCGACCAAAAAAGCTGAAAAACCAGTAGAATGAAAAACCCATATATCTCAAGCTGCTGGCAATAGTTTCTCCTGTGGCACCTCTTTCCCTCATGGACACCTTTGGCCTGTTCTAGTGATGAAGTTACTGTGCCTTCTTCGTCCTCCTGATCTGCACATGCAAGGACTAATCCTTATAGAGTTGTATAATGGGAACATGCATCATGCCACGATAATTCTTGAAATTGTTGAGCTGTGCTTCAGGGCTCCCCCAGACCCATCGAGGCACCTGATGCAGGACTTTGAAATCCCGACAGCTTGCTCTATTAGTATGTGAGTGGTTCCAAAGGCCTCATTATACATATACATTTATTTGCTGAGCTTGGATACCGGAGAGGTGTCATGAACCAGGGCTGTAGGAGGTATCCCTGCTCTTCAATCAACCAAGCTGAAACACTACTCTGACTGAACAATGCAGGTATGGTGGATTGCTGTAGCAACTTCCAGAGTAGCAAGCATTCACATGTAAATTTATGTGATTATCATTACACACTAGCTGCACATTAATAGAATGACACCCCTTCCTGTTGGTGTAACTGAGGGATTTTTCGCAACCTTGGCGTCCAATTTGAACCCGAGATGAGCTTCCGACCACATATCTGCAGGAACACCAAGACCGCCTACTACCACCTCCGTAACCGCCTGATCCCACCACTGCCTCAGCTCGTCTGCTGCTGAAGCCCTTATCCATGCCTTTGTTACTTCTAGACTTGACTATTCCAACGCTCTCCTGGCCGGCCTCCCATCTTCCACCCTCCACTTGAGCTCATCCAAAACTCTGCTGCCCGTATCCTAACTCGCACCAAGTCCCGTTCACCCATCATCCCTGGTCGCTGACCTACATTGGCTCCCAGTTCGGCAATGCATCAATTTTAAAATTCTCATCCTTGTGTTCAAATTCCTCCATGGTCTCGCCCCTCCCTATCTCTGTAACCTCCTCCAGTCCTACAACCCTCAGAGATATCTGCGCTCCTCCAATTCTCGCCTCTTGTGCATCCCCTATTTTAATCACTCCACCATTTGCGGCCGTGCTTTCAGCTGCCTAGGCCCTAAACTTTGGAATTCCCTCCCTCAACCTCTCCACCTCGCTACCTCTCTCTCCTCCTTTAAGACGCTCCTTAAAACCTACCTCTTTGACCAAGTTTTTAGTCATCTGTCCTATGTGGCTCGGTGTCAAATTTTGTTTCATAACGCTCCTGTGACATACCTTCGGTTGTTTTACTACGTTAAAGGCGCTATATAAATACAAGTTGCAATATTGCCCGAAAACAGGCAGTTTTACAGTAGAAAATCTGCAGTCTGCAGCAGGTCCACTTGAGGACACAGGTGAGATGAGAGCTACTTCAGCCCCAAGAATCTCATATAGGATTCTGTGGTGGCACAGTGGAGTCCCTTAAAATAAAAACATTGTGGCAGCTCCTGGGAAGTGAGCATTTACATGAGGATGTGCAGCTGTTTGCAAATGAGCTACACATGTAGAGAATGTTATTCTTTCCTGTTCCAGTAAATATCAGCATTGATCAAGAGAACATGTAAGGTCACATGGGTTTAACCAGGTAAAACGAACTTATACTTTGAACTCGTGGGAATGTGATCAAAAGGTGACATCACCAGAGAGTATATTTCTATAATTTGCAAGTAGCGCACACATACCTAATTAGTTTGAAGGTGAAAGGTTACTCCGAATTAATGTTTAATTTGCACATGCAGTAAACCAATCAGTAATTTTAGTCCTGAAAGATTCAATTCAGTAGGATAAATAATAGGCAATGACAATATGAAATTCAGCATTATTTTCTCCTCCCAACAGTTCCAGGCTCACCCCTATCTCCATGCTTCTGCCTTCAGTCCCTCATTTATCCTCTAGGTTCCTCTCCTTGGTTTTTCTGCTGCCCCACTGTCTCTTATGCCTCTGATATCTACTCACAGCTCCCTTCATGCCATTGAACCCTTTCTGCTGCCCAATGTAAATCAAAATTCTGCATGACACCTACTTTGTTTGCCTTCATAAAATAGCATTGCTGCTATTTCTCACTTTTACACTTAGAGTGCTCTTGAGAGAGCGCAACTGGGGGGAGCAGGTCAGTTCCATTCTCTCTTGTGTTGTTCATCTTATTTGTACCCTGAAACAGGTGCAATATTACTGTAGGTAATAGACCAGTTGCAGAGTAAGAGGGAGGTTGAAATAACTCCATTTCACAATATCCCAAATTATTCCTGCTTCAAAAATAAGTCAGTAGCACTTTTTTGAAGGCAAATGGAGTGGGTGTGAGGGAAGGAGTTTGGAGATTGATTAGACAGGCAGAGAATGGGTGCTGAAGCATACATGGAGTGGGTAACAGGGAGAAAAACACCATCAACTGTGGTAGCCTAACACCTAACTAACATTGAGCCCTGAGTAAACGTCTTAAATCTGTCTTTGCAATATTGATCCAAAATCAGCTTTCACTAATCTCTTCTCATATCCACAGCTTGCAGTTTAAGAACATAAGAAATAGGAACAGGAGTAAGCCATACGGCCCTTTGAGCCTGCTCTGCCTTTCAATAAGATAATGGCTGATCTTCTACCTCAACTCCACTTTCCCACCCTATCCCCATATCCGTTCTCTGCAATTTAACCATTTCCAATGTTTCCTTCCAAAAAATTTCCCGAAGAACTGTTTTCACATCTACTTTGGATCTCAGGAGGAAAATTTGTTTTGAACAGTTAACAACACTGCTTCTTCTCTCCCCGCCCCCAAGAGACAATTACACATTAATGGCTAAGATTTCTATTTTTAAAGAATGTCATCATGGGCATCAATACATTGAGCCTCAAAGTAACTTGAGGTATTGGCCCAGAAATTCGGCCGAATACGGGAGAGTACGCACTGTGTACTCTCGCGTATTCGGTCCCGAAGTGCCGGTTTCCTGCATGCACTGCGCATGCGCGGGAAACCAGCACTTCCGATATTGCTAAGGGGGCGGTTCCTAAGTGAACTGCATGCGCACTACAGGCTGTGCGCACGCAGCGCACTTAGGTTTTTTTTCAGGTTTCAACGCGAAGGTAAGTATGGAAGATTTTACACATGAAGAAAGGAGGCGTAAGACCCCCTTTTAACAAGGTAAGTAGTTAATTAAGTATTATTTTAAAATATTTTCAACAGGTTTATCTTTTTTAGAGACTTTAGAGAAAGGTAAGTTTATTTTTATAACTTTTAGAAAGAATTTAAATTTTTTCAAAAATTAAAATTTTTGTTTAAAGTGGTTAATTTATTTAACTATAGTTATTTTATTAATGTGATGGTTTTTTTTAAATTTATTTGAGGTTTAGCTGTTCTTTTGGGGGCAATTTGTATTCATAGTTTTGACAGCTCTTTCTGTCAAATCTATGAATGAAAGATGGTGTGCTGCCATTGGCTCTCCATGGCCCACGTGATCCCAGAGGTCGCATCGAACTAACTGCGCCTCTGGGACACGCACACACTGCGCGCCGGCACCAGGGAGAGGCCCAGGACCAAAAGTTCGTGTGGGCCCGAAACATAAAGGCAGGTGCAGTAGGTAAGATCGCGCCGGATCCTTACCCCTGCAGCAACCATCGAAGTCTAATTTCTGGGCCATTGTTTTATCAATTCTATTTGCAGTTTACACTCACAAATGTACATTCATTTCTTTATTAGCATGGATTTCTGGCAAGCTTTCGTACTCAATTTCTAGAATGGTGTTGGGACGATATGGTTTTGCATGGCATAGCAGAGCACAGCACAGCACAATTGCGACAGCCAATTCTTCTTGGTAAAACTCAGGAGTTTCAGAAAACTTGATCCATAGGGGTTAATAATTCCTGGTGATTTTTTCATGCTCATCAAGGTGAGAAGTCAGTGCTGGGGATTGGTCAGGAGAGTCAGGGGGTAATTACCTAAGCGCATGCTGGCAGTAGGGAACCTTGGCCATTGGTTACGCGTTCCGGAAATTTGCAGGCAGCACACCCACGATCTTCTGACGTGCACTGCATGTGGACGAGGTTACCCACCGCCAGCACATATTTGGAAAATTACCCCTTTAGTGTTCAGTATGTCATGTTGTGACATGCTTTTCTGATTCAGGCTCACAGAAAGAAAATTTGTTTTGAGCAGTTAATAGCACTGATTCTTCCCTCCCCCGAGGCAATTAAATATTAATGGCTAAGATTTCCATTTTTAAACAGTGTGTCATCCCTCAAAGTACCGTGAAACAATGTTTAAGTAATTCTATTTGTGGTTTACACTCCCAAATGTACATTAATGTCCTTATTAGCATAGCTTTCTAGCAGGCTTTGCACTTAATTTCCAGAGGTGAGTTGGCATCTCTGCACAAATTGGGGTAAATGTTTGTCTTTAGATTTCCAGCACAGAACTTTATGCCCCACAAGTGCTAAAAACAAAAAATTACCCAGTTATATTTTTGGCACAAGTGAGAAGGTAAAATCATTACCAATAAAAATGACACTGTAGTGAATGTTCTCACTCCTATTCATTGGACTTTTTTTCAACAGTCAATACATTACCCTTCACTAATACATTTAAATAAATGTATTTATTACAAGCATTCCCCCTCAACTCTCACCAATCTTTGATAATTACCAATTCAGATCTACAGAAACCCACACACACATGCCCCAAAAACACACGACTGTTATTTTACAAGTTCTAAATGTAGGGGGCTCCCCATAAATGTACTCCATTTAAAGAACAGTTTCTGAAACAAAATAAAACTTTCACACATAGTCAGTCCTATAAGTCTGAGCAGTAGCTGGTTAGTTGTTTTATTAGAGTTGTAATAGAATAAACCTAGACACAGCTACCAAAACAACAGAACATTATTCCAAGGAGCTTTCTTTACGATTTCTACCCAGCTCCCACCCTGTATGTTCTCTCCACAACCAGTGATCTGCACTAGCTTCTCCCTCAGCGTGTCTCCTCCTGGACTTTTGTTATATTACACATAACTGACTCATAACCTATATTATAGTCAGCTGTGGCTCAGTGGCAGCACTCTCGCCTCTGAGTCAGAAGGTTGTGGGTTCAAGTCCACTCCAGAGACTTGAGCACATAATCTAGGTTGACACTCCAGTGCAGTATTAAGGGAGCGCTGCACTGTCAGAGGTGCCGACTTTCAGATGAGACTTTAAACCGAGGCTCCGTCATCGCTCTCTGGTGGATGTAAAATATCCCATGGCACTATTTCGAAGCAGAGCAGGGGAGTTCTCCCAGTGTCCTGGTCAATATTTACCCCATAACCAACATCACTAAAACAGATTATCTGGTCATTATCACATTGCTGTTTGTGGGTCCTTGCTGTGTGCAAACTGGCTGCTGCATTTCCTACATTACAGCAGTGACTACACTTCAAAAGTACTTCATTGGCTGTAAAGCACGTTGGGATGTCCTGAAATGCGTCATATAAATGCAAGTCTTTCTTTCTTTCTTGCTAGATAGCTCTACACAATGGCAATTAAAAACAATAGGAGTATAATTTATTGCACTTATTGACTACCTGCCTGCCAGATCCATGGAGAACAGAATCTGATTCAGAAAGCATGCTAGGAGAGAGATACTCAAATGGAAATCAAAAACAAATTATTCCACTGTATTGAGATTGGGTGACCTCCAGGAAACAAAGGGTGTAACCAACATCCCAATCTTCTTGACTGGCACTCAGGCTAACAATAGAAACTTGGCACATTGCTTGATCCAAAGCTGGGTTTTCTTCCCAAATCTATTCTGGCACTAAACTCATCTTCTTCCACCTTTGAAACAACATAGACCTCCACCCTAATCCCTTTTCTCCACTATTGCTGAGACATTAATCGATGTTCTTATCACATCAAAGCTCAAGTTCTCAAATGCTGCCCGAGTCAGCCTCCCTGATTCCACTGTCCATAAATAGCAACTCATTTGTCTCCTTACCAGTTAAAAACCCCACACTTCCATCTTCGTGGTCCTCAACGAGATACCTTGCCCTCCTTGGAATCAGGTTCCCATTTCTCACTCCGCCAACAACAACTTGCATTTATATAGCACTTTAATGTAGTAAAACTCTGGTGCCCTGCTGGGATGATCACTATGCTTAGGAAACATCTCATGCTCATAGGCCAGGTTGCCACCTTGTACCCAGCATTCCTAATAAGGTGACTGGAACATAGAAACATAGGAACAGGAGTAGGCCATTCAGCCCCTCAAGCCTGTTCCACATTCAATTAGATCATGGCTGATCTACATCTCAACTCCATTTACCCACCTTGGTTCTAGATTCTTTAATACCCTTACTGAACAGAAATCTATCAATCTCAGTTTTGAAATTTTCAATTGACCTAGCCTCAACAGCTAGAGATCCAGTTTTCCACTACCCTTTGTGCGAAGAAGTGCTTCCTGCCATCACCCCTGAATGGCCTAGCTTTAATTTTAAGGTTATGCCCCTTGTTCTGGACTCCCCCACCAGAGGAAATAGTTTCTCTCTATCTACCCTATCAAATACTTTAATCATTTTAAACGTCTCAATTAGATCACCCCTTAATCTTCTATACTCAAAGGAATACAAGCCTAGTCTATGCAACCTGTCCTCATAACTTAACCCTTTTAGTCCTGGTATAATTCTGGTGAATCTGCGCTGCACCCCCTCCAAGGCCAATACAGTCTTCCTGAGGAGAACTGAATGCAGTATTCCAGATGCAGTCTAATTAGAGCTTTATACAACTGTGGCATAACGTCCACCCCTTTGTATTCCAGCCCCCTTGAGATAAGGACTAACATTCCATTCGCCTTTTAAATTATTTTAGTGATTTCTGTACTTGGACCCCTAAATCTATCTGCTCCTCTACAGTTCCTAGCTTCTCACCATTTAGAAAATACACTGATCTGTCTTTCTTAGGTTCAAAGTGGATGACCTCACACTTCCCCACATTGAACTCCATCTGTCACAGTTTTACCCACTCACTTAATCTATCAATAGCCCTTTCCAACTTTCTGCTCCCGTCTACACTACTTACTGTGCCACCTAACTTAGTGATTTAGACTGGTAATAAACACCAATTTCCAGAGATTAATAGTTTGAAATATCCTTCAATCATTTTGAATGCTCTATTTCTAACCATACTGATTTCTTTTTGCATAGTATTTCACATTACGTTTCTAACATTCTCTCCCTCTGTCCATACCACAGTAGAGTTAAAAAGTTTTGTTAATGTTGTTACAAAATAAAGCTGAACCAGTCATTCCATCCCAGAATGCAGTCACTAAAATGACAAATTAAATATGGATGATTGCACAGGGTATTTAATAAACAATGGGATAGAACTTCTGTGGAGTCCTCCCGCCGTATGTTCAATTTACGTTGTTTCTCTGGAGTTTCCACTGATCTTCCGCCGAAGTTACGATGACAATTGGGAGAATCCACGTTGAAATTCCAAGTGAAGAACAGGTAGAAGTATGGAATCTGATATGTACAATTAATGTTAAGAATTCCAGTCAGTGAAGCCAGCAGGAATTGGAATAATTCTAGCCTAGCTTAGGAATTATCTGCTGTATCAGCTGTATCAGCTAATTTGCGAACCACAGATGTATCAAACATTGTTGGGCAGGGCCAATCCATTCATATTGTTTCTCACTGAATAGCAACAAGAGCATGTTACAGCTGTGCAATTTCACTACACTGCTGAATTTTCTAAAGTATAGGAGGGCATTGATGGCATCCAGGCCTACAGTAGATTTCAGTTTAGAATGCTAGCTCCAAGTGACACTTTCAAACACAGCTTACATTGCAAGGTACTGAGTGTAGTTTGTATGGGTGTGTATGCTTGTGAATAAGAAGGACAAGACATAACAACAAAATGGTACTAGACCTGAGCTTGGAGAAGGCCTCTGGCTTCACCCTCCCCTAATGGAGGTAAGGGCAAGGCAATAGGACTAAGTAGATACCCCCTTGAGAGTTTGCACACAGTCATTCTTTCTGTGCTGTCAAATTTTCTGATTCTAACCCATCAATGCTTTAATAAACAAGGATATTTAGGACAGAAGCAAAATACTGCAGATGCTGGAAATCTGAAATAAAAAACAGAAAATATTGGAAATACTCAGCAGGTCAGGCAGCATCTATGGAGAGAGAAAAAGAGTTAACGTTTCAGGTGATAACCTTTCATCAGAACTGGAAAAATTTAAAGATGGAACAGGTTTTAAGCAAGTACAGAGGCGGGGAAAGAGGGAGGGGAAGAAAGAACAAAAGAGAAGGTCTGTGATAGGGTTGAATGCAGGAAAGATTCAATGACAAAAGGGATGATGGTGCAGGCAAAAGGGGTTGATAATGGGACAAGTAAAGAAACAAAAGGCAGCTCCTCAAAGGAAGTCAAGCCATTGTAATTTTTGGCCTTCAGCCAGTTCGGACCTGTTCCCTTTTATTCGGTGTTATCCCAATTCTGCAAGCAGCAAAGTCGTTTTAAGGGATTGTAAATTTAAGGAGAACATATAGTGACAGACTTATGCCCAACCTGTAGCCCATCCTGTGTGTTAGCAACTGAACATGTATCGTAAGCTCGGGTGAGTTCGAAGGGTTTGCTGTGTGAATTATCTTTAAGATTTCAGTGTGACAATGTAAGTTGTATCCTGTAAATGTGCCATGTTGCTGTCTGGCCATGCATAGTAAGCACTGAAAAGGCTTTACGGCTACATGAAGGGAGAGCAGTACAAGAGTAACAGGATCAGAAAAGGTACTAACTGTGGTATGCTGGGTAGCATAACTTTTCCTCAAATCTGCTATCTACACCCACATTTGCAGCCAGGTTCTCTGGAGGTTGCAGAGAGCAATTTAATTCAGCTATCTCCTGTCAGGCATTTCAAATGACTTTTCTCTGGTGAATGCCAATCACAGCAAGTCTCCTTTACCCCATTGTATGCATCAGCCTCCCAAGGGCACCACCTGTAAATAGCCTGTGCACTTTCATGAACCATCCATTGATGGGAAATTGTGTGACTCTTTGATCTCTTCTCTTCATTTTATATGAAAAAGGAGTTTAATTCAGAGTATTTATTGCCTTGAATTTCTATATTTTTTAATGCTCTAAAGATTAAATGCAGACATTGCGAGTGCAGTCTGCCAACAATAAACAGAGGGGCTGAAATTCCGCGGGGATTCCACCAGTCATTTCTGCTAGAGTTATAGCAGGAAACCAATGAAAGGCCCGCGTAGTTTCAGCAGCAGAGTATTTGCTTCACTGCTACAGCCCTTTAAACAACTGCAGCAATGCTTTGCAGGGGGAATTTTCTGAGTTTGTACTCCTGACAGTGAACCA
Organism: Squalus acanthias; assembly: GCA_030390025.1. Taxonomy (NCBI): domain Eukaryota; kingdom Metazoa; phylum Chordata; class Chondrichthyes; order Squaliformes; family Squalidae; genus Squalus; species Squalus acanthias. Next base: position 45,477,337 of record CM059428.1, on the reverse strand, counting down.
TGCTGGCTGGCAGCACATATTGGAAAATTTAGGCTTGCTCCCATGATGTTCCATTCCTAAAATGGATGGAAAATAGTGTGTAATCTGCCTGTTATTTCCCAATATACACTGCAAGAGGGCATAGTTCCCCATTGGGGCTCAAACTCGGAAAGTTGCTCCCTAAACCTCCTGCTTTATACATGTAATCTCCCAAAGGCAGTTTAATTTTTCGGGTGGAAATTTGCAATGGATATTTAATTAGGTGGAAGTCCGGGAATTCTGGTGGGAATGGCCGTGTGCTACAAGTCATGGGATGTCCTGCAGTGCACCATTCCCATCACAACAACAACTTGCATTTATATAGCGCCTTTAACATAGTAAAACGTTCCAAGATGCTTCACAATAGCATTATCAAACAAAATTTGACATGAGCCACATAGGAGCTATTAGGACAGATGACCAAAAGCTTGGTCAAAGAGGTAGGTTTTAAGGAGCATCTTAAAGAAGGAGAGAGAGATAGTGACGCGGAGAGGTTTACGGAGGAAATTCCAGAGCTTGGGGCCTAGGCAGCTGAAGGCACAGCCGCCAATGGTAGAGCGATTAAAATCAAGGATGCGCAAGAGGCCAGAATTGGAGGAGCGCAGAGATCTCTGAGGGTTGTAGGGCTGGAAGAGGTTAGAGAGATAGGGAGGGGCAAGGCCATGGAGGGATTTGAAAACAAGGATGAGAATTTTAAAATCAAGACATTGCCAGACTGGGAGGCAATGTAGGTCAGCGAACACAACGGTGATGGGTGAGCGGGACTTGGTGCGAGTTAGGATATGGCCAGGAGTGCATTGGAATAGTCAAGTCTAGAGGTAACAAAGGCATTGATGTGGATTTCAGCAGCAGATGAGCTGAGGCAGGGCACTGGCACAGAGGTGGGAAGTAGGCGGTCTTGGTGATGGAGCGGATATGTGACTGGAAGCTGATCTCAGGATCAAATACAGCACCAAAGTTGTGAACAGTCTGGTTCAGCCTCAGACAGTTGCCGTGGGAGAGGGATGGAATCGGTGGTTAGAGAACCGAGATTGTGGCGGGGACTGACGACAATGGCTTCGGTGGAGATGAGGTAGAAGATCAGCCATGATCTTATTGAATGGCAGAGCAGGCTCGAAGGGCCAAATGGCCTACTCCAGCTCCAATTTCTTATGTTCTTATGTTCCCAATATTTAGTTGGAGGAAATTTTTGCTCATCGAGTAGGTCGGACAAACAGTGTGACAAATCAGAGACAGTGGAGGGGTCAAGACAGGTGGTGGTGAGGTAGAGCTGGGTGTCGACAGAGTACATGTGGAGCCTGACATTATGTTTTCAGATGATATTACCGAGGGGCAGCATATAGATGAGAAATAGGAGGAGGCCGAAGATAGATCACTAGTTCGGCAAAACTGGGCTTATTACCCAAAATATTAAGAACTAAAATTATAAAGGCTGTATTGATATACTATTCTATGTCATTCTATATGGTATTAAGCAAAGTCAATGAGTGACAGAGAGAGAGCGAGATTTTTTGCAAGTTTCTGATCCAAGCAAAGACAGAGTTTAACTCTGAGGAATTCTAAAGAGGTTTTCAAAAAGGTTAAGTAGAGACATAACAAAATATTAATTAACAACCTACAGACAAGTAGTAGCAACAATGCACTTGTGACTAAATAATTACTATTACGTAGAAACATATCAAATGCTTTTCTCATAATCAATAGCAAAGTATTCCAAAAATAAATCTATATTATCAAACATGATTTATCTTAATAGTCTCCAGTATTAGATCACTTCATACCTAACTTTTACATTCTAAAAAATCCTTACTAACAGGGGACAAAATAGTTAATGTATGTGCTGAGTTGTATAATGTGTATTAATTTGGTATGTTAGCACTGAGGGAGCATTAGCACATTTTTGCACTTTCTTCCAAAAATGTTCATGTTGCCGGACTTAATTAACATACTTTAAGGCATAGATCTAGTAGGAATGTTTCTTTTGGCTTGTTAAGGGCTTGTTATCCACCAATTAGTGACAAACTTGCAAATATACTTATGTTTGAATTTCAGCCTACATCACATTAATAATGCTTGTTATAAGGCTGCTGTTAAGGCAGTAAGAGAGTGTTGATAGAAATCCAGCAGGGATTGGAGCTGGAGACATTGGAAACAACAGCTCAGCTGTTTCAGTCCACACAGCAGTATCAGTGCATTCACAATTTCATTAACATGTAAGAGGAGGAGGAAGAAGAACAGTAAAGGAAGTACAGTTACAAAGCCATAAGAGAAGGTCTACCATGCTCCACTACTATCCCAAACTACAAGCCTTCGTTGGTGAAAGAACTAACCTAAACTCACTGAGGATCAGTGTGTGTAGATGTTGTGCCTCACTAAGGAAACCATGGGTAAATTATGCCATCTCCTAGAACCAGGCCTGCAGCCACGGAGTAACATTATAACTGCATTGTCATATTGATAAAAGTGATAACAGCATTCAATTTTTCGTTAAGGGCTCCTTCCAGGAATGCCTGGAGACTCGGCAACGATCAATCAATTTGCAGTTCACTGCTGCATTATCCGAGTTACAGGTGCTTTGTTTCAACATACTAGTAAATACATTAAATCGCCACTGGCATTCAAAGGCAGTATAAGAAAGGCAGACAGGCTATTTCAAAAACTGTAACTTTCCCAGGGTACAGGGCGCCATCAATTGCACACATTTGGCCATGCAAACACCCATTCAACATCCAATGATGTTCATCGATAGAAAAGCACATCATTGAATAAATACAGTGGATAGTGACCATTGTTACGTCAATATGCACATCAATGCATTGTTACTAATGAGTGACCATGACACCCATATCTTGAGAGAATCTTATTCCAGAGTGGAGACAAGTTGGACAGTTGTTTTTTTCTCCAAAGTACAGACTTCCCACTTGAAATCTGAATGACATTGAAAACTGTTTGATTATTATTAAAACCTAACTGGTTTACTGATGTTCTTCAGGGAAGGGAACTTGCCACCCCTGCAAATGACTCCAGTCCCACATTATGTGGTTGACTCTTAATGCTCTTCGAAGTAGCCTAGTGAGCCATTTAGTTTTGCTGTGAAGATCAAGCAGAAGGCCCACCTAGGGATGGGTACTAAATATAGCCTTGCAAGCAACATTCCCTTTAAGCTGTGCAGCCGCGCGGCCATGGAGCGCTCTGCAAGTCCCGCGCAGCCAATGAGCAGGCTTTCAAATAGAAAAACCACGCATGTGCGGAATTTTGAATGGGACAAAACAAAATTAGAGGGAGCATTGCTTGTGAGTACTGCCCACATACCAATAAATAATTATGTAGCTCAGGCCATGTCAAGCACTTCACAAACAATTAATTACTTTTATAAGGACAGTCATTATTGTTATGTAGCCAAGCATGGTAGGCAGTTGCAGCAAATGAGATAAATATCCAGTTAATCTGTATTTTTGTATTGGTGCTGTTGATAGAAGGACTATTGTTTACCTGGACACTGAGAGAACACTCCATTCTTTGGCAAATTGTGCCATGGGATCTTTTTCGACTGTCAGAACAGGCAGACAGGGCCTTAGTTTAATGTCTCATCTGAAAGACAGTGCCTCCAATAATGTAATATTCCCTTAGTACAGCACTAAAGTGTAAACCTAGACTATGGGCCAGAAATTCGGCTCCCTGGCTTCCCGCGGGTGCAAGAATCGCGCGCGTACTTACATACCGCGCCTGCCGTTGTGCTTCGGGCCCGCGTGGAATTCGGGTCCTGGGCCTCCTGCAGCTGCCGGCGCGCAGTGCTCGCGTATCCCAGGAGCGCAGTTAGTTCGAAGCATCCCCTGGGATCACGTGGGCCATGGAGAGCAGGGAATCTTCATTCATAGATTTTGACAGGAAGACCTGTCAAATCTATGAATAGAGATCGGCCCCAAAACCTCACTAAAACTTCAAATAAATAAAAAATAAAAAATCATATTTTTAAAATAACTATAAATTACATAAATTAACTACTTTAAACAAAAATTAAAATTTTTGAAAAAATTAATTACACTTTTTAACGGTGCTAAAAATAAACTTACCTTTCTTTAAAGTATGTAAAAAAGATAAACCTGTTGAAAAAATGTTTAAATTGTACTTAATTCATCACTTAGCTTGTTAAAAGCAGGCCTTGCGCCTCCTTTTTCCCCACGCAGCTTCTCCGTACTTACCCTCACGGAGAAACCAGAAAAAAAAAATGAAAGTGGGGAATGCAACCTCACTTTAAGAGGCACATCCCTGCTTTAAGTACAGTCGGAAAATGCAATGTAAATAGCGCAGGTCATGTGAGAGGGCTGCTTGAGTTAAAATGGCCTGGGCCTCACGCCGACATCATCATGGGGGCTTCCTGCCCACCTGATTCCTGCCCCGTTTAATCAACTCTATTGTTTCTGAACAGTTGTTACTTTCACCTATAGAATTGTTCTTTCTAATAACAGTGAGTAAGCATCAAAATGCATCAACTGTGAAATGTTTTGGCACTTTAGGCTTTGAAGATAACTGCAAGTTTTTTCTTCTCTTTCTGACCATGCCTCACACCAAGCAGATTTTCTCAGTGTGTGAGAAAGGTTCCAACTGTTTCTCTTGAACTGATGTCTGGAATATGCTTGTTGACGTTAGCGAGCAGCTAACAAGCTTGTTTTCACGTCTGTGCTTGTTATTTACGTTCCAGCACTTTGCATGTAACTAAATCTCACAAAGGCAAGAATACCCATTTCACAGGAAATTTACAAAACGATCAGCATTCCTCCCCAGTTTATTCACTTCTTTTTTGTAACACTTTGCACCACAAGGAACATGTCTTTCCCAGAACTTACTCAGTATTAAATCAGCTATATGTCTTAATTGGTATTATTGGTGATAGACTTGCACTATTAGTAATTCTAACAACAATGTGGACTTCTGGTTTTAATTAGTCACAAAGCGTTCAAAGCACCTCTGGTACCCAGCCTAATGCAGCATTTTACATGTAGACAAGCTGAGCTGACTGTTACCCAAGCAACGTGTGGTACACTATTGTGTCTGTCACTCAAGTACATGCAAACTATTTCAATATAAAATTCATTTTTAAAGAAACACAGACCATCACGAAAGTACTTAAATTTTCACTTCAAAAAAACTAAGATATATGTCTCTGTTAAATTGTCCTCGCATCAATAAACACCTCGACCTGTGACTTTAGTGTTTATTCAAACTGTCAAGAGTGATTTAAAACCTCTTAAAACTCATGAACTTAAATTAGTACAGGACTGTTATATTAAATATTTAGCAACAGTGATCAAATAAGTTTGACGTCTTAAAACTGGGATAATTTAAATTGAGTAAAGTTAAAAGTTTTCCTGTTTTCTATCTGGAATTATAAATTTTATCTTTACAATACACACTGTCCTTCATATAAACACAAACACTGAAAGTTCACTCAGCAGTGAGCTCCTTCAATCTTGATTCTAGGGGCTAGAAATTGGAAATCGCTAAAAACCTGCCAGTGCCACCGCGGGCTGGAGTTAACGGCCGCTGAAATTGATGGCAATGGCAGGACCGGTAAATTGGCGCTGGTTGCTAATTAACATTAGCCCTGCGCCAAACTTACCGTGCAAGGCCGTTTTTGTGGCGTTGGTCCCGGCAGGAGGCCCAGTGCAGCATGGCCATAGCATCATTGCAGCAAGAACAGCCTTCCCTTAAAGCAAGGCTGTCATTTCAGAAAGCAGTTTGGTCCCTTACAGGGGAACTGCCTTCTAAAATGAAAAAAATAAAATCATTTAAAAATAGGCAGTTTTTAGCCCTTACAGCTCACTGCCTTCTGAGAAAAAATTAACATTAAGAAGAATTCCCAAATGGGAGTTTGGAGCTCTTAAAGCTGAATTGCCTTCCACATCCAAAATAAATGGGAAAAGTGCTTCAGCACTAACACAAATGCCTCAGCAAGCCAGGGAAGGAGCACCCAGGGTCTCGCAGGCAGCACTCCAGCTTTGTGCAGGGTGTCAACACTGCAAGAGAGGTCCACTACCCATATGGGCCAGGAGGCCCTCCAGAAAGAAGGATGTGGGACCAGATCACCGAGGCCGTCACTGCCAGCAGTGTCGCCCCCACGACCTGGCTCCAGTGCCCAAAGAAGCTTCATGACCTCAGACCAATGGTCAAGGTCAGTGAATGCATCTTCAAAAGCCATCTCCTACCAACTGCATCTCACACACTTCTCAATGCACAGCTACCCGACCCCACTCACCTACCAATAATCTACTAAAATCACGAGGCACATCTCCAATTCCTAGCTTCACCTCACCCCCTTGGAGGAGACAGTGCAGGCCATTCTTGGCAGGGGCATGGCTGACCCCTTGGCCAGCGGTGGGGCTGAAAGGATACGAGATGCTGGTATCCTCATATGTTATCATCCTTCTCGCATGCACCTTTTGCTTTCCTGCCCTCCCCTCACCACAACTCCACCCTTGTGCCTTCCTCATTTCACTCACCCAAGAAATGTAGCCTGCCCAGCCAGTGGTCGACCAAGAAGAGGGAGAGGAGAGTGAAGAAGAAGAAGGAAAAAAAAGTCACTTGATTTGACACTCCCAGCCACCAGCTCCTAAAGGTCGACCAGCAAGGCCATTTGCAGTGTCCCCCACTGAAAGTCAGCAGCTTTCCACCAGCCATGCTGCAGCCACTGTGTAACATCAGTAGGATAGGCAAAGGCACACACAAGACAGTCACTAAGAGAGTGCATAAGGGTGATCAGTTGATTTCTTGAAGTCATATTGGATGGATAGATGTATAAAGTTGGATTGGAAAGGTGGCTTTTATTTCAGCATTGTGGCCAAGAGGACGCTGTGATGGTCAGTAATAGAGGGAAGGTAAGGTCTGGGACAAATGGTAAAATGGGAATTGGGGTTGTGGTCACTGGTACTGCAGGCAGATCATTCCATCCTGGATATCCCAGCCAGAAAGTGGCTGAGTGGGTTGCATCCTTCCTTCTGCATCCTCATGCTGTAAATCTGAAATAAAAGCAGAAAATGCTGGAAATATTCAGCAGGTCAGGCAGCATCTCGGCTCGAGACGTGAACTTTGTTTTCTCTCTCCAGGGATGCTGCCTGACCTGCTGCCTATTTCCAGCATTTTTTGTCTTCTCAGAGGCCATCCTTTACCATCCGAGGCTTTGCAAGTGTCCAGCAGCACTCCCTGCACACTTAAAAACTTTTATTTTCTATTATACCAAGCCACTACTTCAATAAAAATATTTTAAAAAGCCAGTCGAAAAGCTTAAATGCAAACTTACCTGAAAGATGTGTGTGCCCCTTTAAGAATTACTGACAGTGTCCGTCAGTCTGCTGCACGCTCACTTTTCAGAGTGAGCTTAGGACCCAGCGCTAAGGTCCAAGTTCGCAGAGTGTGATGTTACGTCAGCGTGCAGTCACGCTCTCCATATCTGCATCTCCAGGGCTATTGGCAGCGCTAAGGCCCTCACCAAAATGGCAGCCACCAGGTCCCGCGCCAGAGAAGGGCGTTAAGAGTGGCGGCCGCCATTTTTCACCAGGTTTGCGGCATTAACTTGTGACAGTAAGTAGCCCAATTTCTGGGCCTAGATCTTTAATACTGATTCTGTGACAGTATTATCAGTATGCCAACGGCAAAAGTGCAGTAAACTGCTTTGCATGCAAACATGCATTGGTATAACCAAGACAACCTTCGAGAGCTGGTCTCGCATCATTTTAACTACCAATGGTGCAAAATCCACCTTTCACTTTGTAAGATTAGGATCACAGGCCACACATAGATTACCCAAAGGGTTTTAGGAGTTGCAAAGCTTTTATTAAAGAGCTACAGTTTTAAAGCATAATCAGATATTACATATGGTTTAAGCTGAGTATAATAGACATACAACCCGTGACAGTAGAAAGCGATCTACGACTCCCGAAGCGGAACGCCACGACCAGATGGACGGTTGGGTAGATGTCTGATGAGACAGCGTGGAGGTCTCGGGTCAGCAGGTCTCTGCAGTCTGTAACAGCAGTCAGTTCTGTTCATTCGTCCCCCGAGCTGTTGGAGGTGTTAGGCGTGAGCCAGCATTGATCCACCTCAGAAGCTAAACTTAGTCAAGGTGTTAGGCCTGAGCCAGCATTGATTTCCACCTCGAAAAAGCCTTCGCCCCTCGCTGCCTGACTTCTTCTCTCAGTCCTCTGTATTTATAGTTATTTCGGTGGGCTGTGATATATCTAGTGTCAATCACCTATAATCATCTATAACCCAAATGTGGTGCGGGAAAACATCCCTCACTGCTCCTTTCTGCATGGCTGATGAGGCCTTTCTCTTATCTTTCTGAGGAATGTTTTGTTATGTTTCTTTAAGGACATTTTATGGCTTCGTGGCTCCTTATTGTCTAGCTACGACTATCCTCCCGTGTTTTCTTGCATTTTACGATCTTCTTATCATTTTGGTGTTTGTTCATTGACCTTGCTGACACTTCACCCATTTGCTCCTGACTGCATTTTAATTTCTGTTCAAAGAATCTAATAGCGATTTCTTACAACTTACCTTTATTAAAAATTATTTAAAACCGAGACAACTTACTTGTTCGACTGAAAAAAGCTGACTGCTCACTCAAATTATTTTCATTGTGGTGAACCGTACAAGACCAATAAGCAGTAATTAAAATCTCATGCATGGAATTGTGACAATGCCCCACTCCATGGTAATGCAACCAGGCAGTGAGAATACACTTCTTCACTTGCATTGCTGCTGCACCAGAAGATGCAGTTTAAAGATAGCATAAAACTCGATCATTGACAAGAAGGAGGAAATTATATGCTACAACTTCCATTAGCATACAAAAGACATTCTCTGAATTTTTAACTGTCTGCACCTTAGGTTATACTGTTATCTAGTTACCAATTTAACCTATTGCTGGCCAGCACTCTATTCAATGATTTATTTTGCTGTTAAATTACACATGTTTCCAAGTTTGCATTTCCAGCGGGGAGCCTCAGCCACCAGCTGCACATATTGGGCAATTACCGGTCCACTGCCTATGAATTTTTGTCCCTGGATAGAAAATCACGGGTTGCATGCCCGCAAGGTTCCTTGTCAGCAACGAAAACTTGGAAAATTGGCCCTGTAAAAACTGTGCAGTAGAGCTGGAACAATAAAGTCATTAACAATGCATCAAGCATTTTCTTGACAACAAAGTCATAGAACAATGTGAGAAAGTAAAATATTAATTTGTACATAAGAACTATTTTACTTTACTTTCCTGTTACTTTTTAAATTATATTGTTTTAATTTAAAAAAGTTGACTTGCAATGTAAAATAAATTAACAGTTGACAATTTAAAACTGACAACTTGAGCAAGAAATCTAAATGAAAAGTGGCCTACCTTAAAGATACAAGGGTAGATTCACCGATCTCACGCCCCAAGCGTGGAATCAGGCTTGAAGGGAGCGCAGGTCGAGGAATCGGTACAACACTGTTGTAGCCCTGTATCTCATTCACACTCCCTTCAAGCATGGCTCACCGGTGAATTTACCCTATAGTTCCCTAAGATTAACAAATGTAGGAAAATAAAAGGGTGATTACATTTTCCCAGTTGGAAAGCCACCTCCCAGGGAGTGTGGGTCCGATATAGGGCTGCAATATTGTATCCCTGATTCTCCATCTGTGATCCTATGCGTGAGGATCCCCACTGTTAGTGCGAGATTATGGAATCATCCTATTTATCCTACTATTTCTTTACATGGTTTGTAGCACCAACCAACATCCCTGCTCAGGACATAGTCCATGTAGAACAGTACAATTATAGAATAAATCCAAATATTGCACGGAATACAGCAACAGACCTGAACTTGAGTGCATAGGTTGAGGCGTTAAAATTGTACACCACTATTGCCTACTAAATGTGTTACCGTTTATTCCATGGATGTGTATGTATATATAGATAGATAGTTTTAACTCTTCTTAGCATGCCTTGAGTGAGTTTACTTGTCCAGTTGCGCTCTTCTTCTGGGATTTTATATATGTAATAATTTTTTGCAGTTTCAATCTGTATAAACTGAAAACAAACAAACAGTTTGGTCCAGGCAGATAGGAATCTGTACCTCACAAATAAGTTGTATTTGAGAATTCTTTGCTGTTTTACACTAATTCACTGCCGTAGGCCATTGTGAAGGACCACTCATGAAGCAGAGGGACGCTACAATAAGGCTCACATTGGTGTCAAATTAAAATTGAACAGGTCCTTGACATGTTGAAGAGATGATTCAGGCACTCTCAGTATGTTCGCAATGTTGTCTCATGATTCTCCATTCCATCATTCAGGTCTGCACATTGGAGGTGATGACTTGCCTCTAAGCCTATGTGGGAATTAAGCAGAGATTCCTGCAGTTGCCACTTACCCCAGGCTGCTCTTTATTGTTGAGAAGCCTTCTATGATTGTTGCTGCGAAGGAAGGCATTGCACTCTGCCACCAGCCTTGCCATCTGCTGCACATTTTTGAAGAGGCTTTTCAGTGCCTTCATATGAGTTTCATGTTCTGCCTAGCATCCTTTTTTTCATAACAGGACCCCTGATATCATCATCCAAATGATGTTCAGACAAGAGCTGACATTACCTTAGCTGCTGCTCAAGAACATCCTTCTCCACTGCCACAACACTTCCGCTGGCTCCCTTGTTTGTTGTGCAGAACCCAGTGTCCATTTCTCATCTGAACTATTTATAATCACCCCAATTGACTCCCTCTGGGCTGGTAAGTTAGAGTGAATTTCTGCTGGCTCTCTCTGCTGTTGAGGGCCCTGGCATGGCATCAATTTCTCTCTCTGCTTCTTCCTCCCCGCATCCAGCTCCTTTGGAGAAAAAAAATCAAGAGAAATGCAATGAGTTTCCTGCTAGCCACTGTTTCTATATTGTTGTGCTTATGTAAGGATCTCCCCAGTGTACGAGTGTCAGAAAACTGATTTAAAAAATCTTACACACTCTTCCGCCTCTGTACATCCTCATTGCATTGAAATCAAGACTCAATCTAGTCTTTGACTGCAACACATTCTTTCCCAGGTCATTAAAACTGTAGAATTTCTTAGCTTCTTCAGTCTTTTCTTCTTCCTACAGTCTTCGGGCTTTTAATACCCAAGTACCAAATCACTGTTTGACCACCTAATCACTACTTCTGATTTACTACTTACTTTTTTCTCTTTTATTCTTTTCCAGCCTCAGTGGTGTCCTGTATTAAGGGACTCGGTCAGTTCCTCACTTTGGCTTCTAATAATAAAAATACATTACTAATAGCAAAAGTCTGGTGAGCTTTTTCACTCAAATTGTGAATGTGTTCACAGATCAAATGTTAAAACAAAACCGGAGTCAAACACTGCAATTGTTTTTGGATGAAGGCATATGAGCATTCAATAAAATAAGTGAGTTTCCTGTACAAATTTGGAAAGCTTTTGATGAATACTCTACAATAATGGGCAACCTTTGGCTATTGGGCAGCTTTAAGTGCGACAGATTCAGATCATCTCCATCTTCAACAGGGCCAATGTTGCAAGTACTTAATCCTATCTGTAAGGTATAAAGATTTAAAATTCATAATTTCCTTTTAAGAATTTCATTGTATTTCCTATTCGCTCATTTCAATTGGAAATAATTAACATATATCTTCAGTAGTTACTTCATTCATTCCCCTGACAATGAACAATGATAGAAAAGACATAAAAAGAAAACCGAACATTTTAGGGTGCATTTACACTAAAAGTTTAGGAAAAGTGTGAAACAGTTTTGGCTTTGCACCGACACTAAACCAGTAGGTGTCAGCCTTGGCTCAGTGCTAGCACTTTCGAGTCAGAGGTTTGTAGGTTCAAGTCCCACTCTAGAGACTCGAGCAGATAATCTCGGCTGACACTCCCGTACAGCACTGATGGAACGCTGCCTGTCGGAGGTGCAGTCTTTCAGATAAGACTTTAAACTGAGGCCCTGTTCACCTTTATCAGGAGGACGTAAAAGATCCCATAGCACTATTCGAAGAGCAGGAGAGCTCTTCCCAGTGTCGTAGCCAATACTTATCCCTCAACCAACATCACTTAAACAGATTATCTGGTCATTATCTCATTACCATTTGTAGGACCTTGCTGTGCACATATTGGCTGCTGCGTTTTCTACATTACAGCAGTAATTACACTTCAAAAGTGCTTAATTGGCTGTAAAGCGCTTTGGGACATCCTGAGGTCCTGAAAGGTGCTATATAAATGCACGTTCTTTCTCTCTTAGTGCAAATTCGGTTTAAGGCCCAAACTGGCTCTAGTATTAAATGGAGTGAGACTTTGCTCCGGTCAGGTTGAGCTGCATTTATAAAATGACACTGCACTAATTTTACAGCAAAAAGGGCTAGTTTTGCAAGGAAAGGCTCCTAGCACAGTGCCTCACAAGAGGCAAAAACAGGTCAAAAATCGGGCCTGCAATATTGCAGCCCTATCTCCACTGCCACACTTGCTAGTAGTGAAAATCTGTGCCAAGAAAAGAGCCCCACAAACCAACCCTATAAGTTAAATGCACCTTTTGCAGTTTAAGAACTAAATGGTTTGCAAGTAGTTCTGAGGCAGCTGAATAAAGAGCTCATCAGATAAAAGAAAAAGTTCAGATGAAAGATGTCTTTCCATTCAATAGCTGCTTTTTCCATTACATAGTTTATGGTTACTGTGTGCATGTGTGTGCAGAGCAGCCATGTGATTATGTTCACACAGTATGGTGGTCTCTGAATCTGGGACACTAATTAGTTGCCTTGTGCTGTAGTTGAAACATTATGATAATTTGCATTAGTCCTGTGGGAGTATAGGATTACACTGATTGATATTATCAATTGCTTTAAGGATTATAGTCATGGTATCATAAGCAAGACCATTCAGCCATTCTGCTTTCTTTGGCTTGCAAAGCAGAATGGGACATATTTTAGTATGCTTTCATTATCAGTACTCTGCATTTCATTAGCATTATGATAAATACTTATTGCAATCTCCAGATGGTAACATTTAACATACTACAATGCTTCTTTTGTTAAATTGAAATAGACATTGACTTCTACAATAAGGATGAGATCTTTGGATAATAAAAGAAGATACCCAATTTAGCTAATGTAAATTGGAGGAGCAAATCTATATTTTGGTTGACTGGGGCTTCTATATTATTTTTACATATTACAAGTCTTCCTTGTTCTTATAAACCCACAGAATAAAATCAAGAAAATACAGGCAGTAATCATGCAAGAATGAATGATTTCATCAATCTTTGTCTTTTGCTTAAGTGGCTTTCTGCCATCAACATACCTGTGTCTGACCAGACCTGAAGCGTGTTAAATTACTGTATAAATACGCAACCAGGTAGTTAATGTACCTTCCTTAAATGCTGTGTTGAGCATATACACAACCACTACTACTAAAAGTTTTAGATTGTGGCGGATCGCCACCTAAACGGGCATTACCCACTTTTCCGTCTGTGGACAATATATCGATGCACCTTCCCTTTAAGGCACCTTACCTTTAAGGCAGGAGTGGGCGGGGCCTCAGGATTTTTCCAGAGAATTCTGGGAGCAGTCTTTCAGCCATTTTGTACCATGCAGTTGCATTAAAGTCTCTCTTTTTCCACACATGGATTCAGCCTTAATTCGTGTTTCGCGGCAGCCTCAACATTGGTGATCCCGACGCTCAGAACGTATTCCGAGCACTGCAATGGCGGACACAAACGCAGTTTCCGTGAAACTGCCGGAGTTTTGGGAAAACCAGCCTGAAGCCTGGTTTCTCCAAGCTGAATCGCGCTTCCGGCTGCAACGCATCACCACAGATGGGACGAAGTACGACTATCTCGTCACATCACTCGGTAGCGCCACAGTTTCGAAGGTTTGGACAACGCTGCAGAACCCACCAGAGGAAGGCAAGTACGCACATCTCAAGACAGCGCTCCTTAAAAAATTTACGGCCTCGGCATATCAGCGAAACTGCCACCTCCTCGCCCTTCCAGGCCTCGGTGATGCCTCACCGTCAGACCTCCTCTCCCACATGCTCTCCCTCACCAACGAGAGCCCACCCGGATCCCTCTTCCGCACGCTGTTCATCCGCCAGCTCCCTCTCAGCATCCGCCCAGCGATCGTGGCGTCCGGCCTCACAAACCTGGAAGCCCTGGCCGATGAGGCCGACAAGCTGCTGTCTGCTCACTCCAGCCATGACGTCACTCCGGACCTGGCAGCCAATGCCTGGGCGCACCCCTCACCGGCCAGCACGTGGCCACAAGGGCCTGCCACCAGGCCCACGGGGCCTTCATGCCCCACTAACCTGGGCCACTGTTACTACCACGCATGGTTCGGCGCCAGGGCACAACGGTGCACACCTCCCTGCTCTTTCAAGTCCGCCCCCGTACCAGCCCCCGCGATGGCCGTGGGCCACGTGGGCTCCCTGCTGTTCGTCACGGATGACAAAACTGGCCGCCGGTTCCTGTGCGACACTGGGGCTCAGCACAGCATCATCCCGGCCTCCTCCCTCGACATCCAAAAGGGCGAACGAGGACCGGCGCTGGCTGCTGCTAACGGCTCGGAAATCCGGACGTATGGCACCCGGACAGTCACCCTCGACCTCGCTGGTCACCGCTACCGATGGGAGTTCATCACTGCCAAGGTGCTCTCCCCCCTCATCGGCGCAGATTTCCTGTGCGCCCACGGCCTACTGGTAGACATCCCTCGTCACCGCCGCACCGTCTCGTCCACATCTCCTAAGTGGATTCTGGGGGGAGCTGTGTGGCGGATCGCCACCTAAACGGGCATTACCCACTTTTCCGTCCGTGGACAATATATCGATGCACCTTCCCTTTAAGGCACCTTACCTTTAAGGCAGGAGTGGGCGGGGCCTCAGGGTTTTTCCAGAGAATTCTGGGAGCAGTCTTTCAGCCATTTTGTACCATGCAGTTGCATTAAAGTCTCTCTTTTTCCACACATGGATTCAGCCTTAATTCGTGTTTCGCGGCAGCCTCAACAAGATTTAAAAAATATTTATACCTGGCTAAAATGTTTGCCAATTTTTCCATTTTATCTGGTAATGTAATGTGTGTGTAATGTTTGGCTTCATGAAATAAAATAAACAAAAAACAGCTTTGCAAGATGATGTTCAGTAAGCCTATGGTAATTATATTAGCCTGTGATGAAAGGTGGCGACAATTATGCCATTTACTCAAAATGAAAAGAAAGCTCTCAGTAAAGAATGAAGATACTGGACATTTCAATGAGTTATAGTTTTTTTTATTTTCCAGTTTTGGGGACCTTTATGCGGCTTACAACAGCAGTGCCCAAGCTTTTGTCTTTGTAGGCTGCATAGGTCCATAACCATGGAGCCTCGAGGTCATGTATAATGTTTCAATCAATATTCCCAAAATTTGCAAATATCTCAAGATACTGATAGTAACAGATATTGGTTTTCTGATTTAGGATTTAAACAGTACTAAAAACAGCCCTTTCCAAACCTCCAGGCCCACAAAATTCAAACAGGACAAAGACAGTAACAAATATAAATGGAAATAGGAATGAGCTGCTGGTGCTTTGAGGACCAGATTGCCAAGGCTCGGGAACTGCAGGTTGGTCACTCCTGGCTTAGATATTTGTTCCTTTTTTTTTACTGCATAACCATTGTGCCCTGTTATTAGAGTCCAAGAACAGTCAAACTCATGCTATGTCCCCAGTTTTCAAAATGGTTACTTGACTTAAGCATAAGCTAAAGAATTTTTTCTTGTAACTTTTTATAAGAAACATTTCTGCAATTCCTTTGTGTGGTGTGGTCTCCACACCACACACACTATGGCAACTATATCATGGACAAGTAACCTATTTTCAAGCCTCTGCTAATGTCATTCTATAATCTAGGAGGTGTGCAAGAGTAGCCTGGGGAGACATGCCTTCCAATTTCTCTTGAATGCATGCCTGGCCTCCAATCAACTCCTAAGCTGAAATCAGGACTTTGTCACTTGAAAAATACCATACAAAAATCCATGTCCTAGCAGTCCAAGACAGAACATGATGTGTGCAGAATTGCAGGTCTTTGGTTCACGTCCACGTTTCTCCACCCCAAGATCTCCTGATCTTAACTAGGATAACTGGGGGAGATACCAAGCCGAGAAAAAATATTTCCTCAGAAAGATGAAACGGTAATTGGAGAGTCAGGCAACTCATACTGCTCTCACGTGCACTAGCAGTAGGGTATAGGCTCAGGAGTAAGGCTACCTGATCTTCTTCTCATTTGAAAAATGTCAGGTAGCTAAAGTGGACCTATAAAGCAAAAGGAAAAAGTGTTTTAAGGGGAATAGGAAGAGGAGAAGAGCAAATAAATAAACAGTACATTGCATGATGGAATTTGTTAGTTGCTACCAGTTTGGACATTATTTCTGAGTGACCCAGAAAATTTTGCTGAGGAAATCATATCATTTAATCAATATCAACACATTCCATTACTCTTCTTTCCCTCCTTGCAGGAGAAGAGAGCACAGAACACCAGGGAGAGGCAGAGAACCTAAGGTGGTCCTCCATCAATCTCATGATTAACATCTGCAGAGGAGGAAGCGCTGGAGATCAGTGGAGTCTTGGCGTGCCTGGCTGTCGGAGATGGGAAGATGGGGTCCTCCCAACTACCTGGTAACAGAATGGCATACACCGCTCACTCAAGTTGACTTGATGTCAGCAGCGAGTGAAATATGATCATGTGCATAATGATCACTTAAAACATTCTTACCTTGACAGTTCTAATCCATGTCTTTAATCTCCCACAGGGCCTTCAAACGTTCCGCAGGATGATGACAACTCCTCAGAGGAGGTCACACACTCTAAGGGCGCACAGGAACAAGACTCATGCAGAACATGCACCAGCTCAGATACTCCCACTTCGGTGGGACCAGTAAGGAAGATAGTTGAATTTTCACCTGGTGACTCACATATCACAAGTGAGCAAGAGCAGATGGTGGCGACAGGGACAGCAGTGGATTGTACTTGTCGGAGGCCGCAGGATGCTCCAAGCTGTGCTCAGCTGGATGCAGATGCTGTACCTCAGGGGCAGTCGACGAAGAGGATACTTCTGGAGCAGCAACAATGAATGTGCAATGTACTGGCAGGCTTTCCAGCCACACTGTGCACGATTGCAGAGAGATTGGAGGAGTCCGTCTCAAGCATGAGTGGCATAATGCCACTAAGCCAATTTTGGATCCAATGTGCCAAATTGCCCTGGATCCCATGGGCTCTTACCTTCTTGACCAGTCTCCCATGCGGGACTTTGTCAAAAGCCTTACTGAAGTCCATGTAGACTACATCAACTGCACTACCCTCATCCACACACCTAGTCACCCCCTAGAAAATTCAATCAAATTGGTCAGACATGATCTCCCCCTGACAAAGCTATGCTGACTATCCTTGATTAATCCTTGCCTCTCCAAGTGGAGACTAATTCTGTCCCTCAGAATTTTTTCCACTAATTTCCCTACCACTGATGTTAGGCTCACTGGCCTGCAATTCCCTGGTTTATCCCTACTACCCTTCTTGAATAATGGTACTACGTTAGCTGTTCTCCAGTCCTCTGGCACCTCCCCTGTAGCCAGAGAGGTTCTGAAAATTTGTGTCAGAGCCCCTGCAATCTCCTTCCTTGCCTCACACAGCAGCCTGGGATACATCTCGTCTGGGCCTGGGGATTTATCCACTTTTAAGCCCGCTAAAACCGCTAGTACCTCCTCCCTCTCAATAATAATTTGTTCAGGTATATCACAATCCCCCTGCCTGATTTCTATGCCTACATCGTCCTTCTCCATAGTGAACACAGATGCAAAATATTCATTTAAAACTTCACCTACATCTTCCGGGTCTACACACAGATTGCCACTTTGGTCCCTAATGGGCCCTACTCTTTCCCTGGTTAGCCTCTTGCCCTTAATATACTTATAAAACACCTTGGGATTTTCCTTTATTTTGCCTGCCAGTGTTTTTTCATGCCCCCTCTTCGCTCTCCTAATTTCATTTTTAAGTACCCCCCTGCACTTTCTATACTCCTCTAGGGCTTCCACTGTTTTTAGTCCTTTGTATTTGCCAAAAGCCTCCCTTTTTTTCCTAATCCGTTCTTGTATATCCCTTGACATCCAGGATTCCCTGGGCTTGTTGGTCCCACCCTTGACCTTTACGGGAACATGTTGCCGTTGTACTCTCTGTTTCCTTTCTGAAAGACTCCCAGTGCTCTGATGTGGATTTTCCTACAAGTAGCTGATCCCAGTCCACTTTGGCCAGATCCTGCCTTATCATATTAAAATCGGCCTTCCCCCAATTTAAAACCATTATTTCCAGTCCATCTTTGTCCTTTTCCATGACGACCTTAAATCTCACCGAATTATGGTCACTGTCACCAAAATGCTCTCCTACTGACACTTCTACCACTTGCCCGGCTACATTCCCTAGAATTAGGTCCAGTACTGCCCCCTCTCTTGTAGGACTTTCTACATGCTGGCTCAAAAAGCTCTCCTGGATGCACTTTAAGAATTCCGCACCCTCTAAGCCTTTCACACTCTGACTATCCCAGCTAATATTGGGGAAGTTGAAATCCCCTACTATTATTACCCTATTATTTCTATACTTCTCTGAGATTTGCCTACATATCTGTACTTCTATCTCCCCCTGACTGTTTGGGGGCCTATAGTATACTCCCAGCAAAGTGCTTGCCCCCTTTTTGTTTTTAAGTTCTACCCATATGGCCTCATTAGAGGAACCTGCTAAGATATCATCCCTCCTTACAGCAGTAATTGACTCCTTGATTAATATTGTGACACCCCCTCCTCTTTTACACCCCCCTCTGTCTCGCCTGAAGATTCTATACCCCAGAATATTGAGCTGCTAGTCCTGCCCCTCCCTCAACCATGTCTCTGTGATAGCAACAATATCATACTCCCATGTGTTCATCAACACCTTCAATTCATCTGCCTTACTCGCAAGACTCCTTGCATTAAAATAAATGCCATCCAGCCTTGCCATACTCCCTTGTGCCGTTACATATTTGCTCTGCCTTCCAGGCTGACTTGTTTTTTCCTCTATATTTGGCTGTGCATCACCCCCTACTATAGCTCCACTCTGTATCCCATCCCCCTGCCAAGTTAGTTTAAACCCCCCCCCCCCCCCACCCCCAACAGTACTAGCATGGCAGATGCAGTATAATGTGGATAAATGCAAGGTTATCCACTTTGGTGGCAAAAACAGAAAGGCAGATTATTATCTGAACGGCAATAGATTGGGAGAAGGGGAAGTGCAATGAAACCTGGGAGTCCTTGTGCACCAGTCGCTGAAGGTAAGCATGCAGGTACAGCAGGCGGTTAAGTAGGCAAATGGTATGTTGGCCTTCGTAGTGAGAGGGTTTGAGTACAGGAACAAGGATGTCTTGCTGCAGCTGTACAGGGCCTTGGTGAGACCACACCTTGAGTATTGTGTGCAGTTTTGGTCGCCTTATCTGAGGAAGGATGTTCTTGCCATGGAGGGTGTGCAGCGAAGATTCACCAGACTGATACCTGGGATGGCAGGAATGACATACGAGGAGCGATTGGGTCGATTGGGCTTATACTCGCTGGAGTTTAGAAGAATGAGAGGAGATCTCATTGAAACTTATAAAATTCTAACAGGGCTAGACAGACTGGATGCAGGAAGGATGTTCCCGATGGCGGGTGAGTCCAGAACAAGAGGTCACAGTCTAAAGATAAGGGGTAAGCCATTTAGGACAGAGATGAGGAGGAATTTCTTCACCCAGAGAGTGGTGAACCTGTGGAATTCTCTACCACAGAAGGCAGTTGAGGCCAAGTCAGTAAATATATTCAAGAAGGAGTTAGATATATTTCTTAAGGCTAAAGGTATCAAGAGATACGGGGAGAAGGCAGGGACAGGGTACTGAGTTTGGATGATCAGCCATGATCTCATCGAATGGCGGAGCAGGCTCGAGGGGCCGAATGGCCTACTCCTGCTTCTATGTTTCTATGTTTCTATCAAACCTCCCCGCAAGGATGTTGGTCCCGTTCCGGTTCAGGTGCAACCCGTCCGACTTGTACAGGTCCCACCTTCCCCAGAAGCAGACCCAGTGATCCAGGAAACTAAAGCCCTCCCTCCTGCACCAACTCTTTAGCCATGCATTCATCTGCTCTATCCTCCTATTCCTATACTCACTAGCACGTGGCACCGGGAGTAATCCAGAGATTACAATCTTTGAGGTCCTGCTTTTTAATCTGCTACCTAGCTCCCTAAATTCTTGTTGCGGGACCTCATCCCTCTTTCTACCCATGTCGTTGGTACCAATGTGAACCACGACCTCTGACTGTTCGCCCATCCCCTTCAGAATGCCCTGCAGCCGTTCAGTGACATCCTTGACCCTGGCACCAGGGAGGCAACATACCATCCTGGAGTCACGTCTGCAGCCACAGAAACGTCTATCTGTTCCCCTTATGATAGAATCCCCTATCACTATTGCTCTCCCACTCTTTTTCCTCCCCTCCTGTGCAGCTGAGCCACTCGTAGTGCCACGGACGGGGACTCCTGCACTACCTTCCTCGTTCATTTACTCTGTCTGGCGGTCACCCATTCCCTGTCTGCCTGTGCACTCTTTACCTGCGGTGTGACCACCTCGTTAAACGTGCTATCTACGAAGATCTCAGCTTCGTGGATGCTCCACAGTGACTCCAGCCGCAGCTCCAGCTCCGAAACGCGGATTTTGAGTAGCTGCAGCTGGAGACACTTCCTGCACATGTGTTCGCCCTGGACACCGAAAGTGTCCCTGACTTCCCACATAGCACAGGAGGAGCACTCCACACTGCCGAGCTGCCCTGCCATGTCCTACCCTTAATTTACTCCCTTTACTTCCTTTAAATTAAAGAATATTAAATACACTAGGGACCTTACTTCCCTTTAAACACTACTTACTCTAAACTAGAGACCTTACTTTTACTTTAACGACTGGACTGTAGAAATACTCACCAGGTCCTACTTACCAATCAGCTCCTTCGCTGGTTATGACGCCACTTTAGCGGTTTTGCAGTTGTTGTTGTTTGACTGCTCCTGCTCTCGGACTCTTTCCTTGGTGTAAAGTAAAAACCAATTCCCAACTCGCAGCCCTCTGTTTAAACCGCACTTTTATTTTTCTCCAGATGCGGTTGGGGGGTGTCACAGAGCCGAACTCCTGCTGGTTCTCTGTCCCCTCTTGTGCAGCTTTTTAGCTCCTGCTCTCCTGGAAGCTGACAAAGATGGAAAAAGAAAGGAACACCTCACTCACTCACTCACTCACTCACTCACTCACTCACTCACTCACTCACTCACTCACTCACTCACTCACTCACTCACTCACTCACTCACTCACTCACTCACTCACTCACTCACTCACTCACCAAACTCGCAGCTTAACACTCTGTTCCGAGCTGCACTCTAGCTTCCCTTATTTATACTGCTGAGATTTAAATAAGTGAGCTCTCTGGTAGTTACAGAACCACATTAGACCAGTTAATTAATTAATTACTCTCACCTGCTCTCCAGCACAGAGCTTGCTTAGCCCTGCCCAAGCCTGGAAGAAACTTAAAACAGTAAATTTAAGTTAAACGCTAATTGCAAGCACACAAGACTAGATTTTATTTAAAAAAAGAGATTTACCTTTAAGATTCACTCCCTCACTCACCAAACTCGCAGCTTAACACTCTGTTCCGATCTGCACTCCTCATGTTGCCTTTGGTTCTTCTGCCAATCACCTTAAATCTGTGTCCTCTGGTTCTCGACCCTTCTGCTAATGGGAACAGTTTCTCTCTACCTACTCTGTTTAGACCCCTCACGATTTTGAACGCCTCTATCAAATTTCCTCTCAACTTTCTCTCCCCCAGCTTCTCCAGTCTATCCATGTTGATGTTGAAAGGGGTCATGGAAGTGGGGACTTGGCTCAAAGCGCTTCCATGTCTCACCCATTGACTCTGAGAGTACGCTGCCATACCCACTGCAAAATCGGGCGATTATTTATTTACACCACTTTCCCGTGTTGCCCATTTTTGGCTGCTGCCTGGCAAGTGGCATTTTAACTTGTGATGAATAGTAAGACAAGAATTAACGCTGAGCAATGAGTGGCTGTGAAAGGGATGCTTGGTTGATTGCAGGACTGCTTTGTGTTGGGGATGGGGTGGTATGGGGGGTGGGTGGAAGGGCAAGTGGGTTTAGCATGTGGCTGCCAGATGGGTGAACTGGTGGAACCTAACTGAACCTCGCCATTATGAGGGAATCCCGGACAGCAATGTACATCACTGCTGGTGCATTGGCCGCATCACATTCCTCCTCCTCCGAAGAAGCTCTGTGCTCTGCGCCTTGTTCCTCCTGAAGGTCGAAACCTCGCTGCTGTGCAATGTTGTGCAGAGTGTAGCACACCACGACTATTCTGAAGACCCTGGTTGGTGCGTAATGAAGGGTGCCTCCAGATCTATCAAGGCACCTGAAGCGCATCCTCAGTATGTCGATTGCTTGCTCAATGACACATCTGGTTGTCATATGGCTTCCATTGTATTGCTCCTGGGCCTCAATGGTTGGGTTCCACATGGGTGTCATCAGCCACGTTTTAAGTGGGTATCCCTTGTCTCCAAGCAGCCAGCCGATAAGTCTGCTTCAAGGTGTGAAGAGATCAGGGAGGGTGGACTGATGAAGGATGAAAGCATCATGACAGCTGCCTGGGAATTTTCTGCACACCTGCATAATCATCTTTTTGTGGTTGCACCAACTGTACATTGATGGAGTGGAAGCCCTTGTGGTTGATGAATACTCCTGGGTGATCTGGGGGTGCCTTACTTGCCACATGCATGCAGTCGATGATGCCCTGCACCTGTGGAAAACCAGCCAGAGCTGCAAGCCCGAGCGCCCGCTCATTCTGACTGGCATCATCGGTGGCAAAGTGTACATAATTGCCTGCCCTAGCAAACATAGCATCAGTCACCTGTGTTAAGCATTTGTGGGCGGCTGACTGCGAGATCCTGCAAATGTCTCCGGCAGATCCCTGGAAGGAGCCTGAGGCTAAGAAGTTGAGGGTGGTGGCGACTTTAAAGCATGGCCACCAGGTCCATTTGGCAGCACGTCTTTTTCCAGCGGGCTGCAAATGTCTGCCACCACCTAAAGCGAGACCCTGAGCCTCCTGGGACACTAGTGCGACACGTCCAGGAAGCTGATCCTCTACCTGTGCACCCAGTGTTGTGGGTATCGCCTCCTGCAAGCTGCACCTCTCTGCTCATCTCTCTCCTGCGGAGAAGCAGGTCTGTGACGAACAGGCTGCTGCTGCTCTTGCGTGTGGTGCTGCTGCTGGTCTTTCTGCTGCTGGTGGGCTTCCTGCTGCTGCTGTTGATGCTGCTGGCCATCTTGGTCCTCATCTGAGGTCCAAAGTAAAACAGCATAAGCAGCACCCATGCTGACCTGATAGATCACAGCTGCAAAGTGCAGATCAGACGTACAAACCTTCAAAGTAGTGAAAGTCACCTCTCAGCACAAGTACTGTGAGCAAAAACCTTTCACACAAGCAGGTAAGAAAGCAGCTGTGAGGATTCAGTACTTATTGGAACATTTGCCTGTCATTCCTTCAGCCCTCTTAACTGCTGCTGTGTTCTTGCCTTATTTTCACTGGCGAGTTCCAGGAAGCTTGGCAAACCCGTGCACCCACGGTTAAATCCCCAAACCCATGTTACTATCGCTCTTAATGAGCTATTAACATATTGAAATTGACAACCCACTCTGCCAAACAGCCAACAGTACAACATATAATCGATCAATCAATCATTTCATTCATTTAGTAACTGAAGATTTTACTATTTTACACTACATTTTGTGTATTTAAGATAGTATCTGACTACTATCTGAATTTATGTTTATAAATTACTGGGAGGGTAAAAGTGGGAGTGATGATCAACACTGAGTTGGCCTGTTACAAATTTACCAATTTCACACTTTGCTCTCACCAATGTGCGCGGTCCCTTTAAATTTCCTGTGCGATATCTCATCCAGCGGCAGGAGCTGGTGAGCGGCCTGCGTGGGACCTCGTGATTGGCGAGCGACCTAGGGGGGTCATTGGTGTGCGGCCCTCAACAGCTCACCAAAACTTGTTAAGTGGCCCTCCAGCCCAAATAACTGCCCACCCATCTACTAGAGGGTTCAAAGACTTATTCTATTTGGTTAGAATTAAGGAACAGAAAAGAAGCTGTTACATTGCTGGGTGTTTACTATAGATCCCCAAATAGAGAGAAGGCGATAGAGGAACAAATCTGTCGGCAAATTTCAGAGAAATGTAAAAATAATAGAGCAGTAATAGTAGAGGACTTCAATTATCCTAATATATACTTTCCTAAAATGTGAACAGGAGAATTTCTAGTCCAACGAGGAAGGAAGCAGTGCTGGATCTAGTTCTGGGGAATGAAATAGGGCAAGTGGAGTGTGTTGCAGTGGGAGAACATCTGGGTAATAGTGATCATAATATAATTAGGTTTAAAGTAGTTACGGAAAGGAACAAAGAAAAATCAAAGGTGAAAATACTCAACTGGAAGAGAGCAAATTTCAGTGATTTGTGAAGGGATCGAGCACAGGTGGACTGGAAACAAAGATTGGCCAGGAAAACAGAAAATGAGCAATGCAGGTCTTCAAGATGGAGATACTTTGTGTACAAAGGAAGCCATAGACAGACTGGTGAAATGGACAGACACATGGCAGCTGCAATTTAATGCAGAGAAGTGTGAAGTGATGCACTTTGGGAGAAACAACATGGAGAGGCAGTATAATCTAAATGGTACTATTGTGAGGGGGTGCAAGAGCAGAGGGACCTGGGGATGCATATCCCAAATCCTTGAAGGTGGAAAGGCAAGTTGATTAGGCAGTTAAGAAAGCATATGGGATACTTGGCTTTGTAAATAGGGGCATTGAATACAAAAACAAGGAAGACATGCAAAACTTTTATTTGGTTAGGCCCCAGCTGAAGTATTGTGTACAACTCTGGGCACCACACTTTAGGAAGGAGAGGGTACAGAGGAGGTTTACCAGGGTGATACCAGGGATGAGGGACTTCAGTTATGTGGGGAGATTGGAGAAGCTGGGATTGTTCTCTTTAGTGCAGAGAAAGTTAAAGGGAGATCTAATGGAGGTATTCAAAAATATGAGGGGTTTTGATAGAGCAAGTAGGGCGAAACTGTTTCCTCTGGCAAGTGGTTCGGTAACAAGAGGTCATAGATTTAAAATAATTGGCAAAAGAACTAGAGAGGAAATGAGGAGAAATTATTTCACACGGATGATCTGGAACACATTATCTGAAAGAGTGGTGGAATCAGATTCCATAGAAACTTTCAAAAAGCAATTGGACATGTATTTGAAGAGAATTAATTTGTAGGGTCATGGGGAAAAAGCTGGGGAGTGGGACTAAATTGGACAGCTCTTTCAAAGAGCCGGCACAGACACGACGAGCCGAAAGATCCCCTTCTGTGCTGTAGGATTCTATGCCCCGGAATTTACGGTCAGTGACGAAGGAACAGCGCTTACCGTTCACTTCACTGACAGCTGGCCAAAAAGTTTTCACGGGCTTTTGAGCGGAGACTTGCTGAAATCCAGCGTCTGATCCAGCACAGCGCCATCTACAGGGGATCTGTGGCGTCTGTGAGCAGCTCAAGAAACAGCGAGGCTCTTCAACCAATCAGATTGAACAATTGTCATGGAGGCACGCAGAGTCTAAACCAGGAAGTATAAAGCAGGAAGTATAACTTAGATTTAAATCATGTACAGAAAGTGAAATAAAGATTGGGAAAGACAAATGGGATTAAGAGAGCGAGATAAAAGAGATAGAAAAAGTTAAAAAAAATTAAATTAAAAAAAATCTCCAACACCAATTAACTTCTGAAGGAATGAAACTCCACACTTATAAAATTAAATTTTCAGGGTCAGAGAGATTGTTTGGCAATAATTATCACTTATCACGCCGTTAAAAATTCACTTACTCCTGAATCGACCAGCCCTAACCTTTTCTGGCGTCTTTAGTGAGGAACTAGTGGGCAAGTATAGCAACTTCACAGCATTGCATTGATTTCAGTGCCGAGTCTATTGGTGACGAATGTTACAGCACACCATGTGGAAGAGTGGGGTATCTCGAACAGCAACTTCGGATTTCTGTGTTTAACTGCGCCTGTGCAGACGCCAGAAGTTGCTGTCCGATTTACTCCGTTATAACAGTGAGCATTGTTAGCCTCATCATTATTATCTACACAAAATGTGATTCTAGGTTGGATAGGTCTATTCTTTCTTTACACTGATTATCAGACCAGCAAACCACATTTTGAAAACCATACTAAAATTACTAATTTTCCAATCTTCTAGGTGAGATCAATAAATTACGTTATTATAACAATAGGTGTCGACAAGAACTTAGTTTATAGCAGAACTTCTGCCAAAACTCATCAGAGACAAGTGCTCCACAATCTCACTAGTCTCTAAAAAGTGCTGGCCTGTCTTTTACGTATTTTTTTTTAATTTATTCATTTATGGGATGTGGGTGTCGCTGGCATGGCCAGCATTTATTGCCCATCCCTAATTGCCCTTGAGAAGGTGGTGGTGAGCCGCTTTCTTGAACCGCTGCAGTCCGTGTGGTGAAGGTACTCCCACAGTGTTGTTAGGTAGGAAGTTCCAGGATTTTGACCAAGCGACAATGGAGGATCGGCGATATACTTCTAAGTCAGGATGTTGTGAGACTTGGGGGGGAACTTGGAGCTGGTGGTGTTCCCATGACCCTGCAGCCCTTGTCCTTCTAGGTGGAAGAGGTCGCGGGTTTGGGAGGTGCTGCCGAAGAAGCCTTGGCGAGTTGCTGCAGTGCATCTTGAAGATGGTACACATTGCAGTCACGGTAAGCCGGTGGTGGAGGGAGTGAATGTTTAAGGTGGTGGATGGGGTGCCAATCAAGTGGGCTGCTTTGTCCTGGATGGTATTGAGCTTCTTGAGTGTTGTTGGAGCTGCACTCCTCAAGGCAAGTGGGGAGTATTCCATCACACTCCTTACTTGTGCCTTGTAGATGGTGGAAAGGCTTTGGGGAGTCAGGAGGTGAGACACTCGCCGCAGAATACCTAGCCTCTGACCTGCTCTTGTTGCCACAGTATTTATGTGGCTGGTCCAGTTAAGTTTCTGGTCAATGGTGACCCCCCAGGTTGTTGACGGTGGGGAATTCGGCGATGGTAATGCCATTGAATGTCATGGGGAGGTGGTTAGACTCTCGCTTGTTGGAGATAGTCATTGCCTGGCACTTCTGTGGCGCGAATATTACCTGCCACTTATCAGCCCAAGCCTGAACGTCGTCCAGGTCTTGTTGCATGCGGGCAAGGACTGCTTCATTATCTGAGGAGTTGTGAATGGCGCTGAACACTGTGCAGTCATCAGCGACATCCCCATTTCTGACCTTATGTTGGAGGGAAGGTCATTGATGAAGCAGCTGAAGATGGTTGGGCCTAGGATACTGCCCTGAGGAACTCCTGCAGCGTTGTCCTGGGGCTGTGATGATTGACCTTCAACCACCACAACCATCTTCCTTTATGCTAGGTACGAGTCCACCCAGTGGAGCGTTTTCCCCCCGATTCCCGTAGACTTCAGTTTTACTAGGGCTCCTTGATGCCACACTCGGTCAAATGCTGCCTTGATGTCAAGGGCAGTCACTCTCACCTCACCTTTGTAATTCAGCTCCTTTGTCCATGTTTGGACCAAGGCTGTAATTAGGTCGGGAACCGAGTGGTCTTGGCGGAACCCAAACTCGGCATCAGTGAGCAGGTTATTGGTGAGTAAGTGCCGCTTGATAGCACTGTCGATAACACCTTCCATCACTTTGCTGATGATTGAGAGTAGACTGATGGGGCGGTAATTGGCCGGGTTGGATTTGTCCTGCTTTTGTGGACAGGACATACCTGGGCAGTTTTCCACATTGTCGGATAGATGCCAGTGTTGTAGCTGTACTGGAACAGCTTGGCTAGAGGTGCGGCTAGTTCTGGAGCACAAGTCTTCAGCACGATAGCTTGGATGTTGTGGGGGCCGTTTCTTGATATCAAGTGGAGTGAGTGAGTAGAATTGGCTGAAGACTGGCTTGTGTGATGGTGGGAACCACAGCGCCTCATGGATGCCCAGTTTTGAGCTGCTAGATCTGTTCTGAATCTATCCCATTTAGCAGGGTGGTTAGTGCCACACAACACGATGGAGGATTTCCTCAGTGTGAAGACGGGACTTCGTCTCCACAATGACTGTGTGGTGGTCACTGCTACCAATACTGTCATGGACAGATGCATTCAGATGCATCTGCGACAGGTAGATTGGTGAGGACGAGGTCAAGTAGATTTTTCCCTCGTGTTGGTTCTCTCACCACCTGTCGCAGGCCCAGACTGGCAGTTATGTCCTTTAGGACTCGGCCAGCTCAGTCAGTAGTGGTGCTACCGAGCCACTCTTGGTGATCGACATTGAAGTCCCCCAGAGTACATTCTGTGCCCTTGCTACTCCTAGTGCTTCATCCAAGTGGTGTTCAACATGGAGGAATACTGATTACCACATACCGCCCTTCCTCAGCTGATGAATCAGCAGGAGGTTTCCTTGCCTATGCTTGACCTGAAACCATGAGACTTCATGGGGCCTGGAGTCAATGTTAAGTCTCCCAGGGTCACTCCTTCCCGACTGTATACCACTGTGCCGCCACCCCTGGTTGGTCTGTCCCACCGGTGGGACAGGACATACCCAGGGATGGTGACGGAGGAGTTTGGGACATTTGCTGAAGTGTATGATTCTGTGAGTATGACTATGTCAGGCTGTTGCTTGACTAGTCTGTGGGACAACTCTCCCAATTTTGGCACAAGTCCCCAGATGTTGGTGAGAGGACTTTGCAGGGTTGACTGGGCTGGGTGTGCTGTTGCTGTGTCCGTAGCCGGTGCCGAGGTCGATGCTGGGTGGTCCGTCTGGTTTCATTCTTATTATTGTATTTCATAGCGGTTTGTTACAACTGAGTGACTTGCTAGGCCATTTCAGAGGGCAGTTAAGAGTCAATCACATTGCTGTGGGTCTGGAGTCACATATAGGCTAGACCAGGTAAGGACGGCAGATTTCCTTCCCTAAAAGATATTAGTGAACTAGATGGGTTTTTACGACAATCCGATAGTTTCATGGTCACCATTACTGATACTAGCTTTTTATTCCAGATTTATTTAATTAACTGAATTTAAATTCCCCAACTCACGCCTCTGGATCATTAGTCCAGGCCTCTGGATTACTAGCCCAGTGACATTACCACTACGCTACCGTTCCCCTTCCATACTAGTGCTTCCAATATGTCTTCCTTTTTCCTCAACCAAGGATTCCCCCTCTACCGTAGTTGACATGACCCTCGACCGTGTCTATTCCATTTCCCGCACTTCTGCTCTCACCCCTTCTCCTCCCTCCCATAACCACGATAGGGTTCCTCTTGTCCTCACCTTTTACCCCACATTCAATGGATCATTCTCCGCCATTTCCACTACCTCCAGCCTGATCCCACCACCAAACACATCTTCCCCTCCCCTTTCAGCATTCTGAAGGGACCACTCCCTCCGCGACACCCTGGTCCACTCCTCAATCACGCCCTCCCCTTTCCACGGCACCTTCCCGTGCAAACGCAGGAGATGCAACACCTCCCCTTTTATCTCTTCCCTTCCCACTGTCCAAGGCCCCAAACACTCCTTCCAGGTGAAACAGCAATTTACTTGTACTTCTTTCAATTTAGTATACTGTATTCGCTGCTCACGATGCAGACTCCTCTACATTGGGGAGACCAAAAGCCGATTGGGTGATCGCTTTTTGGAACACCTCCGTTCAGTTCGTAAGCGTGACCCCGAGCTTCAGGTCGCCTGTCACTTTAATTCTCCGCTACAGTCCCACTCTGACCTCTCTGTCCTCGGCCTCTTACACTGTTCCAACAAAGCTCAGCGGAAGCTCGAGGAACAGCACCTCATCTTTCGATTAGACACTTTACAGCCTTCTGGACTCAACACCGAGTTCAACAATTTCAGACCATAACCTCTGCCCCTATTTTTTCACATGGCAGCTGTTGGTGATCCTGCCATTCCCATTTACACCTCTTCTAGACTCATCTTTTGTTTCTTTACTTGTCCCATTACCACCTCCTTTTGCTTTGTACAATCATACCTTTTGTCATTTAATCACTCCTGCCTTCCACCCTATCACAGACCTTCCCTTTTGTTCTTTCCTCCCTTCTCCCTTTCCCTGCCCCTGCATTTGCTTAAAATCTGTTACATCTCTAACTTTTTCCAGTTCTGATGAAAGGTCATCGACCTGAAACATTAACTCCGTTTCTCTCGCCACAGATGCTGCCTGACCTGCTGAGTATTTCCAGCATTTTCTGTTTTTATTTCAGATTTCCAGCATCTGTAGTATTTTGCTTTTGGTTAAGTCTCTCACTCCATTGTAACTGTCCCACCCAGGTGGGGAGAGTTAAAATTGACTCCAAGGAGTTTTGCTCCCTGTGGTTGTATGGGTTTGTCACTTTTCTCCTTGGTGTCTTCCAACCAAAGTTAGCTTTAAACTTAATTGTTGTTTGTGGAAGGTGTTTCATTCTGTGCCTGTGCTTATAAACCTTGATTTCTATAGTTTTATTAATGCTATTTTGAGGGAGTTATGTATTTTTGAGTTGAATTCCCAGGAAGCGGACTTGATTTTTGAGATATCATTGCTAAACTGTTGGGTCTAAAATAACACTATTGCTTTGAATGAGTGAGGCAGGACCGATTTTTATTGTTAGCATTCTAGCCTAGGGTCATAAGTAGTTTGATGCAGTAAGCTATTTGAAAAAAGACGTAACATGCCAAAGTTGCATCCTTCACGAGAAATGCCACAACATTCACTGACTATTAATGCAAGTATCAGTCGTTTTAATTTAATAGTTGATCTCCTGTGACATTGATTATGGACAAAAATTTAAAAACTTGTTTCCTGCTATGTTGAGTTATCTTCCACATTCTAACTGTACTTATAACCTTTTCTCTGGCTTTCTGTTTGCCTTGCACTTTCTCTCTCATGGGTTTATTGGGGCCAATTTTAAATCAGGGTGGGAATTGGGGGTGCGGGGGCTGAAGCAGGAGGTGAACTGTCCAGCCCAGGGTCTTAGGCCCAGGAGATTTTAACTCCTAGTTCTCATTTACATGTCCCAACACTGACTCGCGCACAAAACCGACGGGAATAATGTCACCACCGGCGGATGGTAGTCAAAATTAGTGGGGAGGTCAGGCTGCTGCCGGGGACCCATGGAAACGGTCCAACCCTCCAAGATTGCCCTGGAGCCTCCAGGAATTACAGACTAATCTCCAGGACACGCCTGCGAGCAACCCAGGAGAGAAATCATAGGGGCATTAAAAAAAATTGTGTTTTAAAAAAAAATTCTTTGAAAACTTCTGTTTACTAGTTGTAGAAATATTGGGCATGGGGGAAAAGGCTGTTTTACTGACAGTCAAGAATCATCCAATTGGGTAAAGAAGCGTCTGTTCACTTTCCGATTGGCATAGGAAGGCGGTGCACCGTGAGGATGGACATGTTGGGCGACCAATGGCGAGAGTTTGGGGGCGGAGCGGTTGGAAGCAGGAGGTCATGTGATGAAACCTCAAGGCATATGTCCAACCACAGCTGGCAACCCTACCAGCAACGCAAGGAAGGACTTGGGCGGGAAGGCCAGCAAATCCGTGATCGGGATAGAGGAGGGAAGCACTGGCAGGGAAATGTCATGTGCATTCAGATGATGTCATCAGGATGCAACATTGCCACTTAAATTTGGCCCCTGCTCCTCTGGGCGGTCAGTCCCCTTATGCCGGAATTCAGACTAGCAAAAATGGTGGGGGGCCTGTACCATTCCTGCTAAGTGGGGGGTGGGGTGAAATCTCCCTTTGTCTCTGACTCTTTGATTGTTTTTCTCTCTCCCTCTTTCTGTAAATCTCTGCTTACTTGTTTTCTCATTGTGCTGTATATCTACCACTTTGCCATATACCTCTCGAAAGTCTATGGCCTAGAAATTCGGCTCGGGCAGTTGTGCAAAACAGGCAGTATCGGATCGGCTACCCGTTATACGCTGCGCATGATATTCATATCAGGCACTACGTATAATGGGCGGCCGATCCAATACCGCCTGCTTTGTGCAAATGGCCTCCTTCTGTAATGCTATGATTGCATTAGGATGAGGGTGAGTGTCAGTGGTGGTTCGTCAGATGGGGATGTGAGTAGGTGCACAGACAGTGAGGGATGGGTGAACCTGTAAGGTAGGCTGGTGTGAGGAGTGATGTGCAGGAGTAGACGTGGGAAGGCAGAGTGATGGGATTGGGGTGACAGGCACATCAGGATGTAGGCGACTGTGGCGTTACACTCACCTTTCCTGACCTCAGGAGATCTTTGAATCTTTTGCGGCACTGGATCCACATCCTCCTCACCACATCCCTGCTGCTGACCTCCTCTGCAATCTCTGGCCATGCCCTCTTAGTGTCTTTGGCTGGTCTTTTTCTGCCATCTGCAGGGAAGAGGACCTCCCTGTGTGCTCTTACTCCCTGGATCAGCACTTCCAGGAAGGCATCTGGGAATCTTGGCGCTGCCCTCTGTCTTTGCGTCTCCATGACCCACAGAATTCTCAATGTTATTCAGCAATTTTGAGCTCTTGAATTCACCTTGAACACTGCTACAGCAACCTTCAAATGAGATGTGTGCAAGGCTGCTTTAAATATCCGCGCGGAAAACAAGTCATCGGTGACGTCATCAGACACGCTCCATTTAATTGGGCCGGGAAACACGCATGACTCTTTCAATTGGTGCCATTGAGTTAAACGCGCAGTGCAGAACGCACTGTTGAAATCTTCGGGGTGGCGACCCGTGACACGGCCCGCACGCACCTGACCCGACTCCAAGCTAAAGATTCCGGCCAATCTGTCTAAAAGTGAAGGAAGCTTCTAGATGATTACTGTAACAGCTGCTCATACAGCTGGCAAATACTCCAGTTACCTGCAATTTAATCCAAACTAAAATTGATGAGCTGAGTGATTCTGTTTATATCCAGATGTTACAGTAACCAGCTGCAAGCCTCCTTTAATGTTAGCTGGGAGAGGGCACTTGAAACATGCTGCTGACTAAAGTTGCATTTATGTCTGACATTCTCTCACTTTGTGTAATTCTCAGCTTGTTTCTCCTTTTTTCTGTGTCCCTCAAGGGATTTTTATCTTTCAATTTCTCTCCATATACATGTTTTTCGTTCATTATATCTGTTCCTCTATATCTCTCTCCCATATGTTCTCTCTGTATCCCTCTCTCCCTCACTCATATTGATTGTATCCCATTGTATTTGTTTCTCCCCCTCTGTCTCAGGTCTTCTCATAACCAGCCTGTATCAGGCTTGCTCACTCTCAGGTAAAAATAAGCACTTGAAACTAGTTGAATTGCCTAAATGTACCTCAAAAAAGGTTCTTAAATTCATGCTTGAGGTTGTTTCCAAGTCATTTGGATAAACAAACTCAATCACATTATAGCCTGAGGAAAGATATACTTTTGAGTTGTTGCACAGATTACCTGAATCATAAACTGGATTTTTTTCCCCTACAGGGCCTATGCTGAAACTGACATGCTGAAAATTCTGAGCACAGTGCTTATGAAAGTTGTAAAGTGTCTTTGGCTGCAAAGCTGTGGGAAGACTATCAATTCAAACCCTAGGTTTTTCCAGAGGTGTCAGCCTTCGCTCAGTGGTGGTACTGTCACCTCGGAGTCAGACAGTTGTTGGTTCAATTCCCACTCCAGAGATTTGAGCACATAATCCAGGCTGACACCTCAGTGTAGTACTGAGAGAGTGCTGCACCATTGGAGGTGCTGTCTTTCAGGATCTCTCGGGTGGTTGTAAAAGATCCCATGGCAGTATTCAAAGACAAGCAGGGGAGTCCTCTAGGTGTCCTGGCCAATATTAATTGCTCAACCAAATCACTAAAAACAGATTGGGCTAAAAATTCGGGGACTTAACGCCACCTGTTATGGGCAAATAGTTGCGTTAAGAGGGCGGCCACCGCTCTTTTGTCAGCTGGTGGCGGGTCCTCCATTTTCCAAGGCTCAGCAGAGCTGGCGGTAACATCAATCGCTCTGCAAATTGAAATGAGGGAGAGGTGACTTCAGTCAGCATGCAACGCCGACTTAACGTCACCACGGCGAACTTGGACCTTTGCGCTGAGTTCAGTGCTAGGTCCTAAGCTCACCATGTAAACCTAGCATGCAGCAGACTGACAGTGGCGCTGTCAGCATCTCTTAAAGGAACACATACATCTTTCAGGTAAGTTTGCATTTAAGCTTTTGGACTGGGTTCTTTTGATTTTATTGAAGTAGTGGCTTGCTGCAATACATGTTAAAAAGTTTTTTTTTTAAGTTTTTTTTTAAGTGTGTAGGGAGTGCTGCTGGACGCTTGCAAGGCCTCGGATGGTAAAGGCCTCCGAGAAGCCAGAAAATGCTGCAAATACTCAGGCAGCATCCATGGAGAGAGAAATAGAGTTCACGTCTCAGGTCAAGATGCTGCCTGACCTGCTTAGTATTTCCAGCATTTTATGCTGTAATTTCAGATTTCTAGCATCCGCTCACAGAGGGAAGAGGAAGATGCTGAAGAGGAGATAGCAGATGAGGAGATAGCAGAAGAGGAGGAAGCAGAAGGAAGGATGCAACCAGACAGCCCCTTTCTGGCTGGAATATCCGGGATGGAATCATCCGCCTGTGGTACCAGTGACCACAACCCCAATTCCCCTTTCAACAATTGTCCCACACCTTACCTTCCCTCTGCTACTGACCATCACAGCGTTCTTTTGGCCATAATGCTGAAATAAAAGCCAGCACAAAGCAAACTTTCCAATCCAACTTTATACATTTATCCATCTAATATGACATCAAGAAATCAACTCATCACCCTTATGCGTTCTCTTAGTGACTGTCTTGTGTGTGCCTTTGCCTATCCTACAACGTGCTACCCCAATGGCTGCAGCATGGCTGGTGGAACGCTGCTGACTTTCAGTGGGGGACAGTGCAAATGGCCTTGCTGGTCGACCTTGAGGAGCTGATGGCTGGGACAGTCAAATCGAGTGATGGTGTTTCTTCTTCTTCGCTCTCCTTTCCCTCTTCTTGGAGTTGTGGTGAGGGGAGGGCAGGAAAGCAAGAGGTGCATGCGAGAAGGAGGATAACGTATGAGGATACCAGCATCTTATATCCTTTCTGCCCTGTCGCTGGCCAAGGGCTCAGCTATGCCCCTGCCAAGAATGGCCTACACCATCTCCTCCAAGGGGGTGAGGTGAGGCTAGGAATGGGAGGTGTACCTCATGATTGGTACAGATTGTTGGTAGGTGAGTGATTGCTGGTTGGGGGGGAGGGCGGGGGAGTCGTACATTGAGCAGTGTGTCAAGCTAGTGGTGCAGTTGGTAGGAGATGGCTTTTGAAGATGCATTCACTGACCTTGACCAATGGTCTGAGGTCATGAAGCTTCTTTGGGCACTGGAGCCAGGTGGTGGGGGCGACACTGCTGGCAGTGACGGCCTCAGTGATGTGGTCCCACATCGTTCTTTCTGGAGGGCCTCCTGGCCCCTGTGGGCAGAGGACCTCTCTTGCTGTGTTGACCCCCTGCAAAAAGCTGAAGTGCTGAGGCAAGACCCTGGGTGCCCCTTCCCTGACTTGCTGAGCCATTTGTGTTAGTGCTGAAGCACATTTCCCATTTTTTGAAGTTTGGAAGGGAATTCAGCTTTAAGAGCTGAAGACTCCCATTGGGACTACTATTTAACGTTCATTATTTTTTTTAAAAGGCAGTAAGGGTTGAAAACTGCATTTTCACTTCATTTTTATTTTTCAGTTCAGAAGGCATTGCCCTGTTAATTCATTGAACGTGAGAACGTAAGAATTAGGAGCAGGAGTTGGCCATACGGTCCCTCGAGCCTGCTCCGCCATTCAATAAGATCATGGCTGATCTTCGGCCTCAACTCCACTTTCCTGCCCTATCCCCATATCCCTCTAGAGTCCAAAAATCTATCTATCTCAGCCTTGAATACACTCAATGACTGAGCATCCACAGCCCTTTCGGGCAGAAAATTCCAAAGATTCACAACCCTCGAAGTGAAGAAATTCCTCCTCTTCTCAGTCTTAAAAGGCCGAACCCTTATCCTGAGACGATGCCCCCCAGTTCTGGACTCTCCAGCCAAGGGAAACAATCTCTCAGCATCTATCCTGTCAATCCCCCTCAGAATCTTATATGTTTCAATGAGATCACCTCTCATTCTTCTAAACTCCAGAGAGTATAGGCCCAATCTACTCAATATCTCCTCATAGGACAATCCTCTGATCCTAGGAATCAATCTAGTGAACCTTAGTTGCACTGCCTCTAAGGCAAGTATATCCTTCCTTAGATAAGGAGACCAAAACTGTGCACAGTACTCCAGCTGTAATCTCACCAAAGCCCTGTACAATTGTAGCAAGACTTCCTTACTCTTATACTCCAACCCCCTTGCAATAAAGGTCAACATGCCATTTGCCTTCCTAATTGCTTGCTGTACCTGCATGCTAACACTCTTGTGTTTGTGTACTAGGATACCTAAATCTCTCTGAACACCAACATTTAATAGTTTCTCACCATTTAAAAAATATTCTTTTTTCCTATTCTTCCTACCAAATGAATAACCTCACATTTCCCCACATTATACTCCGTCTGCCACCTTATTGCCCACTCACTTAACCTGTCTATATACCTTTGCAGGCTCTTTGCATCCTCCTCATAGCTTATTTTCCCACCTAGCTTTGTATCGTCAGCAAACTTGGATACATTACACTCGGTCCCTTCATCTAAGTCATTAAGATAGATTGTAAATAGCTGAGGCCTGCACTAGTTACAGGCTGACAATCTGAAAATGACCCGTTTATCTCTACTCTCTGTTTTCTGTCCATTAACCAATCCTCTATCCATGCTAATACATCACCCAGCAACCCCATGAGCCCTTATCTTGCATAACAACCTTTTATGTGGCACCTTATTGAATGCCTTTTGAAAATCCAAATATACTATACCCACTGGTTCCCTTTTATCTACCCTGCTAGTTACATCCTCAAAAAACTCTAATAAATTTGTCAAACACAATTTCCCTTTCATAAAAACCATGCTGACTCTGCCTAATCATATTATGATTTTCTAAGTGCTCTGTTACCACTTCCTTAATAATGGATTCCAGTATTTTCTCGACAACTGATGTCAGGCTAACTGCAGTTCCCTGTTTACTCTCTTTCTCCTTTCTTGAATAGTGGGGTTACATTTGCTACCTTCCAATCTGCTGGGACCATTCCTGAATCTCAGGAATTTTGGAAGATCACAACCAATGCATCCACTATCTCTGCAGCCACCTCTTTTACAACCCTAGGATGTAGGCCATCAGGTCCACGGGATTTGTTGGCTTTTAAGCCTTTTTAATCTCCCACAATGCCTAGCGAACTCTATTGCCTCGCTTCCGGAGGCTGTTAGAAGCTGGAATGCCGCTTCTAGACGGCAACTTCGACTCCCATGTCTACACGAATGCCACCAGGAGGGCGTTACATGGTAAGTTAGCGCTGGTCTAAAAATCTTTAGTCACCAGCGTGAATTTTTCTTTTGTAGCACTTCGTCCATTTTCAGCGGCCGTTAACCCGAGGCCACGCTAACACCGGCAACTCTCGTGGCAGCCACAAATATTTAGCCTATTATCTGGTCATTATCTCACTGCTGTTTGTGGGACATTGCGCTGCATAAATTGGCCGCCGTGTTTTCCTACATTACAACAGTGACTACACTTTAAAAGTTCTTAATTGGCTGTAAAGCATTTTGGGACATCCTGAGGTCATGAAAGGAGTTACACAAATACAAGTTCTTTCTTTCTTCTTTTAGAGAGGCTCAGGCCTCCAAGTAAAAACAATGAAGATATTCAAAGACAGCTAGGACAATTTTGTAAGTAATGTTATTGTGAAATAGGCAATTTTAGACTTTATGTTATAGACTTTATTTTCAACATTGAATATTGCAGTTACTGAAAAAACAAAGGTCATGGTTAAAAGGATTTTCCAAAACATTTCAGAGCAATTTGATTGGTTATCTTTCTCCTTTCTCTTATTAGCACATTTTTGCTCATATTTGATTGATTGCTGTTTTATGAATACAAAATTCAAAGCAGCAAAAAAATTAGAAAGTATGACAAGTCTGACAAAAACACAAGCTAAACAACCCATGGCATTGTTTATGGAAAATAAAATGATACATTGATCCGAAAATTAGACCTAATACGCGAGAGTACGCACTGTGTACTCTCGCGTATTAGGTCTCGAATTGCCGGTTTCCTGCATGCACTGCGCATGCGCGGGAAACCGGCACTTCGTGTGGCTTCACCTAAAGGTATCTCCGTGGAATCGCGTGCGCTGGAGAGTCTGCGCGTGCGTCAAGAACTTGGATTTTTTTCTCAATGGTGGAAGTGTGTGTAAGCTCCTAGCAATTACACATGTAAAAAGCAGGAGTAAGCCATTTTCGATGGCTCCGGAGACAGCAGGAGGAAGAAATCTTTTAGCAGTGGGGCTACTTAAGTGAGCTTTTGTAAATCTGAAAGCCAGCAAAGTTTATTTAATTAAGTCTTAGGTAAGTTTGCAATTTTAAAAAAAGTTTAAAAACGGGTTTTGACCATTTGGAGTAGTATAGCAACTGTGGGTGTGTACAAGGCATATTGATTAAGGTTTCTATCATAAATGTGAAAATGACTGTTTAAAAATGAACTATTTACATTTCAAAAAGTTTTAAAGAAGAAAATGATCATCAATTATATTCCTCTAAGTAAGTAAGTATGTATGTATGTATGTATGCATTAATTTATGAAAATGTTACAGTTCTGGAAAATCATCTAGGGCCGTGAGGCGGGTAGACGTGTTCCCAATCCGATAGCGCACGTTTCCCACCATAGCCCGACCTGATTTTATAGCCACTCACTTTACTAAAGTTACTTTAACAACTATTTCCATTTTTTCATTACAACTTTCTGTTTAAAGAGGAAGCCTGTAAGGGAGAAAGATGCCCTTTCAGAATCAATTCCTGTTCCTCTGTGGGATTTTGTATCAGAGAATTTTAGACGCCAGGCGACAAAACAGACGGAGCTGGTAGCCAACACCTTCACGACGTAGTGTCGCCTTGTACCTCCCCCTCCCCCTCCCTCTCCCCCAGCAAGGCAAATAAAGGAACAGACACAATTTAAAGTGAAACAGTGCTCTTTTATTGCAGCATTATAGACTTCTGAGGTTCAGTGTTGATGTACATAGTTTATAACTTTTCAATGTTAACTAGCTACTTTTCAACTTTGCAAACATTCGTAAACAGAAATAGGTTAGAATAAAATTTGTAAACAGTTTTCAGTGACTTTTTTGCTTCGTTACTGCAATAAAGACATTCAAGATGGAAAATAACTCTTTCCTAAATGTAAAAGTTTTAATGTTCAATTTTTTTTGCAAATAAACAATTTGAATTTTTTTAAAAGTGAATAGAGGCTGTACTTTTTCAATGAAAAGTTTACTTACACTTTCAGTGACAAATATATATTTCAATAAAAAAAACAATGAAAACATGTAACTTTTAAATAAAACGAAAAATTAAACAATTGAAAGATTTACCCGCTCGAAACTATGCCTGAGGGTCAATGGATGTGCATTGTTGAAAATGTGACACCCTACTGTCTCCTGCGCTTTCCCGCTCCCCGTGACCGGTGCCCTGTGCTGCGACTTGAAACGGCCCTGTTTGCCGTCTCTTGCCCTTCAGCAATTGCCTCCTGACAGGGTTGCTGCTGCTGCTGCTGCAAGGCAATGTTTGCTTGCATCACCACAGGCGGAGCAGCTGGCTCTTGGACCTGCACTGTTTCTGCGCTGGGAGCAGGTAAGGTTGGTTCTGCGGGAGTCACAGTAATGGCAGCAGAAATTATTTGCAAGAGTCCAGCAAGAGACTCATTCATTTTATTAAGCTGCATTCCCAAATCTGGTTTCTGCAAGAGTCCAACTAGAGATTTATTTATTTTCTTAAGCTCCATTCCCACATTTTGTCCAACAAGAGACTCATTTATTTTCTTAAGCTCCATTCCCACATTTTGACCAATGATAGACTCTTTCAATTGATTAAATGACATGCACATACAATCCATTCCCTGCTTGACCGAGGCAAGACACTCAACTTGTTTCTCTGTAAGAGAACACATCGATTGCCTCAACCCTTCAAGATGGTGGATGTGACCTTGTAACTCCTGTTCTGTTGCATGTATATCTGCATGTATATCTGTTTCTCCCACATGCACTGCAGTATCTAGCTGCTGTCTGTCTGGCACAGAGCCAGAGGGGCCAGGAGATGGAGAGGACCTCTCCAGCAACCCAGATTCCAGACCCTCCAATTCCAGTTCAGCAACAATTTCCTCTTGCTGCTCCTCCACCACCACCTCACTCGCATCTCCCACTGGCTCAACATGCCCTTCACCAATGACCTCTTCGGCTGCAGACTCAACGCACTGCTCATCCCGTGAGTGAGAAGTCTGCTGTAAACCTATGGAAAGGCAACAGTAAAGATTAGCAAAGGTAAAGCATGATGTGCCACATCACAGAAGCTGATATTCAGCACACATCACCTCTGTCGATTTGTTCAGTTTCAAAGGGGCAACCGCGGAGATATCCAAATAGATTCTCGAGCCTTTCCTCATGTTCGGTTAAAGCCCTTAACGTGACAACACCACCGCCTGTCAGTGCACGTTCTCTGGCGTTGTGAGCAGTTGTAGTCTAAAATTAAAACATAAAATATGAAATGTCATGAAATGTAAGGGTTTTTACACCAAAACTGCATTGGCACGCACACAGTTAACTCAGTAAACAACTCAAAGCAGTGGAATCAAGATAACATTAGCATTTTATGACCCTAGCCTGGCTACAAAAGCCATAAAAATTTATGGCAGCATCTTGTGACTTCAGTTAACTCAGCTTAGCAAACAAACACTATTTAAAAGTATTTCATATTAAATTTTAAGACATTTTAACATTGACTTTTGTTATAACTATACAACCCTTGAGCGTTCGCAATAAATCACTGAATTTCTTGCGACATTGTTCTGCTGTACGAGGAATGGTCGAGTTTGCGGTCACACTTTGAGCAACCTCTTTCCACGCTGCCATTTGGCCTTTTCGAGGCGGTTTGGACTTCTCAGTTCCAATGATCCTTAACCGCTTCGCGTCGACCTCGTCGAGGTGTGTGCGGAGATCATCGTCACTGAAATTTTGTGTTCTTTTGATAAATTGGATATTGCTGATAGCAGCCATTTCCGTTTGCTGATTAAATAAAGTAAAATCAATGAAAAAAATGAATTCAGGGCTTTTAAAACTATTTAAATTACTTTAAATCTCTTTACAACTGTTTAAAATTATTCCAATTCATCTAAAAATCTTTAAAAGTTTTCAAAACATGCATTTAAATGCAACTTATTTTAACTGCCACGTCTCCCGTTGTTAGAAATCTCCCTGCAGCTGCTTTGAAACTCCATAGAAGTGAAAAAAATTTGGGGGCGTGGCCTATGGTAATGCGACCTTCCAGGGCGTGTCTTCACTGGACATCGCACGCGATGAAACGCGCACGCTGCGCTGCAGGGCGGTGTGACGTCAGACGCTGCCCTGCAGTGCAGCTCAGAAAACACCAAGTTCGTGTGTGGGAAAAGGCAAACGGCAGACGCGGTATGTAATACCGCGCCGGCTCCTTACCCCCGCGGGAAGCATCGCACTCTAATTTCTGGGCCAATGTTTTGTAATGGCAGGTATAATATATCATGTAATGCACAACTTTATAGGCAGGCTTAATCATCTTATTGTGAAATATATGAGTTTTAATGTTTTTGTTATGTTATTTCGGGGATTCTCACGATCAGATGCTGTAACTTCAGCAGAAACCCTGCATAGACGATAAACAGGATTTCACCCGAAAATCCGCCAAAGTTAGGACAGCTGATTAGGAGAACCCCTCCCGCCACAGAAAATTCGCAGTGCTTATTTTTAGTGTGTACTTGCTAGGCTCAGAGCAGACAAAATGGCAGATAAAAAGATGATCAAATTGTGTTTTCAACAATTTCATTGGTTTCCCTTCTTTCTTTTATTCGTATATTAATCTGACTGGTCATTCAGGATTGTTTGTTTTCATAAGTCCTGAGTAGTTTCTCACTTTGGTTTTCTATTTGCTATTCTCACTTTGAGTAGTACATTTCCTACCCTTTCAGTTCTGATTTGCTGCTGTTCTACTTGGAGCCAACTGACAGTGAGAGACACGAAAAGTATGGCAGAATGTATAACACATACAGGAAGTGAATGTTACATGCAAATTTTTATATATTACTAGATTTCCCGTGGTATTGCTCATGGTGAGTTGGAGAATATGCTGTTTCATAACTATTCGAATAGTTAGTGACAAAGTGCGAGGAGGAAGTTCTTATGGGAACTAAATGTGACACTTACAGAAAGTGCGCACTATACACAAGACTTTTAATATATTGTAGGCATATTAAAGATCTATATTACTGGTTGATCTCCTATGGCATTACACGTGGTAAGTCGGCAATATGATCTCTCTTACCTGTCTCTGTTGTCTTTGTGGTGCCATTTGTCTCTGTATCTCTCTAACTATTCTGTTTGCTTCTCTCTTTTTCTTCTTTCCTTTCAGGTGAGGTGGTGGT
This sequence comes from Squalus acanthias, assembly GCA_030390025.1. Lineage (NCBI taxonomy): Eukaryota > Metazoa > Chordata > Chondrichthyes > Squaliformes > Squalidae > Squalus > Squalus acanthias. Next base: position 45,434,524 of record CM059428.1, on the reverse strand, counting down.
GGATGGCATGGCATAGTATGGCAGGGAAACAATGGTTGCAGGCTACATTTGGGGTGGGAGTTGTGGTGAAAATGTGGTCCTCAGTAGCTCCCTTCCTATCCTCTTTCTCAATCACTCATGCTTCCCTCACCCTGGCTCCCATTGTATCCCCTACCCCTTTGAATTACCCGCTCAACACCTGTATGTTCCCCTCCCATTTGCTCCACTGTTACTTATCTCACTCATCTTAACCTTCCATCCACCAATCCACTTGATTCCCTAATGGTAGGTGGCGAGAGACCAGAAAGCCCCTCAGGTTCCACCTGTTTATAGTGCTTACTGGCAGACATCCTATAGCATTGCTTAAGGTAAGTAGGAGAATACGCTGCTTATTAATGACAGCAGTATATTACTATTTAATATACAATGTATTATTATGATGCTAATGGGGAGATGTGTAACTGGCATGTCCATTTAAGGTCTAATTACAGTAAATCTCCATGTCCTGAGGTAATTTGAGGCACATTATTCTTAGACACATCCTGAGGTCATTTAACAGGTACTTTCTGTAGTTGGTGAAGTTTCTCTATAGATTTAGCTGTGGCTCAGTGGGTAGCACTCTCACCTCTGAGTCAAAAGGTTGTGGGTTCAAGTCCCACTCCAGAGACTGGAGCACAAAATCTAGGCTACTAGGGACGTAAAAGATCCCAAAGCTAGGCTGACACTCCAGTGGAGTGCTGTGGGAGCGCGGCACTGTTGGAGGTGCCGTCTTTCGGATAAGATGTTAAACCAAGGCCCCGTCTGCTCTCTCAGGTGGACGTAGAAGATCCCATAGCACTATTTTGAAGAAGAGCAGGGGAGTTATCCCCGGTGTCCTGGCCAATATTTATCCCTCAACCAACATAACAAAAAAAAGATTATCTGTTCATTATCACATTGCTGTTTGTGTGAATTGGCTGCCCCGTTTCCCACATTATGACAGTGACTACACTTCAAATAGTACTTCATTGCCTGTAAAGCACTTTGAGACGTCCGGTGGTCATGAAAGACGCTATATAAGTACAAGTCTTTCTTTCTTTCTTTCATTGTCAGAAGTGCTGTCTTTCGGATGAGACGTTAAACCGAGGCCCCACCTGCCCTCTCAGATGGATGTAAAAGGTCCCACAGCACTATTTCGAAGAAGAGTAGGGGAGTTCTCCCTGGTGTCCTGGCCAAATATTTTACCCCTCAACCAACATCACTAAAACAGGTTATCTAGTCATTATCACATTGCTGTTCACAAAAATTGGCTGCCGCGTTTCCTACATTAAAACAGTGACTACACTTCAAATAGTACTGTATTGGCTGTAAAGCGCTTTGGGAAGTCCTGAGGTCATGAAAGGAGCTATATATAAATGCAAGACTTTCTTTCTTATCTTTTATTGGCAGCTCCTTGTAAATCTCTGGCTTCTCCATAAGGTCAAAAATTCACACGTTTGACAAAGTGTACACCTGAAACATGATGGATTCATCTCAAAAGTTTTATGGATACATAGATAAAAAATGTAATTTAATAAAGTGGGGTGGGCAATCTTGGTGGTGCACTTGTTATAGAACACTGAGGTATTCAGTTTTGGGAACTGGGTTTGAATCTAACCTTGATTGATGGGATGGAATATTCCTCTCTCCAAGTTATGAGAGATCTGTGTGAAGAGAGTATGGGGAAGTTCCAACCTTATTTCTCGTGGGCATGAATCCACAGCATATATTTGTTCATAATTCCGCATTAATTACCACTGAATAAAATTTGAACTGAAAAAAGCCAGAAGGATAGCTTATTTGGTTAAAGGAAATGTCATACTGACATAGAAAGAATAAGGCACAATTTTCAAGAGCTAGTTTTATTTTACCTGATTTTGGGATTGTTAATGTTGACACTAGAAGCAAAGATAAAACAAATTTCAATTCCCTCACTTTGATGAACAGAAAATTCAATATTTAAATTTTTGCATGAAAAGCTGCTGGGATAAAATAATGCTTTTGTACAGTTGTGTCAAGGTAGCACAAAAATGTACGAACAGTAACAGTGCAGATAACCTAAAGAAAAAAATAAATAAAACAGAATCCACCAATTACAGGAAACTCTCGTTTAACTGGCACCTAAATATCCGGAATTCTCTATTAACCGGCAAAAATCATACTCCGAAAACTCCTCTCAAATAACCGGCAATGTTGCCGAGTCCGAGTCTCCCGCGAACGCCGAGTTAGTCAGTGGGGGTAGTTCTCCAAAGTGCCACTACTCGGCTTCCTGGCGCTGTCGGAAGTCCGAACACTGCAATAACAGGAGTCTGATTCTCCCGCGCTGCCGGGAGTCTCTTCTGATCGGCCATTTTACTGTGTGTCTCCCGCGCTGCTGGTAGTCTCTTCTGATACACCATTTTACTGTGTGTCTCCCACGCTGTTTGTAGACTTTTCTGATACACCATTTTACTGTGTGTCTCCCACGCTGCTGGTAGTCTCTTCTGATACACCATTTTACTGTGTGTCTCCCGCGCTGTCGGTAGTCTCTTCTGATACACCATTTTACTGTGTGTCTCCCGCGCTGTCGGTAGTCTCTTCTGATACACCATTTTACTGTGTGTCTCCCACGCTGCTGGTAGTCTCTTCCTAGCCACCATTGTTCTGTGTGTCTCTCCATCTTTATCGGGAATTATCTCCCCCATCTTGCATTATGGAATTCCCAAAAGCTGGTCCAAGCAAAAGGAAGAGAGTGGTCTTAACTTTAAAACAGAAAATCGAGATATGCCAACGACTAGAAAGGGGAGAGAAGCGTATCAACATTATGAATGAATTCAAAATCGGTTCGTCAACAATCTACGACATCAAATCGCAGAAGGATAAGCTGCTCAAGTTTTATTCAAGCTCGGAGACATGTAAGAGTGTAGAGAAACGGCGTACGCTTCGTAAGCCTAAGCTTGAAGAGCTGGATACCGTGCTTTATGAATGGTTTTCTCTTAAGCGTTCAGAGGGTGTTCCAATTTCCGGACCCATGCTAATCGAGAAAGCGAAGGATTTCTAAGAAAGGATGGAGCTCACTGACAAGTGTGCTTTCTCCGAGGGATGGCTAACGTGCTTCAAGTTACGGCACGGGATACGACGACTCGATATTTCCGGGGAGAAGAAATCAGCTGATCACGACGCCACAGAAGAATACTGCGATTATTTCAATCGGATTGTGCAGCAACATGATTTGTCGCCAGCACAGATATATAATGCCGATGAAACTGGCTTGTTTTGGAGGTTTTTGCCAGAATCAACGCTTGCTGGGGCTAGTGAGGCTAATGCTTCAGGTTACAAGGAAAATAAAGATCGTGTAACCGTGCTAACATGTGCGAACGCTGCTGGATCACACCGGGTTAAACTTCTTGTTATTGGGAAGTATAAAAATCCCCGTGCATTTTAAAATGTGAGGCACTTACCTGTTGAGTACAAAGGTCAAAAAAATGCTTGGATGGATAAGGAAATCTTCTCCGATTGGTTCCATCATATTTTTGTTCCATCTGTGAGGGAACATTTCCGTAAAATAGGGAAACCTGAAGATAGCAAATGCATTTTATTGCTTGATAATTGTAGAGCCCATCCGCATGAATCCGAGTTGGTGTCGGGAAATATTTTCACCATTTATTTGCCACCAAATGTAACTTCTCTCATCCAACCCATGGACCAGGGCGTTATCCAAAATCTGAAGTCTCATTACAAGAAAGACTTCCTACGTAAACTGATAAGCCAAGATGACAATATTCAAGCATTTCAGAAGGAATACAATATTAAAGATGCCATCTATAATGTTGCATGTTCCTGGAACTTTGTGAAAGGTCACACTCTGAGGCAAGCCTGGCGCAAATTGTGGCCTTCTGTAATGTTTGCTGAAGGTTCTTCTTCAGAGGTGGAATTTCATGGGTTCAATGTTCGTCCCAAGAAGAGTACAATAATGGAAATGGCTGGCATGGTGAAAAATGCAGGCCCAGCAAACCCTCTACGTCACCTCAGTGAAAGTGATATCGAGCAGTGGGTTGATACAGATAGAGAAGTTGGTGTTGTGCATATGCTAAGTGATGATGAAATAATTGAGAATGTTTTGAATCCAAAGAAAGAAAAGGAAAGTGAAATGGAAAGTGAAGAGGATGATATTTCTGAAGAGAACAAGATTTCTTGGGCTAAAGCTGCAGAAGGATTTTCTTCAATCCTCAAATTTGCTGAAAGGCAGACTTGCTACTCTGCCCAAGAAGTTATTCAACTCCATATTCTGCATTCCACGTTTCTACAGAAAAGGCAAGAGTCCACTAAGCCAACCGACATCCGCAACATGTTTAAGAAAGCTTCCAAAAGAGTCGAAGCAGCAGAAGTGCCTGAAGAATCTGTGGAACTGCATGATCCTGATGACCCAGCTGGCACGGATATTCCTGATGAACCAGATGACTCGGAATAAGTGTACAGTCAACTACTGTACTGTATACAGTCGTTTATAAGTTTTGTTTTACTGTTAAGTAATTAAAGAGTTATGGATTACCCTCAACTGGAAGTACTGTACTTAATCAAGCATCTTCCACCATCCATTTAACACAACATTCTATAAGTGAGTACCCAAATACTGTATACTGCACATTTCTTGATTTTTTTATTTTTGTTTGTTAAAAATAGCCTCGGTAGATCTAACTCTCCGTTATCCGGAATTTTTGATCAACCGGCACCACGCCGGTCCCGTATACCAAAGAGTTTCCTGTAAATCAAATGGACAGCTGGATATTCCTGAAAATGAAACTATGCCCAGTATTCATTAAGAGTTTGAACAAAACTACATACTTCAATTACCTGCAACTTCTCACAGAAAATATAATTGGTTGGCTGCCAATAGAAAGATAATTATATTATACAGATGAAAAACTCAAACAGCTGTGCATCATAACCTCTCTGTCGTCAGTAGGATAATAATAAAAATTGAAATGCATGTCATGTAGAAAAGGTGAGAATCACTTAATAACATGGTAGTGATTCTCTCAGACAACAGATAAGTTTGAGGATGACCATAAGCCCTTGGTAATGAAGTTGGAGCTTTCCTTGAGTCATTTATTATTTTTAGACTCACGGATGAGGTAGAGAATTACCAGTGGGTAGAGGTTGGGTGTGAAAAATCTGCCAAGTTACATAGAAACATAGAAGATAGGAGCAGGAGTAGGCCATTCGGCCCTTCAAGCCTGCTCCGCCATTCAATGAGATCATGGCTGATCATCCAAATTCAGTACCCTGTCCCTGCTTTCTTCCCATATCCCTTGATCCCTTTTAGTCTTAAGAACTATATCTAACTCCTTCTTGAATATATTTAATGATTTGGCCTCAACTGCCTTCTGTGGTAGAGAATTCCACAGGTTCACCACTCATTCCTCCTCATCTCAGTCCTAAATGGCTTACCCCTTATCCTTAAACTGTGACCCCTGGTTCTGGACTCACCCCCATCGGGAACATCCTTCCTGCATCGAGTGTCTAGTCCTGTTAGAATTTTATAAGTTTCAATGAGATCCCCTCTCATTCTTCTAAACTCTAGTGAATACAAGCCCAATCGTCCCAATCTCTCTTCATACGTCATTCCTGCCATCCCAGGTATCAGTCTGGTGAATCTTCGCTGCACTCCCTCCATGGCAAGAACATCCTTCCTCAGATAAGGTGACCAAAACTTCACACAATACTCAAGGTGTGGTCTCACAAAAGCCCTGTACAACTGCAGCAAGACATCCCTGCTCCTGTACTCGAATCCTCTCGCTATGAAGGCTAACATACCATTTGCCTTCTTAACCGCCTGCTGCACCTGCATGCTTACCTTCAGCGACTGGTGCACAAGGACACCCAGGTCTCATTGCACCTCCCCTTTTCCCAATCTATTGCCGTTCAGATAATAATCTGCCTTCCTGTTTTTGCCACCAAAGTGGATAACCTCACATTTATCCACATTATACTGCATCTGCCATGCATTTGCTCACTCACCCAACCTGTCCAAATCATACTGGAGTTTCTCTGCATCCTCCTCACAGCACACTCGCCCACCCAGCTTTGTGTCATCTGCAAACTTGGAGATATAACATCTAGTTCCCTCGTCTAAATCATTAATATATATTGTGAATAGCTGGGGTCCGAGCACCGATCCCTGCGGTACCCCACTAGTCACTGCCTGCCACTCGGAAAAAGACCTGTTTATTCCAACTCTTTGCTTCCTGTCTGCCAACAAGTTATTATCTTAATGGCGAGAAACTAGAAAGTACTGCAGTACAAAGGGATCTGGGGGTCCTAGTGCAAGAAAATCAAAAAGTTAGTATGCAGGTGCAGCAGGTGATCAAGAAGGCCAATGGAATGTTGGCTTTTATTGCTAGGGGGATAGATTATAAAAACAGGGAGGTATTGCTGCAGTTATATAAGGTATTGGTGAGATCGCACCTGGAATACTGCATACAGTTTTGGTGTCCATACTTAAGAAAAGACATACTTGCTCTCGAGGCAGTACAAAGAAGGTTCACTTGGTTAATCCTGGGGATGAGGGGGTGGACATATGAGGAGAGGTTGAGTAGATTGGGACTCTACTCATTGGCGTTCAGAAGAATGAGAGGCGATCTTATTGAAACATATAAGATTGTGAAGGGACTTGATCGGGTGGATGCGGTAAGGATGTTCCCAAGGATGGGTGAAACTAGAACTAGGGGGCATAATCTTAGAATAAGGGGCTGCTCTTTCAAAACTGAGATGAGGAGAAACTTCTTCACTCAGAGGGTAGTAGGTCTGTGGAATTTGCTGCCCCAGGAAGCTGTGAAGCTTCATCATTAAATAAATTTAAAACAGAAATAGATAGTTTCCTAGAGGTAAAGGGAATTAGGGGTTACGGTGAGCGGGCAGGAAATTGGACATGAGGCTGAGTTCGGATCGGTCAGGGCCCTGTGGGTGGCGGAGCTTGCCCAGGGGCTGAGTGGCCGGGTCCTGCTCCTACTTCTTGTGTTCTTTAGATTTGAGGTTAGGATCAGATCAGCCATGATCTTATTGAATGGCAGAGCAGGCTCGAGGGGCCGATTGGCCTACTCCTGCTCCTATTTCTTATGTTCTTATGTTCTCTATCCAAGTCAGTACCTTACCCCCAATCCCATGTGCTTTCACTTTGCATGCTAATCTCTTATGCGGGACCTTGTCGAAAGCCTTCTGAAAGTCCAAATACACCACATCCACTGGTTCTCCCTTATCAATTCTACCAGTTACATCCTCAAAAAATTCCAGTAGATTTGTCAAGCACGATTTACCTTTTGTAAATCCATGTTGACTTTGTCCGATCCTGTCACTGTTTTCCAAGTGCTCTGCTATTACATCTTTTATAATGGACTCTAGCATTTTCCCCACTACCGATGTCAGGCTAACCGGTCTATAATTCCCCGTTTTCTCTCTACCACCTTTTTTAAATAGTGGGGTTACATTAGCTACCCTCCAATCCATGGGAACTGTTCCAGAGTTTATAGAATTTTGGAAGATGACCAGCAATGCATCTACTATTTCTAGGGCCACTTCCTTAAGTACCCTGGGATGTAGATCATCAGGCCCTGGGGATTTATCGGCCTTCAATCCCGTCAATTTCCCTAACACCATTTCCCTACAAATACTGATTTCATTCAGTTCCTCCCTCTCATTAGACCCTATGTTCCCCGACCTCTCTGGGAGGTTATTTGTGTCCTCCTTTGTGAAGACAGAACCAAAGTATGTATTTAATTGGTCTGCCATTTCTTTGTTCCCCATTATAAATTCCCCTGATTCTGACTGCAAGGGACGAATGCTTGACTTCACTAATCTTTTTCACTTCACATATCTATCGAAGCTTTTACATGCAGTTTTTATGTTCCCTGCAAGCTTACTCTCATACTCTATTTTCCCCCTCTTAATTAATCCCTTTGTCCTCCTTTGCTGAATCCTAAACTTCTCCCAATCCTCAGGTTTGCTGCTTTTTCTGGCCAATTTATATGTCTGCTCCTTGGATCTTATGCTATCCCTAATTTCCCTTGTTAGCCACGGTTGAGCCACCTTTCCTGTTTTATTTTTATGCCAGACAGGGATGAACAAATTCTGTAGTTCATCCATGTGATCTTTAAATGTTTGCCATTGCCTATCCACCATCAACCCTTTAAGTAACGTTCCCCAATCCATCCTAGCCAACTCATGCCTCATACCATCGTAGTTTCCTTTATTTAAATTCAGGTCCTAGTCTCTGAGTCAACTACGTCACTCTCCATCTTAATGAAGAATTCTATCATATTATGATCGCTCTTCCCCAAGGGACCTCGCACAACAAGATTGCTAAATAATCCTTTCTCATTACATAATACCCAGTCTAAGATGGTCTGATCTCTAGTTGGTTCCTCGACATATTGGTCCAGGAAACCATCCCGTGTACACTCTAGGAATTCCTCCTCCACAGTATTGTTACTAATTTGGTTAGCCCAATCTATATGCAGATTAGAGTCACCCATGATAACTGCTGTGCCCTTATTGCACGCATCTCTAATTTCCTGTTTAATGCCATCCCCAACCTCACCACTACTGTTTGGGGGCCTGTATACAACTCCCACTAACGTTTTCTGCCCCTTGGTATTTTGCATCTCTACCCATAAGATTCCACATCAACCGAGCTAATATCCTTCCTTACTATTGTGTTAATCTCCTATTTAACCGGCAACGCTACCCCACCTCCTTTTCCTTTTTGCCTGTCCTTCCTGAATATTGAATACCCCTGGATGTTGAGTTCCCAGCCTTGGTCACCCTGGAGCCATGTCTCCGTAATCCCAATTATATCGTATCCGTTTACATCTATTTGCGCAGCTAATTCATCCACCTTATTACGAATGCTCCTCACATTAAGACACTAAGGGGGGAAAATTAGGTTGCGCCCCAAATATCGTCTGGACGCAAATATTAGCGCCTGGCGCTAATTATCGCCACTGACTGGAAACTTCACTTTTACCGCCCCGGGAGGTGAGTGGAGCGCTAAATCAGGCACTGCACACCTGTCTTAAGGCGCAAAGGTCGAGCAGTGAGGCGCTAACTCAGCGCGCGAGCGCAGCGCAGCTGCTGCCAGTTAGCGAGGGAACACAGACACACTGGCGCCGGCCACTTCTTAAAGCGGGGGGGGGGCCAACTTGCTCCCCAGCCACACCCTGCTCATTGCAGCCTTGAATCTCGGCCTGGAGAGACCTGTGAATCCATTTTGCTGCCAAGGATGGAGAGGGTGAGAGAACGAGCTCATCGCTTCACCGAGCGGGCCTTGGATGCTCTGGTTGGCACGGTGGAGCGCAGAAGATGTATACTCTTCCCTGAGCGTGGCAGGAGGCCTTTGCCACGCGACTACAGAAGAGTGTGGAGGGAGGTGGCTCAGAGCGTCTCCTCCAGGAGAATGGTGCCCAGGACCCATACTCAATGCCGCAAAAAGTTCAACGACCTCACTCGGGTCGTCAGGGTGAGTGGCTTTTTCTCAATACCTCTCCATCCCTCCATCTCAACCTCACTCTATGGCCAGAGGGTCTTAAAACCCCAATGCACAACACTCATCCAACACCTATGGCCCTTTCATGAAACACACACACACATTCCACACTTTGCATACAGTAAGGGCTATTCACCTATGGGAGGCACATCAGGCAAGACCATGGCTGTATACAGTAAGGGCTATTCACCTATGGGAGGCACATCAGGCAAGACCATGGCTGTATACAGTAAGGGCTATTCACCTATGGGAGGTACATCAGGCAAGACCATGGCTGTATATTTACTCAGATGCTGTCCTTTTTCTTACAGGCCAAGCTGGCGCATAATCGGAGACAGCAGCAACGGACAGGTGGAGGGCGGCCTCAGTGCAACCCCTCAGCGATCTGGAGGAGCGCGTCCACAGGATTGTGGCAAGCCGGGTGATCGGTCCCGTCGCCACTGGAGACGCCGACCCCGTTCTGGACAGCAATGGTAAGGTCATCACCTTTTTGTCCTCTGTCCTTCCACTTGTCCCTCACAACACCAGCCTTTGACACTTTCAATCCAACTTGCTAACTCGCTGCACTTATTCCTCCCTTACTGCCACCCTGTCCTCACGCTAAAGCCACTCTTGTACCTCCCTGCTTTCAGATGGTGATTCACCAGCTGAGGAGACGGGCCCTGAAGCTGCCACTGGGAGTGAAGCTGCAGCCGAGGAGGAAGAGGAAGCCGGAGCATCAGTGCCACCCTCTCCCGAGGAAGCCCATGCCCACACTGGGAACACGCCTTCCCTGGAGGGGAGCAGGGGGGAAGGGTCTGATGAGGGTGAAGCTCCAGGACCCAGTGGGCTGCAGCAACGCCATGGGGGTAGGGAAGAACGGGGGCCTTCTCCCCAGAGGGAGAGTATGCCAGACACTCCTACTGCAATGGACGCAGAGGAGGAGCGGCTGATCGCAGAAATGAACACCCAGGCGGTGGGCTTGCACACTGAGCTCATGGGTGCAGTGGGAAGGGTGCCCGAATGCATTGAGTCACTGGCAAGGAGTGTGGAGCACTTCGCTGTAGCACAGGCGGATGCCACACTAACGCTTAGTGCTGCAATTCAGTCACTGGCTGCCGTGATCCCATCTCTGACTGCTCTCATGCAGACTCAGATTGAGGCCACGCGAGCACAGACTGCTGCCAACCTCGATGGTTCGTGCACATGTCCCCGGGGCTGGCGCCGCAGCAGGCCAGCAATCTGTTCTCCAGCAGATTGCTCTGGATGCTGAAGTGCTGCCCCGTGGGAGTGCCAGTGTGTCGGGCGAGCAGGGAGTTGCTGTCCTCTCTCACGATGACAGCATTCCTGCTGCCAACACTGTCACTTCTCCACTGCACTTGCCACCGCCTGTAGGACAGACTGCTGCCGCCCATGCAGAGTTGGTGCAGTCTGCAGCCGGGCCCTCCAGGCCCAGAACTGGTCGAGGCCGTCCTTCAGGGGCATCTGCAGTGTCAGGGTCTGACGAGCAGCAGCCTTCCACCAGCCTTGCTGCAGCCACTGAGGTCCCATTACGGAGGAGCAGTAGGGTTAGAAGGGGGGAAGTGCGCAAGGGAAGGAGATCACCCTCGAAGGGCAAAAAGTAGGAGGTGTGACAAAATGCTGGTCATTTTTTTATTAAAGGTCGAGGTTCATGGTCCAACTTTTGTTTAGTGTTTTGGACATTATCTCCAGGTTGTGAGAACCAGTTATGTTATTGACTGTTTTTTTGTGTTTATTTCTATGAGTTTGTCATGAGGAATTGACACACACAGAGTTTGTAAAATAAATAAGTTTCTGTATTCAAAATATACATGGTTGGTGGTTGGAATTATTGGTGCCTTGGCCGGCTTAGGGGTTGCGTGCTGGGTTCATTGATGTTGTTAGCAATGGCAGAAGCCATTTCCACAGCAGGGGCCCTAGAAGCGGCTTGCTATCAGCCGTTGACGGACGGCCCTTGCAGTTTCACCATTGTGGGCCGCCCTCCTGCCTTGGTGCTGCTGATGATCATCCTCCTCGTCCTCTTCCTCCTCCTCCTCTGGTGGTGCTCCAAGGCCTGGTGGCATTGGCTGGGTCCTGAGGATTGCCATGTTATGCAACATGCAGCACACAACTACGAAGTTGGATACTCGCTCAGGCGAGTACTGCAGGGCTCCTCCAGAATGGTCGAGACAGCGGAACCGTTGCTTCAGCACGCCGATTGTGCGCTCAATTATGTTCCTGGTAGCTTGATGGCTCTCATTGTACCGCAGCTCAGCAGGGGTGTTGGGCGTACGGAGCGGTGTCATCAGCCAGGTGCTCAATGCATACCCCTTGTCCCCGAGAAACCAACCAACTGGCTGATGCGGTGCCTCGAAAAGTTCTGCCACAGTAGTCTGGCGCAGGATAAAAGCATCGTGGCAGCTGCCAGGATAGTGGGCATTGACAGCGAGTGTCAGCTGTCTGTGGTCACAGACCAACTGAACATTCAAGGAATGGAACCCCTTTCTGTTCCGGAATTCCTCGGCATTCTCATGTGGAGCACGCAAAGCCACATGCGTGCAGTCAATGGCGCCCTGCACCATGGGGAAGCCCGCTATCCTCGCAAAGCCCAGAGCGCGGTCACGCTGCTTGTCTGGGGTCATGGGGAAAGAGATGAACTCTCGTCTCCTTTTAAAGAGGACATTTGTGACCTGCCGGATGCAGCAATGCACCGCGAACTGGGAGATATTGGTGAGGTCCCCAGCAGCAGCTTGAAATGAGCCAGTAGCGTAGAAGTTGAGAGCCACTGTGACCTTCACTGCCACCGACAGAGACGTCCTGGACCTCATTTGAGGCTGCAGATCTGGCTGCAGCAGGTGGCAGAGCTCAGTGACCACCTCCTTGCTGAATCGCAGCCTTCGCAAACACAGCTCCTCAGACATATGAATGTAGGAGAGCTGTTCACGATATACCCTGGGAGGGTAAGCTCTCCTGTACATACGCCTGTTGGCCCTCCTCCGTCTGGCCATCATTGCCACTCTCTCTCTGCGTCTCTGTCTCCTCCGATTCAGCTGGAGCAGGACGACGCCCCCAATCAGTGCAGCCCCCATATTCTCTTTGCAAGCAAAGTAATGAAGGACAGCAACTAAAGTACTAGCGAAGTTAGGATCAGTAGGCAAAACTACCTCACAAAGCGTTGAGTCAATGCAGAAGTCTCTCTTTCTCTCTCTCCGAATCTCTCTCTCTCTCTCAGAACGAGTGGTGCAAAAATGTCGACCACAGAAAAAGACAGGAAGAGGCCCCCTTTAAATAGCGCCCCCCCCAGCCCCACAGCGATTGATAGCGTTCCAGTCTTCCGGTCGTTGGATGCGCCAGGCGGTAAGGCAGGGGGCGCCACTCAATTTCCGCTCCGGGGCGCCACAAGGGCGTTGCACCATGGAATGACGTCACAATCTGCGCGCGCAGGTGGTCGCAGCGGTAAGGTTTAGCGCCGCCGCACAATCTCTAGTTAAGTTCCCGAGCGGCGCAAACATCGCTGCGCCCGGGCGTTAGCAGCTTTGCGCCCCATTAGCGCCCTCTTAAGGCGCTAACGGGAGGCGCAACCAACTGAATTTTTACCCCAAAGCCTTCAGGCTTGTTTTTTTTTTAACACTCTTAGTCCTTTTAGAATTATTTTTAACTGTGGCCCTGTTTGATTTACACCCTTGATTTCTCTGCCTTCCACTTTTGCTTTTCTCATTCCTATCTTTTGCTTCTATCCTTGTTTCCCTTGTCTCTGTCTCCCTGCACAGGTTCCCAACCCCCTGCCATTTTAGTTTAAACCCTCCCCAACAGCACTAGCAAACACTCCCCCTAGGACATCGGTCCCGGTCCTGCCCAGGTGCAAACCGTCCAGTTTGTACTGGTCCCACCTCCCGCAGAACCGGTTCCAATGTCCCAGGAATTTGAATCCCTCCCCCATGCACCATTCCTCTAGCCACGTATTCATTTGAAATATCCTGCTATTTCTACTCTGACTAGCACGTGGCACTGGTAGCAATCCTGAGATTACTACCTTTGAGGTCCTATTTTTTAATTTACCTCCTAACTTCCTATATTCAGCTTTTAGGACCTCATCCCATTTTTTACCAATATCGTTGGTACCTATATGCACCATGACAACTGTCTGTTCACCCTCCCCCTCCAGAATGCCCTGCAGCCACTCCGAGACATCCTTGACCTTTGCACCAGGGAGGCAACATACCATCTTAGAGTCTCGTTTGCGGCCGCAGAAACGCCTGTCTATTCCCCTTACAATAGAACCCCCTATCACTATAGCTCTCCCGCTCTTTTTCCTCCCGTCCTGTGCAGCAGAGCCACCCACAGTGCCATGAACTTGGCTGCTGCTGCCTTCCCCCGATAAGCCATCCTCCCCAACAATATCCAAAGCGGTATATCTGTTTGAGAGGGGAATGTCCACAGGGGACTCCTGCACTATCTGCCTGCGCCTACTACTCTGCCTGACGGTCACCCATTCCCTTCCTGCCTGTGCAGCCTTTACCTGCGGTGTGACCAACTCACTAAACGTGCTATCCACGACGTCCTCAGCTTCGCGGATGCTCCAGTGTATATCCATTCGCATCTCCAGCGCCGCAATGTGGTCTGCCAGTAGCAGCATCTGGATACACTTCCCGCACACATGGTCGTCAGGGACACAGGAAGTGTCCCTGATTTCCCACATAGCGCAGGAGGAGCATGCCACAGGGCTGAGCTGTGCTGCCATGACTTACCCTTTAATTAACTTAAATTAAATTACATCAAATCAAAGACCACTAATTACACTACAATTAAATGATATTAATTACTCAAGGGCCCTTGTTTACTAGCACTCCCCGCTACACAACAGAGACCTTAGAAACTATAAACCACAAAATTAAGACCTTCTAAACCTTATACACTATTAACCTTAACTGTCAAACTATAGAGTAGTATAAATACTCACCTGGCCGTACTCACCCAATCAGCTGCTTCCTCTTGCCCGCGTCACTTTTTGAATCGTGACGTGGCTCTGGAACACCGCTGCCGGTCTGTGAGATTGGTAAGCCTCTGAAAAAACCCGCGAAACTGAGTATAAATACTCACCGGCTGCTCCCGACACTGGGCCTCTGAAAAAACCCGCGAAACTGAGTATAAATACGCACCGGCTGCTCCCGACACTTTGCCTCTGAAAAAACCCGCGAAACTGAGTATAAATACTCACCGGCTGCTCCCGACACTGGGCCTCTGAAAAAACCCGCGAAACTGAGTATAAATACTCACCGGCTGCTCCCGACACTGGGCCTCTGAAAAAACCCGCGAAACTGAGTATAAATACTCACCGGCTGCTCCCGACACTGGGCCTCTGAAAAAACCCGCGAAACTGAGTATAAATACTCACCAGCTGCTCCCGACACTGGGCCTCTGAAAATACTCGGATTGGGAAGATTAATGACTCCAACGATTGAGGTGAGTTGTGTGTTTCCTGATGTAAAGAATTGCATTACTTTTCTGTGTCGCCTTAATTCCCAAGTTTGGCCATTTTATTACACCTTGTTTAAAAGGTACAAGAATATTAATAAGTTGTTACAATATAGGCACTGGATATGATCTCAAGTTACTTGATATTATCAGCATTATTTCTGGGTTAAAAGTAAGCAATAAAAAAATCCACCATGTATGAGTTTAAAGGTGTGGTATAAGTTGTGTGAAACTTGATTACACAGATTTTGCCCACTACTAATAAAAAATCATGTTTTTGGAGGTTTTGGTTCACATAAAATTTGAGTATTCATGAAGCCAAAGATAATTCTACTCTTTAGAATACAGACTATTCTCTGATATGAATAATGGATAGGCACACAGAGGGGCAGGGACACTATCTTAGAATTCATGCAAGATCTAATTGTGTGTGCATTCTTCTTAACATTCTATGCCTTCTGGTTTTATCCACTTTCCTTCTGTTAGGAACAATTGCTTTGACTTTCTTTAAATTATTCTACTACTACACGGATGTTACAAATTCAGAAGCAACATTGGTATATTCTCCGGTTCAGTGGAGTCAGTTGCTCCCTTAAGTGGTCAGAATATCTTACTTTTATGGCCGTTAACTCACACTGCCCTAAATCTACATGTATGATGGGATAACCCAAGGATGTGATCTGGACTGGATACTTGTGTCTTTCACACGTGTATTTCCTCGATCTCTTCAACAGAAAACCAAGCAAACACTTGCCGAGATAAGACTTGATACAAATTATTAGCTGTTTTATTTCCCATTAGGAAAACATATAGAACAACATTTTTTTTTCAGCAATACAACTTGCATGATAATATTAAAATAATGAACACACTACTTCAGTGGGTCACCTTATTTCTAACTCCCATCTCCTTTATTACACGCCTTTTACTGTCCCGCTGCTGCTAACTTTCACAGCTCCCTGTTTAAAAGCCTGACTTCAGTGTCTGCTTTGAGTCAAACTGACGACCCACTCCTCCACAAGACCAGAATCCATCAGCCTAACTTGGCAGTGAATAGAAAAATAAAATATTACGGATCCTGGAAATCTGAAATAAAAACAGAAAATGCTGGAAATACTCAGCAGGTCAGGCAGCATCTGTGGAGAGAGAAACAGAGTTAATCTTTCGTCAGAACTCAGTCAGAACCTGAAACGTTAACTCTGTTTCTCTCTCTGGTGCCTAACCTGCTGAGTATTTCCAGCATTTTCTGGTTTTATTATTGGCAATGAATAGAGTTGATGCAGCAGAATGAGTGTGAATTTCAAACTATCTTTTACTGTCTCCAACACACTGGTTCAAATTTCCCATTTAACATTTTAGTTATACCTACTAGCCCTGCTATTTTGTGAATTTTATTCCTTGAGAGCCAAGTTTAGCTTAATATTAACATTTTTAACATATATTACACCAAGGTTCCCCCACATAGTCTGAAGTCCTGATACATAATTTTCTCTTCTTTTATGTACTGTCCCATCCACCATTTTCCAGCTGTCCATTTATTTTCAAAATCTCAACCGAATATTTTCTGGTAGGATAATTGATCACACCTCCTAGTGGGGCCGAATTAAAAATGGCCAGTGAAGAAGCACAGAGCTATGCAACGCAGGTTCAACCAAAGTGGACAGGTCTATACGGAGCTGGTGACAGCTGACGTACTGGTTCAGAAGAGTATATGAGGAAGGCCTAAATGGCTGATTCTGTAATTGTTCTCACTGGTACAATGGGTTATGGGACACCTAAACCCATCCTCCGCATAGGGCCAACCACCCAATCGGCTGGTATAAATGGTTACGAAAACTACCAGTAGATTTCTGTAGGCGCATTACACTTGCAAGTTCTACAATGAACTCTCTATCTCATATGGAGATCGAACAGAAGTTTCAATCTCAAAATAGGGCTCCACAACGCATTATTATCAATATTTAACTATAGCTCTAAAACGCGATTATGCACCAAAGTAATGAATAGGTGAATCGATGGATTTGTGCTTCGCACACTACTAAAGGTTAAGCCTCAGGACAAAATCTTAAATGAGACTGTACAATATCTGAATGATCAACTATCGCTGTCCCGGTTATTTGATCATTACCAACTCCTCTGGTATGGACATCTCATGCACCACCCTGACTCTGACCCTGCCTGACCATTCACCACCAAATCACCACCAACATGAAAGAAACAAGCCAATAGGGTTGAGGTCCTGCAGTCAGAGTTTCGGAAGCTAGGGAGGAAGTTAAAGAGCAGCACCTCAAAAGGTAGTAATCTCTGGATTACTCAGTGCCACACACTAGTGAGTATGGAATAGTAGGATAAGACGGGTTAACACGTAGCTGGAGAAATGGCTTCAGATTCCTGGGGAATTGGGACCAGTTCTGGGGCAGGAGGGACCTGATCAAGATGGACGGATTGCACCTCAACAAAGCTGGGTCCAATGTCCTCGCAGTGAGGTTAACTTGTACTGTGGGGGAGGGTTTCCATCCCAATGAAGAAGGAAGCAGTGCTGGATCTAGTTCTGGGAATGAAGTAGGGAAAGTGGCGCATGTTTCAATGGGGGAGCATTTGGGGAACAGTGATCATAATTTCGTCAGGATTGGAATAGTTGTAGAAAAGGACAAGTAACAATCAAGTGTAAAAATACTTAACTGGAGGAGGGCTAATTTCAGTTAATTGAAAAGGGATCTGGCCCAGGTAAATTGGAATTAAAAATTAATAGGCAAACCAGTATTTGAACAATGGGAGGCCTTCAAAGAGGAGATGGTTCAGGTGCAGAGTAAACACATTCCCACAAGGGGGAAAGGAAGGGTATCCAAAACTAGAGCTACCTAGATGACTAAAGATAAAGAAATTAAAATGAAACAGAAAAAGGAATCTTATGACAAATGTAAGGTTCACAATACAGTTGAGAACAAAGCTGAATACAGAAAGTACAAATAGCAAAGATTGGCAGCTAACATAAAAGGGAACCCAAAAGTCTTTTATAAACACATAACTAGTAAAAGGGTAGTCAAATGAAGGGTCGGTAACCAGAGGGCACAGACATAAGGTGATTGACAAAAAAAACAGCGGCGACATGAGGAAACTTTTTTTTTTTTTACACATTGTGATCTGGAATGCACTAACTGAAAGGGCGGTGGAAGCAGATTCAATAGTAATTTTCAAAATTGAATTGGATAAATACTTGAAGGGAAAACATTGACAGGGCTATGGGAAAAGAGCAGGGGAGTGGGATTAATTGGATAGCTCTACCAAAGCGTGGGCACAGGCACGATCGGCCAAATGGCCTCCTTCTGTGCTGTATCATTCTATGATTCTATGAGGCAGACCCAGAACAAGATGGGATGACAACATAAAAGTGCTCCTTAATAGCATGGGCATTACTGCTAATGAGACACATATGAGAGCTCTGATGGTTGGAAGAAGCTAATAGTTGCAATGTACCCTCAAGGATAAGTCCCTAGATGATGACAATGGGGACAACAACAGAAGTTCAATTTTCACATGTGTGGCCCAGTTTTCAGGATCGCCAGTTCTTGACAGCTTTTCCCCTTCAAATTCCCATCATGACCTTCCAATTCAGAAGGTTGAATTATGGTTTCAAGCACTACAGTTGCTCACTAGCGTCAAAGGTTTTAGTTATGGAGAACCTTGGGCTATTCACCCTTGAATCGAGGCACCTTAGCGGTGATCTTACAGAGGTATATAAATAGTAATGGTAAATCTGGAAAATTGCTTGAAACTAAGTTGTGACTGTAGAATGAGAACATAGGTTCAAACCAGAAAATGCAAATTTAAGATTGATATTAAAAAGTTCTTCTTCACACAAAGTGATCAATACATGGAATGGACTCTCAGATAGAATAGTGAAGGCAAAAACCCTCTAATTAATCAAGAGTATTTTGGATGGATAAACAAAGATGAGCTGAATCACTTGGGTTCTCCTGAATCCCCATTTCTATCAATCTTTCCCATCCCAGCATTCTCTGTCCAATTTTGGATTTAGTAAAAGAGATTAACCCTAAAGGGTTCTTTCAATTCGGACTCCTGGCTTTTACGTTGGAAAATTAATTTTCCACAGACTTAGTCTAATAGAATAAACACTGGGAGTTGGCTCACAGTATCCAGATTAAAGGAAGTACCTTAAGCAGGGTTGCCACCTGCTTGGTTTTGAACCCCACAATCTGAATTTTGAGTGGGCTTTCCAGAGATTTCTACAATATGATTCGCCTCGCCAACCTGTGTTCATGATGCGGAGATGCCGGTGTTGGACTGGGGTGGACAAAAGTGAGAAGTCGCACAACACCAGGTTATAGTCCAACAGTTTTATTTGAAATCACAAGCTTTCAGAGCGGCTGCTCCTTCGTCAGGTGAAGTGAAGAAATACAAATGGGCACAGCATATATAGACAGAGAACAATGCCTGTGCAGAGAACAATGCTCTCTGTCTATATATGCTGTGCCCATTTGTATTTCTTCACTTCACCTGACGAAGGAGCAGCCGCTCCGAAAGCTTGTGATTTCAAATAAAACTGTTGGACTATAACCTGGTGTTGTACAACCTGTGTTCTGTGATAGTACTCTCACCTCTGATTCAGAAGGATGTGGGTTTAAGCTCACTTCAGAACTTGAGCACATAATATGGGCTTACATTTCAGTGCAGTACTGAGAGAGCGTTGCATTATAGAAGTACTGTCTTCCATTTGAGACATTAAACCGAGGTCTTCTCAGGTTGACATAAAAGATCACATGTCACTACTCAAAAAAGAGGAGTTCTTCCCTGTCCTGCCCAAAAATTTAATTGGTCCACTAACACCACCAAAAAACAGTCATTCATCTCATTGATGTGTGTGGGTCTTTACAGCCAATGAATTACTTTTGAAATTCTCATTTTTGTTTTCACATTCCTCCATAGCCTCGCCCCTCCCGATCTCTGTAACCTTCTGCAACCCTACAACCCTCCAAGATATCTGCGCTCCTCCAATTCTGACCTCTTGCACATCCCCGATTTTCTTCACTCCACTATTTGTGGCCATGCCTTCTGTTACCAAGGCTCTCAGCTCTGGAATTCCCTCCCCAAACCTCTCTTTCCTCCTTTAAGTCACTGCTTAAAACCTACCTCTTTGACCAAGTGTCAGCTGTGGCTCAGTTGGTAGTACTCTCGCCTCTGAGTCAGAAGGTTGTGGGTTCAAGTCCCATTCCAGAGACTTGAGCACAAAAATCTAGGCTGACACTCCAGTGCAGTACTGAGGGAGTGCTGCACTGTTGGAGGCGCCATCTTTCGGATGAAATGTTGAACCGAGGCCCCGTCTGCCCTCTCAGGTGGATGTAAAAGATCCTATAGCACTATTTCACGGTGTCCTGGCCAATATTTATCCCTTCATCAACATCTAAAACAGATGGTCATTATCACATTGCTGTGCGTGGAAGTATGTTGTGCTCAAATTGGCTGCCGCGTTTCCTACATTACAACAGTGACTACACTTCAAAAAGTACTTCATTGGCTGTAAAGCACTTTGGGACGTCTGGTGGTCGTGAAAGGCGCTATATAAATGTAAGTTGTTGATGTTGTAGGCAAACTACACTTCGAAAATAATCAACGAATTTTCATCATTCAGCACGGAAGCGAACCTTAGAATTGATCGCTGTTGAGGGCTGGCCGAACAAAAAGATGACACCTGCCCTACATTCACACAGCAGAGGGTTGGTTGTCTGCACTTCGGTTCTGACCTGACGGATGAAGCCTCGACCGCATTCAATTTACCCGAGGCAAGCAGTAGTCTGTCGCTAGGAGACGAGTGCCGGAAGTGCGTGCCGGTGCCGGCCCCTGGCTGGCAGAGTGCGAGGGAGAGTGCCGGAAGTTTGTGTCGCGGAGGGGGGGTCCGGCTCCTGGCCCCGCCCCTTGCTGGCAGAGCCTCGAGAGTGCCGGAAGTGTGTGTCGCGGAGGGGGGGTCCGGCTCCTGGCCCCGCCCCTTGCTGGCAGAGCCTCGAGAGTGCCGGAAGTGTGTGTGGCGGAGGGGGGGAGTCCGGCTCCTGGCCCCGCCCCTTGCTGGCAGAGCCTCGAGAGTGCCGGAAGTGTGTGTCGCGGAGGGGGGGTCCGGCCTCTGGCCCCGCCCCTTGCTGGCAGAGTGTGAGGGAGAGGCGGGGCAGTGAGTCTGCTTCAACTCACGGATGGCTTGTTTACGGCGGCCCAGTCCCGCACTTGGGCAGCGTTAGGAGCCGCAAGGATGTTTGAGAATTTCAAAGAGCGGCTGCTGAGCGCGCAGCAGGATCTCAGCACCGGGTAGGAGAGGAGAGGAGCGGGAGACACGGTGGGCTGTGTGCGGGAGAATCGGGCCCAGGGTTAGAATCAGGGCCGGGGACTCTCCTCCCTTCTGCTGGAGCGAAAGAGACAGTTAAACCGGCTTCAGTCAGATTGCTGCTGAGTTCTTTTTATATGTAATTGAAATAAAATAGTCAGTTTATCGGTGACAACCTGTTGCCGTGACTCTAACCTATAGAGAACGGTGCCTGAAACGCCATGTGTGTCAGTTGCGAAATCCTCCCACTTTCTGTTAGTTTATAACCAATTCCAGTTCCCGGGAAAGTATTTCAGCATAAAAACTACTTGGTTTTCAGCACAGTTACAAACCTCTGTTTCAGAATTTTTTTTTTACAAATAAAGTTCCTAAATATTTATAACTTCAGTTTCCGAACTACACTTGGCCGTGTCCTTCCTGTCTCTTTTGCAAATCTTGAGTTGGAAGCAGCATGACAGTCATGTGAGAGCAATTGGGACAGGCCTATTTTCCTCCCGATATCTGCTCAGTACTTGGGATGACGCCAAGTGAAGCTGCCTCATAAACTGATAGGAAACTTGCCTTGTGACTTTTGCCCACACAAGTTGTCTGCTGAAAGTTCGTGAGCTGCATGGCATGATTTACTTCCTGCTGGGTTAGAAACTTCCCCCGAATGGCTGAGCTGAAGTTGGCAACTTGCGTGTGCAGATTCTGGCGCAAGTCTCCATCTTTCCACCGTTGCAGAAGACTAGTTTATTATTTTGTGCAAGCTGTTAAATGACGGCATTGGACAAGACACCTAATGCTATCAAAGCAACCCTTTCCCCTTGCGAGGGAAGTGCCTCCAAAAATGAATGGCCATCCTGTCTGAACTTAGTAATTCAAAGTAAAAAAGTTTTAAAATGGCAATTTGGAATTTGTGTGCAGAAAGCATACAATATCCTGCTATGTCTACGGACCAAGGAAGACTGCATACTAGTTTGTCAACATCACTGGCTCCAAGTATGGTATAAATCAGTAGCGTTTGAACTTTTGTTCTGTGGCAGACCCCGTGTGAATATTGACACTCCTATGGGCCCGTTGCTCTAAAACCTATGAAAGAAAACATCGCAATTTGTACATTCATTTGTTTGACCTCCAAGTAGTATTTACATACCATGAAGAATGTCAAATTCTGTTCGCTCGCTCCCTTTACAGCTGTTATTTTCTTAAAGAATCGCAATCAAATTATAAGTGGGAAAATAAATTGTCTTCAAACTCGAAGCATGAAATCAAACACACTTCAAGTACTGATTTAACATTCGCTGCATTGCTATGTGCATCTGTTATGTATTCAATATTTGCTTGTCTCTAATTTCAGCTTAAAGACACTGAGTGACAAATCTAAAGACGTAAAAATTAAGCCAAGGTAATTATCATCTACTTCCAAACACTTTTTGCTAGAGTAGCTAGCTTGAGTTAGTTTGAAATCAGTCAATGGCACAAATATTTGACAGATGGTGTAAGGTGTAATTTTATCCATGTGAGGAAATTCCTATGCTTTGATTGAATACTCAGTCAACTGTTTATATACTGAAAAATTATTTTGAAGTTGAACAGAAAGTATTTAGACAGCTGCATTTACAACCATTTTACAAATTTCTGCAAGTTATAGAATTTTCCAGAAAAAATTGATCAGTAACAGACATTTTGTGACATCATTCCACTATTTGCAAACCAAAATGTCAACCAAAAAGAGCTTTAATGTATTGTAAATATTGGAATGCCTGTTATGTGCTTGTAGCAGCAGGCCGCTGTGGCCCACAAACGATGGTTCTGACTCGATTCAGTCAGAAGCAGACTGTCATTTTCTTGCTATGGAAGGACGGCAGTCATTTGACTTGTTCAATTTGTACAGCATAGCTAGAAGAATACAGAGGGATTCTGTCTTGGATTAGATAGAAATTTATTAAGCATTCTCATAATTTTTGTGGATAGGTAAAACAAATTCTGTTACTTTTTTGGTTTCTAAGTGGGTTGTTGCTGCACTATTTACTTCGAGCGTTCAGCTATTATCTTTGCCTGGAAGCTGCCTCTGCTGTTTCCCCCTTCCCCAAGCCCACCAAGCCAAACTTCCCTGAGGGGTCCCCCCCTGGCCTAGCCCTGAACTCTCATCTTTCCCTGGTTTCTCTCCTATCTCCCCAAATGCCCTCTCTGAGCTCATCTTGTCCATGAAACCCACCTCCTGCTCCCTCGGCCCTATTCCCACCACACTGCTGACCACCCAACTTCCCTTACTGGCCCCCATGTTAGCTGACATTGTTAACGTTTCCCTCTCCTCAGGTACTGTCCCCCTCTCCTTCAAATCTACCGTCATCACCCCTCTCCTCAAAAAAACAACCCTTGACCCCTCCATCCTTGCAAACTACCGCCCCATCTCCAACCTCCCTTTTCTCTCAAGTCCTTGAATGTGTTGTCGCCTCGCAAATCTGTGCCCATCTTTCCCGCAACTCCATAGTTGAACCTGACCAATCAGGTTTCCACCCCTGCCACAGCACTGAAACGGCCCTTATCAAAGTTACAAATGGCCTCCTATGTGACTGACCGTGGTAAACTATCCTCGACCGGTCTTCACCTTTTGACACGGTTGACCATACCATCCTCTTCCAACGCCTCTCCTCCATCGTCCATCTGGGTGGGACTGTCCTCGCCTGGTTCCATTCCTAACTATCCAGTCGTAGTCAGAGAATCACCTGTAATGGCTGCTCTTCCTGCTCCCGCACCATTACATATGGGGTCCCCCAAGGATCTCTCCTTGGCCCCCTCCTATTTCTCATCTACATGCTGCCCCTCGACAACATCATCCAAAAACATGCCAGGTTCCACATATAAGCTGACGACACCCAGCTCTACCTCTCTCGACCCCTCCATTGCCTCTGATTTGTCATGCTGCTTATCCGACATCCAGTATTGGATGAGCAGAAATTTCCTCCAACTAAATATTGAGAAGATCAAAGCTATTGTCTTCGGTCCCCGCCACAAACTCCGTTCCCTAGCCTCCAACTCTATCCCTCCCTCTCCCAGGCCACTGTCTGAGGCTGAACTGGACCATTCACAACCTTGATGCCCTATTTGACCCTGAGCTGAGCTTCCAACCCCATATTATCTCATCACCAAGACCATCTACTTCCAACTCTAACAGTGCCTGTCTCCGCCCCGCCTCAGCTCATCTGCTGCTGAAACCCTAATCGGTGCCTTTATTACTTCTAGACTTGATTATTCTAATGCTCTCCTGTCTGGCTTCCCACCTTGCACCCTCTGTAAACTTGAGCTCATCCAAAACTCCGCTGCCTGTATCAAAACTCTGCTGCCTGTATCCTAACTCGCACCAAGTCCCATTCACCCATCATCCCTGTGCTCACTGACTTACATTGGCTCCCAGTCTGGCAATGCCTCGATTTAAAAAAATTCCCGTCCTTGTTTTCAAATCCCTCCATTGCCTCGCCCCTCCTTATCTCTAACCTTCTCCAGCCCTACAACCTTCTGAGATATCTGTGCTCCTTCAATTTTGGCCTCTTGCGCATCCCCGATTTTCAACGCTCCACCATTGGCGGCCATGCCTTCAGCTGTCTAGGCCCTAAGCTCTGGAATTCCCTCGCTAAACCTTGCTACCTCTCCTCCTTTAAGACGCTCCTTGAAACCTCATTCTTTGACCAAGCTTTCGTTCACTTGTCCTAATATCTCCTTATGTGGCTCGGTGTCAAATTATGTTTGATAACGCTCCTGTGAAGCACCTTGGGATGTTTTGCTACGTTAAAGGTGCTATATAAATGCAGGTTGTTGTAGAATGCCAATTTAATTTTGTGAAAGTAATTATCCATTATATTGACAAGTCAATTACTTTGAGTGGCACAGCTCATTTGTGCACTAGATCAGTGTTCAGTCACTGATGGGGTGTGGGCTCATTCTTGAGTCCCTAATCTTAGCTAGACTGTTTCCTCAAGAGGAGGAGAAATTAGACTTGTAGGCTAGGTTTTTCTGCTGGTATGCTTGGCAGCGTGTGATTCTTCCCCCCCCCCCCCCCCCCCCCCCCACCCCCACCCCCACCCCCACCCCCACCCCCACCCCCACCCCCACCCCCACCCCCACCCCCGGCCCTCTCAATTTTAATGGAGAGGAAAATCAAGGACTAGTGAATGCACAGTGGAAAGCCCTGGTCCTGGTGTTCTCGTGCCCTTTCCAGTGGCTGGGTCAAGAATGGCATTAGCAGAGTTCTGCAAATGTGTTATCTACCCAGCCTTTTGACATTGATGTGGAATGGGAGGACAACATAACCATGGAAGGAAAAATAAGATACAAATTGGAGGGACACTATAACCTTATTGTGATAAGATTGGTATATTAAAAGGTAAAATTAATTTGGAAAAGTATGTTTCCCTGGTAGCTTAGAATTCTCCTGGTTGGGAAGTTTTGGCTCTGAGGATTCTGTTTGTTTGCTGGTGGGTATTGGTGCTTTTAAGAGTAAAACTATACATTATAACAATAGATTGGCTTAAGGAGCAGCTTCATGTTTGGCTCATTTTGAGATCACCCATCAGATTTTGGGGAATAGCCAGATATATTAAAATAGGTAAGTTTACTACTTTAATAGCTTTTGGTAAAGTTTAGATAACTGCATTGTCAGACAGCCTGTGATAGATGAGCAATAGAGCTATCTGTTGAAATGACAAACATTGATACAGCATTTAATGTTCAGTTAAGCTCTGTAGTGTACAGAGGAGGATGATTTCATTGCTAGGGGTGTTCAACCATCAACAGCTTGTAACTGTGGTGATAGTTACAAGACACCATAGCTTGATTGCTGGTCTTATTTAATATCCAAACAGAGTGACGTTGGATTTTATATCTTTAAGCCTGCTTTTTAAGAGTTCACGACACTCTTAAGCAACATGCCCAACCTTGACAATAAATCTAATTCACAAGTTCTCAAACGTTTTGGGCTGAACCTGCTAAAGAATGTTCCACTTCTTGTGTCCCTTTAGCTCAGGGTACTGGTAAGTTTGCAAAAAAAGTAACTCCCTCTGTCTCTCATTTGCTTTTCGTTCTTACCCCTTCACTAATTTTGTGTGTGTGCGTGCGTCTCCACATCAGGGACTCTCCTCATCGTATACTTCTATCTTTCTGCTTGTCCGCTACCCATGCACACACTCCCTCTCTGCTCTCTCTCCCTCTTTTTCTACTAACTTCTGTGTCTCATCCTTTTTTTGGAGGGGAAGCCTTATTAATTAAGGACACTATTACAGGCAGATTAAGAAAAGTTTTTTTTATTCATGTTCAAAGGCTGTTCCTACTTGTTCTTTTCCAAGACCCATAGCACACCTTTGCTGGTGCTTAGTGGCTCGGTCCATAGCTTTCAGAGGTCTTGTTCAGACCCAGCCAAAAAAGGCGCGATCTTCATTGACCTTCTGGTAACATCACGATGTATGAATGCCTGTATAGGAGTTCCAATTTTGCAGAACTCGGGGATTAACTTCTTGTTTTGCAGAATATTTATAGTTTTAGAATGGCTAGCTTTCCTACAGCATTGGGTTTACACGCCAGAAGCCTAGTATCAATGCAAAGCTTAAAACACCTTCACACCAATGTTTAACTTATTGTGAATGCCTCTTGGAGCAGTGGTTCTCAAACTTTTTTGGTTGAAGGACCCCTTTTTAAATCGATTAGTAATCACGGACCCCCCCACCCCGTCTAAATTCTAATACGATATAATACTCCTAATATGAAAGTGCTGCATGTAAAGAGTGTTTTAATAATGCTTTTAAGAAAACAGGCATTTACTTACAGATATCAATGTGATGGGTGTGCCTGCTTCTCGCACCAATTCTGGGTACTCCGCAGCAATAGATGGCCACTATTAGGCACTTTGTGCTGGACAATATTTAAAGCCGCCGGCAGGCTGGCAAAAGTGAGTGAGGGGAAGTGGAAGCATGTACATGCTGAGATGCTGCTGGAAGGATTACTCACCGCCATACTGTCCCACTGGCATGCTCTGTAATAGCTGCACTGTGGGATTGTACGTGTTTGTGAACACATTCAGGTATGTGTTTGAAGGGCCCCGCAGGTGCTCTGATCCCGTGTCGGGAGAATGGAGCCAGGGAGAGGAATTGGCTCGACCGGCAGGGAGCGCTCGTTGCAAACAGCGCTGTGGGCCTCTGTGAGGAGGCGGGCCCAGCCGTTGAGAATAATTCACAAGAACTGAATCAGTGACTGTTTTATGAAGTGTTACCCCCGGTAATTACTTTTAAATATTTACCCTTTTATAAAGGAGGCATCACCCTCCAATGCCCTCCCCCATAAAATTTAGCTAATGAGATTTTGAAGCTTCATTCCTCCAAGAACCAAAAAGACAAAAAAAAACCTATGGGTCATTTTAATGATCTCTGAGTCACGTTTAAAGCAGGTGTCCTGCTTGCCTGCTAAAAAGAGTAGGTTAATATTGGGCCCCGTGAGAAGGTAGCGGGATCGGAGGAGGTAAGTCGCACAGGGCATTTTGACTGTACCCTGCCCGATTTCCACTGGGTAGGCAAGGGGGTTGAAATCCCTGCCCCGCCACCTGATTATCCTCCTTTTGTTCTGGCGATTCATAGCAATTCCCAGTTATGGGTTACCTTCCCTTATTGTCACAGATCTCTACCCAAATTGACTTAACCCATAGCTTATAAAATTGACGCTGTGCACAAAATATTTGTAGGCAAAAAAAATTGTGCCTGTTTATATTGCGAAAACCGACAGTGCTTGACGCAGAACTGAATGCAAGTGCCACTGAAAAGCACAACCCAATTGGTTGTTAGCGGCGATTTAATAATGTCGCCATGCCTGTTCTGTGCCACGAGACATCCTGTGCAATTGTATTCTGGCTACAATCTGTGTCTTTATATTTGCTTTTTGCTTTCATTTGATTTACACCGTGTTGGACTTTTTAGTTTTCAATTTTTGAATTACAGAGCTATATGCACCATTCAATCACTTTTAATTTTTTATTACCTCCGGGTTGCGGATCCCCGGAAAGTCTCTATGGACCCCAGTTTGAGAAACACTGTAAATCAGTGTTTGTGGATGACCAACATATCTTTTGGAAGCACAGGACATTTCTCACCTAACGTGATTTGAGTTTTTTGAGGAAGTGATTAAAACTGTGGCAGAAGAATGCTGAGTAAATCTTATCTACTTGGATTTCCAAAAAGATTTTGACAGTTATGCATGAAGAGTTGTTAGAAAAATTAGGTGTCATGGTATCACTGGGGAGATAGTGGAATGGATTGGTAGCTGGTTAAAATTGCATAAAAATGGACTAGTTATTAACGGGAACAGTTCAGACTGGGGTTTTGGTGGGGAATTCAATTCTCTTGTGTTCTTATTAATTATTTTTATTAATGAGTTTAAGGAGGTTATCAAAGTACCACTACTAAATTTGAAGATTAATCAGAAATGTGTGCTATAGTTGGTAATGAGGAATGTAGGGGCAAGCTGATTTTGAGCCATGAATGTGCTCAGAAATAAAAATGTCATTTAATGTGGCGAAGTGCTGTGTTATGCACATTGTGCCAGGCCACTTGAGGTGTATCTATTTCAAGCATAGATGCCTATTAAAAGTAACAGAGCAAAAAAAGGGACTTGGGGGGTTGACACTAACCATTCACTCAAGGTTGATGAGCAATGTGAGGTAGCTGTGGAAAAACAAATGTGTTCTTGGAAGTATTGCCATGTGGATGAAGTACAACACTAAGGGCACTATAGCTGGGTTAGATAAGACTTCTAGCTGGTTTAGATATGACTTTGGTTTGACCACGCTTGGAGTATTTGGTGTAGTTTTAGTCTCCACATCTGGTGCTGGATATTGGAGCACTAGAAAGGGTGCATAGGAGAGTAAAACAAAAGCAAAATATTGTGGGTGCTAGAAATCTGAAATAAAAACTGAAAATGCTGGAAAACACTCAGTTGGTCAGGCAGCCTCTGTGGAGAGTGAAACAGAGTTAACGTTTCAGGTCGATGACCTTTCATCAGAACTGTTAACTCTCTTTCTCTCTCCACAGATGCTGCCTGCCCTGCTGAGTGTTCCTGTTTTTATTGCATAGGAGAGTAACCAGGGTGATACCTAACCTTCGATCACTTAGTAAAGGGGATATGCTTGGAGAGTTAGTTAATTACTTTTGAGAAATATGGACATGGGCGGAGTAAATATGATTTAGGTTGTTGAAATTATGAAATGATTGGATGTGGTAAATTTGGATATAGGCTTACATAGGATATATGGCACAGAAACAGGCCATTCGGCCCAACCAGTCCATGCCGGCATTTATGCTCCACTCGAGCCTCCTCCCGTCTTTCCTCATCTAAATCTATCAGCATAACCCTCTATTCCCTTCTCCCTCATATGCTTGTCTAGCCTCCCCTTAAATGCATCTCTACTATTCGCTTCAACCACTCCCTGTGGTAGCGAGTTCCACATTCTCACCACTCTCTGTGTAAAGAAGTTTCTTCTGAATTCCCTATTGGATTTCTTGGTGACTATCTTATATTGATGGCCTCTAGTTATGCTCTTCCCCACAAGTGGAAACATTCTCTCTCTATCCACTCTATCAAAACCTTTCATCATTTTAACTACCTCTATTAGGTCACCCCTCAGTCTTTTTTCAAGAGAAAAGAAATCCAGCCTGTTCATCCTTTCCTGATATGTATACCCTCACATTTCTGGTATCATCCTTGTAAATCTTCTGTGCACCCTCTCTAGTGCCTCTATATCATTTTTATAATATGGCAACCAGAACACTACGCAGTACTCTAAGCATGGTCTAACCAAGGTTCAATACAGGTTTAGCATAACTTCCCTACTTTTCAATTCTATCCCTCTAGAAATAAACCCTAGTGCTTGGTTTGCTTTTTTTATGGCCTTGCTAACCTGTGTTGCAACTTTGTGATTTGTGTATTTGTACTCCGAGATCCCTTTGTTCCTCTACCCCACCTAGACTTGTACCCTCCAAGTAATAAGTGACTTCCTTATTGTTCCTACCAAAATGTAATACCTCACATTTATCTGTGTTGAACATCATTTGCCAATTATATGCCCATTCTGCAAGTTTATTAATATCCTCCTGTAATTTGTTGCAGTCCTCCTCAGTATTGACTATCCCCCCCCCCCCCCCCCCAATTTGGTGTCATCTGCAAATTTAGAAATTGTGTTTTTGATTCCCAAATCTAAATCGTTGATGTAAATTTTGAACAGCAGTGGTCCCAGCACTGATCCTTGTGGAACACCACTACCCACCTCTGCCACTCTGAATAGCTACCCTTTACCGCTACTCTCTGCTTTCTGTCTTGAAGCCAGCTAGCTATCCATTCTGCCACTTGTCCCCTGACTCCGCATTCTCTGGCCTTGTACTTCAGTCTTTTATGGGGTACCTTATCGAAGGCCTTTTGAAAATCTAGATAAATTACATCTACTGCATTACCAATGTCTACTCTCTCTGTTACCTCTTCAAAAAATTCAGTGAGGTTGGTCAAGCAAGACTTTCCCTTTTGAAATCCATGCTGACTATTATATTTTTGGTTTCTAGATGTTCTATTTTCTTCTTTAGTAGGGATTCCATTATTTTCCTACCACCGATGTTAAGCTGACTGGTCTATAATTCCCTGGACATGTTCTATCTCCCTTGAATATAGGTATTAACGTCAGCTATCCGCCAGTCTTCTGGCACTACACCTTTTTCTAACGAATTGTTAAATATGTGTAGTTATGCCTCTGCTATCTCTTCCCTAGATTCTTTTAAAATGCGTGGATGCAATCCATCCAGACCAGGGGTTTTATCCTCTGAGTTTGATTAGTTTATTTAATGTATCCCCTCTTTATTTTAAATGCACTTATCTCATTACTGATCTCATCATCCAATGTTATGTCCACCTGTTCTATCTCCCTGGTAAATACTGAAGCAAAATAATTATTTAATATTTCTGCCATCGTTACCTGTGGCATTATCCTGCCTATCCCTTAATGGCCCTATTCCCATCCCAACCTTCCTTTTTTTATTGATGTGCCTGTAAAATATTTTACTATTTTTTATGTTCCTTGATAATTTGTTCCTTGATAGTTCCTCTTTGCCTTCCAAATTGTTTTTTTGACTTCTCTCCTAACCTCTTCATATTCTCCCTTATCATGCACTTCCCTGCTGTCCATGTACTTCATGTATGCCTCTTTCTTTACCCTCAATTGTTCCTTTATGCCTTTATTCATCCATGGAGTCTCATTAGTGTTTAGTTTGTTCTTTCCTTTTAGCGGAATATATTGTTCCTGCACTCTATTGAACACCGATATAATGTTTCCCATTGCTGTTCTACATCGTTGTATGCCAATATTGTTGCCCATTTTATTTTCCCAAGTTCTATTCTCAGCCCCTCAATCAGCTTTTCTCCAATCTATTAACCTGGTTTTCGTCATACTTATGTCCTTCTCAATTATCATCTTAAAGCGTATTATATTATGGTCACTATTGCCTAGATATTCCCCAACTTTTACTTCTCTTATTTGTTCTGGTTCATTCCCCATTACTAGATCCAATAGCGAATCCTCCCTTAATCTCTCTTAATCTCTTCGTATTCTCCCTTATCATGCTCTCCCTTGCTGTCCATGTACTTAATGTATGCCGCTTTCCTTGCCCTCAATTTTTCCCTTATGGCTTTATTCATCCATGGTGTCTCATCAGCTTGATAAGATATTTAAAATGTATATTGATAGGACTGGAGGGCATGGCTATAAAATATGTAGGTACTGAGTCAAACTAGATGCCAGGAAATACTTTGGTCAGGGTTGTTGTCATCTCAAGCAGGTAGTGCCAAATATGGGTATGCTGTACTCGTTTAAGAAGGGACTCAAATTCTGAGAAAGGAGAACATTAAGGTGTGTCAGGACTATGGGGCTTAGTGTTATAAATTTTGGGCCTTGTCTAGATTTTATCTTTGGTGCAGTGTCACTGGTCTCTCCTATAATTGGAACTCATATCCCTCACAATGAGGAGTTTACCTTTACCATCCAGTATCTAATCATAAAATAGCATGACTGGAGTTTGTATTAATGGAAGCCCATTTTATATGAACTGGTTTCCATGATATGGCACATGTCACCATGTATGCTTTGCCAATCTTCTGAAAGGTGGACTGAATAGTGATTTTAGTGAGATGCGGCCAGGTGCACATCAAGGCCTTAAAAGTAGGAGGTGGTGGAGACGTAGAGGGCTTTAGGGAGAGAATTCCTGAGTGTGGGTCCTAGGCAACTGAAGGCACAGCTGCCAATGGTGGGGCAAAGGGAGGAGGAGATGCACAAAAGGTCAGAGTCGGTGGAATCGAGGGTTTGGGTATGGAGTTGGAAGTATGCCATCTTAGTGATGGAGTGTATATGGAGTCAAGCTCAGCTTGGGGTCAAATAGGACGGCGAGATTGCGAGCGGTCCGGTGTGGCTGGGGAGAGGGATGGAATTGGTGATGAGGGTACAGAGTTTGGAGCGGGGGCAGAAGTCTTCTCGATGTTTAACTGGAGGAAGTTGTGGCTAATCCAAGACTGGATATCGGATAAGCAATCTGACAGCACAGAAGGAAGTGCTGGTGTCAAGAGAGATGGTGAAGAGGTAGAGCTTGAGCATCTTCAGCATACATGTGGAAGTTGGCCACAAGTCTATGGATGATGTCGTCAAGGAGCAGCATGTAGATGAGAAAAAGGAGGTGGCCAAGGATGGATCCTTAGGGGACTGCAGCAACGATGTGGGGAAGAGAAGAGAATCCATTGCTGGAGATGCTTTGGCTATGATTGGATAATTAAGAGTGGAGCCAATTGAGGCCAATCCCACTGAGCTGTGTAACAGAGGAAAGGCGTTGAAGCAGGATGGTGTGGTCAACCATGTCAAAGGCTGCAGAGAGGCTGAGGAGGAGGGATACTACACCATGGTCACAGTCACAAAGGATATTATTTGTGACTTTAGTTAGGGCCATTTCAGCACTATGGCAGGGACAGAAACCTGATTGGAAAGACTCACAGCGAGTTGCAGGAAAGATGGGCACAGATTTCGGAGGTAACAATATGATCAAGGACTCTAGTGTTTCAAGCTATTTTTACAACTGACTTTGTGTTTGAAATGTTCCAAATCTGGAATCTTTTGATAACATACCAGTTTAATCCTAAAATACTTGGTTAAAAATTGTCCAAATTGAATACTTTGAACTGAAGTACAAGGATATCCAGAAATAAGTACAATTGTGGTGATTTGTTTTTTTGAAGTAGCACTAAATTGGCTGGGTTTGATGTGTTACACATTGGCCCAACATTTCTGATTTGTTTTCACAGGAGCTCAGATGGTTTGCCAAAGTTTGCTGCAGGAGCTGAGTTACTAAGCAGGTAAGGATAGTTATGCTTGTTTGATGGATTGTGCTGTTGTAAAATTAAGAGCATAGGTTTATATTACCGTACAAATTTTTTAGCAAGCAATTTGCTACTCACTTCTAGTGTCATGAGTGGAAGGACCATACACCAATGTTATAATGTTAAATACAATAATAGATATTGCCAAGGCCACTTACATTCTATTTGTCAACAAAAAATGCATTGAGAGATGCTGTCTTTGCAATACCAGTGAAAATCATGTAATCCAGTGTGTTTAAAAAAAAACATTCGGTCTATTCAGTCACCGTAAACCAATGTGCCTAATTATGAATGGAAGGAATCGCAGAATACAGTCCCTAAAACACTAGTATTAATCTTAGGAAATCCCTGAATCTCATGGAACAGATATTGAGTTTAACTTACTCAGTCACTGTAGGTAGTAGCCCTGATTGTGGCATATAAAGGAAAGCAGCACTTGATGGCATTGGAAACTGTTGTGTATAACACTGGTGTCAACCACTAAAGCAGGTACGTTGAATGCATTGCTTAATATAAATCCATGTTTAGAACTTCGCATAGAGCTTTGTGTTCAATTTTCCTACATTGTACTTTCTCTCAATTTGGTTTTACCTGCTTGTTTTTGTTATTTTAAAACTATATCTGAGAAGGTTGTGGAAGTTGGACTTAATAGCATGCTACAACAAGATATGGTGCTGTTTTGTTAACCAAGGTTAGAGAATTTATCTTGAAACCTCTTGGCTTCACATGGATGGCTTTTATGTAAATAGGTGCAGCTTCACTGCTAGAAAATGATAATGTATAGTGTATTCGATGCAAAAAACCTTGATTCTTGCATGTTGTGACATACTCTGGATTAAATGCTATTTTCAAGGCAATTTTCTAAGCCAATTAACCATGCTGTTTGTTTTGTACATAAAATGTTGGCATACTTCAATGTGATGACACACTTTATCTCGGTTTTAGGAATGTTTCAACTAGAACCTCTGTTGCACATAACTCTTATTCAGGAACATTACTGCATTAATACGGTATTAGTGGAATTTTCCAATTAAAACACCCTGAGGTAGTCCTCACTAAAGCTGAAAGACAGAAAAACATCAGTGTACATATTTTGCAAATCCTGGCCCTAAACATTTCTATAATTATCTGTTAATCAAACTACTTATCATTGCTGTGTATGTGACTATGTATGCACAGCGATGTTGACCACTTTATTCTGCAAGCTGAAGGATATATAATCATAGCCAAAGGATAATGAATTTAAAAATGTCAAGTGATGTACTGTAATTCTTAAATTGTGCTCCAGGGAGTATTCGAACAAGAGTTTTGTCTCCCAGTGCATAGTGCAAAACCACAAGGAAATTGTAATAGATACAGAACAAAAAGACTTGAAAATGAATTTAGTTTGAAACAAATTCTGTGTGAAGCTATTAGTCTTGTTTCATTAGTTGTTACTTGATGGTGTTGGAAGTGGTTTGCTTGTGTAAGGATTGAAGTGCTGAGAAAGATAAGCTGGAGTTTGAAAGCAACATCTGTTCTCGGTGCTGTCCGTTTACACTTTATTATCTCCACATTGATCCTGAAATGAAATCTTGTCTAGAGCTGGGTTTACTTTCTACCAGGACCAATGTTGAATGCAGAATTCACTGCACTTATATTGCTCGTTGGAAAGATTCTTTCCCACCCCCAACTTTTGTCTGCTCTGTTCAAAGCAGTGACTCAAATGGGCTATAATTACAAAGCTGTTGGCAGTCCTGAATTGCCTTGTCTAGAATTACACCTCAAAATGCCAGTTCAGGCAAGTACTGACAGGTAATTTGACCACAGTAAGACATCACAGCTGAGGCTGATTCTGTTCTCGCCTGATGTCTACACATGCCGTTGACTTGGGTCACTGTGTAGAAATCATGACCAGGAAGCCTGGTTGATTTGCATAAAAGTACACAAGTGGACTAAAAGACTTGACTAGACCGAGTGTACAACAATCTGTCACATATCCTTTCTAAAATTAATATTTTAAGGTTTTAAAAAAAGTCATATTTTAAATTTGCCATTCCAAGCTGTCATCTGCCATCTTCTAAATGCCTGAAGCCTGTCCTCAGCCTGTCTGCCCCAATACCTGCAGGCCAACTCCTAATTACATTGCCCAATATTTATCATCCTGTGGTTTAACATTGCTCTACCAGCAGCATGTATTGTGTCTGCCTATGGATAATTTGGTTGCTAGGCTTATATTTCTTGCAGCGTTTTGCCACATAAACGGAATAACTGGACAAATCTGAAATTTATTCGTAGATTTCAACAGTGCAGTTTCTGGAAATTGCAAATGTACTGCACAAGAACATAAAGTGAATATTTTTAAAGTGTAATTGAGACTGTACAGTTTTTAAATTGCTAATTCCTGCAATTTTTTATAACTAAATTACAGTATCCATTTTGTCACAACAGCTCAGCCTATGATCAAATTCAGATTTCTAGGTTTTAAACTGCGGGGAAGGGGTTACCTTTAATATGGCCCCACGTACATTAGTAGTCCTCATGAGGTTTGCTGTGGGCCTTAGTAGAGGTTTGTGTTTCCCACTGCATTTTTGCTTTTGTTACCAGTCCCAATTCAGCTGCAAGCAAGTTTTGGCCTTTTTTTAAATATCAAAAACTATACTATTTAATCAAAACTTTATGAAATTTCTCACAAAATATAAATATTTGTGGGAATATAGGAATTGTTAGATGAAAAAAGACTACAGTCCATCTAGTTTTCCTTCTACCATCCCGGTAATTGCATGGCACAGTGATAATGGAGTATGTTGATTAATCATAGCAATCAATCTCGATCAATTAGTCTACAACAGACCCAGACATGAGGCGAGCAAAACCCCAGTGGTGCAAAGCTTTGGGAACTGTAGATCCAAAGTCACCTGTTCCTCCTAAGCATGCTACACTTACCATGTGTCATGTCTCAAATTACTCTACACTGTCCCAAAATATTCTATTCTGAAAGAAATCTTATCTAATTTGAATCAATAATATCTGTTTCTGCCATCTCATTAGGGAGCCTTTTCCATAGATTAACCACTCGCTCACTGGAATGTTGCCACAGATTAGTTTTGAATTTACCCCCCTTCAAGCGCAGGCTTCTACTGTGCTGGACAAGCCTGAAACAGCATGTCATGGTCTACATTATCTAGTCCATTTTAAATTCTAAATACAGCAATCATATCACCTCAAGTGCTGTTTACATTTCTCTTTTTCCAGTGAGAAAATGAGAAATTGACATAATGGCTCCTCATAATCCAATCCCTCCATCCTCTCAATCATGCTGGTTGCTCTCTTCTGTATCCTTTCAACAGCTGCAAAGTTTTAAAACTCCAAAAACATAACAGTAGCTTTTAATTTTCTTCAACTGCTGCATGCTATCGTTGTTAGCTGTGTAGTGCAGCTCAGATCTGGTTACATGATGCTTTTGCAGTAGAATGAATCCAGTGTCGGTATTCAAAAATCCTGTTCTGTTTGCAATACTATAAATCTAAAGTCTGGTTTTAGAATGCTGAGATTGTGTATGGAAATGTGAATAATTCATCTAAAATAACTGGCCTGAATCAACAAAAGGGAAAGGAATTCTTAACTGTCATGTTCTGTTCCTTAAAATGAGTAAAATACTAAATTTATAATGAAAATAATTGATGTTTATAACTCGAGTAGCCAAACTCATAGTTTACTGTGTGGTTTTGGCAATCTAGGTTGACGACTATTATGTTCTGTGGAGTATTTGATCATCTTTGCCTGTATCTATTCCTCTAACCTCCATTCCTGTTGTCAACCAGACACTCATCTGGTTCCTTTTTGAAGCTATTAAACAACCCAGAATGGACATATCAATCTTTATAATGAAAGGATTTGCATATGGCATGTGACTGTAGGGTGTGGCAAAGCATGCAATGTGCCTATAGGTTGTGAAGCATGCTGATTAGCACAGATGTTCATCCATTGAAATACAATCGACAAAATAGTGATATGATCACTTATCACTATCTGTAATTTTTTTCTTGTCTTTATTAAAAAGTTTCTATTCTGAAAAGGCAACCAATGATCAACCAAAGTCAAATGCATTTTCCCCATACACCCTACCTTTTAAAAAAAAAATAGAATTGAACCTAGTTAACACACAATTCTGACAGCATAACTACCCTTCAATTTACAATTTTATTTTCTATTTGTATTGCTCATTACATTTATCTTCTTGCATTTAATATTGATTTACTAATATTTAATTACATAGTATTACATAGTATTTACAGTACAGAAACAGGCCATTCGGCCCAACAGATCCACGCCAGTGTTTATGCTCCTCACGAGCCTCCTCCCACCCTTCTTCATCTAACCCCATCAACATATCCGTCTATTCCTTTCTCCCTCATATGTTTATGTGGCTTCCCCTTAAATGCATCTATGCTTGTTGCCTCAACTACTCCTTGTGATAGCGAGTTCCACATTCTAACCACTCTCTGGATAAAGAAGTTTCTCCTGAATTCCCTATTGGATTTATTAGTGACTATCTTATATTTATGGCCCCTAATTCTGGTCTCGCCCACACGTGGAAACCACTTCTCTACGTCTACCCTATCGAACCCTTCCATAATCTTAAAGACCTCTATCAGGTCACCTCTCAGTCTTCTCTTTTCTAGAGAAAAGAGCCCCAGCCTGTTCATTCTTTCCTGATAGGTATAACCTCTCCGGCTAGGTTTCCCGTTGTATTTAATTAACATACTCACGGCTTTTAATAATTAAAGTACCACCTGCATTGCATAATCAGAGTCACTAAACCAGAAAAACAATCATGAACTGATTAATAAAATGTATTCAATGAGTTTATCGCATTTTTGTCTGAATTTGCTACTTTATGAATCCCTGCATATTGTGCATCAACAGTGCCAACATTTTGTACCTTCAAAGTGTTATTGAAAGATTGACGCATACCAGTGAAGTCTCATGAAAAATACCAGGCTTTACCTTAATGGCCATGGTAATCCAAAATTAGCAATTGCAACTTCAGCCATGCAGTAAACTGGGTTTTTCAAATCAGTGGACTGCCAGGTTCAGTTCAAGTGCAGTAAAATTTGCTTAGACTGAATAGCAGCTATTCTCAGTTGAACGCAAATTGCAGATAGGTCTTGCCCCTTTTTAGTCCTGCGTGTTGTCTTTGACTCTTTGCCTGCTGCCTTGATCAGCGATCACATGAATACATAAGGTAATGAAGTGAAAGAAAAATGGCTAGTTGGCACAAGTTCACTGTGCAAATCTTCCCATAATTTAGCACTAATTGGCACATATAGGGTGGACAAGGGATGGCAGTACAGTTCAGCTTACACTTAAGGACAGAAAGTCAGTGCCTTTGCACCTGAATTTTCCCATGGTGCTCTCCCTATGAGCGCTACCGTGAGTGCTAGATTGGGGAATCATCCTTGGTAGATGGTACTTAGGAACAGGCTAATAGGACCTCATTGAAAGCCAAGTGTTTTGTTTTGCGAAGCGCATGCGCTGAAAACCAGCACTTCCGATCTGTCAAGAATCCTCTTGACAGATCGGACGCCTGCCCAGGAGAAGGGCCTCTGCAGATGGAGAGTTCCGCTTTCTGCAGAACCTCCGCCCGCTGAAAACCTTTAAAAATCTTACGCCTGGTAAAAGCAGGCGTAAGGCCTGCTTTTACCAGCACAAGAGTTTACGAAAGTAAAAAAAAAAATTTTTGCACTCATTTATAATTTAAAAATACTTTTTTAAAAAAGGTAAATTTATTTTTAGCCCCGTAAAAAAACTTTAATTATTTTTTCAAAAAATTACATTTTTGTTTAAAATATTTAATTTAATTTTAACTAATTTTAAATAATTGATTTTAAAAAAAATTATTTAAAGTTTTAGTGTGTTTTTTGAGTGATCCCCATTCATACTTTTGACTGGTCTAAGCTGAGAGACCTGTCAAAAGTGTGAAGGGGGATTCCCTTCTTCCATTGGTTCCCCATGGCCACGTGATCCCAGGGATGCTTGTGAACTGCCTGCGCCCCTGGGATACCTGGGCCTCTGTGTGTGCGCGCGAGAGGCCCAGGAGCGGAAGTGTCCGGACTTCCGGAGCCCTCAGGTAAGCCCGTAGATTTTTGCCAGATTGGAGGCATCTGCACGCAGGAAGCCTCTGATCGGAAAATCTGGGCCATTAAAGTGTTTAATTTTGTCTAGATTATCTCTGGGGCAGGAATGTTGCTTGTATCTTCTTGTGAATGCTTGCAGGAAATAATAATTTCGAATGTTTACTATCTCATGCTCATCCTTTGTTTCTAGTCCATTAGCATCTTTTACAGTTCTTTTTTATATATTAATTCACGGGATGTGGGCGTCGCTGGCAAGGCTAGCATTTATTGCCCATCCTTAATTGCCCTTGCAAAGGTGGCGGTGAGCTGCCTTGTTGAACTGCTGCAGTCCGTGTGGTGAAGGTGCTCCCACAGTAGCGTTAGGGAGGGAGTTACAGGAATTGACCCAGTGATGATGAAGGAACGGTGATATATTTACAATCAGGATGTTATGTGACATGGAGGGGAACTTGGAGGTGAACTTTGAGGTGGTGGTGTTCCCATGCGTCTGCTGACCTTGTCCTTCTAGGTGGTAGAGGTTGCAGGATTGGGGGGTGGTGCCAAAAAGCCTTCGCGAGTTGCTGCAGTGCATCTTGTAGACGGTACACACTGCAGCTACGGTGCGCCGGTGGTGGAGGGAGTGAATGTTTAAGGTGGTGGATGGGGTGCCAATCAAGTGGGCTGCTTTGTCCTGGATGGTGTCGAGCTTCTTAAGTGTTGTTGGAGCTGCACTCATCCAGGCAAGTGGAGAGTATTCCATCACACCCCTGACTTGTGCCTTCTAGATGGTGGAAAGGCTTTGGGGAGTCAGGAGGTGAGTCACTTGTCATAGAATACCCAGCTTCTGACCTGCTATTGTATCCATAGTATTTATGTGGCTGGTCCAGTTAAGTTTCTGGTCAATGGTGACCCCCAGGATGTTGATGGTGGGGGATTTGACGATGGTAATGCCGTTGAATGTCAAGGTGATGTGGTTAGACTCTCTTGTGGGAGATGGTCATTGCCTGGCACTTGTGTGGCACGAATGTTACTTGCCACTTATCAGCCCAAGCGTAAATGTCGTCCAGGTCTTGCTACACGTGAGCATGGACTGCTTCATTATCTGAGGAGTTGCGAATGGAACTGAACACTGCAATCACCAGCGAAAAACCGCACTTCTGAAGTTATGATGGAGGGAAGGTCATTGATGAAGCAGCTGAAGATGGTTGTGACTAGGATAATGCCCTGAGGAACTCCTGCAGCAATGTCCTGGGGCTGAAGTGATTGGCCTCCGACAACCACAACCATCTTACTTTGTGCTAGGTATGACTCCAGCCAGTGGAGAGTTTTCCCCCCGATTCCCATTGACTTCAGTTTTACTCGGGCTCCTTGATGCCACACTCGGTCAAATGCTGCCTTGATGTCAAGGGCAGTCACTCTAACCTCACTTCTGGAATTCAGCTCTTTTGTCCATGTTTGGACCAAGGCTGTAATGATGTCTGGAGCCGAGTGGTCCTGGCGGAACCCAAACTGAGCATCAGCGAGCAGGTTATTGGTGAGTAAGTGCCGCTTGATCGCACTGTCAATGACCCCTTCCATCACGTTGCTGATGATTGAGAGTAGGCTCATGGGGCGATAATTGACCAGATTGGATTTGTCCTTTTTGTGAACAGGACATACCAGGACAGTTTTCCACTTTGTCAGGTAGGTGCCACTGTTGTAACTGTACTGGAATGGCTTGGCTAGAGGCGTGGCTAGTTCTGGAGCACAGGTCTTCAGCATTGCAGCCAGGATGTTGTCAGGGCCCATAGCCTTTGCTGTATCCAGTTGCTCAGCCGTTTCTTGATATCATCTGAGTGAATTGAATTGGCTGAAGACTGGCTTCTATGATGGTGGGGACCTCCGGAGTAGACCGAGATG
This sequence comes from Squalus acanthias, assembly GCA_030390025.1. Taxonomy (NCBI): domain Eukaryota; kingdom Metazoa; phylum Chordata; class Chondrichthyes; order Squaliformes; family Squalidae; genus Squalus; species Squalus acanthias. The sequence continues at coordinate 45,392,805 of CM059428.1, read as the reverse complement.
GATCATCCACTCGGCACTTCTGGTTAAAGATGGTTGCAAAAGATTCAGCTTTGTCTTTTGCACCCGTGTGCTTGGCTTCGCCATCATTGAGGGGATGTTCATGGAGCTCCCTCCTCCCATTAGTTGTTTAATTGTCCACCACCATTCATGACCAGATGTGGCAGGACTGCAGAGCTCTGATCTGATCCGTTCGTTGTGGGATCGCTTAGCCCTGTCTATAGCATGCTGCTTCCGTTGTTTAGCATGCATGTAGTCCTGTGTTGTAGCTTCACAAGGTTGGCACCTCATTTTTAGGTACGTCTGGTGCTGCTCCTGGCATGCTGTTCTGCACTCCTCATTGAACCAGGGTTGGTTCCCTGGTTTGATGGTAATGGTAGAGTGAGGGATATGCTGGGCCATGAGGTTACAGATTGTGGTGGGATACAATTCTGCTGCTGCTGATAGTCCACAGTGCCTCATGGATGCCCAGTTTTGAGCTGCTAGATCTGTTCTGAATCTATCCCATTTAGCCTGGTGGTAGTGCCACACAACACGATGGAGGGTGTGACAGACTTCATCTCCAAGAACTGTGCGGTGGCCACGCCTACCAATACTGTCATGGTCAGATGCATCTGCGACAGATAGATTGGTGAGGATGTGGCCAAGTAGGTTTTTACCTCGCGTTGGTTCTCTCACCACCTGCCGCAAGCCCAGTCTGGCAGCTATGTCCTTCAGGACTCGGCCAGCTCGGTCAGTAGTGCTACTGAGCCACTGGTGATGGAAATTGAAGTCCCTCACGCAGAGTGCACTCTGTACCCTTGCTGCCCTGCGTGCTTCTTTCAAGTGGTGTTCAACAGGAAGGAAACAATATTGGCACAACTATGGCGGGCATATGGTTGACCACATATGGAATGTGTCCATTTCTGATTACTATTTTTGGAAAAGCACAAACACATTGGAAATGAATCAGAAAAGGGCAAAAAACGCTGTGTCCTGGTACCGAAGGCACTTCACTTTTGTTGTTTGTACTTTATGCAGCAATCAGTCTTGATGTATTTGTTTTTTATCTTAGTTGTGACAAATGTCGATGTGGTTTTCAAAGTAATTTTTAAGCGTATTCTAGAATTGCTAAGCTTGCCGCCTGTGCTGCTCTTCAAGGCTAGGTCTGTCTTCAACTATTTTCCTTTTCTGACTATTATGTACCTTAGAGTTGTGATCTTGGGTAATAGAGAATGCAAAGAGAAAGAATTAGTGTTGTAGCAAATAAACTGAACCACAGAGAACCTCTGTAGGAAGACCATTTTTCCATTAACGAAATGGGAAATGTTGAACTGTAGAAGTGACTGGTCATTTAATTACAATCTGTTTGAAATTCACATCTTCCATTTATAATTTGGAATTTGAGAACACCATGATACTGAGTGTCGGTTTTATAATTGTCAGTTATCTAGACGTCATTTTATAGTTGTCAGTTGTCTAAATGTTTTGTCCTCCCTGGAAAATATGCTAAATAATTTGGATGAGTTGTCACTGATCCATTTATAAATTATGGTAATAGATTCATTTTGTGGGCATTAAATACTGCAGAGTAAAAGGTTTTTGCACAGCGAGGCTCTGTAATTGCAATTGTGAATGTACAAATCTGACCTCATTACTTGAGTAGACTTGATATCTAGGTTCTATTCACTCAATGTGCTGTTGCTGTCAATGCCAATTTTGAGGAACTATGGTACTGTGATTCAGCAGCATGGATTGTCATGCAAAATTTGACAAAGATAAATGTGTATAGATTGAGTCTTAATTGCATTTGGTATTTGTCTTGACTATTTAACTGGAATTGATGGTCAGTGTGGAGATTTTACAGGCAATTGTTTAAAAATAATTTTATCTCTGAAGGAGAAGGGTAATAACACTTTCATTGAGGCCTGTGAAGATTGGTTTCCAGACCATATCAATGCTGTCACTAGACTTATATATTGTATCAGTATCAATACACTATGAAAAATAGTACTTAAGTCAATACATTTTTATGTTGTGCCAATACACTTCAACATTGCTCTTAATTCATTATCTCAAATTTCTACTATCGGCAATGATCTGTTGTGCAGTTACCTTAACCTGATATTGTATAAAAAATAAAAAATCTGTTGGACTATAACCTGGTGTTGTGCGACTTCTCATTTTTGTCCACCCCAGTCCAACGCCGGCATCTCCACATCATGATATTGTATAGTTTAACATGATGTCCACAAATCGCCTGATGTTTTTCACAATTCAACTAGACAAAGTACAAAATGTTACTTACCCACCATTGCATTTCACCAAGATCCAAGTGAAAAAATCTACATTGTAGTGCATGAAAATGTCATATCCTTACCATTGTTTTACGGAAATCTCAGTGACGATGTTTTATGCAATGAATATTCTGATTAGCCAGTGTGGTTTGGGAAATGAACCAAACAGATGTTACTGTCCAGCACATCCAGTGTATGTCAGATAATAGATGTGAGTTACAAGGAAGGTAGTAATTGAGTTGATGGTTCTGATGGTGGCCTTGACCATGAAACTGAAGTGCCAACAGAACCATGTCATTAATATACTGTCTAATGTTTGTCTGATTGTTAAATGCTTCATGTGCTCCATGGATGAAGCAGTGTTTGGGTAGCTGGTTTTGTGCAAGATATTTTTGGAATCAATGAATAGTGCACTTTGAAAATGACTGCTAGTGCACCCCCTCCCCCCAAAAAAAATACCAAGGCAAAATTGAGGACTTTGTTTTAAATGAAATGGAAGAACTAGAAAGCTGAAAAGATTTAAAACAAATAAATCCCCAGGATTAGGTGGTATTTAACAGAGTTCTGGGAGAGATTGGGGTCAGGGCAGATTTGTAATGCAGTCATTGGACATTACGGAGGTACCAATAGACTGGTGTGGTGCCCGTGTTCAAAAAGGGTGACATCATGGATACCGCCAACATGGTCTTCAGTTATGTGTAAAATAATTGAATTGATTTATAAAGATCAAACTTGAATATTATTTATATAAGAATAAACAGCAGTCAGCATGCTTTAAAAGAGGAAGATCATGCCTGGCCAACCTCCTTGATTTCTTTTGAAGAAGTGACAACCCAAATGGATTGCGGTAAACCCTAAAATGTGTTCTACCTATAAACCATTATAGGGGGTATGCTGGCTATATTGGAACCAGTAAAGTAGAAGCATGGGAAGGTGGTGCCAGAGAGGAGAATCATAGAACAGTACAGCACAGAAGGAGGCCATTCGGCCTATCTAATCTGCACCGGCTCTTTCGCGCTCTTCCCATATCCCTGAAATTTTTTGTCTGTTGTCGGGAAATTACTAGCGTATATAATTAAGGATAGAGTGACTGAACACCTTGAAAATTTTCAGCTGATCGGAGAGAGCCAGCATGGATTTGTAAAGGGTAGGTCATGCCTGACGAACCTGATTGCATTTTTTGAAGAGGTGACTAAAGTAGTAGACAAGGGATTGTCTATGGATGTTATTTATATGGACTTCCAGAAGGCATTTAATAAAGTCCCTCATAAGAGACTGTTATCTAAAGTTGAAGCTTGTGGAATTGAAGACAAATTATTGACTGTTAGGAAATTGGCTGAGTGACAGGAGACAGAGAATAGGGATAATGGTACTCTAATTGGCAAGATGTGACTAGTGGTGCCCCGCAAGGATCTTTGTTGGGGCCTCAACTATTCATCATTTTTATTAACGACTCAGATGATGGGATAGAGAGCCACATCTCCAAGTTTGCTGATGACGCAAAGCTAGGTGGCATGGTAACTAGTGTAGTTGGAAGCATAAAATTGCAGAGCTATTAAAAGATTAAGTGAATGGGCAAAACTGTGGCAAATGTGAGGTCATCCACTTTGGACCAAGAAAGGATAGAACCGAGTACTTTCTAAATGGTGAAAAGCTAGAAGCAGTGATGGTCCAAAGAGACTTGGGGGTCCATGTACATAGATCATTAAAATGTCACGGACAGGTACGGAAAATAAACAAAAAGGCTAATGGAATGCTGGCCTTAATATCTAGAGGACTAGAATACAAGGGGGTAGAAGTTGTGCTGCAGCTATACAAAGCTCTGGTTAGACTGCACCTGGAGTACTGTGAGCAGTTCTGGGCACCACACCTTAGGAAGGATATATTGGCCTTGGAGGGAGTGCAGCGTAGATTTACCAGAATGATACCCGGACTTCAAGGATTAAGTTACAAGGAGAGATTACACAATCTAGGGTTGTATTCCCTGGCATTTAAACGGTTAAGGGGTGATTTGAACAAAGTTTTCAAGATATTAAGGGGAATTGATAGGGTAGATAGAGAGAAACTGCTTCTGCTGGTTAGGGAGTCTAAGACTAGGGGGCATAGTCTAAAAATTAGAGTGAGGCCTTTCAAGCGTGAAGTTAGGAAACACTTCTACACGCAAAGGGTGGTAGAAGTTTGGAACTCTCTTCCGCAAACGGTAATTGATGCTAGATCAATTGTTAATTTTAAATCTGAGATTGATAGATTTCTGTTAACCAAAGGTATTAAGGGATATGGGGCAAAGGCGGGTATATGGAGTTAGGTCACACACCAGCTATAATAAAGACGGTAGAGAGAAAGAATCTTGGCTCAGAAAAACAAAATGTAGAATCAGCTTGGGTGGAGCTAAGAAACAAGAAGGGGCAGAAAACACTAGTGGGAGTAGTCTAAAGGCCCCCTAACAGTGGTTGCAGTGTCGGGCAGAGTATAAATCAAGAAATTCGAGATGCATGTAACAAGGGTAATACAGTAATCATGGGGGACTTTAACTTTCATATAGACTGGGCAAACCAAATTTGTAGAAATAGTGCAGAGGAAGAGTTCATGGAATGCATTCAAGATAGTTTTCTAGATCAGTATGTCAAGGAACCTACGAGGGATCTGGCTATTTTAGATCTAGTACTGTGCAATGAGACAGGGTTAATTAATAACCTTGTAGTAAAGGAGCCTCTGGGGAGCAGTGATCATAATATGATAAACTCAGCATAAAATTCTGAGTGATTTAGTTAAATCCGAAACTAGGGTCCTAAACCTGAACAAAGCAAACTACGTAGGTATGAGGGGCGAGTTGGCTAAAGTAGGTTGGGAAATTAGATTTAAAAATATGACCGTAGAAAAGCAATGGCAAACATTTAAAAAGTAATTCATAATTCGTAACGAATATACATTCCCTTAAGGAATAAAAACACCACAGGAAAACCGTGGCTAACGAGAAATTAAAGATAGTATTAGATCAAAGGAAGAGGCTTATAATGTTGCCAAAAGGAGTAGTAAGCCTGAGGATTGGGAGGATTCAGCAAAGGAGGACCAAGAAATTGATAAAGAAGGGGAAAATAGAATGAGAGTAAACTAGCGAGAGACATAAAAACAGACTGTAAAAGCTTCTATCGTTATGTAAAAAGGAAAAGATTAGCGAAAGTAAACGTGGGTCCCTTACAGGCTGAGACAGGAGAAATTATAATGGGGAATAAGGAAATGGCAGAGAAATTAAACAAATACTTTGTGTCTGTCTTCATGGAAGAAGACGCAAAAAACTTCCCAGAAAAAGTGGCAAACCAAGGGTCTAGCGAGAATAAGGAACTGAAAGAAATTTTTATTTGTAAAAAAAAAGTACTGGAGAAATTAATGGGACTGAAAGCTGATAAATCCCCATGACCTGATAGCCTACATCCTAGGGTTTTAAAAGAGGTGGCTATAGAGATAGTGGATGCATTGGTTGTAATTTTGCAAAATTCTATAGATTATAGAATGGTTCCCACTGATTGGAAGGTAGCAAATGTAACCTCACTATTTAAGAAAGGAGGGAGAGAGAAAACGGGGAACTACAGACCAGTTAGCCTGACATCGGGGCACTTAGAAAATAATAATAGGATTGAGCAGAGTCAACACAGATTTATGAAAGAGAAATCATGTTTGATGAATCTGTTAAAGTTTTTTGTGGTTGTAACTAGCAGAATAGATAAGGGGAAACCAGTGGATGTGGTGTATTTGGATTTTCAGAAGGCTTTCGATAAGGTGCCACACGAGGTTATTAAACAAAATTAGTGCTCATGGGATTGGGGGTAATATACTAGCATGGATTGAGGATTGGTTAACTGACAGAAAACAGCGAGTAGTAATAAACGGGTCACTTTCGGGTTGGCAGGCTGTAACTAGTGGGGTACCGTAAGGATCAGTGCTTGGGCCTCAGCTATTCACAATCTATATCAATGATTTGGATGAGGGGACCAAATGTAATATATCCAAGTTTGCTGATGATACAAAGCTAGGTGGAAATGTAAGTTGTGAGGAGGATGCAAAGAGGCTTCAAGGGGATATAGATAGGCTAAGTGAGTGGGCAAGAACATGGCAAATGGAATATAATGTGGAGAAATGTGAAGTTATCCACTTTGGTAGGAAAAATAGAGAAGCAGAGTATTTTTTAAATGGTGAGAGATTGGGAAATGTTGGTGTTCAGAGGGACCTGGGTGTCCTTGTACACGAATCACTGAAAGTTAACATGCAGATGCGGCAAGCAATTAGGAAATCAAATGGTATGTTGGCCTTTATTACAAGAGGATTTGAGTATAAGAGTAAAGACGTCTTACTGCAATTATACAGGCCCCTGGTGAGACCACATCTGAAGTATTGTGTACAGTTTTCATCTCCTTACCTAAGGAAGGATATACTTGCCATAGAGGGAGTGCAACAAAGGTTCACCAGACTGGTTCCTGGGATGGGGGGATTGTCCCATGAGGACAGATTGAGTAGACTGGGCCTATATTCTCTAGAGTTTAGAAGAATGAGAGGTGATCTCATTGAAACATACAAAATTCTTACCGGGCTTGACAGGGTAGATGCAGGGAGGATGTTTCCCCTGGCTGGGGATTCTAGAACCAGGGGTCACAGTCTCCGAATAAGGGGTCGGCCATTTAGGACTGAGATGAGGAGAAATTTCTTCACTCAGAATCTTTGGAATTCTCTACCCCAGAGAGCTGTGGAGGCTCAGTCGTTGAGTATATTCAAGACCGAGATCGATAGATTTTTGGATATTAAAGGAATCACGGGATATGGGGATAGTGCAGGAAAGTGGAGTTGAGGTAGAAGATCAGCCATGATCTTATTGAATGGCTGAGCAGGCTCAAGGGGCCGAATGGCCTAGTTCTTATGTGGTACTTTATCAAATGGCTTTTGAAAGTCCATATACACAACGTCAACAGCACTGCCCTCCTCCACTCTCTCTCTTACCTCCTCAAAAAACTGTGATGGATGAGTTGGAATGATTGCTGAAAATGTGGGGAGTGCCGGGAAATTAGGAGAATGTGTGGTAATGACTGAAAGAGGAGGAGGGGGAGCAGGAGATGAAGAGGGGGCAGTGCAGGGCTGAGAGATGGCCTACAAATAATTAGAGGAGCTTGGATGCAGCAAAACAGTTTGTATGCCTGCGCAAGTGGGTACAAATAATAGCCTTAGTTTACATGTAAGCATCATGTTAAAAGCTGCACATAGCTTATTTTAAGTCGAGGCTTTAGAGTAGATACCAGTTTGTCATTCTCTTTGTTCTATTTTTCTTTTTCACCTGTACAGCTCCAACAGATTTGTGTCTCAAAGTAGCATCTGCATTGGTGAATAGCATTTCACCACCTGAGCGTAGTGTACTGTTCCTAAGATCCCACATTGATCTCCAGTTCCTTAGGATCCCTTTCAATATGTCCTTATAATACTTGAACTGTGCTGAGTGGAATGTTTACCCTCTTCGAACTGGAACTCAAACACGATCTTGGGCAGCTTAGACCATTTCAGCTGAACTTTAATCAGCATGGTCTAAATCTATGACAAGCCAACAATAGCCAGGAACTCAGTGCTTCGAATCTTCTCTTGCTGTCTGATGTTCATTATGGTCATGATGTGGAGATGCCGGTGTTGGACTGGGGTGGACAAAAGTGAGAAGTCGCACAACACCAGGTTATAGTCCAACAGTTTTATTTGAAATCACAAGCTTTCGGAGCGCTGCTCCTTCGTCAGGTGAAGTGAAGAAATACAAATCGGCACAGCATATATAGACAGAGAGCATTGTTCTCTGTCTATATATGCTGTGCCGATTTGTATTTCTTCACTTCACCTGATGAAGGAGCAGCGCTCCGAAAGCTTGTGATTTCAAATAAAACTGTTGGACTATAACCTGGTGTTGTGCGACTTCTCACTTTTGTTCATTATGGTGTGTCGGTTTCAAAGCCTTTGATGTAGCATCTGTAGACTTTCCAAGTCTTGCAACTGATGTGCGGGTTAGGTTGATTTGGCTATGATAAATTGACCCTTAGTGTTAGGGGGATTAAATACGTGGGGTTACGGGGATAGGGTGGGATATGTGTCGGTGCAGGCTCGATGGGCCGAAATGGCCTCTATCTGCATTGTGGGGATTCTGTGATTCTGTGAACTGTGGACAAGAGACAACAAGACCGCTGCTTTATATTCTTTAAGCTTGGTCTTGATTTTTAGTCCAAATTCATCATCTTACTGTTTCGTAAGACAGCAAAAAGCTGAACATGCCTTCCTCAGTTAATGAAACACTTTATACAGAAATGTACTCGATGATAGGGTGCTGCCCAGATTGGTAATTTGCAAGACTGAGCTCAGCTGCTCTCGATGATTGTTGATGGTGAGTACCTTGAGCAAGGAACATAACCTCAGTCTTCAGATTGATTGATAGATTGTAGTTCTTAGCTACAGATGCAAAATGGTTACAAAGTTACAAAATATTTACAGCACAGCAACTGGCCATGCAGTTCAACAGATCCATGCCGGTGTTTATGCTCCACGTGAGCCTCCTCCCACCCTACTTCATCTAACCCCATCAACATATTCTTCTCTTCCTTTCTCCCTCATGTCCTAATCTAGTTTCCCCTTAAATACATCTATGCTGTTCTTCATAACTACTACTTGTGGTAGCACGTTCCACATTCTAACTACTCTCTGTAAAGAAGTTTCTCCTGAATTCCCTATTGGATTTATTAGTGACTCTTATATTTATGGCCCCTAGTTCTGGTCTTGCCCGCAAGTGGAAACATCTTCTCTCTGTTTACCCTATAAAACCCTTTCATAATCTTAAAGACCTCTATCAGGTTGCCCTCAGTCTTCTCTTTTCTAGAAAAGAACCCCTGCATGTTCAATCTTTCCTGATAGCTATAACCTCACAGTTCTGGTATCATTATAGTGAATCTGTTTTGCACCTTCTCCAGTGCCTCTATATCCTTTTTATAATGTGGAGTAAAGTGCTTTGGGACTTCCTGAGGTCATGAAAGGCACTATGTAAATACAAGTCTTTCAAGTCTTTATTTAGTTCTTATGCTAACCAGTTTGAATTAAATTTAAGTTTTATGCTCAACCCTCGATTTGGGCATCTACAAGCTACTGGGTGAATTAATTAAAACTTTCTTGCCGAATTATCAAGGAAAATGTCAGATACAATAAGACTATTTATAGGTTAAAAAGTCATAACTTATGGTTAAAGTTGGACAGAGTTGCTTATAAAAAAGAGTAGCCGAAGTTACGCAGGCAATTCAGTGTATTGCTGTAAATCAGCATTAATGAATGCTGTGTATTAATTATAGAAGAGATCAGCGCCTGAGATTACATTTGGTTAGGTTATTTTAGGGTTAAACCCTGAGATGGCTGACAAATTAACAGCTTTAATGGCCAGTTTATTGGATAGATTATCATCTAGATACTGGTGGCTAGCAATGTTTGAGTGCTTACATGACCTCGTCTTTGAGCAGCATGGTTGAGTCACTCCTTCCTTCCCTAGGATACAAGCATTAGCTCCTGAAGCGTTGAGTTTTTGAGCTTCCTTTCAGCAGCAGGGTTATCTGTTCCACTTGGATCCTAATTCCGGCTGAGCCCACTTGCGCATGAGTGACGATATCTGGCTTCACTCTCCCCTTTCTCTGATTTCGGGCACTTATAAAGCTAAGTGACACTTCTCTCTGCCTGCGATTGGCTAGTACAGCCTCGCAATCTAACTCGGTATTTTACTCCCTGTCCTAATATCCTGTACCTGTAAAGGCATCTTTCTGCATCTGCTAGGTAAAGGTTCTTAGTTTACTTAGGTTCTCTTAGTTTTGTAAATGAGACTGCTACTTCTACAAGGATAAAGCGAGAGACAGCTTGCTTTCTCTAGAAAAATATTCCTACAGACTGTCTACTACGACTGATTGTCTACCATTGGAAGGATGTAATAGCCCTCTATTTTATATCTTAATTTCAAAGGGAAGTCTCTCTACATTCACTTAACCAATCAGGGTGGCACCTGTGCTGGAAGGTCTCACCCCGCCTGCCAAACAAACCTGATAAATGTGGAATCCTGTGACTGTCATTGAGTCACTGGAGCATGGCTTTTCCCCAGCAAGACAGACTTGTGTCAACGACTTCCCTGCTGATCAGTCTTGCATTTCTCCACGGTTTTTCACGCAAATGGAGACGTATTACATGTTTATCCTCCCTAGGTGCTATTTTAAGTGGGGACCAGCAACATTTTTAATACTGTAAGGAATGCCTTCCTGGTGCAATTAACCTAGCGGTGTTATGGCTTGAATTAGTTTATGGCTTTTCCATGGCTTGAACTAGCTGAGAACATGTGTTAGTTAAAAGCCTTTTCCCAGCATTCAGTTCAACAGCTGAATTCCATTTTGTGTGGTCAGCTTTCAAGCTAAAGCTCGATTTTTAGACATTTTTCAGCATTTCACCTACGAATCTTGAAGGCACCCTTCAAGCAATTTGCTAGGCATTGTTCCTACAAACTCCTTAACCTGATTTAAATATATTGCAGATTCTTGTGGTGGTCTATTTCTACCATAAATTGCTAACATTTGCAAAAACATTATTCTAACCAACCAACCTTACTTATACAAGGTGTCAGAGAAATGCTATCCATGACTGATCTGTTATGGTCCAGTCCTTGCATGTGGACATTTCAGAGATTATAGTTTAACTTTAGACATTTTAACAGAACACTTTCATCCTATTTAAATCTTAAGACTTCAACCCGCGTAACTTTTTTTTAAAGTGTATTTGGACTGTTGTGTCCTATAGCTTAATTGACCTCATCTCTTCCCCTTTTTGAAACTAATGGGCCAAAAATTGCAGTCGGCAGCGTAGCTACAGAGTACGCCGCTGACCTACGAAAAGAATCCGAACTTACTTTGTGCGAGGCCCAGAACGGAGACTTGCTCTTTCGCGCTGCAGAGTTCTGCGCAGCGTATGACATCAGGGAGGCCAGGAGCGCAGCATACAGCCTATGTGTAAGGGAAGGCACGTCCACAAAAGCTGTCAAAACTAAGCCACGCCCGCAGAAACTTCTCTGTCTCTTCCATTGAAATTACATTTTAAAAACTTCTAAAAACTTTTAATTAAACTGGTATTTGGACTTATTTCATATCAGCATTTTGTTTTTTTTGATCCAAACTCTCAATTTGTTAGTTCCTATGTATACAACTTCCTGTTTTGATACTCAGTAAAAGTCTAACACTCCTACAAGTAATGTTGAACTTCAGAAAGAGATTCAATGTTAATTTTCAGGATTAAAATATATTATTCAGGCCTCATTTAGACTGGTAATAGATAAATATATTTTCATTGTTATCGATGCATTATATTGTTTATTATGTTCATTTTTGAGTTGAATGGACAGAATTGGTCACTGAAATCTGAAGTTCACTTTATTTAACTTTCTTCTTCAACTTTCCAAGTAATTAAATTAATACTTGACCTTTTGTGTTTCTAAAGGATATTTTTTTCATGAGGAATCAGTTTAATTTTCAGAATTTAACAAAGTTAAATAGAGTATGCTAAATAGTGTGTTCACATGAAACTTGCACAATTTTTAAAAGGTTAGATTGTACGATTTGGTTGTTTGCTCTCCGTTTAATATAAAACTAAAGTACACGAAAGATAACATTCCCTCGCTACACACTGTTAAAACAAAACTAAAATTTATCCTTGAAATCTTGAATTGATTTCTGCTTAAAAGTCTGTGCAAAGTCAAACATTCTGAGGGCACGCACTGCGCTGTGAGAAGTGTGTTTTGACTTTAGGAGATTTTTTTGAACATGGGTGTGCCCTGTGATAACTGTTCTTAGTAATACAATGCTATTAATATTTACTTGTGTGCTTGTGTACGTCTCTCTCACATACACACAAAAAGCACCAATTTATATTGAACGTCAAGCTAGAAAAATTGAAACCTTTTCCCGTTTGACATGTTTCCTGGTTTTGAAGATTGGGTTTCAGTACTGTACTGTGTCTCACTATATATGGGAAAATGCTGGAATCTATTATAAAGGATGCAATAACTGGGCACTTAGAAACTAATAGTAAGATTGGGCAGAGTCAACATGGATTTATGAAAGGGAAATCCTGTTTAACAAACCTATTGGAGTTCTTTGAGGATGTAACTAGTGGAGTAGACAAAGGGGAACCGGTAGATGTGGTGTATTTGGATTTTCAGAAGGCCTTCGATAAGGTCCCACACAAGAGGTTGGTGAACAAAATTAGGGCACATGGAATTGGGGGTAATATACTAGCATGGATTGAGAATTGGTTAACGGACAGAAAACAAGAGTAGATAACCAGGTCTTTTTCAGGATGGCAGGCTGTGACTAGTGGGGTACCGCAAGGATCGGTGCTTGGGCCCCAGCTATTCACAGTCTATAGCAATGATTTGGATGAGGGGACTAAATGTAACATTTCCAAATTTGCTGATGATACAAAGCTAGGTGGCAGTGTCGGATGTGAAGAGGCTTCAAGGGGATCTCGACAGGCTCAGTGAGTGGGCGAGAACATGGCAGATGGAATATAATGTGGATAAATGTGAAGTTATCCACTTTGGTAGAAAAAACAGAAAGGCAGATTATTTCCTAAATGGTGAAAGATTGGGGAATGCAGATGCTCAAAGGGACCTGGGTGTCCTTGTACATGAGCCACTGAAAGTGAATGTGCAGGTGCAGCAAGCCATTAGGAAGGCAAATGGTATGCTGGCCTTTATTACAAGAGGATTTGAGTACAGGAGTAAAGAAGTCTTACTCCAATTATATAGGGCCTTGGTGAGACCACACCTGGAGTACTGTGTACAATTTTGGTCTCCTTACCTAAGGAAGGATATACTTGCCATAGAGGGAGTGCAACGAAGGTTCGCGAGATTGATTCCTGGGATGGCGGGACTGTCATATGAGAAGAGATTGAGTAAACTCGGCCTGTATTCTCTTGAATTCAGAAGAATGAGAGGGGATCTCATTGAAGCATACAAAATTATTACAGGGCTTGATAGGGTGGATGCTGGGAGAATGTTACCCTTGGCTGGAGAGTCCAGAACCAGGGGCCACAGCCTCAGGATAAAGGATAGGCCATTCAGGACTGAGATGAGAAGAAATTTCTTCACACAGAGGATGGTGAATCTTTGGAATTCTCTACCCCAGAGGGCTGTGGAGGCTCAGTCATTGGGTATATTCAAAACAGAAATCGATCGATTTCTGACTAGTAAGGGCATCAAGGGATATGACGATAGGGCCGGTGAATGGAGTTGAGGCAGAAGATCAGCCATGATCTCATTGAATGGCGGAGCAGGCTCGAAGGGCCAAATGGCCTACTCCTGCTCCTATTTCTTATGTTCTTATATGCTTTAAATTGAAAGGCACGGCCATTTGAACTTTAATCGACTGACAAAACAAGTTTCCTCCACCAAAATACATACATAGATCTTTTTAAGATGTGAAACAGGCTCCTGCTCCTGCTTTCACTCACGGTAACATTTTCGAATGCAATTGCTGGGCAGTTGATGGGCAAATAGCCCAACTCTGTGGCAGCAGTTGTGATTTCCAAGGCGGTGCGGATCATCTGTCAAGGCGTACCTTGACAGATTGCGATTTAGCACATGCGGAAATCCCGAACTTGCGGTATATTTCAAAGGCGGTATGATGGCGTACACTCAGACGCCGTCATACCCACCGCAAAATCCGGGCCATTATATCAATCTAGAAGAATGATGGCAGTGTGAAACCTGGTCATGTGCTGCAGGATGCTATGGTTGGAAAAAAATATTGCACTGTTGGTTTCAGATTGCTCTTGTTTAAATGTATTTTTTCCTCATTCGGCTACTGTGCTGCCCTAAGCTGATTTATCAATGTACTGTACGTGGGAACAGTAGCGTAGTGGTAATGTCACTGGGCTAGTAATTCAGAGGCCTGGACTAATGATCCAGAGACGTGAGTTCAAATCCCACCACGGCAGCTGGGGAATTTAAATTCAGTTAATCAAATAAATCTGGAATAAAAAGCTAGTATCAGTAGGTAGTGGTAACCATGAAACTATCAGATTGTCGTAAAAACCCATCTGGTTCACGAATGTCGTTTAGGGAAGGAAATCTGCCGTCCTTACCTGGTCTGGTATATGTGACTCCAATGTGGTTGACTCTGAAATGGCCTAGACCCACCAGTGGTATACAGTCGGAAAGGAGTGGCCCTGGGGGTCCTCGACATTGACTCTGGACCCCATGAAGTCTCATGGCTTCAGGTCAAGTATGGGCAAGGAAACCTCCTGCTGATTACCATCTACCGCCCTCCCTACGTACTCCTCCATATTGAACACCACTTGGAAGAAGCACTGAGAGTAGCAAGGGCACAGAATGAACTCTCGGTGGGGGACTCCATCACCAAGAGTGGCTTGGTAGCATCACTACTGACCGAGCTGGCCGAGTCCTGAAGGACATAGCTGCCAGTCTGGGCCTGCGACAGGTAGTGAGAGAACCAACACGAGGGAAAAACCTACTTGACCTCGTCCTCACCAATCTACCTGTCGCAGATGCATCTGTCTATGACGACAGTATTGGTAGCAGTCCCGTCTTCACACTGTTGTGAGGCACTACCACCGTGTTAAATGGGATAGATTCAGATCAGATCCAGCAGCTCAAAATTGGGCATCCATGAGGCGCTGTGGGCCATCAGCAGCAGCAGAATTGTATTCTACCACAATCTCTAACCTCATGGCCCGGCATATCCCTTACTCTACCATTACCATCAAGCCAGGGGACCAACCCTGGTTGAATAAGGAGTGTAGAAGAGCATGCCAGGAGCTGCACCAGGCGTATCTCAAAATGAGGTGCCAACCTGGGGAAGCTGCAACACAGGACTACATGCATGCTAAAAAGCGGAAGCAGCATGCTATAGATAGGGCTAAGCGATCCCACAATCAACGGATCAGATCAAAGCTCTGCAGTCCTGCCACATCCAGTCGAGAATGGTGGTGGACCATTAAACAACTAACGGGAGGAGGAGGCTCCATGAATATCCCCATCCTCAATGATGGTGGAGCCCAGCATATGAGTGCAAAGGACAAGGCTGAAGCGTTTGCAACCAACTTCAGCCAGAAGTGCTGAGTGGATGATCCATATCGGCCTCCTCCTGAGGTCCCCACCATCACAGAAACCAGTCTTCAGCTAATTTGATTCACTCCACGTGATATCAAGAAATGGCTGAGCGCACTGGATACAGCAATGGCCCCGACAACATCCCGGCTATTGTGCTGAAGACTTGTGCTCCAGAACGAGCCGCGCCTCTAGCCAAGCTGTTCCAGTACAGCTACAACACAGGCATCTATCCGACAATGTGGAAAACTGCCCAGGTATGTCCTGTCCGCAAAATGCAGGACAAATCCAACCCGGCCAATTACCGGCCCATCAGTCTACTCTCAATCATCAGCAAAGTGATGGAATGTGTCATCGACAGTGCTATCAAGCGGCACTTACTCACCAAAAACCTGCTCACTGATGCCCAGTTTTAGTTCCGCCAAGACCAGTGGGCACCCGACCTCATTACAGCTTTGGTCCAAACATGAACAAAGGAGCTGAATTCCATAGGTGAGGTGAGAGTGACCGCCCTTGACATCAAGGCAGCATTTGACCGAATGTGGCATCAAGGAGCCCTAGTAAAACTGCAGTCAATGGGAATTGGGGGGAAACGCTCCACTGGCTGGAGTCATACCTAGCACAAAGGAAGATGGTTGTGGTGGTTGAAGGTCAATCATCACAGCCCCAGGACATCGCTGCAGGAGTTCCTCAGGGCAGTGTCCTAGGCCTAACCATCTTCAGCTGCTTCATCAATGACCTTCCCTCCATCATAAGGTCAGAAATGGGGATGTTCGCTGATGACTGCACAGTGTTCAGTGCCATTCACAACTCCTCAGATAATGAAGCAGTCCATGCCCGCATGCAACAAGACCTGGACGACGTTCAGGCTTGGGCTGATCTGTGGCGTGAATGTTACCTGCCACTTAAGTGCTAGGCAATGATTATCTCCAACAAGCGGGAGTCTAACCACCTCCCCATGACATTCAACGATTACCATCGCCGAATCCCCCACCATCAACATCCTGGGGGTCACCATTGAGCAGAAGCTTAACTGGACCAGCCACACATACTGTGGCAACAAGAGCAGGTCAGAGAATGGGTATTCTGCGGCGAGTGTCTCACCTCCTGACTCCCCAAAGCCTTTCCACCATCTACAAGGCACAAGTCAGGATTGTGATGGAATACTCTCCACTTGCCTGGATGAGTGCAGCTCCAACAACACTCAAGAAGCTCGACACCATCCAGGACAAAGCAGCCCACTTGATTGGCACCCCATCCACCACCTTAAACATTCACTCCCTCCACCACCGACGTGCCGTGGCTGCAGTGTGTACCATCTACAAGATGCACTGTAGCAACTCGCCAAGGCTTCTTTGGCAGCACCTCCCAAACCCGCGACCTCTTCCACCTAGAAGGACAAGGGCAGCAGACGCATGGGAACACCACCCCCTCCAAGTCACACATCATCCTGACTTAGAAGTATATCGCCGATCATTCATCGTCACTGGGTCAAAATCCTGGAACTCCCTCCCTAACAGCACTGCGGGAGTACCTTCACCACACAGACTGCAGCGGTTCAAGAAGGTGGCTCACCATCACCTTCTCAAGGGCAATTAGGGACGGGTATTAAATGTTGGCCTTGCCAGCGACGCCCACATCCCATGAACTAATTTAAAAATAACGAATATGAAGCATATAATCCCATACGCATAATAATTTACAAAGTTGGTTCTGTTCATGTATTTTATTTAATTGGTTTCATCGCCCACAAGTGGTAGAAAAGAGAAATAATTAGAGGAAAAGACAAAACTAAACATTTGAGAAATAGAAGAGAAAATGGCGAGATTGTTTTTTCTATATTGCAGAGTAAAGGATAACAACTGAAAGGTGTAATGTAAGATTATAAGTTAGCTTCAAACAGAGGAGAAACTCTGATCCCAAAGTTTTACCAATCTTTTACCTTATTGAGTTCCAGACATCTTTTGTCATGGTAGTCTGTTTTGTTCTAGTTGCATGAAATGGGGCAAGCTAGGAATTTTTAGGGGTGTCCTGTCTAGGTTAAATGTGCAAAAGTAACTAGCTCTTTATAAAATATACACCCATTACACAGTGTGGCCTGATGGTCCCAACTGTTTGCTCTACCTTGCTCGGTTAAGTTGGATCCAATTAATATTGTCGTCGTCATGTGCACATGAGGACAGATTTGATAAGCCCTTGTATTTATCAGGGTTGGACCAAGGACAGTTGCAGATCCCTTCGGATAAAGACATTTTTGTGCTGATGTTCCTCTGCCTGTAACCTATAGAAGCAACGAGGCATGCTCTCTTCTGAGTTAAGGCTGCATTATCTTGAGGCATCACTTTGACCAAAGCATGGCATTACAAGGCAGAAAGTTGACTTTGATAATTAACAACTGTTCATGTGAAGTGCCTGTGCCTAAAAGCAGAATTGATTGCCAAGTACTTTGGGAGCTGTAAATTCATCTTGTCAGCACTCTGCATCTAAAACAGTTGAGGATCCCACACATCCACCAATGATTGACTTTGAAGCTGAGAACCTCTGAGTGCCTGACTGCTAGCAGATGATTTTTGAATCTATTGCTGTTATTGAGGATGCCTTGACCTTTGGTTTGCTGAGCAACATGGAAATTGCTGATGTTGTGTAGGAGGATGGTAGGAATGAGTGAGGAAGACGCCCAAGCAAGTGGATCCAGCAAGTGGACAGAAGTAAGGGAATCTGACCCCACCACAGCCATAATGTCCAATTCTGTGTGATTGCTGAGGAAGTTGCAGACAACCAAACTAGACGTCCTGATGCGCTAAATACTTTGTCAACGAATGTGCTGTTGGCAGAAAGCAAACCACAATGAGTCATTTGCAGAGTGATTGAACTTTGTGTATCACAGCTTGTACAGTCTTCAAGTTTTGATCATGTGCTTTTTTTAGTGTTCGTGTAGTGTTTTGTTTTGCTGTGCTATTTAATTACAACTACTTAATGGGGTATTGAACAATTCAAATTTTTTGAGCAAAAAAATGACTTGACCTGAGTAGACTATTGTACCTAGATATCGACATCCACAAGGATGGGCAATCAGAACCTTGGATTACTGTCTTCCGAAGAACAACTCCTCCAACAATGTAATACTTGCCCATTATTGTACTCCAGGACTTGGCTCAAGGAGAAACTTTTTTTGCCAGTGAACAATGCCATGGGAGATCAACTAAATCCTATATTACATTGTGTGTTACATAATACAGCACTCTTGCTATTTGTAAAACAGTAATGCGCAGGAGGCCTGTTATAGTAATAAAATATGGTAAGCCTTTGTTATTAAAGCCATTCCTTTAAAAAAAAATATTGGATGGCCCAGAATTGGGACTATACTAAGTTCATTGTATATTTTTGAAAGTACTTGAAAAATCACTCGGTGAGGACAGAGTAATTACAAAGAAGCTAATTAAGACTAATTTTTAAAAAATTCTCCTTTGGAACTCTAAATTCAGTGAAAGGGAATTAATTCCAAAATTATCTGAATTGAAGCATTTAGGTTAATTTTCCATGCAGCTTGCCCGATTGAGCACTTCAAGGTTTGATTTAAGGTACATTTACACAGTGTCAGTGCAAAATGATTTCAAGACTCAACCGAGTGCACAGTAGAGCAAAGTAGTTTCAGGAATTGGGTTTGAGATAGCATGGAGTATAAATCTAGTACAGTGTCAAACCAGGTTTGGAAAATACTCTAGTACCTCCTGGGCACTTTTTAAATCTACCTCACCTTGCTGTAAGTGTTGCGAAAGAGAGGACTCTCTCTCTCTCTCTCTCTCTCTCTCCTCTCTCTCTCGCGCTCTCTCTCTCGTGCTATTTAAATTTGGGGGGGGAACTGCATTTGTCTATTCAGGCACATGCAGAGCTCTTTACTCAACAGACAGTTCTAGGTCTTTAAAATTATGAAGGGGTGTGATAGGGTAGATGTAGAGAAAATGTTTCTGCTTGTGGGGGAATCCAAAACTAGGGTTCATAAATATAAGATATTCCCTAATAAATCCAATAAGAAACTCAGGAGAAACTTCTTTACCCAGAGAGTGGTGGGAATGTGGAACTTTTGACCACGTGAAGTAGTTGAGACGAATAGCAGAGATGCATTTAAGGGGAAGCTTGGTAAGCACATGAGGGAGAAAGGAATAGAAGTATATGCTGATGGGGTTAGATGAAATAGGGTGGCAGGAGGCTCGTGTAGAGCATAAACACTGGCACATACTAGTTGTGCTGAATGGCCTGGTTCTGTGCTGTAAATTCTATGTATGTAGTTCTAGCCAGGCAGGGACCAAGCAATGTAAACAAGGTTTTTCCTGGCTAGAACCTGAGCTAAAACTAGCCATCTTCGACCTAGCTGCAGTGCAACTGCTTGGTGTGTCTAGTTGTTTTGTTCTAAACTGTGCACATATGATATGCACTGGAGTTTTGTTCTGATGAGACGGTCAATTGGTCACATAGTGATGATGTGCCTCTGATCCATACACAAGTCAAAGTGGTTGCAGTTGACTACAATAAATTTGATTTTTTTTTTGTATCATAACATGGAAACGATATAAAGCATGAGCTTGTGAACTCTCTGAAAGGCCATTTTTAAAACAATGTTGAGCAGGAATCTTTTTATATCTCCTCCCTGCCCCACTTTTTAATTTCTTGTCTCCCTCCCAACCCCTGGTCATTATGCCAAATCCTGTGCCCCTTCCCCCTCCAGTACTACCACACCCCAGGTTCCTTATGTCCAGTTCTGCCCACCGTCTGGGCCATTGCCTCTGCATCCAACCTCCAGGAGACCCATGCAGCCAAAATTCTAGCACTTCCCATTTCTTCCTCCCTCCCCATCCCACATTGCTGGGAAAATCCCCAGGATCCCCACTACAGTGCTGCAAACTGCATGACCCACTGCCCAATTGCTATCAAGTCCCCCTTCCACAGTACTGCTAAACACCAGGTACTGACTTGCAATATGGTATATCTTGGCGACCATTTTGCTATGTATTCTGGCCTTTATAAGTAAACTAAAATGAAATATATGCATAAAGGCATACATAATAGTCAAGAACTCTGATTCATAATTTTCAGCGAAAAATAGACAGAATTGCAGAAGTTGATCCTACAATACCAATTAAAAAGTTAAGAATACCATGTAATATAAACAGTTTGACCTATTTAGTTACTGGAAATCATGTCGTTGATCCGATGTGCATTATATGGCATAATGAGCTGGATTTTTCTGCAGAAATAACGGTGAGGCGAGCAGCGCTCAGTTATTAAAATGTAAATCGGACAGCAATTGCCAGTGACCACACATACGCAGCTAAACGCAGAAATCCGAGTTGTCCCGCTGCTCCAGAAGCTGAGCTATACCGATATCTCGCCGAGAGACTCTGCATTGAAATACATGGAACGGCGTGAAGTTGCTGTACTAATGTGATACACTGGGTGATGGGGCATTCATCCACCTGTCTGGGGATAAGGGAGGGTCTCTAAGTGAACTGCCCTGGGTCCCTCTTCCTCAGGATAGAGTGCTGCTGTAGAGCATTTGGGAACAGGTCACTTCTAGTTTGCAGCTGGTTGTAGGTATATTTTAATGGATGGGAGGGAATTAACATGTCTGAAGAAGTTAAAGGCAGTGTGATAATAGAGCTTGCATAAATGACTAGAGCTTGGCACTTGTGGTTGGTTGTCACCTGAATACCTTGAGATGATGCTTTGTACTACCCTGATCAGTATCTGTTACATGCTTCCAGCTTAAATATACAGTATAGGCCAGATTTTGCTGTAGAAATAACGGTGAGGCTAATGGTGCTTATCGTTATTAAAGTGTAAATTGGACAGTGACTTCCGGTGACCGCACATGCGCAGTTAAATATGGAAATCAGGAAGTTGCTGAACAAGTTGCCCTGCTCCTCCAGAAGCTGCGCTATACTGGTATCTCGCCGAGAGACTCTGCATTGAAATACTTGGAATAGCATGAAGTTGCTGTACTTGTGTGAGATGTACACACTAAACTCGCCAGAAAAAGTTAGGGCTTGTCCATTCTAGTGTAAGTAAATTTTTAATGTGTGATATGTTTTAATTACTGTCAAACAACCTCTCTGGTACTGAAAATTAACTTTTACAAGTGTGGAGTCTCATTCCTTCAGATTTCAATTATTGTTGGGAAATTTAAAAAATGTAAATAACTTTTTTTCGGTCTCTTATCTTTCTGCCTTAATCCCATCTTTCTTTCCCTCTCTTTATTTTGCTTTCTATACATGATTTGCAGTTGAACTAAATATTTTAACTTGCACTTCCTGGTTCAGATTTGGTGCTGCTCATTAATGATTCTTCAATCTGATTGGATAAGTAGATACACTGTTCACACAGGTTCCAGATCCCCTGTAGAGGGCGCTGCACTGAAATGGCTTTCTAATTACAGTAAGTTCCAGTGCAAAATCTCATAGAAAGTCTGTGGGCAGGTGAAAGTGTAATGAACGGCTAGCGCCGTTTGTTCACCACTGAAGGCAAAATTCGGCCCAATATCTGTTATAAAATGGTATATTCTGTGACTCACCATGACCAACACCATGGCAGATCTGCCAGCATTATAAAAAAATTATGGACCAGAATTTGCAGCTGTGATGACGGTGAGCTGGCAACGTTCGACGTCATTCCGCCTTTGAAACTGACCACAACTTCAGGATTTGGCGCATGCAGAAATCCTGAAGTTGCGGTCTGTCAATGATAGCTCCAAAACAGGCTGCGCTGTGCCCCCTTCCACCCGCCGCCTCCACATAGCCGGCAATCTGTGTAATCAGCCAAATCAGGGAATTGACGAAAACTTCAGCTCTTCCGCGGTAATATGCTGTTAAATTCCCCACTGAAAGTTAGTCCCAAAGGGATTAGTTGTAACTGGGGTTTTGACAGCATTATTACTGCTAAACAAATGTTATGGGCCTGGAAAACTAAATTTATTTTTATGCAATGTGAAATTTGTCCATTTTAATAACATTTAAATTTTTAAGAAACTTTTTTAAAGTTTGCCCAACTTTATTTCAGGTTTGCCTTTTCCCCATGTGAGAGCCCCAATTTTTGTTTTGCTCTCTCTAACATTTTTAAAAAGTTAGAATTTTAAGAGCTCATTCACTTCCTTGTTTGCTGTCTGTGATAATTCTGCATTTTGATTGGTTGATTAGACAGCCTGTTGACATCACAACAGTTTGCACTATAGTTCCCCACTATACTTCATTGATGTGAATTGAATGTCAGAAAACCCGAAGTTCTTGACACAGGGATCTCGAGATGCTTGTGCAAAGCGTACGTCGGGGCCAGCAGTGAATGCCTTTGCTTCGCTGCTGACCGCAAATTCCGGGCCATTATGTTGTACGTGCATTTTCTCTGCCACACTCCAATTTCTGTGTTGCACTTCAA
This sequence comes from Squalus acanthias, assembly GCA_030390025.1. Classification (NCBI taxonomy): domain Eukaryota; kingdom Metazoa; phylum Chordata; class Chondrichthyes; order Squaliformes; family Squalidae; genus Squalus; species Squalus acanthias. Next base: position 45,369,954 of record CM059428.1, on the reverse strand, counting down.
AAACAAATATAAAGAAACATAGAAACTTTTCAATTGTACAAAATAATGGAGCCTGAATGTATGCAGCCTGTTAATTGACCTCTATGAACTTGCAGTGTTTACTTAACAGCAATGTGACTTTGTGGCCTTAAAGGATGCACACCTTGCCCAGAAGAATAATACATGGGATTTTAGATCTATGGATCTAAAACAGCACGTCTTTTGAGTTGCGGTGAGCAGAGCCACAGATTTGTTTGTGTGTGTGTATCTTTTTCACCGAGAAAAATAACCTGCTGTATTCAAGACCTTTTCAGTCCTCTACTGAATTGCAAGTTACATATTTTTAAAGGTCAGCATCACACCAATTGCAAAAAGATTTATTCAGTCCTGCTGTGTGCCATCACCAAACATTGTGAAAACCAGAACAGTTTTTATTAATTGTTTTGCGACTTCATTAGTATAACTCGTTTTAAAATCTGAACTAACAATTCAGTTACTGCATGAGTAAAATAACTAGGATACATGACTGCTTTCAGGGCAATTTCCAGGGACAGGTGAACCTTTGCCAGTAATGAATGTTGTACTGTTTAGTTCAACTTGACGTGGTTTATTGCTTGTGCTCTACTGTGCGATTTTTGTTATCGTTAATATGGCTGATACTTTGTGTTTGAAAGGTTTCATCAGAAGGCATTTGTTAATGAGTGATTAAAGGTTTTGTGGGCTAACAGATTACAATGATATAAAGTGTAAATGGTGCAGTAAGAAAATGGATTATTAGCAATCCTTTAGTTTTAAAAAAAAATCAAGTTATATGGTAGTAAAGTATCTCGAGTCAAAAACCAAGTACTCTTGCAGTGCGCAAGGGGACAGAGGAAAATGATTTGAAGGTCATATGAATAATAAGCTGAAAACAACTGAAGTGGATTGTGTTGAATGCAATATGATAGAAAATGGAAGGGAGGTGGTGTGGAAATGAACTGTGAAATCGAACTGATCTGCAGTCTTTTAAAACATGGATCTATGTTCAATAGAGTTTTGATGAAACTGCTTTTTTCAGAGGAAATTCAATCTGCTTTAATGCAGATGTCTACCCACAGTGCTAACTGTGATGGACCAGTCAAAGCCTTGCACATCCCTTTTTCCAACTGAATTTACAGTACATTACTGACAAAGTGGCCATAAAAACAAAATTTGACATGTTCAGTCATACAGTAAAAATCCATTAATCTTTATCCAATGTTTTTGCTATAGGTAAAGGAGTAGTGGAATCAAAATCTGTCTATTATGATTTCAGGCTATCTGCCAACGCGCTCTCTTCATCCCCACGGCAGAAAGTAGCTTCCATAGACAGGCCAAAGCCTTTATAACTGTGTGGAGTGAATTGCCGTATGCCAAGTTTACATAGGCCTTTACTATTACAACTGGAATGATAAACTACTTTTGAATATCACAAACAGCACATCTAGTTATCAGAAGGTGCAGTGACTCTTCACAAAGAATTGCAGAGATTGGAACAGAAAAATATTTTGCCTAGCAATGTTTTAAAATAATAGAGGAAAAATTCTGCACTTTACAAAGCAAAAAAAAAAAATTCTGCCCATTTGACTGTAGGATTTATTTATACAGGGCCTTGGTGAGACCACACCTGGAGTACTGTGTGCAGTTTTGGTCTCCTTACCCAAGAAAGGATATACTTGCCATAGAGGGAGTGCAGCGAAGGTTCACCAGACTGATTCCTGGGATGGCAGGACTGTCGTATGAGGAGAGATTGGGTCGACTAGGCCTGTATCCACTAGAGTTTAGAAGAATGAGAGGTGATCTCATTGAAATGTATAAAATTCTGACAGGGCTAGACAGACTGGATGCAGGGAGGATTTTTCCCCTGGCTGGGGGGTCTAGAACGAGGGGTCACAGTCTCAGGATATGGGGTAGGACATTTAGGACTGAGATGAGGAGAAATTTCTTCACTGAGGGTGGTAAACCTGTGGAATTCTCTACCACAGAAGGCTGTGGAGGCCAAGTCACTGAATATATTTAAGAAGGAGATAGATAGATTTCTGGACACAAAAGGCATCAAGGGGTATGGAGAGAGAGCGGGAATATGGTATTGAGATCGAGGATCAGCCATGATCATATTGAATGGCAGAGCAGGCTCGAAGGGCCGAATGGCCTACTCCTGCTCCTATTTTTCTATGCTCTATGTTTCGAGGACAGCCATAGAACTACTTGGCTCTTCACTGGATAAGAGTCGTTTAGTTGTATTGAGGGTTTGCATTTTTGATGGTGAATTGAGGATCACATTGCAGCAGAAGTATGTTAGAGCCATCTTGTTTTAGCAACTTTTGTGGTCATTACTGTGTTTTTATGTTAAAATGCAGCTCATGCTAAATGAGTGGTGGTTCTGTCTATTTCAGTTGTCATTATATATGACTCAGCCTTTCACCTGACAGGAGTGGTGACTCATTTTACTTGGGTTTTGTTAAGTGCTGCCTGATTCCCTACTGCAATTCTGGCCCGCTAAACATAAATCCAAGAGCTTCCGCTTTGGGCGTAATTGGTGATCTGGCCGCAAACTGTGCTAGTTTTCAGAAATGTAGTTTTTGCTTAGGTTTCTGCTCAAATTTATTTGCATATCGCCAAACATAAACCATGAACCAGCACAATCGGGCAGCGTTTTAGAATGTCTTAAAAAAATATTCCTTTATATATTTAAGAGAGGTAACCTGGTGTAGTTTTATTAATACAACTGAAAATGGGTCTATCACAAAAAATAAGCATTTTTAATTAGTATTAATGTTCCCTGTAATTTTGTTTGGTGCAGCGCGGGCCATTCAAAATACTGCGCATGTGCGGATTATCTCATTGCAAGCCGGCCATGTGGGGTCCCTGGAGCGCTGTGTGGCCATGCAGCTTACAGGGGACATTTGTGTCTAATTCACTACCTGTGAGTAACCTGATTTTAAATAACTGTAAATGACTTAAAAAACTACACAGAACCATTTACTAGTTACATTGGTGTATAGTAGTCAGTTTCTTAGTTAATTAACAAAAAAATGCATTTTCAAAGGTGCGCGTTAGTGTCCTTGCGCCAAAAAAAGCAGCTTAATTTTAAGAGACTCTTCGAAGGCCCGTAAACGGGCGCAATTAGCAGAAACTCGCCATTGTGATTAATTCAATCTGGGGGCGTGGGCAGGGCCAGCTTCCAGTGCAATTTTTTTTTAAACTAGCGCAAAAGATCGCAGAAACTATGCGCTGAACGCAATTTGTGCTTGAAATTCCTCGATCTTGTGCGCTGGTTTGGCTCATTTTGGGCAGACCGGCGCAACACAGCAGAAACTCCAGGTCATAGTGCCAATGTAATATGTTTTTATACTGTCCAGTTAAAAGGCTTAGATTGAACCAAGAGGTTCATAACAAGATCATTCTGCTGCATGCATGAACAATAAACGGGTTTCCGTATTCCCTGTTGCCATCCTAAGGACTCATGAAGAGTGCTGGGTGAGATCAGTGGGAGAGCAGTGCCGAGGAACCCAGTATAGCACTGCTTTCCTGAAATCAGGTGCTGACTAGTGGCAAGGTAAAATCACCTTTACACTGCTGATGGGTTCAGGGATGGGTGACCAGTTTGCATTTTCTTCTTCTCCTGCAACGCGATACTGAAAGAAATGCCAATTATAGTAATAAACCTGCTTGAATGTCAGGAGCAGCTTCGTTGTTACAATAATTAAACACCAAAAAAAAATTACCCCCAAAAATTCTAAACTCTATCTGTGCTGACCTTGTTTTCCCTTTTCTCCTCTGTCTCTTCTGCCCTATTCTTGCTGCGGCCTCTTTATTTCCACCTCCGTAAAATCGCCCGTCTCCGCCCTTGCCTCAACTCATCTGCTGCTGAAACCCTCATCCATGCCTTTGTTACCTCCAGACTTGACTATTCCAACGCACTCCTGGCTAGCCTCCCACATTCTACCCAACGTAAACTTGAGGTCATCCAAAACTCGGCTGCCCGTGTCCTAACTCGCACCAAGTCCCGTTCACCCATCACCCCTGTGCTCACTGACCTACATTGGCTCCCGGTTAAGCAACGCCTCGATTTCAAAATTCTCATCCTTGTTTTCAAATGCTTCCATGGCCTCGCCCCTCCCTCTATCTCTGTAATCTCCTTCAGCCTCACAACTCCCCCACCCCGAGATATCTGCGCTCCTCTAATTCTGCCCTCTTGAGCATCCCTGATTATAATCGCTCAACCATTGGTGGTCGTGCCTTCTGTTGCCAGGGCCCTAAGCTCTGAATTCCCTGCCTAAACTCCTCCCACTTTACTACCTCTCTTTCCTCCTTTTAAGACGCTCCTTAAAACCTACCTTTGACCAACCTGCCCTAATTTCTCCCTATGTGGCTCAGTGTCAAAATTTTTGTCTTAATACTCCTGTGAAGCGCCTTGGGATGTTTTACTACGTTAAAGGTGCTATATAAATACTACTTGTCGTCGTTGTTGTTGTTGTCCTATTTATTTGAATTTCATTTTTTAAAACAAACTTTTATTGTTCAACACCAACTTTAAAATCTTTCTCCAACATTGTTTTTCTTTTGCCTCCCTGCTTCCACTACCCATTTTAGAAGTGACAGCAATGGCTTTTTAAAAATTGGCATTTGACTGAAAATGGACTCAAGATCAGGTTTTTAAAAAAGCAGATAGTTCCTATTTTTTTATCTTCAGAAGATTACTTGATCAAATATTTTTTAAAAACAGGCAAATCTTACTGTTTTCATAGAATCATAGAATGGTTACAGCATGGAAGAAGGCCATTTGGCCTGTCGAGCCCGTGCCGACTCTTAGTCGCAATCCCCTGCCCTTTCTCCGTAGCCCTGCAAATTTTTTTCCTTCAGATACTTCTCCAACTCCCTTTTGGAAAAATAAGATTGAGTCTGCCTCTGCCACCCTTTCAGGCAGTGCATTCCAGATCTTAACCACTCGCTGCGTAAAAAAGTTTTTTCTTACATCATCTTTGGTTCTTTTGCCAATCACCTTAAATCTGTGTCCTCTGCCAATGGGAACAGCTTCTCTCTATCTACTCTGTCCAGACCCCTCATGATTTTGAACACCTCAATCAAATTTCCTCTCAATCTTCTCTGCTCCAAGGAGAACAACCCCAGCTTCTCCAGTCTATCCACATAACTGAAGTCCCTCATTTCTGGAATCATTCTCTTAAATCTTTTCTGCACCTTCTCTAAGGCCTTCACTTCCTTCCTAAAGTGTGGTGCCCAGAATTGGACACAGTACTCCAGTTGAGGCTGAACCAGTGTTTTATACAAGTTCATCATAATTTCCACACTTTTGTACTCTATACCTCTATGTATGAAGCCCAGGATCCCGTAAGTCTTTTTAACTGCTTTCTCAACCTGCCCTGCCACCTTCAACGATTTGTGCACACACACCCCTAGGTCTCTCTGTTCGTGCACCCCCTTTAAGATTGTACCATTTAGTTTATATGTCCTCTCCTCATTCTTTCTACCAAAATGTATCACTTGGCACTTTTCTGCGTTAAATTTCATCTGCCCTGTGTCTGCCCATTTCACCAGCCTATCTGTCTTCCTGAAGTCTATCACTCTCCTCCTCACTGTTCACTATACTTCCAAGTTTTGTCTCATCTGCAAATTTTGAAATTGTGCCCTGTATACCCACGAGCAAGTCATTAATATATATCGAGAAAAGCAGTGGTCCTAGAACCGACCCCTGAGGAACACCATTGTATACCTTCCTCCAGTCCGAAAAACAGCTGTTCAACACTACTGTGTTTGCTGTCACTTAGCCAATTTCGTATCCATGCTGCCACTGTCCCTTTTATTCCATGGGCTTCAACTTTGCTGCCAAGCCTATTATGTGGCACTTTGTCAAACGCCTTTTGGAAATCCATGTACACTACGTCAACCACATTACCCTCATCAACCCTCTCTGTTACCTCATCAAAAAACTCGATCAATTTAGTTAAACACTATTGGCCTTTAACACATCCGTGCTGGCTTTCCTTAATTAATCCACACCTATCCAAGTGACTGTTGATTTTGTCCCTGATTACTGTTTCTAAAAAGGAGCTGAATTCCAGAGGTGAGGTGAGAGCGATTGCCCTTGGCATCAAGGCAGCATTTGACCGAGTGTGGCATCAAGGAGCCCTAGTAAAACTGAAGTTAATGGGAATCGGGGGGGGGGGGGGGAAACGCTCACTGACTGGAGTCATACCTAGCACAAAGGAAGAAGGTTGTGGTGGTTGAAGGTCAATCATCACAGCCCCAGGACATCGCTGCAAGAGTTCCTCAGGGCAGTGTCCTAGGCCCAACCATCTTCAGCTGCTTCAGCAATGACCTTCCCTCCAACATAAGGTCAGAAATGGGGATGTTCGCTGATGACTGCAGTGTTCAGCGCCATTCACAACTCCTCAGATAATGAAGCAGTCCATGCCCGCATGCAACAAGACCTGGACGACGTTCAGGCTTGGGCTGATAAGTGGCAGGTAACATTCATGCCACAGAAGTGCCAGGCAATGACTATCTCCAACAAGCGAGATTCTAACCACCTCCCCTTGACATTTAGCGGCATTACCATCGCTGAGTCCCCCACCATCAACATCCTGAGGAGTCACCATTGACCAGAAATTTAACTGGACCAGCCACACACATACTGTGGCAACAAGAGCAGGTCAGAGGCTAGGTATTCTGTGGCGAGTGTCTCACCTCCTGACTCCCCAAAGCCTTTCCACCATCTGCAAGGCAGAAGTCAGGAGTGTGATGGAATACAGTCCACTTGCCTGGATGAGTGCAGCTCCAACAACACTCAAGAAGCTCGACACCATCCAGGACAAAGCAGCTGCTTGATTGGCACCCCATCCACCACCTTAAACATTTACACCCTCCACCACCGGCGCACCATGGCTGCAGTGTGTACCATCTACAAGATGCACTGCAGCAACTCACCAAGGCTTCTTCGCCAACACCTCCCAAACCAGCGACCTCTTCCACCTAGAAGGACAAGGGCAGCAGGCGCATGGGAACACCACCACCTCCAAGTTCCCCACCAAGTCACACATCATCCTGACTTAGAAGTATATCGCCGATCCTTCATCGTCGCTGGGTCAAAATCCTGGAACTCCCTCCCTAACAGCACTGTGGGAGTACCTTCACCACACGGACTGCAGCGGTTCAAGAAGGCGGCTCACCACCACCTTCTCGAGGGCAATTAGGGATGGACAATAAATACTGGCCTTGCCAGCGACGCCCACATCCCATAAACGAATTGGAAAAAAAAGCTTCCCCACTACCGAGCTTAAACTGACTGGCCTGTAGTTGCTGGGTTTATCTTTACACCCTTCTTTGAACAATAGTTTAATATTTGCATTTCTCCAGTCCTCTAGCACCATCTATGGAGGTTTAGAATATTATGGCCAGTACCTGTGATTTCCGCCCTCAATTCCATGAGCATCCTAGGATGCATCCCATCCGCTCCTGGTGATTTACCTACTTTAAGTACAGCCAGCCTTTCTAATGCCTCCTCTTCATCAATTTATATCTTATCAAGTGTCTCCACAACCACCTCCTTCACTGTCTATGGCAGCATCCTCATCCTTGGTGAAGACCGATGCAAAGTACTTGTTTAGTACCTCAGCCATACTCTCTGCCTCCATGCATAGGTCTCTGTTTTGGTCCCTAATCGGCCCCACCCCTCCTCTTCCTACTCTTTTGCTATTTATATGCCTGTAGAAGACTTTTGGATTACCTTTTATGTTGGCTGTCATTCTATTCTCATACCCTCTCTTTGCCCCTCTTTTTTTCACTTCTCCTCTGACCTTTCTATATATAGCTTGATTCTCAGATGTATTTGCAACCTGATATCTGTCATACACGCTCTTTTTCTGCTTCATCAGATTCTCTATCTGTTTCATCATCCAGGGAGCCCAGACGTTAGTTGCCCTGCCTTTCCCCCTAGTGGGAATGTACCTCAACTGTACCTGAACTATTTCCTCTTTAAAGGCAGCCCATTGTTCCATTACAGTGTTGCCTGCCAATCTTTGATTCCAGTTTACCTGGGACAGAGCCGTTCTCATCCCACTGAAATTGGCCTTCCCCAGGTAAACATTTTGACTCTAGATTGCTCCCTGTCCTTTTCCATAGCTACTCTAAACCTTATGATACTATGATCACTGTTCCCTAAATGTTCACCTGCTGACACTTGCTCCACTTGACCTACCTCATTCCCCAGAACCAGATCCAGCGATGTCTCCTCCCTCGTCGTGCTGGAAACATACTGATCAAGAAAGTTCTCCTGAACAACCATTCAGAAATTCTTCCCCTTCTCTGCCCTTTACACTATTAATTTTGTTTTGTTTGTATCTTTTTTTTTAAAGGTATGAGAATACATGGGCAGCCCTGCACAAACGGGCCGAGGACTGTGCTAAAGTCGGAGAGGTATGATATCAAAATAAATTTAGAAATATTCATTTCAGTGCACTCTTCCCCAGCTAATGCTCAGATAAATTTCCCCAACTGTGTTGAATATCTCATGGATGTTAGTTTTGGGATTCAACTTTTTTATTACTTCCACAACAGGAGTTATTCTTTTAGAAATTGTAATACACAATAAACTACCTTCCCCTTTGCTTCACTGTGAAGCCCTACATATCCATATTCTTTTTGATTGTTGCTTCACTGAGCAAAATTTCTGTGAAAGAGGATCATGTAAGCAAGATGTCAACTGTTTCAATAACTGAATGCTACTAGCTTTGCAACACAGTTGGCATGAGTATTAGATTCATTCCCATCTTACTGCAATGTACTTTTATTTCCATTCATATATATTAGACGAGGCATCTGAGTGGAAATCAACTGCAATTGTAATCACACTGGATGACCTACTCTTCTATAAGCTCATTTGTGAGACTGTCCTGGATTTTTGGCTTTAGAGATTACCATGTTAACCGTGTTGGTGTCTTCTAGAAGAGTTGGGAAATTATTCGTCTTGCTTGCCAGGGCCCAGACCTAGACCCTTAGGTGGGCTTCATATGCGCCGGCCAGCAGACCACTACGCCTGCTTTCAATTGAAATTGGCCTTCCTCCAATTAAGTATTTTTACTCTAGATTGTTCCCTGTCCTTTTCCATAGCTAATCTAAACTGTATCATACTGTGATCGCTGTTCTCTAAATGTTTCCCTACTGACACTTGCTCTACTTGATCCACCTCATTCCCCAGAACCAGATCCAGCAATGCTTCCTTCCTCGTTGGGTCGGAAACGTACTGATCAAGGAAATCCTCCTGCATACACTTCAGAAATTCTTCCCCCTCTCTGCCCTTTACACTATTACTGTCCCAGTCTATATTGGATAGTTGAAGTCCCCCATTATCACTACTCTATAGTTCTTGCACCTCTCTGTAATTTCCCTGCAAATTTGCTCCTCTATATCCTTCCCACTAGTTGGTGGCCTATAGAATACACCTCGTAGTGTAATGGCACCTCTATTGTTTCTCAACTCTAACCAAATAGATTCTGTCCTTGACCCCTTCCAGGACATCCTCTCTCTCCAGCACTATGATATTCTCCTTAATCAATACTGCCACCCCACCTCCTTTCTTTCCTGAACACCTTATATCCAGGAATATTTAGTACCCAATCCTGCCCTTTTTTGAGCCAGGTCTCCGTTATCACCACAACATCGTATTCCCATGTGTCTATTTGCGCCTGCAGCTCACCAACCTTATTTAACCACACTTTGCATTCACACGCATGCACTGTAAACCTATCTTAGACCTTCTTGTATTTTCTCTTAGTACGGTATTAGGTGGGGTCAGACTATTTCTTGTGCTATCTGTCTCTTCCAATCCTTTGTGCACCTTGTTTCTCCTTTCTAATGCTACATCCTGGTGCCCATCCCCCCTGCCAAATTAGTTTAAACCCTCCCCAACAGCACTAGCAAACCCACGCAAGGACATTGGCCCCAGCTCTGTTGAGGTGCAACCCGTCTGGCCTGTACAGGTCCCACCTCCCCCAGAACTGGTCCCAATGTCCCAGGAATCTAAAGCCCTCCCTCCAGCCACGCATTCTGCTCTATCCTCCTATTTCTATACTCACTAGCTCGTGGCACCGGGAGTAATCCAGAGATTACTACCTTTTGAGGTCCTGCTTTTTAATCTCTCTCTTTGCTCCCTAAGATCTGCCTGCAGGACTTCATCCCTCTTTCTACCCATGTCGTTGATACTGATATGGACTACGACCTCTGTCTGTTCACCCTCCCCCCTCAGAGTGTCCTGCAGCCGCTTAGTGATATCCTTGACCCTGACACCAGGGAGGCAACATACCGTCCTGGAATCAAATCTGCGACCACAGAAACGCCTGTCTTTTCCCCAAACTATCTAATCTATCACTTGCATTCCTCCTACCTTCCCCCCCCCCCCCTCCCCCAACCCGGTACAGCTGAGCCACTTGTGGTGCCGTGGACTTGGCTCTGGCTGTACTCCTCAGCAGAACCATCGCCCTCACCAGTATTCATAGTTAGAGAGTGAGATGCACTCTGGGACTCCTGCACTACCTGCCTGGTCCTCCTTGTCTGCCTGACGGTCACCCATTCCCTCTCTGCCTGCACACTCTTACATTGCGGGGTGAACACCTCCTGAAACGTGCTATCCACGTAGTTCTCAGCCTCACGGATGCAGTGCTGCTCAAGCTCCGAAACCTGGAGCTTGAGCTCCTCCTGCTGAATACACTTCCTGCACATCTGGTTGTCCAGGACACGGGAAGCATCCTGCAGTTCCCACATGGCACAAGATGTGCATTCCACAGGACTGAGGTGCCCTGCTATGCCTCTACTTAATAGACTAAGGGGGAAAAATTGGGTCGCGCCCCCTTTGGGGCGCTAACTTCGCCGGGGCACTACTTTTAGCGCCCCGAAAAAATTAGCGCCCCCGCAGCCGAAGTTCACCGGTAGCGCCCCAAGAGGGAGACGGGGTGCTACTGGAAGCGCCCCACCTCCCTCTTGGGGTGCTGCGAATGAATATCGCTGCGCTACGTGCCACAGTGTCACGTGCCGCGGTACTGCAGACCTTCCTCCCCTTAAAGGGGAGGGGCCTAGGCAAAAAAGCCCGGCACTCGAGAAGTGCCGGGCGCGCAGAGCGCAGCCAGCACTCCGTGGGAGGGGGGGGATCAGGAGGCCGGGGACGGCAACAGGGGCAGGTGCTGGCAGGTGGCCATCAACAAAAATGGCCGCCTGGCACCTCCCCATTAATTTGCGCTGCCCCGACCGCAGGTAGGCCCCCCGACCCTGTCGGACATAGCGTCCGGTGGTAGGTAGGGGCGCTACCGAAGATCGCGGCCGGGGCTCGAGCGGGGCGCTGTGCACGGCAATGACGTCAGCGGCGCAGCGCCATGGGGCGTTAACGGTTACCGCCGCCGCTAACCTCCTGCTGAATTTTGCGGGAGGCGTTGGTGGCGTTGCATCCAGGCGCTAGTGGCTTTGCGCCCCGGGAGGCACAAAGCAACCGAATTTTTAGGCCTAGGTAACTTAACAGAAATAAACTTAAGACTTAAAAAAAAAATCATCAGCTACTCAATCAGCTCCTTCCCTTGCGCTGACATCGCTTACCTCGCTCCCTGACGCTCGCGCTTGCTCCGGGCTCCGTGCTCTTGGGCCTACCTTTATCTGTAGCCGCTCTCCCGCAGGTCCGCTCTCGTGTCTATTAACTTAGAGACCTTGGGTTCTGTGGCTCCACTCCTTTTCAATTCGACGTCTCGCCCGCCTTCCTCCTCCTCCACCGAATTCCTGCGCTCACCAAGTTCCTCCACTCTGCTTGCGATCCACTCCGTTTGCGATTTACCCAACTCTGTCTCCAAGCTCTGTGTTCAAGCTCTCAAGTTTCTGGAGTGGGGTTTGAAGTCAACCTTATGACTCGGGGAGTATGCATCCACTGAGCCAAGACTGACAGAAGCGTCACAGTTTAGCATTGTCTGCTATGAGGACACAATACTAGGTTAAATGGTTTCTAATAATGCAATTTAGTGACCCCAAGGTATCTGTTACTGTTAACTACAGGCCATTTTACCCAACCTTTTTAGCAAGCTGGATAGATCGTGCAGCACAGTATGCATACCATTACAAAGATTATTGAATTATACTATAAAGTGTGATCTGAAGTTTGAACTGTAGTGATCCTTGTATTTTACAGTTTTTTTGTGTTTAGACCTTAATTTTGTTGATATGGTTTCCCTATCTCAATTTTTCAGATTGGGTGTGAATGTGGTGGGGCTACTGGAAAGGGACCTTATGCACACCATGTTGTGTTTAGCTATCAAATTACACTGAAATTTATTTAATCCATTCTGTTTTCAACAAACAATAAAGGGGAGTTTGTGATATAGCAGGTTAGTACATTGGGATGTGATTCAGTTAGGGTTGAGGTAAAATATCTGGTTCAGATGGCCAACAAAGATTAACCTTGCACATTTGTTCTTGTGCAGTCTCTACTGTCGTGCAATGTTGAAATTGATGCATACTGATTGGGTAGAAGCTGCAGCTCCCTCCTCAGCCAATTTGTGCATGACTGCTGTGTGCAAATTGGCGGATGCGTTTCCCTACATTACAACAGTGACTACACTTCAAAAATACTTAATTGGCTGTGAAGTGTTTTGGGACATGAAAGGTACTATATAAATGCAAAATAACAACAGAAAACGCTGGAAAAACTCAACAGGCCAGGCAGCATCCGTGGAGAGAGAAACAGAGTTAGCGTTTCAGGTCGAAGACCCTTCGTCAGAACTGGATAAAGCAGGAAATGAAATAGATTTAAAGCAAGGATAAAGCTGGGAAAAGGGGAGGGGATGAGAGAACAAAAGGAGAGATTAAGAGACATTGAGAGACATTAAGAGATGATCAAGGCAAGAGGAGGTGTTGATGTGACAGGTTGAGGCTAAATGAAGTGTGAAATGCACTGGCAGAATGAAGGACAGCTGCCAGCTTCTGGGGGAAAAAAAAGGTGGGGGGGCCAAACAAAAGGGTGGATGAACAAATAAAATATAATTGTGATAGGGGCTGAGGTTATGATCTAAAATTGTTGAACTCGATATTGAGTCCACAGGGCTGTAGGGTTTGCAAGTTTGTTCCTCTTTCTATTTAAAAATTAGAGTTCTATTACTGTGGGGGGGAATCATACTTCCATAAATGTGAAGAAAAGCTTGTTTTGTTTTCCTTCCCTATATATCCCGACCTGAATCGGCCTCCAAACCTCCCACTTCCTGTTTTAACAGAGTTGGGGACGGGCAACCAACCTGCTACTAGGAGGCGGGACGTCAATTTAAATATTAAAATGTGGCTGAAAGCCTCCTCTTTAACCATTTTGTTTTTAACTCTATCTGGTCGGGTTTTACACACTTCATAAAACCCAGCTGTTACAGCAAGGCGAGGTCTGCTGCATCCAGGAGGCAAGTGCCTTTATACCTACCTCCTGGATCCAGGGTGCCTGCCTAGTGCCCCCCCCCCCTCCCCCCCCCAAGTGATCGGAGATCCCCTCATTAGGCCTCCGATTGTCATCCCGGACCACCCCACGATCACCGAGGCCGGCCCCGATCTGATCTCTTCACTTTCTCCCCACTCCACCACCCTCACATGATCTTGAGGCCGGCTCCGATCTGATTTCCCCTCCGCCCCCCATGATCTTGAGGCCGGCCACAATCCTTCAGTGGCCGGCCCGATCTTCCTCACCCCACCACTGATCAGCATAAAGCTGGCTACGACCCTCTGATGGCCGGCCTGATCTTTCTCACCCACCACCCCCTCCTCAATGGCCCCAATCTTCCTCACCTGGCAGGAGCAGGAGTGTTCCTCCTGGCCCCACATTAAAACCACGCAGGCAGTAAATTTGCTGTATTACAGCAATGGGTGAACAGCTTTTGTATTGAGGCAGCAGGTGGACCACAGTAAATGTCAAACTGCACTCCCAAGTCCCCGAGAAACTCCACAGGAAATAATCTTGTTTCATTGAAATTCCGAGAGTGTTAAGTCGACTGAAATCACCTTAATGCTAAAGATGCTTTTTGTTCTTTGTAAATGTATACATTGAACTTGGCCATCATTATGTTTAGTATAGATAGCAGTCACTTATGATATTTTATTGGGTACAAGTGTGCAGATGGTGAATTGACTTTAAACTGCTATAGATTTATTGCAGATATCAGTGAATAATGGACTTTTTCCTGTTGACTTCGAACTTTATTTTAAAAAATGGAACTGGAATTGGTTTGAGTCGAATGACATTGCTTTATAACATTTCTGGCATAACTACTATTTGAGTCTTGTAATATCAAAGCTACTTTTTAGTTATTTGAGGATATATTGGGCACCCTGATCTTTAAATAACAGGAAAGTCATATGGTGTTGCAGTTGGTACTTGAAAGTGCGCATATCAGTGAAAACGTGACATTGGTGTGTTGACCCAGCAGCTGAAGATTGCAATGTTAGAGCTGTTCCTCAAAACTGTAATTGCTGTGTTCCGATGAATGGTGAAATTGATGCAGCTAAACAGTTCTGCTGAATGGAATGGAATACAAAATGTTCATTTAGGTCCAAGTGATTGGAATGTTGCTTTTCAAAGTCAAGAGAACTGAGAGCAAAGTTCAATGTTCATTTAAAATGTAGGAGGTTAAGCAAAAGGTACGTGCGGGTGATTATAAAACAAGTGGAAGGAGTTCTCAAACCACCTTAGTCCGAAATGCAAGGATGTGCTTTGTCCTATTAAGTATCAATTAATTCAGATGATGACTAAAATATCAAAGTGGTTAATTAAAATAAAAGTCATAATTTTTCCCTGTACAACACTGTTGGGATTAATGTATATTAGTAAACTGTCCATTTTTCCTGAACTCTGAAAGTGGAATTATGACCTGTAAACCTGGGCTTGAGCATGAGTAGGGAGTAGAGCTAGGGTTGGTGACCAAGTTGCGATCGAGATATTGAACTTGAGCATAGGGAGCATGATATTGAAATTCGTTGGTGATGCAAAAGTAGGGATTTTGGCAAGCAGTGAGGTAGACTGCAATAGACATCTGGGGGATGTAGATAGGTTAGTGAACTGAGCAGATGCAACTTAATGTGAAGAAGTGTGAGGTAATAGATTTTGGGAACAAAAACAAAGAATGGGAGTATATAGTCAGTGGAAAGACACTGAAGAGTATGAAGGAACAAAGTGAGTGCAGGTATTTAAAGCAAATACAAAATCCAATAACCTTTTGAGTTTTATAAACAGGGGCATAGAATACAAAAGCAAATAACTTTTAAATTTGTACAAGGCAATGGTTAAGCCACAGTTAGTTTACTCTTTGCAGTAAATACGTAGTTAGAAAGTTAAGTAATTTTTTAACTAAAAGTTCATTGTATATTGTCCAACTTGAGTGTGGAACATAGGAACAGGAGTAGGCCATTGAGCCCCTCGAGCCTATTCCACCATTCAGTGAGATCATGGCTGATCTGCGACCTAACTCAATATACCCACCTTTGGCCCATATCTCTAAATACCTTTGGTTAACAAAAATCTATCTATCTCATATTTAAAATTAACAATTGATCTAGCATCAATTGCCGTTTGCGGAAGAGAGTTCTAAATTGCGACCACCCTTTGTGTGTAGAAGTGTTTCCTAATTTCACTCCTGAAAGGACTGGCTCTAATTTTTAGACTGTGCCCCCTAGTCCTAGAAGCCCCTACCAGCAGAAATAGTTTCTCTCTATCTACCCTATCTGTTCCCCTTTAATATCTTGAAAACTTCGATCAGGTCAGCCCTTAACTTTCTGGAGGATAATGGCCACTGTCTCAGGTTGAACCAGACTGTTCCCAATCTTGGTATCCTATTTGACTCCGAGTTGAGCTTCTGACCCCATATCCTCCCTATCACAAAGACCATTTATTTCTGTCCCCACCTCTGTGCATCTGCTGCTGAAACCTCAACGCCAAACCCTCATCAGTACCTCCATACTGGACTATTTCAACGCTCTCCTGGCAAACCTCCCACCTTTGATAAACTTCAGTTCATCCAAAACTCTGCTGCCTTTATCCTATCCCAGACCAAGTCCCATTCACCAATAACCCCAGTCCTTTTTGACCTACATTGGCTCCAATTTAAAATTCTTATCTTTGAGTTTAAATGGCTTCATTCCCTCCTTATTTCTGTAACCTCCTCTAGCCCTACAACACCTCCAGAATTCTCCATTACTCTGACTCTGGCCTCTCTTCTCCCCACCATTTATAGCCATGCTCCTGCACCTGACCCTCCTGTTTGACCAAGCTCTTGGTCAGTTCTCCCAATATCTCCTGCTTTGTCTCGGGAACCATTTTTGTTCAATTACACCTCAGTGAAACACCCAAGTTAAAGGTGCTATATAAATGTTGTTGTATTAGATGTGTTAATGAAACATTTTTACTTTAGTGTATTCTGTAGTTTTTTTATCCAGAGACTGTTTTTACTCTGCAAATTCATCTTCCTGATCATCCATTCCTTTGCTTCTTGCAAATGCTTTCCAACTTTCTCCCTCTCCGCTGGAACCACATGATTATACTGTTCTTTATTTCTATAGGAGTTTATTATCTTCATGAATCAATTATTACAATAAAATTGAAAACTTAATTTATGACAGCAAATTTCCATTTTAATATATAAACAGATTAAAATGGGTGTCAGCCATGGTTCAGTGGTAGCACTCTCTTATGAGTCAGAGGGTTGTGGGTTCAAGCCCCACTCCAGAGGCTTGAGCAGAATCTAGGCAGGCAATTCATTGCAGTACTGAGGGAGTGCTGTACTGTTGGAGACGCCGTGTTTCGGTCGAGACGTTAAACCGAGGCCCCTTCTGCCCTCTGGGTGTAAAAGATCCCATGGCAGTATTTGAAGACGATCAGGGGAGTTCTCCCGGTGTCCTGGCCAACATTTATACCTAAACCAACACCTAAAACGGATTATTATTGCATTGCTGTTTAGTGGGAACTTACTGTGTGCCAAATGACTGCCGCATTCCCTTCATTACAACAGTGATTATACTTCAAATAAAATGCTTTGGGCTCTCCTGAGATCGTAAAAGGTGCTATATAAATAAAAGTTATTTCTTTCTTTCCAACTGAGTATATACTTTGTTAACCAGTAGTAATTTAAACTAAAAGAATTGTGGTGCTATCAAATGTTTATTCTGTGTTCAAACAGGCAAAGTTGTTTTTTGTTTTGTTTCAGAAATCCTGGTGTGTTTCCTAAGTTTTAATTTGTTATCTCGGCCCCTGTGGCATTGCTTATGGTAAATCAGATGATGAGCTGTTATGATGCGTTATTCTGCTGGTGGATCAGTGTTTAATTAGGCCTCTCACTTTAAGGTCACAAAGACTAAGTTCTGTAGCTAACAATTGTTGTATGGTGAGGGGAAATTGAAGAGCAGAAGGTGCTTATCAATTTCTGGCTCCAGAACATAGAAAAGTAAACACAAAATAAAAAACAAATTGTACTTTTTCCACACTGAAGTGTAAGATCTGAAGTGTGAAGGATGCTCTCAAAACTAATGCCACACTTAGTAGCAGTGCTATACTTGGAAGAGGATTAAAAAAAAACTGGCATTGTAGGAGGGGGTGACTATAGCTTATTTGAAAATTAGTACAGTGATTTTTTACAATCCTCATTAGTTATAGTTGTATGTTGTAATGCTGTGTGGTAACATGATCATTGATAAAGCATAATAACTAATGAGCACTTGTGCTGAGATTTCGACCCTCTGTCACAAGTGTCGTATGTCACCATGCCATCAGCTACCCAGCACATGTCCTTTATTTCATATTAAAAATAATTTTTCATATTGTGATTTTTTTTTTTAAACAGCAGTTACTCCATCTAGTGGCTGTCTGCACTGTGGTTTTATGTTCCGTGTTATCACCTATATTTTCATTAGGCTTTTATTTTAATTTTAGATCACAGGTGGTGCATTTATTGTTGTACATTTCACTTATCTTTATCAATCCATAGCCTGTAAATATTTAACTACAGGAAACTCTTGTTTATCCAGCACCCAAATATCCGGAATTCTCGCTTAACCGGCAAAAATCATCCTCCGAAAGCTCCTCTCAAATAACCGGCAATGTTGCCGAGTCGCAGTCCGAGTCTCCGCGAACGCCAAGTACTCCGAAAACTCCTCTCAAATAACCGGCAATGTTGCCGATCCCGAGTCTGCGAACGCCGATTTAGTCAGTAGGGGTAGTTTTCAAAAGTGCCACTACTCGGCCTCCTGGCGCTGTCGGAAGTCCGAAACACTGCAGTAGCAGGAGTTGATTCTCCCGCACTGCCGGGAGTCTCACTTACTGTTAAGTAATTAAAGAGTTATGGATTACTCTCAACTGGCAGTACTGTACTTAATCAAGCATCTTCCACCATCCATTTAACACAACATTCTGTAGGTGAGTACCCAAATACTGTATACTGCACATTTCCTGATTTTTTTATTTTTCTTTGTTAAAAATAGCTTCGGTAGATATAACTCTCTGTTATCCGGAACTTTCGATCAACCGGCACCACGCCGGTCCCGTTGGTGCCGGATACCAAAGAGTTTCCTGTACTTGCATGAATGCTTGGCAAACTCAATTATGCAAACTGCTTTATAGACTGCTAAGTTTGACAAGCAGACACAGGCAACAGTTTGTAAAGGAAAGAACTTTATATAGTACCTTTCAGGACCTCGGGGCGTTCCAAAGCACGTCACAGCCATTGATATAGTTTTGACGTGTAATCACTGTTGTAATGTAGCCATTATGCACACAGTAAGGTCCCACAAACCGCAGTGTAATAAATGATCAGATCATCTGTTTTAGTGGTGTTAGTTGGGGGATAAATATTGGCCCCAGGCACATTAGAGGTGTCAGCAGTGGCTCAGTGGTAGCACTCTCCCCTCTGAGTCAGAAGGTCGTGGGTTCAAGTCCCACTCCAGAAACTTGAGCCCATAATCTAGTCTGACACTCTAGTGCAGTACTGAGGGAGCACTGCACTGTTGGAGGTGCTGTCCTTCAGACGAGACGTCAAACGCTATTTAAAAGCATATCAGTGTATTCTAAAAGTTACTAAAGCACTATTGACATGATTAACGTTGATTTCAGTATTGGTTTGCTTATGAGTGTTCAGCACAACTATCATGGTCACCTTGGGCTTTTTTGCATTAAACTGGAAACCACTACTTAAAATAAAATGACATACATAGTGGATTGTGTTTTATTGTATTTCTGGGCTATAGGCAACCCCAGTCCAGTTTCCCCGAAGTTGGTATTAATTTACATTAATTCATATGTCGTTCTCCCAAAGAGGAGAAGGATGGTGTATATGTGAAATGTCAAATGGGCATAACTGAATTAGACCATGCGGTGTATATTATACAAGCGTACTGTTAACATTCACAATGACCAGCTGTATATACTCCATATTCCGTGAACTTGGTCTCGCTACACAGCTCCTGGGTTTCCCCAACTGCACCCTAACCCCCCTCGGGCTAGCAGTTGCTCAATTCATATCCCACCTTGTACTTATATTTGTTGTCTCTTGAATTGTCCCTCTGACTTGCTGGGCAGTACAGTCACTGACTCATGAAGTGCTGACAGATCGCCATTTCAGCTGACGAGCAATTCACTGAACAGTATGGGACCTCTGCATCCCCAGCTTTTGTTAGCTCCCTAGCGCTTGTGAAACCAGCAAAATGATCAGTTTAATTGGCTTTCTGACTCTCAGTTCTATTTTCTTGGTCCAGGAACCATTTCCTTAAATTGTTTGAAACATTCAGACTGAGCGTTCAGAAGAGCAGGGCCAAGATGGCTGAAGGCTGTCACTAATGATGGGATGAATGGAGGGGCGAGAAAAGGCCAGAGTTGAAGCAGGGAAGGGGGTGGAAGGGCATGTAAGGCTGGAGTAGGTTGCAGAGATAGGGTTGGGCAAGCCATTTGAAGAGGCGGATGATTTTAAATTGATTGCATTGGAGAACAGAAAGCCAATGTAGATCAGTGGAATAGGATGCAGACAACTGAGTTTTAAACAAATTGGAGTTTGTGGAGCGTGGGAGGCCAGCAAGAAGGGCATTGGTGAAATTGAGTCAAGAGGTGACAAAAGTGTGGATAAGGGTTTCAGCAGCGGTAGGGATAGAGGCAGATGATATTGCAGAGGTAGAAGTAAGCAGTCTTGGTTGAAGGGTTTGAAGCTCAGCTGTGGGTTGAAACAGGTTTGCGTGGTCGGGTTCATTTAGATGAATAGGAAAAGATTATTTCCTATGTTTGGATAGTCAGTGACTGGGCGCCATCAATCTAAAATTGTCACTGAGCGAGGAGAGAGGTTAGGAGTAATGTTCCCCCTGAGATCCACGGCCGCGCACCGATCGAGGTCCCGCGCAGGCCGCTCACCAGCTGCTGCCGCTGGAAGAGATACCGCGCATTCACATACCAACAAATTTAAAAGGCCTGCGCAGGGGGGAAAAAATTAGAGGGAATATTGATTAAGAGGGGAGTTGTTAGCGTGTAGGATGCTTTGCCACAGGAGTGGTTGAGGTAGAGGCCATGCTTAAGGGAAAGTGGATAAACTTTTGAAGCAGCAAAACATACGGGGCTATGGGGAGGAAGCTGGCCAGTGGGATTAATTTTGGATTGCTCATGTAAAGAGCTGGCACAGACATGGTGGGCCAACAGTAGTTTAGGGATAACAACAGAAAACGCTGGAAAAACTCAGCAGGCCAGGCAGCATCCGTGGAGAGAGAAAGAGAGTTAACGTTTCAGGTCGATGACCTTTCATCAGAACAAAGCGGGACTCTTGAAATTTCTCTCCACTAGTAGGAAGTTCTGTCCCCAAGTGTCCATGAGACTCTTTGAGAGTCCCACTCTTCTAAAACTCCTGTGATTCCACAGTAAGAGTTGAGCACCCTGTCCCAGAATTCTGATCCTGGCTCTGGCTCTGGCGCTGACCCTGTCCAGCTCCCACCTGTTACAAATATATGAAATTGACAGGCAGGAAAAGACCAGCAACTCCACCTAGGCTTCCCCACACATGATGCCCAGAGCATCATGACTAAACATTCCTCCTCCCCGATCCTGCCCTGCAGCCATGTAATCAACTGGGAGAGGCATATTTATATATTACAGGTAATTGAGCTAGTCCTGCAGGGGGCAATGATAGATTACACTGTAGCTCCAAATGCTGTCTTTAGTTTGGAAGGACAAAATCTTTAATTGTATTACATAGGATTGCATAGGATATACGGCACAGAAACAGGCCATTCGGCCCAACCAGTCCATGCCGGTGTTTATGCTCCACTCGAGCCTCCTCCCGTTTTTCCTCATCTAAATCTATCAGCATAACCCACTATTCCCTTTTCCCTCATGTTTGTCTAGCCTCCCCTTAAATGCATCTCTACTATTCACTTCAACCACTCCCTGTGGTAGCGTGTTCCACATTCTCACCACTCATTAGGTAAAGAAGTTTCTTCTGAATTCCCTATTGGATTTCTTGGTGACTATCTTATATTGATGGCCTCTAGTTATGCTCTTCCCCACAAGTGGAAACATTCTCTCTCTATCCACTCTCGCAAAATTTTTCATAATTTTTAAAGACCTCTATTAGATCAACCCTCAGCCTTTTTTCAAGAGAAAAGAGACCCAGCCTGTTCATCCTTTCCTGATATGTATACCCTTACATTTCTGGTATCATCCTTGTAAATCTTCTCTGCACCCTCTCCAGTGCCTCTATATCCTTTTTATAATATGGCGACCAGAACTGTACGCAGTACTCTAAGCATGGTCTAACCAAGGTTCGATACAGGTTTAGCATAACTTCCCTACTTTTCAATTCTATCCCTCCAGAAATAAACCCGAGTGTTTGGTTTGCTTTTTTTTATGGCCTTGCTAACCTGTGTGTCAACTTTTAGTGATTTGTGTATTTGTACTCCGAGATCCCTTTGTTCCTCTACCCCACCCAGACTCGCACCCTCCAAGTAATAAGTGACCTCCCTATTCTTCCTACCAAAATGTAACACCTCACATTTATCTGTGTTGAACTTCATTTGCCAATTACATGCCCATTCTGCAAGTTTATTAATGTCCTCCTGTAACTTGTTGCAGTCCTCCTCAGTATTGATTATCTCCCCCAATTTGGTGTCATCCACAAATTTAGAAATTGTGTTTTTGATTCCTAAGTCTAAATCGTTGATGTAAATTGTGAACAGTAATGGTCCCAGCACTGATCCTTGTGGAACACCACTACCCACCTTCTGCCACTGTGAATAGCTACCCTTTACTCCTACTCTCTGCTTTCTGTCCTGAAACTATTACAATGCGCTGTATTTTCCGATCGGCGGCTTCCTGCGTGCGGAGGCCTCCGATCTGGATCAATCAACGGACTTAACTGAGGGCTCCCGAGGTGCGTATACTTCTGCTCCTGGGCCTCTCCAACTCGAAATGTGCAGGGCCCACGTATCCCAAAGGCACATGTGGTTCGCAATGCGTCCCTGGGATCACGTGGGCCATGGGGAGCCAATAGGAGAAGGGAATCTCCCTTTATACACTTGACAGATCTGTCAAATATATGAATGGAGATCACCCCAAAAACACAAACATTAAATAATTTTTTTTAAATCACATTTTTAAAATGAGTTGAAATTACAATAAATTAAATATTTTAAACAAAAATTTAATTTTTTGAAAAAAATAAAGTTTTTTACGGGGCTAAAAATAAACTTTTTAAAGTATTTTTAAATGATGAGTGAAAACATTTTTTTTTTTACTTTTTTCAAATCTTATGCTGGTAAAAGTAGGCATTACACCTGCTTTTACCAGGCGTAAGATTTCTAAGGGTTTTCTGCGGGCGGAGGTTCTTCAGAAAGCGGAACTCTCTGCCCACAGAGGCCCTTCTCTAGGGCAGGCGTCCGATCTGTCAAGAGCATTCTTGACAGATCGGAAATGCCGGTTTTCAGCGCATGCGCTTGGCATGCCTGAAACCGGCATTTCTGATGTCCCTACGGGTGTGTACACAGCGCGTACACACCCGTAGGGATCAGAATATACGGCCCTATGTGTTTTCAGTTCAGTTGGACATCGATATATTTTAAAAATCCTGTACGCCACCGATTATGTTGCTGAAGCAGTTAAGGTGTTAAGCAATGCAAATAAAACTTAGCACCAGTTCTTAATAGTCAGAATAACTCCATGTTTTAGAGTGGTATATGTGCCACTGAGATGATCACAATAAACATTGGATTTGCATTATGATGTAGTTTTTATAAAATGTACCTTTTTATTTTCTAAAGTGGCTTTTGACATCACAACATCATGTACCATAGAAATTACAGCACTAGAAGGGGTCATGCACCCCAGTGCACCTGTGCTACTGCTAGCTCTTCGATTGGAGCCCTCCACTGTAATCTAATTTTCCTGTATCCTTTTATATTCATCTACCAATAAGGAATGGAGCACTGCAGGGAATGGAGGGCAACAAAATTCATTTTGAGGAATGAATATTTGAGAAAAGGGAGTCTGGGACATACAAGATGATCTGAGCAAATGGGAAATCTGTTTCCAGTACTTGAGAACCACTTATGGACTTGCTCAGTGACTTAATTCATATTTTTGTTCACCATTTTTCAGTTCTGTTTTAAGTGTCTGCACAGGTAGATAACCTGCACTGTGGCTTCTACCACTGACTATTATAAGTGGCTAAAAAGTGTGGGCACAACCAGAATGAATTGCTGTTATGTTCCCTTTTTCTTCTATGAGGAAGGGCCTAGTCTCGACTTACCACCTTCCCGTAATGGTGTGGCCAATTTGGGGATTTCTAGTGTGCACCAGTGTTCTACCACTTTGTATTATAGTGTGTTGATATACACAGGTTGCTGCAACATGGCTTTATTCAATTTTATTTTAGCTTTAACCTTTGCCTGTGTTCTGATCTGTATCACTTGTAGATGTGCTGTGCTTTGGAATGCAATTTAAATGCAACATCAACAAAATTTATGGGCCGAGAAAGTAGTTGTGATGGGTACACTTTCACACCATGTGATAGTTTCACCAATAGATATTGTAAAACATGGGGGATAACCAGTTCGAAGTAGTTAAGTACAGCTTCAGTAGGCCAGCAGTACTTAACAATACAGTCTACTCCTGATAATTCCATTTTTTTTTCTGTGCTGAAAAAATTAGAATTATTCAATAATTTGATTTAAGCAGTGTTAATGCCACAGCAAAAGTGGGAATTTAGCGCCAATCAAAATTTGAACCATCGGATAATTTGAATTGTTGCTTGTTTTTAAATGTATTTTCATCTGAATTTACTGAGTGGTTCACAATGTTGCAGGCAGTAGATGGCAAAGTGGTGGTACTGTCAGCATACTGGGAGAAAAAAACGAACCAATTAATTGAGCTGCAGGAACAGCTCCAACAAATTCCAGCATTGTTTGTAGGCCTGGACACCCTGACATCCAAACTTGGTGAGTGTGTTTTTTTCTCTTTCAGTTAAATCCCAAAGATGCTTGTGGAACCCAGTAATTACATTTTTCTTTTCTTGATGTGGTAATGTATTCTGTGATGTTCAGTTGTGAATTTTCTTGACAGATCCTCTGCATCCCCGGGAAATGGACATACCCTGGCAGAGCCCAGCGAATGCCCGTGAAACTCTTACACTTGGTAAAAGCAGGTGTAGGGCCGCCTTCTTTTGCCAGCGTAAGAGTTTAAATAAAAAAGCCTCCAACTGCAAATTCAGGCCCAATATCTTTAGTAGCCGTGTACACAATTATGATGATGACATAGACATTTCTTGTGCTGGGGATAATTCTTGGGTAACAGAAAGAATGGGAAAAATTGTATGTTTTTCTCACTTACCTTGGGTGGGTGTTTTTTAAATCTGCATAAAATTGAGCAAAAAGCTATTGGGTTTCTATCCGTATTTAATACCAGTAATTTTGTAATTGGAGTTGTCCTAGATGTGCTAGCGGTTTGCCTACTTTGCCATTTAAGTCAAAGTATTGGGTAATGGAATTTTCTATTTTGCTAGTGACTTTAGTTTACATTTATGCTAAGGTTTCCACAGTTGTAAATGGGCCTTTTGAGTGCATTTCTAGCCCTCAGTTATAGTGAATAAGTTAATAGGATATTTCTTGTTAAGTTTTCAATTCTAAATATAACTCTGCATTATGATCTTGGTGTCAAGACTCCTTGTAAACCAACTTGCTACTCAACTGTCTTGAAGGCTCTTTCTCTAAGAGTTGGACGCCTTGAACCAGTCAAGATGTTAAAGGAGGTACGATGTGCAAGGTCCCTTACCTCATTATTGAATGTGTCCTTGTTGCTTTGATTCCTGTAGAATCAGAATCGGAATCAATCAGATTTTTCCATCTTTGGACAAATTCAAAACACAAGTGAATGGGATGGGTGGCTTTCCTATCTCTGCTGAGATGGTTCCAATTGAGTTGTAATTCTTGACCCATTTACTGTCCGCAAAGTCTGTGCTCCTTCATATATGTTGTATGATTCTGAAAATTCTTGGTAAATTAAGAAGGCAGGAACAGCATTGTGTTCTCATAATGGCCAAAGAAATCTTAGCTACTGGGACTGGCCCAGCTGATCATCAACTGAACGTTTCCTTATAGACTGGGTCCTTTGTCTAAGGCGATCAGATTTACTGCAGATCTATCCAAAACATCCAACAAGCCCTTCACACAAACATGCTGTTAAGGTGAATACCTGTGCTACCATATCTTCTTAAGGCTGAATGCATATTTCATTGCTCATGTGTTTTTTTAGAACTTTAGTATTCTATATTAACAGGACCAGTTTTTTTTTTGTTAAACTGTTTCCTTTGGTAATGAAATTTAAGATGTCACTAATAGATTTAGGAATACATGCAGTTACATTACAAACTGGGTTGAGAATTACCAGTAATAGTTAAAAGTGCTTCTACTTAAGTTATGGTTACCTCAAGAGTCACTTTAGACCATATATGCAATAAGCCTCCATGGAACAATCTTCATTCTTGTACTAAACACTACTGCTTCAATTTGTCTTCCAAAAGTGGGACACTTTTTTTGTGCACAACTGCTTAAAGAAGGAATGAGGATCAACCTTAATCTTTGGCACTGTAATGCAACATGAAGATTAAAATGAATGGCATGTTACAATAACTACTTTTATTATGATCTTCCTTGTTCTGTATTGTTTGAATGTACCTTATCCGCCAGCTATATAGTTTCCACCCTCTCCCCATTGATTTGTGTTTTCCGTTTTGGAGTGCTTGGATTCATTTGGGGAAAATTTTTTATTTGCTGTTTGACGCAGGCTATCTGCTTGCGTCAAAAAAGAACCAGGGATCTTATCCAGTGTTGGATTGGCAAAGATCACTTAGTTCTTACAAGACTAAAGGAATCAATCGCCTTTGAAGGAGCACCATCCCAGTGATTTTCCCCCCTCCTTTATCCCTTCCTGCTAAACCCCCAATTGTGTAATGGCCTAATTTAATGTACCTGAAGGAAATATTCAACAATTTGCAAAAGTTGTGCCAAAAGTAATTCATTTTAACTTTTTCGTCTTACAATTCAATGGTACTGTGTAGTTGACATGTCCAGTTCCTAGCAGGTTCATGAGAAGAATGTGTCCACTTTTAGCTTGTGTATTTTGAATTCCTGGCATTGTACAGTACAGCTTAAATATTGAAACATTGAATTTAGAATATTTGAATTTTACACCCTTCAGACTGAGTCTATCTGAACACTTATACCTAGCATTTCCTTATAAATAGAACACTATTATAACTTGTATTTCCATGATAACATGCTTCCATTGAGATAAAGTGGATGTAAATTGGTGCAAGCCCCTTATGGGCCTTGTTATTTGCTGCAAAATAAACATTTATGTTAGAAAGATGTACCTTGCCAACAGCACAGAATTTTTAGATCAGCATTTAATTGTTGCTCTTGTCTCTATTTTACATTCATACGATATTGTAGAAATTGAGTTCAAAAAAGGGCATTGCTGAATTTAGGTACAACTAGTGTGGTAAATTTATAATGGGGCACTGCATTAAAAAAAAAATTGGTTCCCTATTCGTTGTCGAAATGAACACAGAACTGCGTTTGTAGATTGAAAAAATACCGACACTGCTTTTTTTTCAGGAAGATGCTCAAATTGTTACTTTACCCAAGAATCAAACATTTAAATTATGATTTCTTGCATCTCTAGCCGAGATTTCCAGTACAGCTACAACACTGCCATCTATCCGACAATGTGGAAAACTGCCCAGGTATGTCCTGTCCACTAAAAGCAGGACAAATCCAATCCGACCAATTACCACCCCATCAGTCTACTCTCAATCATCAGCAAATTGATGGAAGGTGTCGTCGACAGTGCTATCAAGCGGCACTTACTCACCAGTCACTTACTCACCAATAACCTGCTCACCGATGCTCAGTTCGGGTTCCGCCAGGACCGCTCGGCTCCAGACCTCATTACAGCCTTGGTCCAAACATGGACAAAAGAGCTGAATTCCAGAGGTGAGAGTGACTGCCCTTGACATCAAGGCAGCATTTGACCGAGTGTGGCATCAAGGAGCCCTAGTAAAACTGAAGTCAATGGGAATCGGGGAAAACTCTCCACTGGCTGGAGTCATACCTAGCACAAAAGAAGATGGTTGTGGTTGTTGGAGGTCAATCACCACAGCCCCAGGACATTGCTGCAGGAGTTCCTCAAGGCAGTGTCCAAGGCCTAACCATCTTCAGCTGCTTCATCAATGACCTTCCCTCCATCATAAGGTCAGAAGTGGGGATGTTCGCTGATGACTGTACAGTGTTCAGTTCCATTCACAGCTCCCCATATAATGAAGCCGTCCATGCCCGCATGCAGCAAGACCTGGACGACATTCAGGATTAGGCTGATAAGTGGCAATTAACATTCGCACCACACAAGAACCAGGCAATGACTATCTCCAACAAGCGAGAGTCTAATCACCGCTCCTTGACATTCAATGGAATTATTATCGCCGAATCCCCCACCATCAACATCCTGGGGGGCCACCATTGACCAGCGACATAAATACTGTGGCTACAAATGCAGGTCAGAGGCTGGGTATTCTGTGACGATTGTCTCACCTCCTGACTCCCCAAAGCCTTTCCACCATCTACAAGGCATAAGTCAGGAGTGTGATGGAATACTCACCACTTGCCTGGATGAGTGCAACTCGAGCTCGACACCATCCAGGACAGAGCAGCCAGCTTGATTGGCTCCCCATCCACCACCTTAAACATTCATTCCCTTCACCACCAGCGCACTGTGGCTGCAGTGTGTACCATCTACAAGATGCACTGCAGCAACTCGCCAAGGCTTCTTTAGCAGCACCTCCCAAACCCGCGACCTCTTCCACCTAGAAGGACAAGGGCAGCAGGCGCATTGGAACACCATCACCTGCAAGTTCCCCTCCAAGTTGCACACCATCCTGACTTGGAAATATATCGCCATTACTTCATCGTTGCTGGGTCAAAATCCTGGAACTCCCTCCCTAACAGCACTGTGGGAGTATCTTCACCACAAGGACTACAGCAGTTCAAGAAGACGGCTCAAGGGCAATTAGGGATGGGCAATAAATGCTGGCCTTGCCAGCGGTGCCTATGTCCCATGTACGAATTAAAAAAAAAGTAACTAGAATACTCAATTCAGAAATTCTGTGTGGTTTAATACATTTTTTCAAATGCTTTGATACGTTACTCAGTATTAGAAGTTTGGAGAAAATATGTTGATGGATATTTGAACGCTGCAATGGAAATGGAACATAGGAACATGGGTAGGTCATTCAACCTCTCAAGCCTGTTCTGTCATTCAATTAGAACATGGCTTATCTGTATCCTAACTCCATCTACCTGCCTTGGTTTCGTAACCCTTAATACCCTTGCCTAACAAAAATCTGTCAATCTCTGTTTTGAAATTTGCATTTGATCTAGTCTCAACAGCTTTTTGGGAGAGAGTTCCATATTTGCACTACCCTTTGTGTGAAGAAGTGCTTTCTGGCGTCATCTTTGAACGGCCTAGCTCTAATTAAGGTTATGTCCCCTTGTTCTGGAAGGTGTGAATTTAAGATACTGTAATTTAAGTTGAAGCAAATTTTGTTTGACTTGCAGTTTAGCTTTGCATAATTTACTCATTCGCTTGCATAATTTACTCATTCGCTTGTGTTAACTAAAGGTTGTTCAGTAGACTCTTTGTCTGCAACAGTTCATTTTTTAAATATTTCATAAAATTTCAATGTGCAAGAGCTGAAAATTGCTGAACCAGCTAATAAAGAGACATTAATTCCACAGGACCTGTTGACAGTTTAAGGGTGGCACTTTATTCAATGGAAATGCTTTTTATTATACACTTCCCTAGTGTATAATAATGAGTATTATATGTTAGAGGGTTGACCGTGCATAGTTTTTCAATTTTTAACTATCCAGTGACAATTATGGTGGTTGGTAGTTGTTGCGAAATTTTGGGTTTTGTGCTAGATATTCTCTAGTTCAGTATTGTCCGTGTCAGGCATTCCTATAAGTGGACATGATCCAGAGTGTACCAATACTGCCCAGTATCTAGCTAAATGATAGCTGGGATCATAACTTACTGCAATTTTGCATGTGCTGCAAACTCGTTCTCCTGTATCTATGGAAGAGGAACTGAACAGCATTCTAGTGAGATGAGGCAAGATTGTAAACCAACAAACTGGTTTATTTTACATAAAAATACATGAATGGACAGAATACAGCTGGTCATAGAATCATATGACACAGAAGGAGGCCATTCGGCCCATGGAGTCCGTTCCGGCTCTCTGTGGAGCAATCCAGTCAGTCCCATTCCCCTGCTCTATCCCCATCTCCCCTTGAAAACATTGAGTGTTTCCGCTTCCACCACTTCCGTCAGCAGCGAATTCCAGGTCATCACCAGTCGCTGCGTAAAATAGTTTTTTCTCGCAACCCCCCCCTGTATCTCTTGCCCAAAACCTTAAATTTGTGTCCCCTCATCCTTGTACCATCAACTAGTGGGAACAGCCTTTCCCTGTCTAGCCTATCCAAACCAGTCATAATCTTGTACAATTCTATCAAATCACCTCTCGACCTCCTTTGCTCTAATGAAAACAAATCCAGCTTCTCCAACCTGTCCTTGTAGCTAAGATCCCCCATCCCTGGAACCATTCTGGTAAATCTCCTCTGCACCCTCTCAAGGACCTTCACATCCTTCCAAAAGTGTGGTGACCAGAACTGGATGCAATACTCCAGTTGTGGCCTAACCAGTGCTTTATAAAGGTTCAGCACAACTTCTCTACTTTTGTACTCAATACCTCTATTTATGAAGCCCAAGATCCTACATGCTTTGCTAACCACTCTCTCAATATGTCCTGCCACCTTCAGGAATCTATGCACATTAACTCCCAGATCTCTCTGTCCCTGCACACTCGTTAAAATTATGCCATTAAGTGTATATTGCCTCTCCCTGTTCTTTCTGCCAAAATGCATCACCTCACACTTCTCTGTATTAAATTCCATCTGCCACTTGTCTGCCCATTCTGCTAGCCTTTCTATGTCCTGTTGCAGTCGATTGGTATCATCCTCACTGTTTCACACCCCCAAATTTGGTGTCATCGGCAAATTGAGAAATTCTACTCTGTATTCCAATATCCAGGTCATTTATATATATCTCAAAAAAGCAGTGGCCCCAGCACTGACCCTTGGGGAACACCACTGTCTAGCATCCTCCAGTCTGGAAAACAGCCATTTACCACAACTCGCTGTTTTCTGTCCTTAAGCCAATTCCTTATCCAAGCTGCCACTGAGCCTCAATTTTGTTAACCAGCCTTCCATGTGGTACTTTGTCAAACGCCTTCCGAAAATCCATGCAGACAACATCCATTGCATTCTCTTCATCAATGCTCCCTGTTACTTCATCAAAAAATTCAATTAGATTAGTCAAACACGATCTGCCTTTTACCAATCCGTGTTGGCTCTCCTTAATTAGCTTAAACCTCTCAAGTGCCTGTTAATTTTTTCCTTGATTATTGTTTCTAAAACTTTACCCACCACTGATGTTAAACTAACTGGCCTGTAGTTACTAGAAATGTCCTTACACCCTTCTTGAACAATGGTGTCACATTTGCCACTTCCCAATCCTCGGGCACCTCCCCTGCATCTAGAGAAGATTGGAAAATTATGGCAGGCGCTTCTGCTATCTCCTTCCCCAATTCCCGTAGCAACCTGGGATGCAAGCCATCTGGTCCAGGCGACTTATCCACTCTAAGCATACCCAGCCTTTCAATACATCCTGTTTAGCAATTTTCGCCCTTTCCATTGCTTCTACCTTTTCCACTTCTACCAATATTTTGTCAGCATTCACCTCCTTAGTAAACACTGATACAAAGTACTCATTGAGTATTCTAACCTTGCCCTGCGCCTCTAAGCATATATCAACTTCTTTGTCTCTAATAGGCCCCACCCCTTCTCTTACTACCTCCTTACTGTTTACATGCTGGAGGAAGATTTTTGGGTTCCCTTTTATGTTAACTGTCATTCTACTCTCATATTCTCTCTTTGCCAATCTTATTTTCATCTTCACTTCCCCTCTCAACTTATTGTATTTGGTCTGGTTCTCCCTTGAAGAATTCACCTGACATGCATCATACACCTTTTTTTTGTTTCATCATCTTCTGTATCTCCCTTGTCATCCCTTGCTTTGGTTCCCTTACCCTTCCCTCTTGTTGGAATGTACCTAGCCTGTACTTGGAGCATCTCCTCCTCAAAGATCACCCATTGTTCCGTTAGTTTTTCCTGTCAGTCTTTGGTTCCATTTTACTCTGGCTAGATCCTTTCGCATCCCATTGAAGTTAGCCCTATTCTAGTTTAGAAGTTCCACTCTAGATTGTTCCTTGCTCTCTCCATTGCTAATCTAAATCTTATGATACAATGATCACCTGTACCCAAGTGTTCTCCCACAGACACTTGGTCGACCTGGCCCACCTCATTCCCCAGGACCAGATCCAGCAATGCCTCCTTCCTAGTTGGGCCAAGAACATATTGGTCAAGGAAATTCTCCTGAACACATTTCCGAAATTCCTCCCCCTCCTTTCCCTTTACCCTAGCATTATCCCAATCGATATTTGGGCAATTAAAGTCCCCCAATATCACCACTCTATAGCTCTTACATATCTCTGCGATTTCCCTGCAGATTTGCTTCTCTACCTCCCTCTCACTATTTATTTGGATGCCTATAGAATGCCCCCAATAGTGTGATCATACCCTTTTTGCTCCTCAACTCTAACCAAATGGATTCTGTCCTTGTCCCCTCAAGAACATCCTCCCTTTCCAACACTACAATGTCTTTCTTAATCAGCACTGCCACTTAACCTCCCTTTTTTCCTTCCCTATCTTGAACAGCTTGTACCCTTGAATATTAAGTGCCCAGTCCTCACCGTTTTTAAGCCACGTTTCTGTTATTGCCACAACATTATATTGCTACATGGCTAATTGTGCTTGTAGCTCACCAACCTTATTCACCACACTTTGTGCGTTTACGTACATGCATTCTAAACCCATTTTTGAATTTTTCATCGTCTTTCTTAGTCTGCTCCTATCTAAAATGGTACTACTTCTGCCTCCAGTACTACTTTCTACTCTAGTACTATCCAACACACTCACTCTTCTATGCACCTTATTCCTCTTTTCTACTCTTATATGCTAGTGCCCATCCCCCTGCCAAGCTAGTTTAAACCCTCCCCAACAGTACAAGGAACTCCTTGGGTGGGGCAGGGAGTGGCAGTTGATTGAGCACCATGGAGTGGGATGGTAGCAGAATTCAGGGACATTTTAGTAGTTAGTCACATGTGCCTATGGTTACAGGGAAAGGTAGTGTTAGGAAAATGGGGCTCCCAATATTAAAAAGGTTGGACTGCTGGGTTACTTCTTCAGTGAAGGCAATATGGTGGCTGTTGATACCTGCCACAGTGCCTGCAGATAAAGTAGCAAATAATAAACTGCAATTCTGTTCATTAATGGAATCTAACATCTATCTGTATATAAATAAAAAGATTGTCCATCATGTTGTGCAGATATGATTTGTCCATGTGAGCCACATGATTTGAATTATATAGAAGCTACAATATGGAAACAAGCCTGTTGACCACACCAAATGGCACATCATTTGATTCAAGAAACTCTCAAGACTCTTTGCTCAGTGTTATTATTAGTTCTAAAGTCCGAACTTAACTAATCATTACATTCTTGGATAGATTTTGGGCTAAAAATTCAATTGCCTCTGAAAACGAGCGAGGGGATCACGACGCACGATCAACCAGCATCCGTTCAAAGTAATGCAGGCAGGATGCAAACTACATGCTGCATGCTAATTATAATGATTGTGGCATGCATCCCAGCGCTGAATGCACTGCTGAGTGGCTGCACACCTCAGCAGGGGGCCCAAGTTTGTGCAAAGCTAGCCTGCACTACTTAAAGGCAGCCTGCACCTCTTAAAGGGGAGCTGCATTCTCGCTGCAGCAGGTGATTCATCTGGCTGGGGGAACAGAGTCTGAACAGGAACAGCACAGAGTAATGGTGGAACAGGGCAGAGAGCAGGCTACAAGATTCTCTGATGCAGCACTGGAGACCTTGGTGCAAGAGGTGGACAGGAGGCGAGAGGTCCTGTATCCACAGGGGGCCAGGACAATGTTCCCTCTAAATTTTTCTACTGAGTGGGCCACGAATGCCTTTGAGCGCGACCTTTTTGTCTGTGGGCAAATTTTACAACAATGACAACTTTTACACCAACAATGGCAGCAACAGCATCCACTTAAAATCATATATACAGTGATGCCGTATTGCCACCCCAGTGTCTCAAATCATGAGACAATCAGACAAGGTTCTATACAAGTTTAACATAACTTCTCTGCTTTTGAATTCTACACCTCTAGAAATGAACCCCAGTGCTTTATTTGTACTTTTATAGCTTTTTTAACCTGCATTGCTACTTTTAATGATTTGTGAATCTATACCTCTAGATCCCTTTGCACCTCTACTCCATTTAGTCTCTTACTTTCCAAGGTGTAGGTAGCCTCCTTATTCCTCCTACCAAAATGCACCACCTCGCACTTATCTATATGGAAATTCATTTGTCATTTACATGCCCATTCTGCAACTTTGTTTACAGTAAAATTAACATTACTTTCCCGTATTTTTTTCTGGCTTTAAACAATTTTCCAAATTTAAAAAAAACAAACTAATTTTTGTATCTGACAAAGGTAACCTTTGTTGCCCCCAGGCAGTTTGAATCCTTCAGCAGACAAATGTGCTAATTGGGTTGGCCTGTAGAAAGTGAGGTGCCTCAACATTTCTAAAACTATAAACCTAACGCTAGAATTCTGATTTTTCAAAAGTAAGCTCCAGTTTTCCGCACTTTTTATGTTAAGGTTTTTTATTAACTTTCATCAGCAACAAGACTAAAACCATGAATCCACCCTGGTGCAATATTGGATTTATTAAAATGTAGCAAATAAAAGTTAGTTAACCTTGTGTTAATCATTCTTCTTCCTTCTGCTAAAATGCTTTCTTACTTCACCTAATGATTGAAAGCCTGATCTTCCAAACCCATCTGCAGTAGGATCATTTTATTTTAAAAAGCGGATTCACGTACAGCTCAAAATTCGCACAAACTCGTTTCTCATTACCTCTCCTAAAACATGTCACTGCCATCAGACAGCAACAAAGTCCCTTCTTACTCACCTGTTGCAGGTAAATCTCGGTGACTCACTCACCTGTAACAGGTTTAATAAGATGAGGTACACGTGGTTTATCTACTGATCTCTCCCACCGATTTTTAAAGCTTCGTTCAGCCCCATTGCGGTGGCTGGCTGCACTGAGCTGGCCCCCGCTCCGATTTGCCCCACGGGGAGCACGGAGTTTATGTATCACAAGCCCCTGAAACTGTGGTGCCAAAGGAGAAGGAGTGAGACGCTGCCCTCATCACCATGACAACCGGCTGAGCGCGGCTCCTCCATAGCTTCTGCCTACAGCACCTGGAACTTCCCAGAGGCCGGCAGAACCAATCCCTCACCCATTCCCTCATGATGTGGCCGCTGCCCCAACTCTCTTGTTACTTTCCAAATGGGATCGGCTCTGAGGTCGCAAGACTCGCAAACGACCCTGTCTGTATTGTCTATTGGGCCCCTGCCCCGCTCCAGCTGTCCGGCAGTCCAGTTCTCTGCGCAGCATTTAATTTGAAGTGTGCGTGAGCTCTGGGACGCATGCGCAACCGCGCACCTTAGAGGGAACAGTGGCCAGGAGGCCCTCCAGACACATGTTGAGCAGATAGTCATTGTGATCAATGCCAGCAGTGTAGCCCCGAGGACCTGGATGCAGTGCCACAAGAAGTTTAATGACCTCACACGAGTGGTCAAGGTTAGTGAATTAATCCTCAAATGCCATATTCTTGCAACTGTACTACTAGGCTCAGACGCTGCTCAGGGGTATGGCAGCATAGTGGTTATGTTACTGGACTAGCAATCCAGAGGCCTGGACTAATGATCCGGAGACATGAGTTCAAATCCCACCATGGCAGCTGGGGAATTTCAATTCAGATCATTGATAAATCTGGAATAAATAAAAAGCTTGTATCAGTAATGGTGACCATGAAACTACCGATTTGTCGTGAAAACCCATCTGATTCACTAATGTCCTTACCTACATGTGACTCCAGACCCACAGCAATGTGGTTGACTCTTAACTGCCCTCTGCCCTAGCAAACCACTCCGTTAAGGGAAATTAGGGATGGGCAATAAATGCTGGCTTTGCCAGCAACGCCCACATCCCGTGAATGAAAAAATTCATCACCACCCCCCCCCCCCCACTTCATTCACCTACCAACAATCATTATGAATCATTACATTCACAGCTTTATCTCACACTCACACACTTAGCACTGTTGCAAGCTTCACATCCACATCTCAGCTTGCACACAATGCCAGCTATTCAACCATGACAGGCACATCACCCAAACACATTGCACCACACTGACAAACTTCCCTCTCTTGCAGGACAAGGTGGCTCATAATTGGAGGCAGCAGGAACAAACCGGAGGGGGACAGGCGCGCCTGCATAACCTAACCCCCATGGAGGAGACGGTGTTGGAGATAATTGGAGCGGCCATCACTGAGCCCGTGGCCAGTGGCGGGGCTGAAACAATCCAAGATGACAGTATCCTCCTCCTCCTCCTCACATCCTACTTCCAACTCATCCCACAATCTCTTCTGATTTACAAGCTGCAGATGGTGTAAGCACGCACGTCTTGTTTTCAACCCCTCCCCTCACTGCAACACTTGTGCCTTTCTCCTTTCAGATAGCCAAGAACTGCAACCTGGCCAGGCAGTGGGGGAGCAGCAGGAAGTGCAAGAGGAAGAAGGAAGTGATGCTGAAGACGCACCGTCACTCGATTTCACACTTGCAGCCAATAGCTCAGATACTGACACTCCACGTACTTTAGAAGATAGGTTAGACACGGGATCTGCACGTGGTGAGACAGAGCACGAGTGGCCTGCAGCCAGGGCAGGGGGAAAGGGTAGCGCAGGTGCCAGCTCCCCAGAGGGAGAGGTTGCACACCAGTTCTGCTGCAGAGGACGCAGATGAGGACTTCGATGAAGCGGCCTACAGAAGAAGGCCGATGGGTATGCACAATGAAATGCTTGGTGCATTGGCCGGCCTGCCAGAAGGTCTGAGTGCAATGTCAAAGAGCATGGAGGAGTCCAGAACCAACTTTACACAGGGCTTTGCACAGAGCTCGGAGCCCATCCTTTCCTGCATGGAAGTGAAGGCCAACTCCATTAACGCACTTGTGGACCCAACCATGATGCAACATCTGGTGGCCGACATCTCAGCTTCCATTGTAGCACAAGCAGAAGCCACCCAACGTCTGGGTGCTGTAGTGAAAGCTCAGACTTCTGTTGTGCAAGCTCAGACTGCTCTCGGGCAGGCTCAGCTTATTGCCACGCAAGCTCAGTCTGCTGCCATCATGGCTGCGGTTACCAGTGTGAAAAGGAGCTTGCAGGGTGTCACAGCAGTTCTGCAATCTGTCCTCCAACAGATTACTAGAATTGCTGAGGCACCGCCCCTGGCAGTGGCTCCGTGTAGCACAAACCTGCTGTCCTCTCTCAGGTTGACAGCATTCGTGCTCCCACTGATGCCTGTCAGCCAGTCAGCCCAGACTGCTGCCGCCCATGCCGAGATGGTGTGGTCTGAAGCCGGGCCTTCTAGGCCCAGAGCTGCTCGAGGCCATCCTGCAAGGCCATCTGCAGTCTCCCCCACTGAAAGTCAGCAGCCTTCCATCAACCCTGCTGCAGCCACTGGGGTAGCACTTGGACAGTCAAAGGCACACGGAAGACGGGCACTAAGGGAATGCACAACAGTGATTAGTTGTAATGTTTGTTTTGTGGTGGCTTTTATTGTGGCCAAGAGGACGCTGTGATGGTCAGTAACAGAGGGACAGTAAGGTGTGGGACTGTTGGTGAATGGGGAATTGGGTTTTCATTCACTGTTACCACAGTCGTCCGAGTAGATCACGGACAGCCCGGCCAGAAAGGGGCTGCGTTGGTTCTCACCTCCCTTCCTCCGCCACCTCCCAAGCACTTCGCCCTATTCATGGTGGCAAGGGCTGCCCCTTCATGATGGCGAGGTTGTGCAGCATGCAGCAGACCACGACGAATCTTGAGACGCATTCTGGCGAGTACTGCAGGTCGTCTCCAGAGTGGTCCAGGCAACGGAAGCGTTGTTTAAGCACCCCAATGGTCTGCTCGATCACATTCTGTGTGGCAGCATAGCTTTTGTTATATGCATGCTGCCCATGTGTGGTTGGGTTGCGCACAGGAGTCATGAGCCAGGTGGTCAGCGGATAGCCCTTGTCGCCCAGTAGCCACCCTCTGGTTTGTTGTGGTGGCTCAGATGCGGATGGTAAGCGGACTGCCGCAGAATGATGGCACCATGACTGCTGCAGGATACCGAGCATTGAACTGCATGATGCGCTCAGTAAGGTCGCACACCAGCTGGACATTGAGGAAGTGGAATCCCTTCCGTTTGTGGTAAATCTCTGAATTCACATGTGGCGCCCGGAAAATGATGTGTGTGCAGTCAATGGCACCATGGGGGATCCTGCTATCCTGGCGAAGCCACGTGCTCGCTCCCACTGCTTCTCTCTGGCAAGTGAGAATGAAATGTATTCACCTCTCTTTGCATACAGAGCCTCCTTGTGCAACAGTGCACGGCAAACTGGGAGTTGTTGGAAATATGACCTGCTCCAGCCTGGAAGGAGCCTGATGCATAAAAGTTCATGGCCACGCTCACCCTCACACTACTGGAAATGCCGTCCTCGCCCTGCTCTGAGGCGGCAGTTCTGCCTGCAATAGGTGGCAGATTTCAGTGAATATCTCCTTTGTGAAGCGGAGATGTTGCATACACTGTTCCTCCCTGAAGTTGAGGTAGGAGAATTGCTCCCTGAAGACCCTGGGTGGATATGGCCTCCTGCTGAGAGCCCTCCTCCTCCTCCCTCTTTGAGCAGTTTGTCCTCCTCTGTGTCGCCTCTGCTTATTTTCCGTGTCATGCTGCAGGCCAAAGGGGATACCAACTACTGTACTCATGCCTGGGAGCAACTGGTCTGAGCAGAAGCCTTGAAGTAACCTGCCACACCACTTCCTGGATACTTCAGCAACTTCAAATAGGATAACAAATCACCAAGCACTTCTACAAACTCACCAAAAGTCAATAGAAATCAATCAGCAACTAACCTGAAAGCAGTTGATGATCCCTTTAAATAGCGCTAGTGAGGGCGTTAGCTGGAGTGTTGAGGTCAAAAATGGCAGTGTTGGTGTCAAATCAGCGTTGCACGCTGATTACTGTCATGATCTGCGTACTCTGTATACTTCCAGCACAGGCTCCGTGGCCACGCTGACGACCTACCCAAAATGGCGTCCAACGCGATGTGTGCGCGGTGCTCAAAACCAGGCGCTATGGAGCCAAATTTAGCAGCCTTTAATTCTAGGAAAGCTATTTTATAAGTTGTGAGCTTCTGGCCATTGCATACTCAC
Organism: Squalus acanthias; assembly: GCA_030390025.1. Taxonomy (NCBI): domain Eukaryota; kingdom Metazoa; phylum Chordata; class Chondrichthyes; order Squaliformes; family Squalidae; genus Squalus; species Squalus acanthias. The sequence continues at coordinate 45,330,856 of CM059428.1, read as the reverse complement.
AACTTGGGACACCTTGCCTGGGTCAGAATTCAAATCCTATTCTCAAAGTGCCTGTTAACTAATCTGCTCTCTCTTCTGTATACAATCATTCTTGTTTTGGCCTTCTTCAGCCAGTTGTGTTGAACAGACTTCCTTTCACAACATGGGAGTAGACCTATAGCTACTGCACAGACATCATTATTATCTGAGCTTTCTCAAAATTGTATAGTAAATTCACTCCTTTCTTTGTCCAGTATTTTCTACCCTCGCAATGTGTGAGCTGAAATCAGGAACATAAAACTGGCCAGCCCAAGGGGTTCACTGAAAATGCCTGTGCTGCAAGGGATAAATACTTTTGCTTTGAGACACACTAACTATGATGCATTAAGGGGAAGCTAGGCAAGTACATGAGGGAGAATGGAATATGCTGATAGGGTTAGATGAAGTAGAGTTGGAGGAGGATCATGTGGAGCATAGACCAGTTGGGCTGGATTACCTGTTTATTTGCTGTAAATTCAATGTCATTCTATGTAACTATTTTCTTATAAGATCAGTTTTAGCAGCAACACTATTATAACCACGTGCCAGGCAATGTGGCTGTTCTCAAAATTCCTCTTGTAGTGCAGCACCTGTCAACTTTTTTTGGAAGGGGTGGGAAGAGATTTCATTGGGATATCATTTGGCCTATCCTTTCTAATAACGAATTGAACCCGCCGTTGCCTTCATTAGCATTCAGGATAAAATCTGTAGTGCTACTGCAGTTTGAAATTTGCTTCTGTTAGTATTCATCTTCAGGTTGTTACTGCCATTTACCAATTTGTATGCTATCATTGCATATCAGTACATTGTAGATGTGGTCAGTGGATACTGGATGTATCTTTTTTGTCAGTTTTCTACTCGTACCGTAGAAGTTTAAAGCACAGAATGAGGCCATTTGGCCCTTTGTATCTGTGCCAGCTGTTTTCTAGGACAAGACAAAACTAATCCTACTACTCTACTCTCTCGGCATAGCCTTGTATCTTCCTCTGCTTCTAAATATTTACCAATTTCCTCTTAAAAGATGAAATGGTCTTTGCCTCGATCATTCCTTGTAGCAAAGCAGTCCATGTTCCAGCAAGCCACTGTAAAGAATTTTCTCCTAACCCCTCTCCTCACTCTCTTATTGATTAATTTTAAATTGATGAGCCCTTGTCACTGACTTCCCAACTACAGGAAATAGTCTTTACCTATTTGCTCTATTAAAGCTCTTCATAATTTTAAAAATGTCTATTAAATCTTCTCTTCTCCAGTGGAAATAGTTCCAGTATCCCTGGCATATACTTGGTGAATCTACACAATACCATCTCTGTGTTTAATGTCCTTTCTGTAATGGGGTGCCCAAAACTGCACACTGTACTCTAATTGTGGCCTAACCAATGTTTTGTACAAATTCATCATTATCTCTTTATTCTTGAACTCTATGCTCCTGTTTATAAAACTAAAAATTCAATTCACCTTCTTAATGGCTTTATCTACCTGCACTTGCACTTTCAGGGAATTAGATATTTGAAATCCTAGGTCTCTTTGTTCAGCTGCACCCTTCATTGCCTTTCCATTAACTGTATATTCTGATTCCTTGGGTTTTTTTTCTCCCAAAGTGTACTACTTCACACTGATGCATTTTTTCCCTGTAAGGCCATTTAAACATCAGTCTCTGGACTCCAATGGCTCAGCTCATTAATGCGGAGATGCCGGCGTTGGACTGGGGTGGACAAAAACGAGAAGTCGCACAACACCAGGTTATAGTCCAACAGCTTTATTTAAAATTACAAGCTTTCGGAGCTATCCTGCCCCTTCAGGTAGAGTTTTCTTGGCGATTCTCTCCACTTTGAGCCGGCAGTTTGCGGTGTCAATAGTGGTCATGATGCGGAGATGCCGGCGTTCTACCTGAAGAAGGGGCAGGATAGCTCCGAAAGCTTGTAATTTTAAATAAATCTGTTGGACTATAACCTGGTGTTGTGCGACTTCTCGTTTCAGCTCATTAAGGTAGGGAGCAGCCGAGCCATTGGGTTAGTCCAGTGACTGATGTTTAAATGGTCATGCAGGAGAAAATCAGAGGAGAAAACGCAGTGTGTCAGCTGTGGATCAGTTGGTAGCACCCTCGCCTTTGAGTCAGAAGGTTGTGGATTCAAGAGACTTGAGCACGAAAAATCTAGGCTGACACTCCAGTGGAGTACTGCACTGTTTGCGGTGCCGTCTTTCGGGCAAGATGTTAAACCGAGGTCTCGTCTGCGCTCTCAGGTGGATGTAAAAGATCCCATGACACTATTTCGAAGAAGAGCAGGTGAGTTATCCCCGGTGTCCTGGCCAATATTTATCCCTCAATCAACATAACAAAAACAGATTATCTGATCATTATCACGTTGCTGTTTGTGGGAGCTTGCTGTGTTCAAATTAGCTGCCGCGTTTCCTACATTACAACAGTGATTACACTTCAAAAAGTACTTCATTGGCTGTTCAGTGCTTTGGGACGTCCGGTAGTCGTGAAAGGCGCTATATAAATGCAAGTCTGTCTTTCTTTATGACAACTGCTCCAATTCATACTCCAACTCACCCAGCTTAGCATTCAACTGCATTGTGAATGTCACTAATTTCTTTGCAACTACCATACCTGGTGGATTATTTCAAATGTTTATCACCCTTTGAACAAGCCTTTTTTTTGTTTGGGTTTTAAATTTACTTTTACTATTTTAAATTTATCTTCTTGTCCTGACAAAGTAAATTTTGGGTGCACACCACTTTATGTACCTTGATGAGATCTTCCCTTAACCATCTGCTCTCTAATCTTTCCTTGAAGTGCATCCCCTTTACAGTTGGGCTTTTCTCTGAACTGCCTCCAATACATATTTATCTCTTCTGAAATGTGATAAAAATTGTGCACAGTATCCCACATATGATCTGACCGCTGGTTGCAAAGTCTTTAGACTTTCACTCCACTGTTCTGGCTTGGTATCTAAATACTCAATTTATTTATTTTTAATTGCTTCTCCACATTGCCTCTACATTGAAAGTTGCAAGTCTACTGTCTCTTTTTTTTCAAAGCTTCGTTGTGCTAATTCTATTTGTTTTATTGTATATTTATCACTTTGGTTTCTCCCAATATGCCCAACTTTTGGTATTCAACTTGTTGGTTAAAATTCAGTTTTATCTGCCTGATTACATTAAAGATCTTAATCTTTCTGCAAAACATTGAAGTGAAGGAAAAATTTATTTAAGGATGAGTATTAGTAGACAAACTGTTTTGTTTACCTTTTTTAAAAAAGCAATGTAGAAAGATTTTTATTAGATCACTGACTTTTAACTCTGCACTACAGTGCTCCCTATTGTATAGGAGGAAATAAATTTGGCTCCAAAATGTATTTTTCATCGATGTACATTTTTACTAATGTCATACACCAAGTGGTTGCTATTTATACTGGAATTGCATTTGCTTTGGTTGGTTGTGCATTCCTAGCTTTTGTAATCTGTTATCGTGAGATTTTTAAAATTTAGTTCCTGGGATGTGGGCGTCGCTGGCATCCCATCCCTAATAGCCCTTGAGAAGCTGGTGGTGAGCTGCCGCCTTGAACCAATGCAGTCCTTGTGGTGAAGGTGCTCCCATAGTGCTGTTCGGGAGGGAGTTCCAGGATTTTGACACAGCAACGATGAAGGAACGGTGATTATATTTCCAACAACAGCAACAACAACTTGTATTTATATAGCGCCTTGGAGGGATTTGAAAACAAGGATGAGAATTTTGAAATCGAGGCGCTGCTTAACCGGGAGCCAATGTAGGTCAGCGAGCACAGGGGTGATGGGCGAACGGCGCTTGGTGCAAGTTAGGACACGGACAGCCGAGTTTTGGATGACCTCAAGTTTACGAAGGGTAGAATGTGGGTGGCCAGCCAGGAGTGCGTTGGAATAGTCAAGTCTAGAGGTAACAAAGACATGGATGAGGGTTTCAGCAGCGGATGAGCTGTGGCAAGGACGGAGACAGGCGATGTTATGCAGGTGGAAATGGGCAGTCTTTGTTATGCTGCAGATAGGTGGTCGGAAGTTCATTTCAGGGTCAAATATTGACACCAAGGTTGCGAACAGTGTGGTTCAGCCTCAGACAGATGTTAGGGAGAGGGATGGAGTCAGTGGCTAGGGAACAGAATTTGTGGCGGGGACCGAAAACAATGGCTTCGGTCTTCCCAAAATTTAATTGGAGAAAATTTCTGCTCATCCAGAACTGTATGTCGGACAAGCAGTCTGACAATTTAGACACCGTGGAGGGGTTGAGGGACGAGGTAGAGCTGGGTGTCATCAGCGTACATGAAACTGACGCTGTGTTTTCGGATGATGTCGCCAAGGGGCAACATGTAGATGAGAAATAGGAGGGGGCCAAGGATAGATCCTTGGGGGACACCAGAGGTAACGATGCAGGAGTGGGAAGAGAAGCCGTTGCAGGTGATTCTCTGGCTATGATTAGATAGATAAGAATGGAACCAGGCGAGTGCAGTCCCACCCAGCTGGACGACGATGGCGAGGCGTTGGAGAAGGATGGAGTGGTCATCCGTGTCAAAGGCTGCAGACAAGTCAAGAAGGACGAGGAGGAATAGTTTACCTTTGTCACAGTCACAAAGGATGTCATTTGTGACTTTGATGAGAGCCGTTTTGGTACCGTGGCAGGGGTGGAAACCTGATTGGAGGGATTCAAACATGGAATTGCGGTCACCATCACCTCCAAGTCAGGATGGTGTGTGACTTGGAGGTGATGGTGTTTCCATGCGCCTGCTGCCCTTGTCCTTCTAGGTGGTAGAGGTCGCGGGTTTGGGAGATGCTGTCGAAGAGATTACCAAATAATGCACCGAATGATAGCAGTGGACCTTTGAGCTGTTGTCAAATTTTTCAGTTGGAGAGATGTGCAAAATCATTCAATGTAAAACATAAAAGTTAGAAATAGCGAACTGGATTACTGGCTGCACCAGTTATTTATTTGCAATTGAGTTTGTGTATTTCTTGTACTAGCCACTGATATGAATGTAGTTCAAATGAGTGGCAGCCAATTTCAAGTGTCAACAGATAATGTGCAGTCATAGAAAGAAAGATATGATACAAAAATAGCTGTTAACAGCAGGTTTAAATTATCTAGGGGAAATTAACAACACTAGCACACAAGTCCATGCATTATAAAGATTGGAATTGGTCACAATCCTATTACTAAAACTGTGATCTGGCAGGCAGTTCTAATGAATATGAATTAAAAACAGAAAATGCTGGAAATACTCAGCAGGGCAGGCAGCATCTGTGGAGAGGGCGACAAAGTTAACGTTTCGGGTCGATGACCTTTCGTCAACTGGAAAAAGTTAGAGATGTAACAGGTTTTAAGCAAGTACTGAGACAGGGAAAGAGGGAGGGGAGGAAAGAACAAAAGGGAATATCTGTGATGGGGTGGAAGGCAGGAGAGATTAACTGACAAAAAGGATGATGGTGCAAGGCAAAGGGACAAAAAGAAACAAAAGATGGGTCTAAAGGAGGTGTAAATGGAATAGCAGAATCATTACCAACAGCTGCTGTCCGAAAAAATGGGGACAGTGGTTATGATCTGAAATTGTTGAACTCAATGTTGAGTCTGGAAGGCTGTAAAGTGCCTAATCGAAAGATGAGCTGCTGTTCCTCGCGCTTGTGTTGAGCTTCATTGGGACAGTCTAGGAGGCCGAGGTCAGATTGGGAGTGGAGCGGATAATTAAAATGACAAGCAACCGGAAGCTCAGGATTACGCTTGCAGACTGAAGGGAGGTGTTCTGCAAAGCGATCACCCAGTCTGCGTTTGGTCTCCCCAATGTAGAGGATAGCACATCGTGAGCAGTGAATGTAGTATACCAAATTGAAAGAAATACAAGTAAATCACTGTTTCACCTGGAAAGAGTATTTGGGGCCTTGGATGGTGGGAAGGGAGGAGGTAAAAAGGGCAGGTGTTGCCTCTCTTGCGCTTGCATGGGAAGGTGCTGTGGGAAGGAGAAGAGGTGTTGGGGGTGATTGAAGAGTGGACCAGGGTGTCACGGAGGGAACGGTCCCTTCGGAATGCTGGAAGGGGAGGGGAAGAGGAAGATGTGTTTGGTGGTGGCATCATGCTGGATGGAGGTGGCGGAAATGGCAGAGGATGATCATTGAATGTGGAGGCTGGTAGGGTGGAAGGTGAGGACAAGGGGAACCCTATCGTGCTTCTTGGAGGGAGGGGGAAGGGGTGAGAGCAGAAGTGCGGAAAATGGGACGAACACGGTTGAGGGCCCATTCAACCACAGTGGAGGGGAATCCTCAGTTAAGGAAAAAGGAAGACATATCTGAAGCTCTGGTGTGGAAGAACATACCAGAATGGTCAGAACAGATGCGACGGAGAAACTAGAAGAATGGAATAGAGTCCTTCCAGGAAGCGGGGTGGGAGGAATTGTTCAAGGTAACTGTGGGCTTATAGTGGATATTAGTCGACAGCCTATCCCCAGAAATGGAGATGAAGAATTTGAGGAAGGGAAGAGTCGGACATGGACCATGTGAAGGCAAGGGAAGGGTGGAAATTGGAAGCAAAGTTGATGAAATTTTCCAGTTCGGGGCAAGAGTAGAAAATGGCACCGATGCAGTCATCAATGTACCAGGAAAAGAGGTGAGGGAGGGGACCCGAGTAGGACTGGAACAAAATGTTCTGCATATCCCACAAAAAGGCAGACATAGCTTAGGACCCCTACGGGTTTCCATCGCGACACCTTTTATTTGGAGGAAGTGAGTGGAGTCAATGGAGTTGTTGTTCAATGTGAGAACAAGTTCAACCAGGTGGAGGTGGATGGGGACTGGTTTGGGCCCCCATTCAAGGAAGAAGCGGTGGGGGATGGAGGTGCAGAGGGATTGGACGTCCATGGTGAAAAGGAGACGGTTAGGGCCAGGAAACTGGAAATTGTTAAAGTGGCGGAGTGCGTCGGAACAGTCGTGGATGTAGATGGAAAGAGATGGGACAAGGGAGAAAAAATGGTCGAGATAGGAAGAACCGGCTGAAACAATGGGTCTACCAGGGCAGTCCTGTTTGTGGATCATGGGAAAGAGGTAGAAGAGGGCTGTGCAGGGTTGGGGGGCTATGAGGTTGGAGACCGTGGAGGGAAGATATTCAGAGGAGATGAGGTCAGTGACAATCTGGGAAATAATGGCTTGGTGTTCAGTGGTGTGGTCATGGTCCAGGGGGAGGTAGGAAGAGGTTGTGAGAGAGTTGGCGTTCAGCCTCTGCAAGGTAGAGGTCGGTTTGCCAAACAACAACAGCGCCACCCTTGTCAGCAGGTTTAATGACAATGTTAGGGTTGGACCTGAGAGAATGGAGTGCTACAAGTTCAGAGGTAGGTTAGAGTAATTGAGGAGAGTAGAAAAATTGAGACAGCCAATGTCACACCAACAGTTCCCAATGAAAAGATCAAGAGAGGGTAAGAGGCCAGAGGGAGGGATCCAGGTGGAATGAGAATTCTGAAGACGGGAGAAAGAATCCGCTGTGCGGGGGGAAGACTCCTGGCCAAAGAAGTGGGCACGGAGGCAAAGACAACGCAAGAAGAGCTCAGCGTCATGCCGAGCTCGAAACTCATTAAGTGGATGAAGCTGAGGCCTTTGCTGAGGACTGATCATTCGGGGTCAGAGAGGGGAAGATCAGAGGGGATAGTGAAAACACGGCAAAAGATGAGATTGGAAGGAGGGGTGGGGTCAGAGGAAAGTGAAGGGGAAGAAGGTTCTGGTTGGGCGTTGGTATCCAAGAGTTGTTGAAGCTTGCGATCCTCGACACCTGAAAGGAAGAAAAAAAGTTTTTTGTTAGTGCCGGATGGGGCGAAGGATGAAATGGAACTGCGGACCAGGGCAGCTTTGAGATGGTGAGTCGGTGCTGCTGAAGAGAGCGTGCAGGTGGTGGCGCATGGCATTGAGCGTGGATCTCGGGATGTGGCGAGAGCAGTGGTTCGAGGAACGCTGAATATCTTGGAGGTATCTGTAATCATGGGTGAATCCAAAACCTGAAGAGTGGAATTTCAGTTGAAATCCATGTGGAATAAATCTGATGCGGAGATGCCGGTGTTGGACTGGGGTGGACAAAATTGAGAGGTCGCACAACACCAGGTTATAGTCCAACAGTTTTATTTGAAATCACAAGCTTTCGGAGCTATCGATTGCCCCTTCCTCAGGTGAAGTAAATTAGATACAGAATCGCCAAAGCATATATAGATAGAGAACAAAGCATGTGTACCTTACAATTGCAGACCACTAAATTAAATCATCCTGACTATCTGCCGAGGTGTGATAAAGTTAATCAAGTCAGCCAGGAAGGTACCACATCAAAGACATAGCAAGATACAACTGAGACAATGAGGTGTAGTCGCAGGGGTTCTAACGTGTCAAAAGCTGCCGTCTGTATGTAAAACGAAAAGCTTTAAAATTTTTACTTTTTTACTGGGAAAATTTTTACTTTTTTACTGGGAATCACATCTGTGAACAAGCCAACGACGACTCGAGTCCGGATCACGTCATGTATCGTGACATAAACCCAAGATCCCGGTTGAGACCGTCTTCATGAGTGCGGAACTTGGCTATCAGTTTCTGCTCGATGATTTTGCGTTGTCGTGTGTTTCTAAGGTTGCCTTGGAGAACGCTTACCCGCAGATCTGAGGCTGAATGTCCTTGACTGCTGAAGTGTTCCCCGACTGGGAGGTAACAATCCTGCCTGGCGATTGTTGCGCGGTGCTCGTTCATACGTTGTCTCAGTGTCTGCATGGTCTCGCCGATGTACCATGCCGCGGTGCATTCTTTCCTGCAACGTATGAGGTAGACAACGTTGGCCGAGTCACATGAGTATGTACCATGTACCTGGTGGTTAGTGTCCTCACGTGTGATGGTGGTATCTGTGTTGATGATCTGGCATGTCTTGCAGAGTTTGCCTTGGCAGGGTTGTGTGGTGTCGTGGTCGCTGTTATCCTGAAAGCTGGGTAATTTGCTGCGAACGATGGTACTTCTGAGGTTAGGCGGCTGTTTGAAGGCAAGTAGTGGAGGCGTGGGGATGGCCTTAGCGAGGTGTTTGTCGTCATCGATGACATGTTGAAGGCTGCGAAGAACATGGCGTAGTTTCTCCGCTCCGGGGAAGTACTGGACGACGTAGGGTACCCTGTTGGTTGTGTCCCGTGTTTGCCTTCTGAGGAGGTCTATGCGATTTTTCGCTGTGGCCCGTCGGAACTGTCGATCGATGAGTCGAGCGTCATATCCCGTTCTTACGAGGGCGTTTTTCAGCGTCCGTAGGTGTCCATCGCGTTCCTCCTCGTCTGAGCAGATCCTGTGTATTCGCAGGGCTTGTCCATAGGGGATGGCTTCTTTAACATGGTTAGGGTGGAAGCTGGAGAAGTGGAGCATCGTGAGGTTGTCCGTGGGCTTGCGGTAGAGTGAAGTGCTGAGGTGTCCGTCTTTGATGGAGATTCGTGTGTCCAGGAATGAGACCGATTCTGAGGAGTAGTCCATGGTGAGTTTGATGGTGGGATGGAACTTGTTTATGTTATCGTGTAGTCTTTTCAGTGATCCTTCGCCATGGGTCCAAAGGAAGAAAATGTCGTCGATGTATCTGGTGTACAGCGTTGGCTGGAGGTCCTGTGCAGCGAAGAAGTCTTGCTCGAACTTGTGCATGAAGATGTTGGCGTATTGGGGTGCGAATTTGGTCCCCATGGCTGTTCCGTGTGTTTGGGTAAAAAAATGGTTGTCGAAGGTGAAGACATTGTGGTCAAGGATGAAGCGGATGAGTTGTAGGATGGCGTCTGGAGATTGGCTGTTGTTGATGTTGAGTACTGAGGCTGTTGCAGCGATGCCGTCATCGTGGGGGATACTGGTGTAGAGTGCCGATACGTCCATCGTGGCAAGGAGTGTTCCTGGTTCAACTGGTCCGTGGGTGCTGAGTTTCTGTAAGAAGTCTGTAGTGTCGCGACAGAAGCTGGGGGTTCCCTGTACGATGGGTTTCAGAATGCCCTCGACGTATCCAGAGAGGTTCTCACACAGGGTTCCATTGCCTGATACGATAGGACGTCCGGGTGTGTTGGCTTTGTGTATCTTTGGGAGGCAGTAGAAGTCTCCCACGCGGGGAGTACGTGGGATAAATCTGAGCCAGAGACAGTTGCTGAGGAAAGAGATGTGGCAGTGGAAGCAAGTTTTGGTAGATACCTGATCAAACACGAGAAGGAAAACAGAAAGCAATGAAGGTGAACAAGGTAAAAGAGACAAACTGAAGAGCAGAACTTCTTCAAGGTGGGCATTCCTACAAGAGAATGCCCACCTTATGAATATGATATGGTATTTCAGCTATAATAAAAACAGTAAATGCTGGAAATACTCAGCATGTCAGGCAGCATCTGTGGAGAGAGAAACGGAGTTAACGTTTCAGGTCGATGGCCCTTTGTCAGAACTGGAAAAAGTTGGAGATGGAACAGGTTTTTAAGCAAGTGTAGGGGCAGGGAAAGGCTAAATGGCTTTAAATGAAGAAAGTAACTTGTAATGTGCAAAATTTGTTGTGCAGAATTTTCTTCTCTACCATGAAGGTAAAATGCAAACCATTTTTTGTCCCACCTTAAGTTCTAATGAAATGAGCTACATCTCGTCAGTACTTTTACTATTTTCAGAACTGAAATGTATAAATCTGAAATTTCAGCTACTAATTTCTGTCTCTTGGATTCTACATTGGAATATAGGAATGAATGTACAGGACCAGAAAATACATTTTGGGCAATCTGTCTGGCTCAAGAGTTCAAAAAGAGCAGCTAATTGCCAGTATCTGTCAATAGGGGGACGGTAGCATAGTGATAATGTCACTGGGCTAGTAATCCAGAGGCCTGGGCTAATGATCCAGAGACGTGAGTTCAAATTTAAATTCAGTTAATTAAATAAATCTGGAATAAAAAAGCTAGTATCAGTGATGGTAACCATGATACTATCGGATTGTCGTAAAAACCCATCTGGTTCACTAATGTCCTTTTAGAGAAGGATATCTGCCGTCCTTACCTGGTCTGGTCTATATGTGACTCCAGACCCACAGTAATGTAGTTGACTCTTGACTGCCCTCTGAAATGGCCTAGCAAACCACTCGGTTGTAACAAACTGCTATGAAACACAATAATAAGAATAAAACCGGACGGACCACCGGGCATTGACCTTGGCACCGGCTACGCACACGACAGCGGCACACCCAGCCGACCCTGCAAAGTCGTCCTCACCAACATCTGGGGACTTGTGCCAAAATTGGGAGAGCTGTCCCACAGACTAGTCAAGCAACATCCTGACAGTCATACTCACAGAATCATACCTTTCAGCCAATGTCCCAAACTCCTCCATCACCATCCCTGAGTATGTCCTGTCCCACGGGCAGGACAGACCCACCAGGGGTGGCGGCACAATGGAATATAGTCGGGAAGGAGTGGCCCTGGGAGTCCTCAACATTGACTCCGGCATCAGGTCAAGCATGATGGGCAAGGAAACCTCCTGCTGATTACCACCTACTGCCCTCCCTCAGCTGATGAATCCATGTTGAATACCACTTGGAAGAAGCACTGAGAGTAGCAAGGCCACAGAATGTATTCTGGGTGGGGGACTTCAATGTCCATCACCAAGAGTGGCTTGGTCGCACCACTACTGACCGAGCTGGCCGAGTCCTGAAGGACATAGCTGCCAGTCTAGGCCTGTGACAGGTGGTGAGAGAACCAACACGAAGGAAAAACCTACTTGACCTCATTCTCACCAGTTTACCTGTCGCAGATGCATCTGTCCATGACAGTATTGGTAGCAGTGACCATCGCACAGTCAGTGTGGAGACGAAGTCCCGTCTTCACACTGAGGACACCCTCCATCGTGTTGTGTGGTACTACCACTGTGCTAAATGGGATAGTTTCAGAACAGATCTAGCAGCTCAAAACTGGCGCTGTGGGCCATCAGCAGCAGCAGAATTGTATTCCACCACAATCTGTAACCTCATGGCCCAGCATATCCCTCACTCTACCATTACCATCAAGCCAGAGGACCAACCCTGGTTCAATGAGGAGTGTAGAAGAGCATGCCAGGAGCAGCACCAGGCGTACCTAAAAATGAGGTGCAAAGCTGCAACACAGGACTACATGTATGCTAAAAAGCGGAGCAGCATGCTATAGACAGGGCTAAGCGATCCCACAATCAATGGATCAGATCAAAGCTCTGCAGTCCTGCCACATCTAGTCGTGAATGGTGGTGGACCATTAAACAACTAACTGGAGGAGGAGGCTCCGTGAATATCCTCCTCCTCAATGATGATGGAGCCCAGCAGATGAGTGCAAAAGACATGGCTGAAGCGTTTGCAACCATCTTCAGCCAGAAGTGCCAAGTGGACGATCCATAACGGCCTCCTCCTGAGGTCCCCACCATCACAGAAGCCAGTCTTCAGCCAATTCGATTCACTCCACGTGATATCAAGAAATGGCTGAGCGCACTGGATACAGCAAAGGCTATGGGCCCCGACAATATCCCGGCTGTCGTGCTGAGGACTTGTGCTCCAGAACTAGCAGCGTCTCTAGCCAAGCTGTTCCAGCACAGCTACAACACTGGCATCTATCCGACAATGTGGAAAACTGCCCAAGTATATCCTGTCCACAAAAAGCAGGACAAATCCAATCCGGCCAATTACCACCCCATCAGTCTACTCTCAATCATCAGCAAAGTGATGGAAGGTGTCTATCAGGCGGCACTTACTCACCAATAACCTGCTCACTGATGCCCAGTTTGTATTCCGCCAAGACCACTCGGCTCCCGACCTCATTACAGCCTTGGTCCAAACATGGACAAACTAGCTGAATTCCCGAGGTGAGGTGAGAGTGACTGCCCTTGACATCAAGGCAGCATTTGACTGAGTGTGGCATCAAGGAGCCCTAGTAAAACTGAAGTCAATGGGAATTGGGGGGAAAACGCTCCACTGGCTGGAGTCATACCTAGCACAAAGGAAGATGGTTGTGGTGGTTGGAGGTCAATCATCACAGCCCCAGGACATCGCTGCAGGAGTTCCTCAGGGCAGTGTCCTAGGCCCAACCATCTTCAGCTGCTTCATCAATGACCTTCCCTCCAACATAAGGTCAGAAATAGGGATGTTCGCTGATGACTGCACAGTGTTCAGTGCCATTCACAACTCCAGATAATAAAGCAGTCCATGCCCCCATGTAACAAGACCTGGATGACGTTCAGGCTTGGGCTGATAAGTGGCAGGTAACATTCGCGCCACAGAAGTGCTAGGCAATGACTATCTCCAACAAGCGAAAGTCTAACCACCGCCCTTGACATTCAAAGGCATTACCATCGCCAAATCCCCCACCATCAACATCTTGGGGGTCACCATTGACCAGAAACTTAACTGGACCAGCCACATAAATACTGTGGCAACAAGAGCAGGTCAGAGGCTAGGTATTCTGCGGTGAGTGTCTCACCTCCTGACTCCCCAAAGCCTTTCCACCATCTACAAGGCACAAGTAAGGAGTGTGATGGAATACTCTCCACTTGCTTGGATGAGTGCAGCTCCAACAACACTCAAGAAGCTCGACACCATCCAGGACAAAGCAGCCCGCTTGATTGGCACCCCATCCACCACCTTAAACATTCACTCCCTCCACCACCGGCACACTGTGGCTGCCGTGTATACCATCTACAAGATGCACTGCAGCAACTCGCCAAGGCTTCTTTGGCAGCACCTTCCAAACCCACAACCTCTTCCACCTAGAAGGACAAGAGCAGCAGGTGCATGGGACCACCACCACCTCCAAGTTCCCCTCCAAATCACACACCATCCTGACTTGGAAGTATATCAAGGTTCCTTCATAATTGCTGGATCAAAATCCTGGAACTCCCTCCCTAACAGCACTGTGGGAATGCCTTCACCAAATGGACTGCAGTGGTTCAAGAAGGCGGCCAAGGGCAATTAGGGATGGGCAATAAATGCTGGCCTTGCCAGCAACGCCCACATCCCAGGAACGAATATTTTTTTTAAAATTGATTTTCTCAACAAATGCCTGTTCAGGAGCAATTTTTTATGTTTAATATATATTGCATAATTTATTATCTCCTTTCTAAAACAGTAAAAAATTATTTTAGCTTTAAAGTTGATATTGTCCTGAGTAAGAGTTAAATTTTTTGGGGCTTCAGTTTAAATTTTAGTTGCCACTAGGGGGTGCTGCTATTACATAGTGTTAAACCTAGCAAGCCGGTGGGATTGATTCAAAGCAGCATTCTGGAGTAGTGCTGTGGTTTTTTTTTAATTCTTGCGTGAGCTAAGAGCATAGGAATGGGTAATATGGAGAGATTTGTAAAGACAATTTTTTTTATAGATTTCCCTTATTGTCTTTTCAGTGAGCTGCTTTCTAGGAATTAAATTCTGGAGACGTCTAAAGCCCTAGTTTTCACCACGGATGTTTTTGTTACCATTGAGTCTCTAACGATCAGGTCTTGAGCAGGGGAGTATTTACCATGATCTGGGCCTGACTGGTTGGTTGAATACTGCAATGTCTAAATTCAACTTCGGAGCTCTAGCAAAACCACAGGTCTGTTTCAGTGACGCAAAAAACTCATCCAAAAGAATTTAAATAGAATGTTTACTATGAAACATTTTTTTTTAATTTGTTTTCCTGCTGCCATGTTTTCCAGGTTAACTTTTTGCCTGGTTGTCACACTTTTCCCTTGGGTAGTTCACCAAAGAGAAGGCCATGGTTTTGAGAGGTGGGGCCATCCCCACCTGGATTCAGACTGCTCAAACATATTTCATAGAGTACTCCTACAGTCAACAGACAGGAGGCTTTCATTTTATTCATCTGAGCTGCATTCAAACCATGTTTGTTATGAAATATAGACCAAATTTTAAATGAAGCTTTTGAAATACTAAACAGTCAGCAAATATAATAATTCCACAAGGAACTATGGAGCCATCTATCTTTTCCTGTTGCAGTCCCCACCACTTAAAACGCACATTTAAGATGGCAGTTGCTTATATCGCCCAAAAAGTGATAGCTGTTAGCCATTTGTATTGACGTCAATTTCAAAGTTGCCAGTTATAGTGGCCCAAAAATTAGTGCCACTACGCGAGAGTACGCACTGCGTACTCTCGCGTATTCTGTCTCCAATTGCCGGTTTTCTGCATGCACTGCGCATGCACTGAAAACCGGCACTTGGTGAATGGAAAAGGGGGCGGGTCCTAGGTGAACCGCGTGCGCGCTACAGGCTGCGTGCACGCTGTGCACTTAGTGGTTTCAACGCGCAGGTAAGTACGGAAGATTCTAGACATAAAAAAAGGAGGAGTAAGACCCACTTTTAACAAGGTAAGTAGTGAATTAAGTATTATTTTGAATTTTTTTTAACAGGTATATCTTTTTTAGAGACTTTAAAGACAGGTAAGTTTATTTTTATAACTTTTTAAAAGATTTTAAATTTTTTCAAAAATTTAATTTTTTATTTAAAATGGTTAATTTATTTAACTATACTTATTTTATTAATGTGATGGTTTTTTTTTAATTTAATTGAGGTTTAGCGGTTCTTTTGGGGGGCTATAGTATTCATAACTTTCACAGCACTTATGTGAAAGTTATGAATGGAAGATGGTGTGCTGCCATTGGCTCTAACTGAGTCACGTGATCCCACAGCTCGCACGAATTAACTACGCCGGTGGGATACGCAAGCCCAGCACAGCAGCTGTCCAGAACATCAAGTTCGTGCGAGCTGGAACTGAAAAAGCCGACGCGCAGTGAGAGATCGCGGGGAGGCCTTACCCTCGCACGAAGGCTTCCTCACGAATTTTTGGGCCAGTGTCTTAAGTGCTCTGTTTATTTCAGGCAGAAACCGCTGTACTTACTTTCTAATGACCAGGTTTCACAGTCAGCTATTAGCGCAGAATTAATCAGATTCTTTGAGGTTAGAGCTAGAACAACGGTTAGTATTAAAGTTGGGCAGTTGCTGCACGCTGTAAAGTTTAAAGTTAACCTTTTTTTGTAGACCCTGCTAAAATGAAACTTGTTTTTATACTTAAAGCTGTTCATCTCTACTTCACTATCTTCTCATCCTGATTAGGTCTGTTGGTCCCATGGCTGAAATTCTTGAGTTGTCGTAAGAGGTGCATGAGAGTAGGCCAAGGTAATTTATCATCTGATTTCCACCACCCTCACCCTAGCTAGCTAATTCCTTTGATGCTGGAGTTGATATTGGAAATGTAGTGTGTGGGAAATCATGGGAGTAAACTAGTATCTCATGACTCGGCATTAAACCATTCCAGTGTACTGCCTAAAAACCAATGTACTGCTAATTCACAAACGTGTCGAATGCGGAATTTCTTCCAGGGGAGACCTTGATGGCTGATTTGTCACTTGGAACTTAGTCTGCCTCACTTGCTGAATAGCAAATTTATTCCACTATTACCCATTGTGTCCTTTATCTAAGTAAGAAATTTGACTATTGCATTAGTTCATTGCTTACAATAAAACTAGTTATGCATATAGCATATGGAGTTGGTGCAGATGGTTAAATATTGTTTTGTTTGCATATATAGTAAGTCACAGAAAATTTGACAACCATTTACATGAAATATTAATGTAAAGTTGATCATTTGTATTTCCTAATGGACTAGACATGACAACGGTGCTCAGTAAAAAAAAAAGAACTTGCATTTATGTAGTCCTAATCACAATTACTCACTCTGTTTCCATATCCCTTCAACTCATTTTCCCTTATCCACCTAGCCAATCTATACTTGAATATTGAGATTTTCTGCCTCCCCATTAATCCTGGAAGTGAATTCCAGAGCCTCACAACTCCCGGAAAAGAAGTTGATCCTACCCTCTGGTCTAATTTTCTTACATTTAATGTTGTATCTATCGCCCCTCCACTACTGGAAACAGTCTGATTCCATCTACCTTGTCCCATCCTTTTATAATTTTAAACATTTCTGTCATATTTCCCCATAATCGCCATTATTCTAATGAAAAAAGGCCCAATTTTTTAAGTCTTTAATTTATTTGTATTTCCTCATACCAGGCAGCATCCGAGTGAATCTATGTAATGCCCTCTCTAAAGCCTCAATATCCTTCCTATAATGTGGAGTCCAATACTGCACGCAGTACTGTAACTGAGGTCTTAGTGAGGTTTGATATAGGCTCCTCATGACCTCTTGCCAGCGAATTTCTGTACAGCAAAGTACCTCAAACAGCAATCAGACTGTCAATCTGTTTTTGGTGTTACTGGTTGAGCGACAAATTTTAGCCGGACACCAGGAGAATGGCCCTGCACTTTGAATAGTGCACTGGGATCTTTTATGTACACCTGAATAGGCAGACTGAGTCACTTGAATTGGTTTAATGTCTAATCTTAAAGATGGCACCTCTGACATGCAGTCCTCCCTTCAGTGCTGCACTGAAGTGTCAGCCTGGATTATGCGCTCAAATCCCTGGAGTGGGATTTGAACCCACAACCTCCTGACTCGGAGGCAAGAGTGCTGCCAACTACGCCACGGCTGACACCTAGAGCTTGAACCCATGGCCTTCTGACTCTGAGGCTAAAGCTATCACTGAGCCACGCTGATTGAAAGACTCACCAGCAACACTGGTTGATCAGAGTGCATCACCAAAGCTTGGAGCTTATTGTATGAAATTCTCAAATGGTCTCATGAATCATGTATACCTGTCATTTTCCCTTTTAGAAGATCAGTATTGATTTATTTTTGATTTTGTGCATAAAACATTTACAGTTTTCAGCCTTTGAATCCAATTTCAGATATGGAAAATCTTTAGGAAAATAAAACAGCATGTTAAGCAAAATTCTGTGACATAGCTGTGGGGTGCAGCCCAGTAGCTCCAGTGATTAAGCATGGGACTCTCAACTGGAAACTTTTGAATTCACATCCCAGTTACAGTTGTTCAGATTTTGCAGTTCGTCCCTAAGCTGCCAGATAGAGCATAACCATTCCACGGGTTGAAGGGGGTTGAGGGGTGTGGTGGAAGCACTACTACGAGCAGTCCTATCTTGTAGAGCATGACTTTTCTCAGTTAATCATAGAGAATGCTGACTGGAGCAGTGCAGAAGCAACTCGTGCCCTTAGGTTTTGATTTCCATGTTGATTATAGTTTTGGGTAGTAGATTCAACATTGTCTAAGTCACAAGTTGTATTTTTGTGATTTTCTCAATTGGATAACTTAATGTAGACAACAATTGGCATTTATACAGCACCTTTATCATAGAAAAAACATCGATGTGCATCACAGGCGTGTAAGGAGACAAATTGAAGCTGTGCCAAAGAGGGCAATATTAGGAGGAGTGACTAAAAACTTGATCAATGAGGTAGGTTTTAAGGAGAGTCTTAAAGGGGGAGAGGAAGGTAGATAGGCAGAGGTTTAGGGAGGGAATCCCAGAGCATCAGGGCTAGACAGCTGAAGGCTGGGGTGTAGGGAGTGGGGGATGCACAAGTAGTCACAGTTGGAGGAGGGTTGTAGTGCTGGAGAAGGTTGCACCAATAGGAAGGAGTGAGGCCATGAAAGGATTTGAACACTAGGATGAGAATTTTAAATTTGAGGTTTTGGGGGACCGGGAGCCAATGCGAGTCAGTGAGCACTGGAATCAAAGGTGAGCGGGACTTGATGTGGAATAGGATAGGGGCAGCAGAGTTTTGGATGAACACAACTTCATGGAGGGGTGGATGTTGGAAAGCTAGCTAGGAGAGAGTTGGAATAGTTGAGTCTAAGTGACAAAGGCAAGGATGATGGTTTCAGCAGCAGATGTTACGGAGGCAGAAGTTGCTGTGGTCCTTGTGATAGAGACGATATGGGTCGAAAGCTCAGCACAGGGTTGAATAGGTTGCTGAGGTTGCAAACCGACTGCTTCACCCGAAGACAGTGGCCAGAGAGGAGGATAAAATAGGTCCTGAAGGTACGCAGTTGATGGTGGGGGTTGAAGACAGTGACTTCCATCTTCCCAATGTCTAAAGCGAAGAATTACGGCTCATCCAAGACTGGATGTCAGACGAGCAGTCTGACAGCACAGAGGCAGTGGAGTCTTGGGGGAGGTTTAGCTTGGTGGGCAAGTGGAAGGGGGAATGCAGCAAAGGCAGCTGAACGGTTGGTCTCAATCTTAGTGACAAAGAAGTCCATGAGCTCATAGTACTTGATGTTCGAGGTGAGGGTGGAAGGAGCAGGGGAGATAGGTTTAAAGAGATGAGCCTGAAGTTTATGCTAGGTTGCCTGAAATCGGCCAAATCAGCGCAAAAGAGCAAGGAATTTCAAGCACAAATTATTTAAAATCGGGTTACTAACAGGTGGTGGACTATATACTCTGATTAAAAATGTTTATTTTTTGTGATAAACCCATTTTCAACTATATTAATAAAACTGCACCAGGTTACCACTCTTAAATATAGCTAGGAATAATTTTTAATGCAACTTTTTTAAAATTACGTTCTAAAACGCTGCCCGATTGCGCTGCTTCTTCGATGATGTGCAAATGAGTTTGAGTGGAAACTTGAGCAAAAAAGCCGCTTCTGAAAACTAGTGCAATTTTGAGCGCATTTAACGCTCCAATAACCAATTGCGCCCAAAGCGGAAACTCTTGGCCATGGGTTCTGCTTAGACAATTGGAAAATAGTGATCCACTCATGTAATGTTTCGATGGCAGTGTGAGCAATTTAACTTCTTTTTTATTAATGAAGTAAAGAATTAGATTTATCGCTCAAAAAGCATTAAAATTGTAAAGCAGAGTTTAAACAAAAACAAAAGTGACAGCTGTTTGTCAAAAAGGTTGTACACTCAGTTTTATATTAGTAGTTAGATATTCTAACTAAACCTCAAGTTAGTTCATATATCTTGGGTTTCTGACAAACAGTGCTGTTTTATTTATAGTGCAACTTGAATACAGGAATGTTTATGCTGTTCCTGTAGAAATGTTTCAGTTCTAGCTGTGTTTACCAGCTCCTGGCAACAATTTGATCTTTTACTTCCATACAGTCTGCTCCAGTTAGTTAAATCTAATCTCTGTAGCTGACATTCAATGAAAGGCACGGTTGCTTATCCCTCTTGAGTATCTGACACTTTGACTCGTTTCTGCATCAGAAGGTTGTGGGTTTGAGCCGCATGCCAACAATTTGTACTTGTAGTCTGCAGTGCATTGTGAGAAAGAAACTAACCATATTCCCTTAGTTATAAATAGAGCACATATAATTCCAGAACATTGGGATGTACAAATAGTAATGTGCGACTCTGGCCTTATAATGATTATTTAGTCCAGCCTCATCAGTGGTGTACTTTTCATGTACCTCTCTTACATCATAATATATGGTCAAACCCACTACATGTCTTTTATTGTTCTGCTTACCAACAGCAACTTGCATTTATATAAACGCCTTTAACGTCAAAACATAGTAAAACGTCCCAAGGTGCTTTACAGGAGCATTATAAAACAAAATTTGACACCGAGCCACATGAGATATTATGGCAGATGACCAAAAGCTTGGTCAAAGAGGTAGATTTTAAGGAGTCTTAAAGGAGGAAGGAGATGTAGAGAGGTTTAGGGAAGGAATTCCAGAACTTAGAGCCTAGGCAGCTGAAGGCACGACCACCAATGGTAGAGCGATTAAAATCGGGGATGAGGCTGGACTGAATAATCTACAAGGGGTCCAAGCACAACTTCATTATAAGGCCAGAGTCGCACATTACTATTTGTACATCCCAAGAGGCCAGAATTAGAGGAGCGCAAATATCTCGGAAGGTTGTGGGGCTGGAGGAGATTACAGAGACAGGGAGGGGCGAGGCCATGGAGGGATTTGAAAAGAAGGATGAGAATTTTAAAATCAAGGCGTTGCTTAACCAGGAACCAGTGTAGGTCGGTGAGCACAGGGGTGATGGGTGTGAGTTAGGACACAGGCAGCAGAGTTTTGGATGACCTCAAGTTTATGGAGGGTAGAACATGGGAGGGCCGGCCAGGAGTGCTTTGGAATAGTCAAGTCTAGAGGTAACAAAGGCATGGATGAGGGTTTCAGCAGCAGATGAGCTGGGGCGGAGGTGGGCGATGTTCCAGAGGTGGAAATAGGCGGTCTTAGTAATGCCGCGGATATGTGGTCGGAACCTCATCTCGGGGTCAAATATGACACCAAGGTTGCAAACAGTATGGTTCAACCTCAGACAGTTGCCGGGGAGAGGGATGGAGTTGGTAGTTAGGGAACAGAGTTTTGTGGCAGGGGCCAAAGACGATGGCTTTGGTCTTTCCAATATTTAGTTGGAGAAAATTTCTGCTCATCCAGTACAGGATGTTGGACAAGCAGTCTGACAATTTAGAGACAGTGGAAGGGTCGAGAGAGGTGGTGGTGAGGTAGAGCTGGGTGTCGTCCACGTACATGTGGAAACTGATGCTGTGTTTTCGGATGATGTCGCCGAGGGGCAGCATGTAGATGAGAAATAGGAGGGGCCAAGGATAGATCCTTGGGGGACACCAGAGGTAACTATGTGGGAGCGGGAAGAGAAGCCATAGTATTTTATGCAAAATTAGCAGTTGGTTAAGATGTTGCGGTTGGAAAATACTTCAGGGTATGCTGTATCAGTTACATCTTTATTGATGTTAAATCCTCTAAATATAGAAGTGTGATCTGCCCTTTCTTTCTTATAATTGCTCCTTTAATGTAGTGGTCATGGCTAAGCAAGAAAAGATCATCACCTCTAGGCATCTCCACAGGTCTCCTATATTGCTCTTAATTAAAAGTGTACTGCAGCGCTTTTGAAGCGGATGATTTTTCCCTCCCAACATTTAATGACCTGACTGAAATGCGAAACACCCCACTGTGGGAAATCATGTGTCAGCTGAACTTCTTTAACCCTGGTCTGTTAATATGCATAACATGAATGCTTCCCATCACCAGGCAACCCAGCTTCCAGTAGATGTTACAATTTGTATCTTTTGAGCATCTAGTTTTGAGGAAATTATGCAATTAAGTTGCATGGGGTGGCTAGCCACTAAAATGCTATTCTATACTATCCAAAGCCTTCAGATTTGGCGTTCTATTTTATCACTGCAGTCGGATCTACCATGATGGTTCAGCAGGTAACCACACTGCTTGGTGTGCAGCTAAGCCATTTCGACTAATGTCCCAAGTTCAATCACAAGTCTAACCTAAGTTGGATCTCAGCATGGTGTTCTACAATTGGTTTAGTGTTCCTGGATTAGGGAGGAGAAAAATAAACCAGGGTTCCACTTCCTGATCACTATCCAGCAACCCCAGCTATAAAGTGTGGACAGGTGGATGTTGGGTGAGGACAGTATCAGACTTGGCCATGGGGAATTAGTCTACAGGTTCTGGTTTTCTGGATTAATGCATGAAAATGACCACTTAGACAAGGTACAAAAGGGCTCTTCATTCTCTTACAAACTGAGCAAAGCAGGTACATTTCTAACACACTCACTTTATGGGTCAAAAGGTTGTGGGTTCATGTCCCACACCTAGGACTTGAGTGCATTATGAAGGCTGAAACGCCAAAGTAGTGCTTAAGAAATTGTCAGAGGTGCCTACTTCAAATGATACCTTAAACCAATGTTCCATCTGCTGGTTCAGGTAGGGTTTAAAGATCCCACTGCACTATTTGAAGAAGAACAGAGTTCTCCTGTTGTCCTGGTCAGCATTCCTCCTTCAACCAAGTACACTTTTAAAAAGTTGAATGGTCATTCTTCTCACAACTATTAGATGTTGCAATTGTAGATGAGCAATAAATTGTATGAAGCGCATTGAGATTATTCTATGAGAAAGGTGCTATATAACTGCAAGAATTATTTATCCCAGCATGAGTGTGCCTTGCAAGAAAATGAGCGAAGTGGGGAAATTACTGTAGATAGGGAACACAACAGCAATTTACATCTATATAGCGCCTTTAATGTAGCAAAACATCCGAAGGCGCTTGTATACTGCATACTGTTGTGATTTGAGTGGTAATGCAGTGTACCAAGGATGTCACAACAACTTGCATTTATATAGCGCCTTTAACATTGTAAAACGTCCCAAGGCGCTTCACAGGAGCGTTATCAAACAAAATTTGACACCGAGCCACATGAGATATTAGGATAGGTGGCCAAAAGCTTGGTCAAAGATGTAGGCTTTAGGAGCGTCGTAAAGGAGGAGAGAGCGGTAGAGAGGCAAAGGGAGGAAATTCCAGAACTTAGGGCCAAGGCAGCTGAAGGCACGGCCGCCAATGGTAGGGCAATGGTAATTGGGGATGTGCAAAAGGCCAGATTTGGAGGAGCGCAGAGATTTCGGAGTGTTGGAGGGCTGGAGGCGGTTACAGAGATGGGAGGGGTGAGAACATGTCACGATACTATTTTGGAGTGCCACGCGCCACTGGACACACTCTCTTAACCTCGCACAGCTAAACACGCATTACGCAGCATGAAGGACCTGCGCCAGCACTATTTAAAGGAATCCTCAACTACTTACAGGTTAGTTGCTGGTTGATTTCTTCTGGCTGTTGCTGCAATTCTACACATTTTTGGGGCTTTCTATAGTTGTTTCAAGTTTCAAAAGTCTACAGGAAGTGGTGTGGCAGGTGCTGAAGTACTTTTTGCTGACTTCAAGGTTTCTGCACAAACCAGGTACTCGCAGACATGGTGCACTAGTAGGCCTTCCTCTTGGAATCGAGCATGACTGAGAATGAGCAGAGGCCGCGCAGAGCAGGACAAGCTGCTAGAAGAGGGAGGAGGGGGAGAAGGGCTCTCAGCTGGGTGTTCACAGAGCAATTTTCCTGAACCTCAGCAACGACCAATGTTTGAGACATCTGCACTTCACTAAGGAGGTCGTCACTGAAGTCTGCCACCTGCTGCAGCCACAACTCCAACCTCAGAGCAGGGCAAGGACCGCATTGCCTGTGGCTATGAAAGTGACCATGGCGTCTAGCTCCTTCCAGGCTGGTGCTGGAGATATTAGCAACATCTTGCAGTTTGCAGTCCACTGTTGCACAAGGGAGGTCACTGAATCACAGGCGGAGTGAACACCAAGGTTTGCAGGCTTCCCCATGGTGCAGGGTGCCATTGACTGCACGTACATTGCTTTGCAGGCGCTGCATATCAACTCTGCCATGTACTGGAACCGATAGAGATTCCACTCCCTCAACGTCCAGCTGGTATGTGACCAGAGACAGCGAATCATGCTGGTCAATGCCTGGTATCCTGGCAGCAGTCATGATACCTTCATTCTGCGGCAGTCCGCTGTGCCAGCTGCATTTCAGCTACCATGGCAAACCAAAGGGTAGCTATTGGGCGACAAGGGCTCTCCGCTGACGACATGACTCCGGTTTGCAACCCATGCACACGTGTGCAGTATGCATACAATGAGAGCCATGCTGCCACAAGAAATGTGATAGAGCAGAGCATTGCTGTGCTGAAGCAACGATTCCGCTGTCTGGACTGCTCTGGAGGAGCCCTGCAGTACCCGACTGAGCAGGTGTCAAGATTTGTGGTAGTATGCTGCATGCTGCACAACCTTGCTTTCATGAGGGAACAGCCCTTGCCACCACCTATCAGGCGAGAAGCTGAGGAGGAGCAGAAAGAGGAAGGGAGGCTGCAACCTAGACAGCCCCTTTCTCCCCAGGCTGTACGTGAAGAACTGATTCAAGTGCAATACCAGTAACCTCCACCCCCATTCCCGATTCACCAACAGTTCCACAATCCTTACTTTCCCTCTGTCCTGAATGCTGTCACCCTGAGAGGACAGCAGACTCATGCTCCATGGAGCCACTGCCACTCCCTCATTGCGGTGCCTCAGCAATCCTAGTAATCTGTTGGACAGATTGCTGGACTGCTGTGACACCCTGCAAGCTCCTTTTAACACTGGTATCCACAGCCATGATGGCAGCAGTCTGAGCTTTTATGAAGCAAGTCTGAGCTTGTGTGGCAGCAAGCTGACTTTGCATGATTTCAGTCTGAGCTTCCACTGCAGCACTCCGACTTTTGGTTGAAGCTGTTGATGCTGCAATGGAAGCTGAGATAGCGGCCATCAGATGTTGCATCATGATTGTGTCCACAAGTGTGTTGATGGAGTTGGCCACCAGTTCCATGCTGGAAAGGATGGACTCCAAGCTCTACGCAAAGCCCTGTGCCAAGTTAATGCCGGACTCCTCCATGCTCCTTGACATTGAGCGCAGGCTTTCTGGCAGGCTTCCAAATGCATCAAGCATTTCGTTGTGTGCATCCATCAGCCGCCTTCTGTAGCCAGGCGCATCAAAGTCCTCATCTGAGTCCTCTGCAGCAGAACTTGTGTGCGACCTCACCCTCTGGCAAGCTGGCACCTGTGCTATCCTTGCCCCCCTGCCTTGGCTGCAGCGCACTTGTGCCTGGTGTCTCACCACGGGCAGATCTGGCCTCAGTGCTATCCTCTAAGATACACGCAGTGTCGGTATCTAAGCTGGTGGCTGCGAGTGTGAAATCAAGTGACGGTGTGTCTTCATCATCACTCTCTTCTTGGTCTTCCTCCACTGCCTGGCCAGGTTGCAGTTTTTGGGTAACTGAAAAGAAAAAGGCACAAGGGTAAGGATGTGTTGAGGGGAGGGGGGAAAGTAAGAGGTGCATGCTTACACTGTCTGCAGCTTGTAAGTCAGAAGAAATTGTGGGATGAGGGGAAAGTGGGATGTGAGAAGGAGAATTAGGTATGAGGATACAGTCATCTTCAGTTGATTCAGCCACGGCCTCAGCAATAGCCCTTCCGATAATGGCCAGCACCATTTCTTTCAAGGGGGTTAGAGCATGCAGGCATTCCTCTCCCTTTTCGGTTAGTTTCTGCTGCTTCCGGTTGTGTGTCACCTTCTGCAAGAGATAGGGAAGTGTGTCAGTAAGTGTTGTGCAATATGTTTGGCTGATGTGACTGTCATGGTTGAATAGCTAGCAGTGTGTGCAAGCTGAGATGTGAGGGTGAGGTGAAGCATATGAATGTTAAGTATGAGTCCTGATTGATAAGAGATTGTTGGTAAGTGAGTGATGGGGTGTGGTGATTTGAGCAGTGGCGAGGCTAATGGTGCAGTTGGTCGGATATGGCATTTGAAGATGCATTCACTGACCTTGACCACTTGTGTGAGGTCATTAAACTTCTTGTGACACTGCATCCAGGTCCTAGGGGATGTATTCCTAGCATTGATCGCATTGCCTTCTCACCGTATGTCTGGAGGGCCTCCTGGTCCGCTGCGGATACAGGATGTCTCTCCTCCATTCCACCTCCTTCACCAGACCTCCAGTGCAGCGTCGGAAAACCTGGATGCCAGCTCTCTCCCTGGATGCCAGCTCTCTCCCTTGTTCAGTCATTCTTCTCTCTTTCCCAGGTCACAGAGATTCAGCTCACAAAGGACTCCCAGCACCTGCTCCAGCCACAATGCATCTCTCCTTTAAGAGGTGCAGGCTAGTTTTAAATAGTGCTAGCAAGTTATGATTTTGGACCCCCTGCAAATGTGTGCAGCCAATCAACCGCACTGTTAGCGCTGGCTGCACACAGAAATCATGATAAGCTGGCTGCCTGCATAACATCAAACGGGCGCAGGTTAATCACGCATCGCGATCCCTGCACCTGTTTTTGGGGCCTATCCAGTTTAGCCCCCCACAGTTTGTGATTAGGACTATTTCATTGTGTGACGTGTAAACATTGACATGGACTGGTTGGGCCAAATGGCCTGTTGCCTTATTGTTACTTGTAACTTCGATGATGAGCAGTCTGGTAAAGCGAGGTTGATGACGAGCTGAATTATTTTGCAGAGAACACACGACTGAACAAAAGTAATAATTCTATATTTCCTTCAACTTCTCCAACAATACTTCCCATAAAACACAAAACAACAAAAACATAATTAACTATTTTGAACGGCAGACAGAATATTCATTTTTTTTGTTTTATTTCCTTTTGAGCTAGGAAAACTGACTTTTTAATTTGTTCCTGGGATGTGGGCATCACTGGCAAGGCCAGCATTTATTGCCCATCCCTAATTGCCCTCGAGAAGGTGGTGGTGAGCCGCTGCCTTGAACCGCTGTAGTCTGTGTGGTGAAGGTACTCCCATAGTGCTGTTAGCGAGGGAGTTCCAGGATTTTGACCCAGCGACGATGAAGGAACGGTGATATATTTCCAAGTCAGGATGGTGTGTAACTTGGAGAGGAACTTGGAAGTGATGGTGTTCCCATGAGCCTGCTGCCTTGTCCTTCTAGGTGGTAGAGGTCGCGGGTTTGGGAGGTGCTGACGAAAAAGTTGCTCCAGTGCATCTTGTACACACTGCAGCCACGGTGTGCCGGTGGTGGAGGGAGTGAATGTTTAAGGCTGAATCAAGTCACCTCAATCAGAATAGATGTGAATGGTCACTGAAATATCCAAACTAATTTTCATTGGGTTTAAAGCCAGTCTAAGTGTAGAGCATGCACTCTAGGCTGGCACTTCAGTGCAGTACTCGGGTACCATCTAACTCGGGTACCTTCAGCAACTGGTTTGTGGCAACACGGTGGCATAGTGGTTAGCACTGTTGCCTCACAGCGCCAGGGACCCGGGTTCGAATTCGGCCCCGGGTGACTGTCTGTGTGGAGTTTGCACATTCTCCCCGTGTCTGCGTGGGTTTCCTCCGGGTGCTCCGGTTTCCTCCCACAGTCCAAAGATGTGCGGGTTAGGTTGATTTGGCTATGATAAATTGACCCTTAGTGTTAGGGGGATTAAATACGTGGGGTTACGGGGATAGGGTGGGATGTGTGTCGGTGCAAGCTCGATGGGCCGAAATGGCCTCTATCTGCACTGTGGGGATTCTGTGATAATTTGATCTAACCACCTTTGGTGTAAAGAATTTTTCTCTAACTGCCCAATTCTTTTTGTCATTATCTTAAATTTGTGTTCAATGGCTACCGTCTTACCAACTATCGGAAACAACCGATGACAACATTTTCCCTAGCAAACCTTTAATAATGTTGATTGTTGTCAAGTCATCCCTGAATCTTCTCAGCTCTAGCTTTTTTTTTTAAAAGTCCTAATTTCTCGAGAATGAGCGTGAACTGGGGTGACATGCCTGCAGATTTCCCTTGATTTCAGTGGTGAAGCTCCGTCAAGTCCCCTTGGTGTCTTGAACCCATCATGTGGCAAAATGCAGCTGTGAAATTATTTCATACTGTGCAGTTGTACTAGCAGCACACAGGAGCTCTCTCACTGAACGGTTTGAGACTTCCTCTTTTAAATATCTTGTAACATCCTAATTCTGAACTCTGCTATTAAGTGTCCTAAGAAATTGAACTTAAAAGCAAATAAATGCATGGGTCTAGTTTTGCATATTAATCTGCCAAGATTATCTATTCTAGCTGTGAAGTCAGGGAAGACAATCTATAGAATTATTCTGGGTATAGTATGTAAAAAAAAAATCTTGCATTTATATAGTGCCTTTCACATTTTCAAAGAGCTTCATTCACAGTGAATGAATTACTTTTGATGTTCAGTCACTGTTATATAAACAAGTGCGCCAACCATTTTGTGAACAGCACGTTCCCACAAACAAAAAATGAAATCATTGTCCAGTTGATCTGCTTTTGATGGTGTAGACTGAGCAATGTTGGCCAGGATACCAGCAGAACTCCCTGCTCTGAGTAGTGCAATTAGATCTTTTAATTCCACCTAAAAAGATGGATAGGGCTTTGGCTTAACATCTCATCCAAAGGAAGCATCTCTGACAGTGCAACATTCCCTTAAAACGGCAGTGAAATGGCAGGCTAGATTATGTGCTTAAATTCATAAAGTGGGGCTTGAACCCATAGCCTTCTGATTCGGAGGCAAGAGTGCTAAGATGCTACAAACAAAATAGTGTGGCATTCAGAGACTCAAAAGCACTTGATTTGGGATAGTTTCAGTGAATGGGAGAACACACCCCTTTCTCTTTCCTTTAACCCCACAAGAGAAAAACTTGGATCCCAAAGCAATCATTGAAACTTGGAATTTTGTGACCAAATTAAGAGCTCTGTGGAATTTATTTACAGCTCACTGTAACTCTTCACATGTACATTGTTGGTGCTTATGATTTATTTATTGAGAGGGGGTCTTCAATGTCTTGTTTAAAATCACTGAAAGTGAATTTTCCTTTAGTTAGGTGATTTTATTACCAAAAAAAGACAGTTTTATGGGAAAGAGATTTTGAGAGCACAAAGGAGCACTATATATATACAGTATTGTGAAAAGCTTAGGTTGTAGCTGTTTTTATTTTGTATGTCATGAATAGTTATGGTCTTTTTGAAAGTCAGCTACTGCATGTAACCAAATCTCTGTTCCTATTCTTGTGTATTACAGTACATTGCACTTTTCAATAGGCACATAGCTCTTGAGAGTCTCTGCATGGGTGCGTTTCAGACACTGCAGGATTTGTTTTCCTCCGGCACTGCAGCCTTTCCAGAGTGGAGAATGAGTGTACTACTTTTCTGTGTGCCCATTGTAGCAGCCTTAAGGCAATACAGCACAGAGCAGTCTCTTCAGATTTGCAAATTTGCAAACCATGTCAAGTGAAAAATGTCTAGCTGCAGAATATTATTGTTTTCCTGTGTTTTTTTTAATGTAGCAGTTTAATCTGCCTTTGATTCAGATAAATATTTTATTTAAGATTTGAATGAAATGTTCTCTAGTCCAACACCTTTTTTTTACTAGAATTACATTTTATTATAACACATTTATGATTAGATCGATTACATGTGCTTAAAATAGGGAATCCTCTAAATATGAGCATTTATTTACATGCCCTTGGATGGCAGCTGCTCTCATTCAGAATGAGTATTTAAACTACAGAAAGTGTATTTAAACTGCTGGACTATAATTGGGTTGAATAGACCGAGAGTGTGAATAACTGAGGGAGTGCTACAATTTGCGCACACGAACAAATCCCATGAGGTGCACTCACTACAAGATATATGATGGAGAGCTAGAATCACCACACAGATTATAAAAGGGATAGTAGTTACATAAATTGGAGCAAGCAAGGTAGCATATTCGAACAAGGATAAACACCTGGAAATCTATTCGCAAGATGGTGATGCAGTAACTGGTTTAGACTAGCTTCATGAATTCCAGCACCCAGCTCTTCAACATGAAAATATCCTTTAGTACAAGTATGATATTTTAAGAAAGGAAAGACGAATGAAGAGCCTGACTGCACATGAAAACAGTGCCTCTGGGAACTTCTGAAACTGGATGAGTGACTTGCTCTCTGACAGAAATCAAAAATGTCCTAAAAAGTTAACAGTAGTCACAGAGCTATGGTAAAGTTAGTCAAGATTAGTAGAAAAGCTTTAAGATGCACTTCAGGTTCCAGCCTGGTAAAGACCAATGTTCCCTGTCATTTTTTTGAGCCGCGCGACCTCTTTAACGGGCTGCGCGGCCTATTCAAGACTCCGCGCGTGCACACTTTTTTCAATTTAAAAGCTGGCTCACCGACTGCGCGGGACTCCTGGAGCGCTGCGCAGATTAAAGGGAGCATTGGTAGAGACCTGTTTATAGAAACATAGAATGGTTACAGCACGGAAGAAGGCCATTCGGCCCATCGAGCCCGTGCCAGCTCTCTGCAAGAGCACTTTAGCTAGTCCCACTCCCCCGCCCTTTCCCCGTAGCCCTGCAAATTTCTTTCTTTCAGATACTTATCCAACTCCGTTTGAAAGCCGTGATTGAGTCTGCCTCCACCACCCTTTCAGGCAGTGAATTCCAGACTTTAACCACTCGCTGAGTAAAAAGGTTTTTTCTTGCGTTGCCTTTGGTTCTTTTGCCAATCACCTTAAATCTGTGTCTTCAGGTTCTCGACCCTTCAGCCAATGGGAACAGTTTCCCTCTATCTACTCTGCCTAGGACCCCTCGTGATTTTGAACACCTCTATCAAATCTCCTCTCAATCTTCTCTGCTCCAAGGAGAACAACCCCAGCTTCTCCAGACTATCCACGTAACTGAAGTCCCTCATCCCTGGAATCATTCTCGTAAATCTTTTCTGCACCCTCTCTTAAGCCTTCACATCCTTCCTAAAGTGTGGTGCCCAGAATTGGACACAGTACTCCAGTTGGGGCTGAACCAGTGTTTTATACAGGTTCATCATAATTTCCACACTATCGTACTCTACCTCTATTCATGAAGCCCAGGATCCCGTAAGCCTTTTTAACTGCTTTCTCAACCTGCCCTGCCACCTTCAATGATTTGTGCACTTTCTGTTTGTGCACCTCCTTCAGGATTGTACCATTTAGTTTATATGTCCACTCCTCATTCTTTCTACCAAAATGTATCACTTGGCACTTTTCTGCGTTAAATTTCGTCTGCCCTGTGTCCGCCCATTTCACCATGTCTTCCTGAAGTCTATCACTCTCCTCCTCACTGTTCACTATACTTCCAAGTTTTGTGTCATCTGCAAATTTTGAAATTGTACCCTGTTCACCCACGTCCAAGTCATTAATATATATCAAGAAAAACAGTGGTCCTAGAACCGACCCCTGGGGAACACCACTGTATACCTTCCTCCAGTCCGAGAAACAACAGTTCACCACTACTCTGTTTCCTATCACTTAGCCAATTCCGTATCTATGCTGCCACTGTCCCTTTTATTCCATGGGCTTCAACTTTGCTGACAAGCCTATTATGTGGCACTTTGTCGAAACACCTTTTAGAAATCCATGTACACTAAGTCAACTGCATTACCCTCATCAACCCTCTCTGTAACCTCATCAAAGAACTCGATCAAGTTAGTTAAACACGATTTGCCTTTAACAAATCCATACTGGCTTTCCTTAATTAATCCATACTTGTCCAAGTGACTGTTAATTTTGTCCCTGATTACTGTTTCTAAAAGCTTCCCCACTACCGAGGTTAAACTGACTGGCCTGTAGTTGCTGGGTTTATCTTTACACCCTTTTTTGAACAATGGTGTAACATTTGCAATTCTCCACTCCTCTGGCACCCGCCCGTATCTAAGGAGGATTGGAATATTATGGGCAGTACTTCCGTGATTTCCTCCCTCAATTCCCTCAGCATCCTAGGATGCATCCCATCCGCTCCTGGTGATTTATCTACTTTAAGTACAGCCAGCCTTTCTAATACCTCCTCTTCATTAATATTTATCCTATCAAGTATTTCCACTACCTCCTCCTTTACTATGTCTATGGCAGCATCCTCTTCCTTGGTGAAGACAGATGCAAAGTACTAATTTAGTACCTCAGCCATGCCCTCTGCCTCTATGCATAGGTCTCCTTTTTGGTCCCTAATCGGCCCCACCCCTCCTCTCACTACTCTTGTCCTATTTATGTGCCTATAGAAGACTTTTGGATTACCTTTATGTTGGCTGCCATTCTATTCTCATACCCTCTCTTTGCCCGTCTTACTTTCTTATTCACTTCTCCTCTGACCTTTCTATATATAGCCTGATTCTCAGATGTATTTGCAACCTGACATCTGTCATACACACTCTTTTTCTGCTTCTTCATATTCTCTCTCTTTTGTCATCTAGGGAGTCCTGACTTTAGTTGCACTGCCTTTCCCCCTAGTGGGAATGTACCTCAACTGTGCCTGAACTATTTCCTCTTTAAAGGCAGCCCATTGTTCCATTACAGTTTTGCCTGCCAATCTTTGATTCCATTTTACCCGGGCCAGATTCGTTCTCATGCCATTGAAATTGGCTCTCCCCCAGTTAAACATTTTTACTCCGGATTGCTCCCTGTCCTTTTCCATAGCTAATCTAAACCTTGTGATACCTTATTTATATTACGTGGCTTGAACTTTAACTGTCCTGTTTAGGAGAGCACTTCACCAGCCTTGCTAAATACATGTGTTGACCTCTCTCCCAGAAGTTTAAATGTTTAGATCGCAGGGAGGAGAAGCTCTCAACATTTGTATTGAGATAAGGTAGGTTTGAAAATGCCCGAGGATCCAACAGGTCCTCTTGAGCATTTTGTGCTGCAGTAGATTAACAATCTACGCAGTGTCAAATGGAAGCAGTACGAGTCTACTGCCTCCATAGAGTCTCGCTCCGCATGGCTACGGAGTCAGGTTAGCTGCCGACTCCAGATTTGCACTTCCAAGTTTAGTGTTGGTGCAAGGTAGAAATTGCTTCGCACCAACACTGTGCATGGAGCTTTCTATTTGACAGTATGAGTGGATGGAGGCCATTATTGCATCATCCCTTGAGAAAAGTATAAAATTATGGAATTGGCTTTCCCTCTATTGTAAGAAAATAACTGAGCTACTACTGGCTCGACTGTGTTTGTTATTCAACTAAATGTTGTTCAAAGCTCAAGCAAGTTTTTCCCAAGGCATTTCAGAATAGACCAGTTTTACTCCCTGGGAGTGATGATAAAGCAACAGTTGAAAATGAGTACCTAGGTATATGTGAAAGTTTAGTCTAAAAACTGCCTGCAATATTGGTGTCCACCTGTCACTTATGGGGCTTGATTCTCCTAAAATTATTCACTTTGTAACACTTCCAAGGTAATGGCCCCGAATTTGCAGTAGTAATAACAGCGAGGCTGTCGGCGCTAACCGTTATTACTGGGTAAAACTGAGAGAAACTTCTGGCGTCCGCACATGCGCAGTTAAACATGGAAATCTGGAAGTTGCTATCTGAGATACCCTGCTCCTCCACAGGGAGCGCTGTTGCAGTCTTCGCTAATAGAATCAACACAGAATCACTCATTTGGTGTGAACGTAAACAAATTGCCCACAATTCTTGCTATAAAGACCGATGAAAAATTTAAGCCTTGTTCAGTCAGGTGTAACTGAGTTTTTAACGACGTACTAAGTCATAATTACTGCTGAACAACCTCTCTGGCCCTGAAAAATTAATTTTACAGGCGTGGAGTCTTATTCCCAGAAGAAAATTTAAATGTTGCAGATTTATAAAAAAATATATTTTTTTAAAGTTTGTATTTTGCTATTTAAGTTTCTCCCTTAATCCCATGTATACGTCCCAATCTTTATTTCACTTTCTGCACAATGATTTAAATGTAATTTATATTTCCTGATTTTTTACTTCCTGCTTTGCCGTCTCAGAATTGTTCAGTCTGATTGGTTGATCAGTCTCCCTGCTGCCTGCCCTGTTTACAGACCCAACAGATCCCCTGTAGAAGGCGGCAAATTCAAACTGACGTTGGAAAAGAGGAAGTCTGCGCTCTAGAATCCGCTAAAATTTTGTGGGCAGCTTTTTTTTCGAGGTGTTCCTTCGCCGCTGACCGCAAAATCCAGGCCAATGTATTCATAAAAGATGATGACTGTTGGCACCTCCAGCTTGAGAGCTATTGCACCAGCTTTGCGCTCACTGTTGTAGCACCTTACTTGCTTGAGTGCCAGCCCAGATACATTCACTCAGTAGAATTTTATTAACTAGACAGAGGAAGTGACACAAGGTGACACAGCCTGGACTTGGAGAATCCTGCCCCGCAATAAAAGCTGAGTGTTCACTCTCTTTGCTTTGATGGGTCCATGGGGAAGTACATAAATTCTGATGCCCATCCAAACAGGTCATCTGTGGCCTGTTTAATGCAGTGGTGCACTGCCAATTAACTAATGTGACTGAAGGTAGCATAAAAATTCATAAATGTAGACACTTCAACAGTGACTGACAAGACTGTACCTCTGCTAGAATCCTTACCTTTGTATTGGCTTGTTTCTCGGGTGGAACAACTGAAAAATATCAGGGAGCATGAAGCCACTCCCACCCAGTGTCATTTACATAGGTGGGCAGCCAAAGTGTCTTGCCTGGAGTGGATTAAAATATTAAGATTTTCCTTTTACTCCTGCTGTGCTGCCTAATATTGGCCGATAATATCAATGAAAATCTAAGCCAAAATCTGTTCGTACCAACAAGTTGAGATATATGTAAATTAATGGCAACATTGATTTTAAAATTCGTAAGTGACCCTGAGGTGCCATAGTGTACACCGAAGCAAACTACCATGACAAATAGCCTGGACACTCCTGGCCTGCAACTTTATTGCTCACCAACCACTGGGTAATTAGAGCTTCAAAGGAACATGGGAACAGGAGTAGGCCATTCAGCCCCTCGAGCCTGCTCCGCTATTCAGTTAGAGCTTTGAAAAAGTTGTTTGATTTTCCCAGCACCATGTGAGAGTATGTGATGGAATAAGCACAGAACAATTTGATTTACAACAACAACTTGCATTATAGCACGCCTTTAACGCCCCAACGTCACAAGACCGTTACCAAATAGAATTTGACACCAAACCACATGAGATATTAGGACAGATGACCAACTTGATCAAAGAGGTAGGTTTCAAGGAGCGTCGTAAAGGAGGAGAGAGAGGCGGAGAGGTTTAGGAAGGAAATTCTAGATTTTAGGGCCTAGGCAGCTGAAGGCATAGCCTTCAGTGGTGGAGCGATTAAAATCGGGGATACGCAAGAGGCCAAAATTGGACGAGCGCAGAGATCTCTGAAGGTTATAGGGCTGGAGGAGGTTCGAGATGGGGAGAGGTGAGGCCATGGAGGGATTTAAAAACAAGGATGAGAATTTTAAAATCGAGGCATTGCCGGTCCGGGACCCAGTGTAGGTCAGCGAGCACAGGGGCGATGGATGAACAGGACTTGGTGCGAGAGGATATGGACAGCAGAGTTTTGGATGAGCTCAAGTTTATGTACGGTGGAAGATGGGAGGCCGACCAGGAGAGCGTTGGAATAGTCAAGTCTGGAGTTAATAAAGGCATGGATGAGGGTTTCAGCAGCTGATGAGCTGTAGCAGCGTGGAGTCTGGCGAAGGTACGGAGGTGAAGTAGGCGGTCTTGGTGATGTAGCGGTTATGTGGTCGGAGCTCATGTCTGGGTCAAATACGACGCCAAGATGAAAGCTGGATTGAATGAGTGTGGTTTTAATCTGGTGGTTTCAACATTGTGACTACATTTTAATTAGTATATGGATGCCATGTCAAAGATGTACAGCAGCGAGTATACTCAGCACACTTGTATTGATCTGTAAAAGCCTAAATGGTCCACTTACTAGCCTTGAGTCACCACCTGGATATGGGCATCAGTGGGATGAAAATGGACAACCTAATCTTGCCATGTCTTGACACTTCCCTAACTGTAGTACTTCATTTATTGAGCAGTTTCTGCTGCTAACATATGGACCAGGATTTTCCACTTCTGCCCTCACCAGCCCGTGACTTTACAACCATTAAAGTGACTGGGCAAAAAATTGTGCACTGGTGAGTGCAGAAGCGAAAAACTACAGCTGCCAGTTCAAAAGAAGTCTATGCGTGGGTTCCACAATTTGGCCAGCTTGTAAATGGACTTAGATTTTTAGATATGTATATTCATGGAAACTTTGTAACTGTCATGTCCACATTAATGTGGTGCAGACACACTGGCCTAGAAATTGGATCGTGCATGCCTGTCTTTTGGGCGAAAAATGGGCCCAATATGGCGTGCACGCGTGCATTCCGTGCCAGGAGAGCGCCACATGCCAAATTAGTTAGGGCACCTCAAAGTTGTCCAGGGCACACGCCAGAAACGAGTGTTAGACCTATTTCCTTTGCAAACCAAGGGCCTGGTGCTGGTTTTAGGCCCCTTTCCCATATTCGATTGCGACTGACTGCAGCATGCGCCGTACATACTGTGGTCAGTTTTCTTAGGCCTAAAGCAGCCAAAACCAAGCAAGGTGATGGAGATAAAGCTGGTCATCGACAGCATACATGTGGCAGCTGACCTCTTGTCTTAGAATGATATCGTCAAGGAGCAGCATGTAGATGAGTAAGAGGAGCAGGCAAAGGATAGTTCTTCGGGGGACTGTGGAGGTAACCGTGCATGGAGCAGGAAGAGAAGCCACTGTGGGCGATACTCTTTGATCGGATAGGGTCAGAGTGGAACCAAGCTAGGGCCATTGCACTGAATTGGACAACAGAGGAATGGCATTTGAGGACAACGGTGTGGTTGACCATGTCAAAGACTGCAGAGAAGTCAAGGAGGCCCAGTCACCATCACCGTGGATGTCATTTTGACTTTGGTTAGGGTTATTTTAGTGCTGTGGCAGGGAAGGAAACCTGATTATTGGAGAAATTCATAAAATGGAGTTGTGGAAAAGTTGGATATAGATTTGGGAGGCAATAACACATTTGAGGAAGTTAAAGAAGATAGGTAGGTTGGAGATTGGGTGGTAGTTTGCAAGGATGGAGGGGCTATTTTGAAGAGTGAGGTGACAAAGGCAGTTTTGAAAAGGAGGGGGGCAGTACCGGAGAGGGTACCATTTACAACGTCAGTTAGCATAGGGACCAGGAAGTGAAGTTGGATATCAGTTTAGTGGGAATGGGGTGAAGCGAGCAGGAGGTAGATCTCACAGACAAAATGAGCTTGGAGAGAGCATGATGCAGGATCGGAAACTGGAAAAAGAAGTGGGTTCAGGACTAGGACAGGGGAAAGCTTGGAGGGAGGTTTGGTTTGGTTGGCAAATGGAAAGGCGAAAGTAGCAGAATGAAAAAACTAATCATTTTCTTCAGATACACAAGTAAAGGACTGTTTGAGTTGCATTTTGAAATTGCTTTGTAATTCAGCTTGGGTCTCTACTGTATTACGAGCCTGACATTTATCATAAGCCTCCTTTATCTGTTTCATTTTAATCTCTATGGGGGTTATTTTGGTGAAAGGGTGAAAGCAGGCACTAAGTGGGTGCTGTGCGAATAAGACACACCTGTTTGAAAGTTTGATTTTAGCGCACAATTTTGGGCCTAATTGCTGATGACCATAATTTGAACTTGCCTGGAGGCGCTAAAGCAGACATCCACAGATTTAGCACTGAGACACTGATTAGAAGCAATTTTCATGGAGCAGTAATATGTGTGTTCCACGCACCCACTTACACTGAAGGTGTGGAGTCCGCTGGCTGACACACAACGGCAGGTTTCAGGATGGTTCAGGGACTGAAACAGAGGATGCACAGGTTCTCGGATGTGGCATTGGAGGCCCTGGTGGAGGAGATCTAGAGGAGGAGGGATGTCCTGTACCCACAGGGAGGGAAGGGGCCCTCCTGTCCCCCTCTCCTGCAGGAGCTGCTGCTGCTCTGCCTGGCCTCATGTCCTCATCCAGACCAAGGGGGACCCCTAGCAAGATGCCCATGACCAAGCACTCCTTCTCCTGGTGACTCCTATAAGGTAGAGTAGCACAGCACCCACTCTTTTTAGGTGAAGTTCTCAGAGAATTTCCAGTAAAAAAATATTGATGGGTAGTAATCTCAGGATTGCTCCCAATGCCATGTGCTAGTGAGTATAGAAACCGGATGATAGTGCAGGTAAATGCGTGGCTGAAGAAGTGTTGCAGAAGGGAGAGTTTCAGATTCTTGGGGCATTGAGACCGGTTCTGGGGAAGGGGAACCCGTACAAAATGGACGGGTTGCACCTGAGCAAAGCTGGGACCAATGTCCTCGCTGAGAGGTTAACTAGTACTGTTGGGGAGGTTTTAAACTAATTTGGCAGGGGGAGGGGAAGCAGGAAATAGTAGAGAGGGGCAGAAATGAGATCAGAGGGCAGAGAGATATAAACAGCGGTAAAATTAGGAATATCCCAAAAATTGCGGGGACCAGATTGAGGAAAATAGCAAAAGTGACGAAGGAGGTATTGAATTGTATGTATGTCAATGACCGTAGTGTAACTAATAAGGCTGGTGAGCTGCAGGCACAAATTGCTGCATGGGATTATGACCTGGTTGCATTAACAGACACATGGCTCAAACAAGGCCAGGAATGGGTTCTTAATATTCCTGGTTACCAAGTGTTCAAGAATGCTAGAGAAGGAAAAAGAGAAGCGGGCATGGCAGTATTGATTAAGGATGATACAATTCTAAATAGAAAGGTTTTACTAGATGGTTCTAGGACTGAATCTG
Organism: Squalus acanthias; assembly: GCA_030390025.1. Taxonomy (NCBI): domain Eukaryota; kingdom Metazoa; phylum Chordata; class Chondrichthyes; order Squaliformes; family Squalidae; genus Squalus; species Squalus acanthias. Next base: position 45,291,997 of record CM059428.1, on the reverse strand, counting down.
TTTGGCTTGAGTTGAGGAACAGAGGGGGGGGAAACTGTTCCGTTGTTAGGAGTTTTTTTATAGAAGGAGGTAGATGAGCAAATTTGTTGGCAAATTTTAAAGGCGTGTAACAAAGAGAAAGTAGTAATATTAGGAAATACTAATTATCCGAATAGACTGGGAAAAACAAGGAAGGAAGCAGTATTGGATCTGGTTCTGGGAAATGAAGTAGGACAAGTGGAGAGTGTTACAGTAGGAGATCATCTAGCTAACAGTGACCACAACATAATTTGGTTTAAAGTAATTATGGAAAGAGACCAGAAAATATCGAAGGTAAAAAGGCTCAACTGGGGAAGAGCTAATTTCAGTGATTTAAGAAGGTCTAGGGACAGGTAGATTGGAAAAGGCGATTGCAGGGTAAAGCAGTAACGGAGAAATGGAGGACATTCAGGGAAGCGATAGTTCAGGTACAAACGAAGCATATTCCTTTGAAGGGAAAAGGTAGAGCATCCAAAGCTAATGCACCATGGATGACAAAAGAAAAAAAAGTTAAAATAAAACAGAAAAAGGGCTATGACAAATGTCAGGAGCAAGATTCAGTTAACATTCAGGAAGATTATGGATAGTTCAGGAGAGAATTGAAAAAGTTAATACAGAAGGTAAAGAGAGGTTACGAGAAAAGATTAGCAGGCAACTTTAAAATGAACCCTAAAACTTTTTTATAAACATATAAAGTGTAAGCGGTTTGCTAGGGAAAAAGTTGGGCCCAAAGAGAGAACTTCATGTGGAGGCAGAAGACATGGCAAAAGTATTAAATGAGTACTTTGCATCTGTCTTCACAAAGGAAGTGGATGATGTGAAGGTTGCACTAAAAGAGGAGAGGGAAGTTATGGACAGGATAATAATAGATAGAGAAGACATACTAAAAAGATTAGCATTACTGAAATTTGGTAAATCATCTGGTCCAGATGGAATGCAACCTAGGTTACTGAAAGAAGCAAAGTTAGAAATAGCAGAGCAAAATCTAGGCTGACATTCCCGTGTAGTACTGAGGGAGTGCTGCACTGTCGGAAGTGTTGTCTTTCGGATGAGATGTTAAATCGAGGCCCCGTCTGCCCCCTCAGGTGGATGTAAAAGATCCTATGGCACTATTTCGAAGAAGAGCAGGGAAGTTATCCTTGGTGTCCTCGCCAATATTTATCCCTCAATCAACACTAAAACAGATGATCTGGTCATTATCACATTACTGTTTGTGGGAGCAAGCTGTGCTTAAATTGGCTGCCGCCAGTTACAACACTGACTACACTTCAAAAAGTACTTAATTGGCTGTAAAGCGCTTTGGGACGTCCGGTGGTCGTGAAAGGCGCTATATAAATGCAAGTCTGTCCTTTCTTTCTTTCTTTCTCTCTCTCGCTCTTTCGCTCGCTCTCGCTCTTTCTCTTTCTCGCTTTCTCCCTCTTTCTCGCTTTCTTTCTATTCAATCTTTCTTTCTATTCAATCATTCTATTCAATCGTTCTTTGTCTGTCTGTCGGTCATGCTTGAGGGTTGCTAATGTTATACCACTATTTAAGAAAGGGGAGAGGAATAAACCAGGGAACTACAGGCCAGTTAGCCTAACATCTGTGATGGAGAAGATATTGGAAACCATTATCGGACAAAAGAAACTTTCATTTGGAAAGACATGGGTTAATCAAGTAGAGCCAGCATGGATTTGTTAAAGGTAAATCGTGTCTGACGAACTTGATTGAATTCTTTGATGAGGTAACATTCCATTGAGAAATAAAAACTCCACGGGTAATGTGATCCATCCGTGGCTGACGAAAGAAGTTAACCATAGTATTAGATTAAAAGAAGAGGCTTATACTGTTAAGAATACTGTAATAGTAAGCCTGAGGATTGGAAGAGCTTTAGAAACAAGAAAAGGATGACCAAAAAATTGATTAAAGGGGAAAAACTAGAATATGTGAGAAAACTAGCAAGAAATATAGAAACAGATTGTAAGAGCTTCTGCAAGTACGTAAAAAGGAAGAGAGTAGAAAAAGTAAGCGTTAGTCCCTTAGAGGCTGAGGCAGGTGAAATTATAATGGGGAAGAAGGACATGGCAGAGACTTTAAACAAATATTTTGTATCTGTATTCACAGTAGAATACACAAAAAGCATACCAAAAATAGTGGGTAACCAAGGGGCTAATGAGAGTGAGGAACTTAAAGTAATTAAGATCAGTAGAGAAAAAGTACTTGAGAAACTAATGGGACTAAAAGCTGACAAATCCCCTGGACCTGATGGCCTACATCCTAGGGTTCTAAAAGAGCTAGCTGCAGAGCTGGTGAATGCATTGGTGGTGATCTTCCAAAATTCCCTAGATTCTAGAATGGTCCCAGCAGATTGAAAGGTAGGAAATGTAACTCCGCTATTCAAGAAAGGAGGGAGAGAGAAAACTAGGAACTAGAGGCCAGTTAGCCTGACATCAGTCGTCGGGAAAATGCTGGAATCCATTATTAAGGAAGTGGTAACAGGGCACTTAGAAAATCAGGCAGAGTCAACATGGTTTTATGAAAGGGAAATCGTGTTTAACAAATTTATTAGAGTTTTTTGAGGATGTAACTAGCAGGGTAGATAAAGGGGAACAAGTGGATGTAGTATATTTGGATTTCCAAATAGCATTCGATAGGTGCCACATAAAAGGTTGCTACGCAAGGTAAGGGCTCCTGGGGTTGGGGGTAATATAGTAGCATGGATAGAGGATTGGAAAACGGACAGAAAAGAGAGAGTAGGGATAAACAGGTCATTTTCCGGTTGGCAGGTTGTAACTAGTGGGGTACCGCAAGGATCAGTGCTTGGACCTCAGCTATTTACAATCTATATTAATGACTTGGATGAAGGGACTGAGTGCATCCAAGTTTGCTGACAATACAAGTTAGGTAGGAAAGTAAACTGTGAGGAGGACACAAAAAGCGCCTGCAAAGTGATATAGACAGGTTAAGTGAGTGGGTAATAAGGTGGCAGATGGAGTATGATATGGGGAAATGAGAGGTTATTCACTTTGGTAGGAAGAATAGGAAAATAGAATATTTTTTAAATGGTGAGAAACTATTAAATGTTGGTGTTCAGAGAGATTTAGGTGTCCTCGTACAGGAAACAGAGTTAGCACGCAGGTACAGCAAGCAATTAGGAAGGCCAATGATACGTTGGCTTTTGCAAGGGGGTTGGAGTAGAAGAGTAAGGAAGTCTTGCTACAGTTGTACAGGGCTTTGGTGAGAGCGCACCTGGAGTACTCTGCACAGTTTTCGTCACCTTATCTGAGGAAGGATATACTTACCTAAGAGGCGGTGCAACAAAGGTTCACCAGATTGATTTCGTGGATGACGGATTGTCCTATGAGAAGAGATTGAGTAGATTGGGCCTATACTCTCTGGAGTTTAGAAGAATGAGAGGTGATCTCATTGAAACATAAGATTCTGAGGGAGATTGACAGGGTAGATGCTGAGAGGTTGTTTCCCACGGTTGGAGAGTCTAGAACTAGGGGGCATAGTTTCAGGGTAAGAGGTCGGTCATTTAAGACTGAGATGAAGAGGAATTTCTTCAGTCAGAGGGTTGTGAATCTATTCTCTGCCCCAAAGTGCTGTGGATGCTGAATCATTGAGTATATTCAAGGCTGAGATAGGTAGATTTTTGGACTTTATGGGGATCGGGCGGGAAAGTGGAGTTGAGGTCGAAGATCAGCCATGATCTTATTGAATGGCGGAGCAGGCTACTCCTCCTAATTCTTATGTTCTTAGAAGGTTAATCAAGGTAGTGCAGTACATGTATATATGGACTTTCAGAAGGCATTCGACAAAGTGCCACACAGGAGGCTTATTAAGACAATGGTAGCCCATGGAATTAAGGGGGAAGTGGCAGTAAGGATACAAAATTGGCTTAGTGGCAGGAAGCAAAGAATAGTGGCGGATGAATGTTTTTCAGACTGGGAGGTGCTTTGCAGTTGTGTTCTCCAAGGGTCAGTTTTGGGTTCATTACGCTTTGCACTTTTTATAAACAACTTAGACTCGGGTGTAGGGAGCAGCATTGTATAGTTTGCAGATGATACAAAACTTGGCAAAGTAGTCGATCGTGATGAGGATAGTTATAGGCTTCAGGCTCACATAGACAAGATGGTGAAATGGGCAGAAGCAGGGCAAATGGAGTTCAATGCAGAGAAGTGTGAAGTGATGCACTTTGGGAGGACTAATATGGAAAGACAGTATACTATAAATGGCACATTTTTGAAAAGTGTAGATGAGCAGAGTTGGTATCCACAATAAACAAATCCTTAAAGGTGGCAGGGCAAGTTGATAAGGTGGTCAAAAAAGCATACGGGTTACTTGGTTTTATAAATAGAGGAATAGAATATAAAGGCAAAAAGATCATTATAAATCACTGGTTAGGCCTCAGCTAGAGTATTGTGCACAATTCTGGGCACCACGTTTCAGGAAAGATGTAAAGGCATTAGAAAGGGTACAGCGGATGTTGCCAGGGATGAGGGACGTCAGTTATGAGGAGAGCTTGGAAAAGTTAGGAATGTTATCCTTGGAACAGAGAAGGTTAAGAGGTGACCTAATAGAGGCTTTCAAGATGATGAGAGGTTTTGATAGAGTAAATAGGGAAAAATATTTCCCCTGGCGAGTGGGTCAATAGCTAGAGGTCATGGATTCAAAAAGATCTAGAGGGGAGATGCAAAATTTTTTCACTGAGTTGGTGGGATCTGGAACGCTCCACCTGAAAAGGTGGTGGAAGCTGATTCCATCGATAATTTTAAAACCGAGTTGGACAGGTACTTGAGGATGAGCAACTTGCAGGGTTATGGACAAAAAGCGGGGATGTGGGACTAAGCACGACTGCTCTTTCAAAAAGCTAGCACAGGCACGACGGGCCGAATGGTCTCCTTTTGTGCTTTATGTTTCTCTGAATTTCTAAGTGTTGGTGAAGTCTTGACAAACTGTCCCAGAATGTTTCCCGATGTGTTTCAAAAGTCCTCTTCAAACCTCCAGCTGCAAGTGAACAGTAAAAGCTAAGCATGGCTTTAAGTAGTGCTCGAAATCCTCAGCAATGACATGCTGGTCGCTGTTAGGAGAGAGCGTTAGTTGAAGCGCTAGCCAGCAAAATGCCGTGCAACCTCTTTACTAAGCGCTCGCAGGCAACTTAATTGGCAATCAGCTTCTTAACGCTCCTTCAGGCTGGCGTTCCTAACGCATGCTTCAACTCCTTTACTAAGATGGCGCCTTGAGCTAAACGCGGGCTAAACCAGTGTTGCAGCTCAAGATCCCATCTTGGCCACCTCAGAGGTTCTTTAGCACCTAAAGTATGCGGGGACAATCGCCCCCTATATCTTTAGTCATCCATGCAGCTCTAGCTTTGGATGCCCTTCCTTTCCCCCTCTTATGAATGTGTCTAGTTTGTACCCGAACTATCTACTCTTTGAAGGCCTCCCATTACTCATTTACTTTTTACCTACCAAGTTTTGATTCCAATCCACCTGGGCCAGATTCCCTTTCAACTTGCTGAAATAGCCCTCCTCCAGTTGAGTAATTATCATGTTTGATTGTTCCTTGTTCTTTTCTATAACTATTCTAAATCTAATGATATTGTGATCAGTGTTTCCCAAATGCTCCCCCAATGAAACATGCTCCATTTGCCCCACTTCATTCCCCAGAACAAAACCCAGCACTGCTTCCTTCCTCGTTCGGCTGGAAACATACTGATCACAAGTTCTCTTGTACACATTTCAGGAATTCCTCCCCCTCTTTGCCCTTAACACTGTTATTTTCCCAGTCTATATTAGGATAATATTCCTCCAAGATTATTCTGATGGATGAGGATAATCTTAAACTCCTCTTTCCTCATTCCTTCCATTGTAACCTTCAATTTCAAGTGTGAGGAACTTGTGGATTCTTTTTGTCTTGAAGACTGAAATTAGCCTCTCAGCTGCCTGAGATGACTCCTGCATCACTCCCTGCAATCCCTATCCCTCCTCAGGTTCATTTCCTCTGAGATGTATCGACTGCCTCCTTGAACCTGCCCACACACAACTATCTACCTTTACAGAAAATGCTGGAAATGCTTGGCAGGTGAGGCAGCATCTGTGGAGAGAGAAACTGATTTAATGGGCCGGATTTTCCGACCCCCACGGGTGCGTACGAGGTGTGTACGCACCCGTAGGGGCCTCGCAAGTGCCGGGTTTAGGCATGCGAAGCGCATGCGCTACAACCCAGCACTTCTGATCTGTCAAGAATCCTCTTGACAGATCATCCACCTGCCCAGAAGAAGGGCCTCCGCAGGCAGAGAGTTCCGCTTTCTGCACAACATCCGCCCGCTGAAAACCTTTAAAAAATCTTACGCCTGCGTTTGGTTTCCCCATTGTAGAGGAGACCGCATCGTGAGCAGCGAATACAGTATACTAAATTGAAAAGAAGTACAAACAAGTCACTGTTTCACCTGGAAGGAGTGTTTGGGGCCCTGGTCAGTGGAAAAGGAGGAGGTAAAAGGGCAGGTGTTGTATCTCCTGCCTGCCACCCTATCAGACCTTCCCTTTTGTTCTTTCCTCTCCTCCCCCGCCCTTTTCCTGTCTCTATACTTGCTTAAAACCTGTTACATCTGTAACATTTTCCAGTTCTGACGAAAGGTCATTGACCTGAAACGTTAATTCTGTTTCTCTCGCCACAGATGCTGCCTGACCTGTGTATTTCTCGCATAATCAGGGTGAATTTGCTGCAACTAGAATAAAGTCATGATGTGGAAGCACTTGCGTTTGTTCTGCACTATAAATGAGATATCCATGTTTTCCCATAACCATCACTGAAATTTCACTTAAATACATCAGACTGATTGCCACCATATAAGTCATGCAGGAATAACCCATGAAAATCCATCAAACACCTACTATGTCTATTTTGATTGCATTGTTTAAAAGATGTTGCATGTCTTTTGCAAGCACTATGCTCAAAGTATCTAAATATACAAGCTCTATGCTGGTATAGCGGTCGAAGACCAGAATAAAAAGTACCATGTAGTTTAATAGGGGTTCAGTCTGTGTGGTTAATGTTCAGGTTAAGTGTATTTGAAAGTTTGTGGTGCTGCAGTTCAGAATTTGAAATTGTTTCCAAGAATGTTCCATGATCTGTCAACATGGGGTGAGCTTCAGTGACTGGTTCTCCCTCACCCACTAACAGAGTTTGGATAGGCATCAATGCTAGGATTTTATCTCCAATCCTGTGGTTGCTTTACTTCAAGTGCTACTAGATCACCCCATTGCACAGTTATTAAGCAGAATTAAAAGGGTATGGGGAAAGGGCAAGAGAATGGAAATAAATGGATAGCCCTTTGAGAGTTGGCACAGGTGCGATGGACTGAATTGCCTTTCGTATTGTAAAATTCTAAATGACTGTTTTAGTTGAATCAAAATTTAAATGACCAGCCTACAGCATATGCTTCTCGCAGTGAATCTTTGAAGAAGAGGTAGATATATGAGTAGGGAATGCATTCCAATGTTTTATTTGCCTGCCTATAAATGTAACAAGGATTTGAGATTTATAATATAATCTTGTGGAATCTTCATTTGAAAAGTAGCTCAGAGCAAAACAATTTAAAGCTGTACCTGTGGGCAATGTGGTTATCTGGCTGTGAGTTATTGCTGTAATTTTAGAAGATAGTTTTAGTAAAAAGAATTGTCTGACTGTGCTCCCAGTTAGGTGGAATGAGATTAAGCTAACATTACACAATTAATGACCATTATTGCATCACATTAGTTCCCTTGTTGCTTGCTAGCTAAATGCAGTCACAAACAATATGACGATTATGTAATACTTTCAGCATTCTCTCTACTTGTATTTCTGATTGTTAGCAAGCAAAAAAATGTGAATTTGAAAATCTACAGCTGCAGTTAGGTGTCTGCAGTATTCTCAGCACATTTACTTTAACTGTGTCTTAAATACCACATCAGCCTTGTAGTGTTACAAGAGATTTGGCTGTGCTCGGAAGCCTGCTGGAGTTGTTAGGAATTCAGGAAAAATCTTTTGGAATAAGTGCATCTTAGTGACCCATAAAACAAAAATGGTGCACAATGATTTTAAGGAATATATCTACTCAAATTTAACGGAACATTATCACTCATGTCTTTTTATCAATTTTTGAAAATGTGGTGTTCCTGTCTGTTAAACTGCGCATTCAGAAAAATGGTGGCAGGCTACTCCATGACAGCTGTCATCACTTTCTTTCTATGGTCCACACTCTGGGCTTTTTTTTCTTTCCAACAATGAGACTTTCTACAGTATATATTAAGTACTGGCCAAACCCTTCGCTTTGTGCCTGGTTGACTGGAATGACGCCCACAGTTGAGACTCGAGTCAGCACCTAGCTGGGAAGCAAGTATCTGAACTGTTGCACTGTGGTTCTCTTGTATAGTTCTTAATGATGTAGTCGTATCCAGGTCTTGCCAGTTTAACTTGCCACATAATTCAGTCCATGAGTCGCATCTGCAGTCAGGTATTTATGGTTTGCAAGCCTTAAGGTGCAACTTTTACATCAATGTGACCCGTAACATTTATGGTATGCAGAGGAAGGATTTATATGGTCTATGCAAAGATGCATGGCTGATTAGCCAGCCCTACAGTTTAGACTCGGAAAAGTTTCATGGTTGTATTTGTTTCCAGAAAGTTTTTTCCCCCCCCAAGTTAAGTGAAAATTCTGCCTGTCTTATTAAAAATTAATGTTATTGTCCTGGGATCTGGAGAATGCTGATCTGAATGGTGCCTTTCTGAGCTTGGGAACATCAGTAAATCAAGGTGAAACTATTTTGTGCTGCTGTACTACACCAGTCACGTACACTGAATGCAGGTTTAATGATGATGCAGGAGAAAAGCCATGGTTATACTGCACACTCACCTTGCTGTTACGTGGAAGAGAGTAGAGCTCCAAATTTACCCCTTTTCAAATTAAAATTTCATATGAAGTATCAGCTTGGCTCAGTGGTGGCCTCCTTTCCATATCAGAAGGTTGTGGGTTTACGCCCCACTGCAGGACTCGAGTACAAAATCTAGGCTGACACTTGAGTGCAGTACTGAAGGAGTTGTTCGAGGTACTGTCTTTTGGATGAGATGTTAAATTGATGCCCATCTGCCTGTACAGGTGGATGTAAAAGATCCATGACAGATTTTAGGAGAGTTCTCCTGACCAACATTTATCCCTCAGCCCCCACCACCAAAATAGATATGTCCTTGCTATTTGTGGGACCTTGCTGTAGGCCACTTGTCTGCCGCAAAACAAGTGACTACACTTCAACAATAACTCATTGGCTGCGAAGTGCTTTAGGATCTTCTGAGGATGCACAAGGTGCTATATAAATGCAAGAATGCTCATTTTTGGCCTTCAGTTGTTAGTGGCAAAAAGATCTAATGGGCTACGCCAATTTATTTTTTTAATCACAGAGTTGTATGGCAGTTCGGCAAGGTGCCAATGTTAAACTTCAAAAAGTAGTTTTAAAAAGTAGTTTTTAAAAGTAGCAGCTTAAGTGCAACACCTATTTATAGGTGGTTTTACTATCATCATTATATGCTGCACCTGCAAAGGTGCTCAGCAAAAGATCTGATGCCAAAGCTATTGTATAATGAGTTATAAAACTAAAAATATCTTTGATCAGTAGTTTTTATAGGGAGGAGCACTGAAAGTTCTTGCCCACTGCCCACACCTCTCCTTTAAGGGAATACTTCAGTTCAAAGCCTTACAGTGGCACTTGAGCTGGTCTGAAAAAATGTATCAATATTTATTTGCCTCGTCTGAAGGAGGTGACTCAAGACGGGGTGCAGTTCTGTTAGTGCAAGCAGCACTCGAGTAACGTTGCCATTCTACATGTGTGAGCATAAATACAGACTATTCAACATGGAGGTCATCACAGCTGAGCCCAATCCTTTCACTGCCCAATATCCACCCATGCTTACTTTTGTAGGAGTGGTTCGAACCAAGCATGGGAACCGTGGATGGCTATTGTTCTGGTAGTGATGGATTATTAGCAACAATATTATAACTATGTTGAATATACCAAACTCATTTATTTTTTACAGTACAAATTTAGTCATGAGCACTTACACATGCTCACTTTTCAGGGAGCAGGAGCAATGAGTCGAATAGCTTCATTATGTGCTGTAGGATTCTATCACTTGTTTACCTGCATTTATCCTGAAGTTACTGTGAAGTTTTTAAAAATTATTTCTAGGTATGTGACCAATACTGGCAAGACTGCATTTATTGTCCATCCCAGTTGTCCTGAGAAGGTAGTTGGTTGGCCTTTTCCTTGAACCATTGCAGACCTTGTGGAGATGGTGCTTTTATGATGGTGTTAGGTAGGGAATTCCAGGATTTTGACTCAACGACAATGAAGAAATGCCAGTATATGTCCCAAGTCAGGATGGTGTGTGAGTTGGAGGAGAACTTTGAGGTGATGGTATTCCCACGACATTACTACTCTGGTCCTTGGTGGTACAAGTTGCAAGGGAGGGGCGGTGCTCTCAAAGTAACCTTGAGTTTTTGCTTGTACAGTTAGATCCTGTAGATCATCCAAATTAAGTTATGTCCTTTATTGGTCGAACAATAATATGGCATGGAATGAATGGACACGATGCTGACCTTTTAAATGTAAGAGCACTGGAAGTGTTGCATGAAATTGTATATGGCCTAAAGTGTGCAATACTGAAGTATACTAGTGTATACCAGGATTTCTTTGGTTGTTGCATTTGCAGTGGTATGTAATAGGTGATTAGTATCAGAAATACGGATAGCTATTGTACAGGGATAAAGGGTAAGAACAAAGACAAAGGCATCAAATGGCAATGTTGTTTTAAACAAAAATTTGCATACATGAAATGAGTTTAGGCAGTCTCAGTCCAGTTTCTAATGGGCATGAGACCACTGCATAAATTTTGCACTAAATTGGAAATCTGAGAGGATACATGATGGCTGAGAGGAAACATGTTAGCTGGTGTGGGAAATAGAAAAATCATCGGCATGTAGGAAGAGGAATTCTGAGATTGGTGATGAAGGAAATTGCAAGCACAGCGTGAGAAAGCTTTACTCTGTGTCTACCTATACTATGCCTGACCTGGGCACAGTCAATCAGTGCTAATGCTGAGTGCCCACAGTGGAATGCTGTATTCCCAGTACTAACATCCCTCACTTCGGGTGCAAAATGTATATAGAAATTGCACTCATTTGAGACTTTGTATACCAAATAGGATCATTTATGAGACTGAGCAATCGGGATGTAATTTTATTACATAGAGACATGATTTTTCTTATAATGAATTTAATCTGCTAATAGGAATTTTCTTTCACATAATATGAGGTATGCTATTTTGAATAATGAACCAGTTTCCACTAATAAAGTTCTCTATGAATGAGACTATTTCAGTTGCTGTAGAAAAATATTTTTGACAGGAGGACATAGATAATGTGAAGTGAATTTGAATTATTTTGTAACCACCAGAACTATATCTCATGCCTAGTCGAATTAGGAGGATCTGACAGCAGCAAAAAGTGACATGGCATAGATAGAGTATTGGCAATGCTATTAGAGGTGTGGATTTCTTTTCACTATCATAACACCTGATATCGGGCACGGTAGCATAGTGGTTATGTTACTGAACTAGTAATCCAGAGAACTGGGCTAATGATTTGGAGACATGAGTTCAAATCCCCCCACGGAACTGGGGAATTTAAATTCAGTTAATTAAATAAATCGGGAATAAAAAACTGGGCCGGAATTTTCTGGGATCCGTGCGGGCACAATTGGATGTGGGTCGGGTGGGAAATTTGAAATAAGTTGCTGCAGGTCAGGAACCCGCCGTCATCCCACCCCCACACGCGTTTCCCTCGGGCGCGTTTGCCGGTCCGGCAGCAACCCGACCGGCAGAGGCGGGCGACCTAATTCAAATTATTAACAGATAGTTGTCAGACGCTTAAGAACCTTTTTCAGCCTACCTTTCGAATTTTCCTGGCTGCCCACAGGATTCACGCAGCTTGGGAACCACGTCTGTCAGCCTGAGGCCTCACAGCTGATCACTTTCCTCAGGCAGAAGCTGTTGCTGGCTGCATTCCCAGCACATATTTAGATTTCTACAGGCTGCAAGTGCTTCCAGCAAAGTCGCCATCCAGTCTCACCTCATTGTTACAACCTATCACTCCACTGACAGCTTGCTCCTCTGATCTCTACTTGACGTGCCATTTATTCCATCAGCATGGGTGCCGTTTATACTGTGTCACCATGGTCCTCAGAATCGGACTACGATGAGCCCCAACACCAACAGCAACAACACCACCAACCTTCTCCTCAGCCACCTGATGCTGCACAGGACAGAGGGCATCAGTGCAGGGCTGCACCAAACCGGTGGCGATACCCCCAACACAGGGTATACAGGCAGAGGATGAGCTTCCTCAACATGACTGAGCAGCAGTGCCAAAGGAAGCTCAGGTCATCGCAGACATTTGCACATTGCTCGAGCAAGACCTGCAGCCCAGAGGAGTGGGACTCGCCTTACCAGTGGCTGTCAAAGTCACCAGTGCCCTCAACTTCTTCGCCTCAGGCTCCTTCAGGGATCTGCTGCAGACATTTGCAGTTGGCCGCCCAGATGCATCTCACAGGTCACCGATGCCCTGTTTCACAAGTCAGCCAATTATATCAGCTTTGCCACTGATGAATCCAGTGTTACTGAGCAGGCGCTCGGCTTTGCCACTCTGGCTGGCTTCCCATGGGTGCAGGGCGTCATTGACTGCACAAATGTGGCCATCAGGGCACCTCATCATAACCCAGGAGTCTTTGTCAACCGCAAGGGCTTCCACTCTCTCAATGTGCAGCTGGTCTGCAACCATAGGAAGATCATCATGCATGTGTGTGCCATATTCCCTGGCAGCTGTCATGACTCGTCCTTCGCCAGTCCAGCCTCCCTCAGCTCTTCGCTCCTCCAAACAGACTTTCCGGCTGGCTGCATGGAGACGAGGGCTATCCACTGAAGACGTAGCTGATGACACCCTTGAAGAGGCCAAGTCTGTGGCCCAGGAGAGATACAATGAAAGCCACATTTCCACCACCTGTGTCCTACAACAGACAAGAGGCATGCTCAAAATGCGCTTCAGATGCCTTGACAGATCTAGAGGAGCCCTTCAGTCCGCACCAGCTAGGGTCTCCAGAATCATCGTGGTCTGCTGCGCCCTGCACTAAATAGCGCAGCAGTGAGGATTAGCGCTGCATGAGGAGCAAGGCACTGAGCGCACAGCCTTTTCGGAGGAGGAGGAGCATCAGCTGGAAGACGAGGAGGAGCAGGAGCTGGAGGAACCTTCGGGCCAGATCCCACTAGCACCCAAGCACGTTGCTGCCAGGGATGGCCTCATCATGTCCAGATTTACGTAACTTTCCTCAGTACACCCATATGGCTGCCACATGCTGCGCCAGGTTGGCACCACCCCACACCATAAAGGATCCCTACAATAACCAAGCCATAACCAAGCATTCCTTTCACATTGACCACCATTGGTGGAGGTACCGTTATGTCTCACCATTCACTGCAACTCACTAAACCACTTCCAAAGGTGCACACAAATGTGTCCAAGACGGGAAAGTGGTGAAAATTAAGATTTTAATGGTTGACAATACATTAACGGAAACTTGCTATTAACATTGACTAAAACACCTAAGTGGCTACCCCTGTGCATCTATTTGTGTGTCATCTTTCTCTTATGCGTGCTTCTACGAGGTGCTACCCCTGTGGCTTCAGCAGAAGTAGAGGCAGCCTGCTCACTTCCCTGCTGCGACTGCTTAGACAGTCTTGGTGGACATCCTGTGGGTTTTGGAGCCTGTGATGGCCCCGCCAAAGTCTGCTCCTCCTGCGACTGTGTAGGGGCAAACTCTGCCATTGCGATCCGAGGAGCCATCTGGGGCTCTGACTGAGGGGGTGGCAGCGGGGCAGAAGTGTAAGCGCTTCCCCTCTCACCGTCATACCCCCTCATATGGGCCACCTGCACTTCTCTGCTAGCAAGGAGCTGGCGAGCACCTTGCTGCACATCAGTGGGGCCCTGAGGTCTCACGTCTACGCTGACATTCCTCCTAGACAGGAGGTCTATGAGCCTCTGCCATCTATGCTCCATAGATAGCCATCTCTTCTCCATAGAGACCATGTGCTCCTGTGAGTGGCGCATTAGCTGCTCCATGCAGGTGGCCATCCTATCCATGGAAGAGCCGACAGTCACCATCGCCTGCGACACGGTGGTGCTCATGTTGGAGATGGACTCCTCCATTCTCAACATTTGCAGACATCACGGTCGCAAAACCTGTCAGAGCCTCCTGCACTACGTCTGCATCTCCAGGATCGCCCTCTTTCTGGATGGCCACCGAGGCTCAGCGTCTGCATGCAGCTGAGCAGAGCTGGGAGCGTCCTGCACCCTCTGGCGAGGAGTCTCCACTGCTGTCCCTGTCTCCACCATCTGCTCTTGCTCACTTGTGACTTATGATGGACCCGGTGACAACACTATATCTCACGTGGGACCCACCGAGTTGTGCGTCTCTGCGCTGGTGCTGGGCGTGCTCATGTCTGGTGATGCTGCACCTTCAGAGGCTGGAGGCTCCTCTGAGGAGTCGTCTTGCTCTTCCTCCTGGACAGTGGGGGTGCTCTTGATGGACCTGTGGGAGAGTAAAGAGATGAGTTAGATATGTCATATGAAGAATGGGTACAGATACCATTATGCACATGATGACCATTCAGTGGCTGATGACACCAGTCCCCATATGAATGACTGATGTATGCCATGTACTGTATGAGATGTAATTCTGTCACCAGGTTGTCCTCCTCTCTCCATCTCCCAGCTCCAGCTGTTCGGTCACTCCCGATACTTCCAACGCAGCCTCCTCTGCTGTTGAGGGTGGCAAATGATGGAGGCCCACCTCCAGTTCTCTCCCTCTTCTTGTGGGCTCTCTTTTCCTGCAAGGAGGGAAAGAAGGGAAGGTTGAGTGAGAGTGATGGAATGAGTGTAAAGAATGGATGGGTTACATCTTTAGAAGGAGACTATGATGGGAGTGTGTTGGCAATGCCATGTGGCCTCCTTGTATGTTGTTAGTTGGTATGATTGCACTAGGATGAGGGTGAGTGTGAGGGGTGGCTAGTAAGATGGGGATGTGATAATGTAGATAGAGAGGGATGGGTGGATGTGCAAGGTATGTTGGTGTGAGTAAGGATGTGCAGGATTAGGGTTGGGAAGGTGGGGTGATGGGGATGTGATGAGAGGCACAGCAGGATGAGGTTGAGTGTGGCTTTGTTCTTACCTTTCCTGATCTAATGAGATCATTGAAGTGTTTGCGGCACTGCACCCAGGTCCTCCTGACTACATCCCTGCTGTTGACTTCCTCTGCAATTTGGAGCCAGGCTCTCTGTGTCCTGGGGAGGTCTCTTCCGCCCATTGGAAGGAAGACGACCTCGCTACGTGCTCTGACTCCCTCCACAAGCATATGGAGGGAGTCATCGGAGAACCTAAGTGCAGCCCCTCTACCTCTGTGCAGCCATCTCTCCAACTGTTTGGAGCAATGAAAACCTCCAGTGTGCTGCCTGCACACTCCTAGATGTACCTTCAAATGCAATGTGACCATGGCTCTTTTAAATATCCCGGCTGAAAACAAGTCATGGGTGATGTCATCAGAGCCGCACCATTTAATAGGGCCGGGAAACGCGCAGGGCGGGCTTAATAGGCCCCATTAGTGCAAAGTCAATTTCTGAAGTGGGATGGAAACAGCAACGAGTCGCGACCCGCCATGCCGCCCAGGTACAGAAAATTCCGGCCCTAGTATCAGTAATGGTGACCATGAAACTACCAGATTGCTGTAAAAACCCATCTGGTTTACTAATGTCCTTTAGTGAAGGAAATCTGCTGTCCTTACTTGGTCTGATCTATATGTGACTCCAGACCCACAGCAAATTGGTTGACTCTTAACCGCCCTAGCAAGCCACTCAGTTGTACCAAACCGCTACAAAGAAGTATTCCAAGAATAAAACCGGACAGAACACCCGGCATCAACCTCTGCACCAGACACGACAAAGGCAAACCCAGTCGACCCTGCAAAGTCCTCCTCACTAACATCTGGGGATGTGCCAAAATTAGGAGAGCTGTCCCACAGACTAGCCAAGTTAACAGCCTGACATAGTCATAATCACAGAATCATACCTTTCAGCCAATGTCCCAGACTCCTCCATCACCATCTCTGGGTATGACCTGTCCCACCGGCAGGACAGACCCACCAGAGGTGGCAGCGCAGTGGTATACAGTCGGGAGGGAGTGGCCTTGGGAATCCTCAACATTGACTTTGGACCCCATGAAGTCTCATGGCATCAGGTCAAACATGGGCAAGGAAACCTCCTGCTGAATAGCACCTACCGCCCTCCCTCAGCTGATGAATTAGTACTTCTCCATGTTGAACACACTTGGAAGAAGCAATGAGGGTGGTAAGGGCACAGAACATACTCTGGGTGGGGGACTTTAATGTCCATCGGCGAATGGCTCGGTAGTACCACTACTGACTGAGCTGGCCAAGTCCTGAAGGACATAGTCGCCAGACTGGGCCTGCAGCAGGCAGTGAGAGAACCAACATGAGGGAAAAATCTACTTGACCTCGTTCTCACCAGTCTACCTGTCGCAGATGAATCTGTCCACAACAGTATTGTTAGGAGTGACCATCGCACAGTCCTTGTGGAGACGAAGTCCCATCTTCACATTGAGGACACTCTCCATCGTGTTGTGTGACACTACCACTGTGCTAAATGGGATAGATTCAGAACAGATGTAGCAGCTCAATGGGGCTTCCATGAAGCACTGTGGGCCATCAGCAGCAGCAGAATTATATTCCACCACAATTTGTAACCTGATGGCCCGGCATATCCCTCACTCTACCATTGACATCAAGCCAGGGAACCAACCCTGGTTCAGTGAGTGTACAAGAGCATGCCAGGAACAGCACCAGGCATATCTAAAAATGAAGTGCCAACCTGGTGAAGTTACAACACAGGACTACATACATGCTAAACAGCAGAAACAGCATTCTACAGACAGGGCTAAGCAATCCCACAACCAATGAATCAGATCAAAGCTCTGCAGTCCTGCCCCATCCAGTTGTGAATCATGGTGGACAATTAAACAACTAATGGGAGGAGGAGGCTCCATGAACATCCCCACCCTCAATGACGGCGGAGTCCAGCATGCAAGTGCAAAAGACAAGGCTGAAGCGTGCACAACCATCTTCAGCCAGAAGTGCCGAGTGGATGATCCACCTCAGCCTCCTCCTGAGGTTCCTACCATCACAGAAGCCAGTCTTCAGCCAATTCGATTCACTCCACGTGATATCAAGAAACGGCTGAGCGCACTGGATACAGCTAAGGCTATGGGCCCCGACAACATCCCGGCAGTCGTGCTGAAGACGAATGTTCCAGAACTAGCCGCGCCTCTAGCCGAGCTGTTCAGTACAGCTACAACACTGGCATCTACCCGACAATGTAGAAAACTGCCCAGGTATGTCCTGTCCACAAACTGCAAGACAAATCCAATCCGGCCAATTACCGCCCCACCAGTCTACTCTCAAATCATCAGCAAAGTGATGGAAGGTGTCGTCAATAGTGCTATCAAGTGGCACTTATTCACCAGTAACCTGCTCACCGATGCCCAGTTTGGGTTCCGCCAGGACCACTCGGCTCCAGACCTCGTTACAGCTTTGGTCCAAACTTAGACAAAAAAGCTGAATTCCAGAGGTGAGGTTAGAGTGACTGCCCTTGAGATCAAGGCAGCATTTGACAGAGTGTGGCGTCAAGGAGCCCGAGTAAAATTGAAGTCAATGGAAATCGAGGGGAAAACTCTCCACTGGCTGGAGTCATACCTAGCACAAAGGAAGATGGTTGTAGTTGTTAGAGGTCAATCATCTCAGTCCCAGAACATCGCTACAGGAGTTCCTAGGCCCAGCCATCTTCAGCTGCTTCATTAATGACCTTCCCTCCAACATAAGGTCAGAAGTGCGGATGCTCGCTGGTGATTGCATAGTGTTCAGTTCCATTTGCAACTCCTCAGATAATGAAGCTGTCCGTGCCCCTATGCAGCAAGACCTGGACAACATTCAGGCTTGTGCTGATAAGTAGCAAGTAACATTCACGTCACACGTGCCAGGCAATGACTATCTCCAACAATAAGAGAGAGCCTAACCACCTCCAATTGACATTCAACGGGATTACCATTGCCAAATCCCCCACCATCAACATTCTGGGGGTCACCGTTGACCAGAACCTTAACTGGATCAGCCACATTAATACCGTGGCTACAAGAGCAGGTCAGAGGCTGGGTATTCTGCAGCGAGTGTCTCACCACCTGACTTCCCAAAGCCTTTCCACCATCTACAAGGCACAAGTCAGGAGTGTGATGTAATACTCTCCACTTGCCTGGATGAGTGCAGCTCCAACAACACTCGAGAAGCTTGACACCATCCAGGACAAAGCAACCCGCTTGATTGGCACCCCATCCACCACCTTAAACATTCACTCCCTCCGCCGCAGGTGCACCGTGGCTGCAGTGTGTACCATCTACAAGATGCACTGCAGCACCTCCCAAACTCACGACCTCTTCCACCTAGAAGGACAAGGGAGCAGACGCATGGGAACACCACCACCTCCAAGTTCCCCTCCAAGTTACACACCATCCTGACTTGGAAATATATCGCCGTTCTGTCATTCTGGCTGGGTCAAAATCCTGGAACTCCCTCCCTAACAGCACTGTTGGGAGTACCTTCACCACACGGACTGCAGCGGTTCAAGAAGGCGGCTCAACACCACCTTCTCGAGGGCAATTAGGGATGGGCAATAAATGCTGGTCTTGCCAGCGACGCCCACATCCCATGAACGAATAAAGAAAATAGATATATAATAGCGACTGGAAAATGACATTTTACCATTTAGTGAGCACGAGCTAAAAATGCGCTTTTTGTTTGTTTTTTTCTTGGTAATCTTCTCCTATTCTCTGAAAGGTACTGACAACTTGCCCCACTACCTTGCTCAAGTGGCCATTCATGTGTGATACTAACCAGTGAATATTGACTATGGGGACATTACAACTGAGCCCCATCCTATCTTCACCACATGTCCACATATGCATACTTCCAGTGGGTGGGTGGCAGATCAGTGGATAGCAATCAAGAGCAGAAATCCAAAATAACTTTTTCCTCCTAACCCAGGGTGCTGAGGTCAATAATTATGCCACTATCGCCACCTTGGATAAATCAGCTAAATCAACACAGACCTAAGATTAAGCAGAGGCATTTCTGTTCTGTGTGGCTTTAGTTGAGTCTGTATGGTACTTTTCAGTAAGCGTACTTCTCTATTATAGTAACGTTCAAGCCGTATATTTTTTGCGCTCGGTGGAATAAAGAAGAATAAGCAGCAATCATATGTTTGACATTTGACTGTTCTTGATGAGATACCTCATGAGGCTGAGGCGCACTTTTTCTCTTGCAACATGGTCAGATCCGACTAAAGGAATAGAGCAGTATCATATACTCGCCTGCTTGCCAGTGTACTCAGCGAAGGAATTTGCTGTTGCGCAATGTCCCACTATATGAACTATTAACTTAATTCTGTCAAGTGCCATTGTTAAATTCTGTAATCTACAAAAACTAGTTTCACCTCCCTAGTTTTTTCCATTTTCTTTCTCAAGCAAACAGTTGATCTGTAATAACAACAGAAAACGCTGGAAAAACTCAGCAGGCCAGGCAGCATCCGTGGAGAGAGAAAGAGAGTTGACGTTTCAGGTCGATGACCTTTCATCAGAACAGTTGATCTGTCCCTGATTCTCTGATACATAGCAACATCAAACTAGGGGGTCACCGGAGTAGTGAGAGTTAAAATTTTTCTCTCCCTTCAAGTAAAGTGCCTCGTGTCTACTTGGCACATCTCCAGACTTTTTTGACTCGTATCTTGTTGAGCTTGTTAAGATGAATCAATTACTAGCAACAAACTTAAGGATTCATATATGAAAATTGCCTAATAAATGGCAGGCAGTGTGCTTTCAGAAGCGAGGGATCATGTCTGACCAACCTCCTTGACTTTTATGAGGAACTAACATTCCAAGTGGATGTTTGAAAGCTCGATGGTATATCGCACCTAGACTTCCAGAAAGCCATTGAAAAAGTTCAACATAAAAGGCTGCTACACAAGACAAAACTCAGAGGTGGAAAAAAAACTGGCTGAAAGAGGGGAAACAGCAGCTAATTAGGGGAGTGATCTTAGGTTGGGGAAATATACTGAGTAGAGTGCCCCAGGGATCAGTGCTGGAATCCCTAATGTTTCTAATCTGTATAAACAATATGGATTCAGAAATACAATGCAAATTAATAGATGATAAACAAAGGTAGTTGAGTCCAGTCAAGCAACTATAGAAAAACTAGGCAAAATTTACATGTGGGCAGAGGCTGATCTTCAGTATCCGAAGACTAAGATTACAAAAACTTGGAGTCTTAAAAGTAGGTTGAGAGAGAAAATTTTGTAGAAGTACATAAGATACTAAGTGAAATAGAAAAACTTAGTCCGGAGCACTATTTCAAGTTAAACTCTGACTACAGGAAAGAAAGACTTGCATTTATATAGCGCCTTTCACGACCACCGGACGTCTCAAAGCACTTTACAGCCAATTAAGTACTTTTGGAGTGTAGTCACTGTTGTAATGTGGGAAACGTGGCAGCCAATTTGCGCACAGCAAGCTCACACAAACAGCATGTGATAATCTGTTTTGTTGATTGAGGGATAAATATTGGCCAGGACACCGGGGATAACTCCCCTGCCCTTCTTCGAAATAGTGCCATGGGATCTTTTACGTCCACTTGAGAGAGCAGACGGGGCCTCAGTTTAACGTCTCATCCGAAAGACGGGCACCTCCGACAGTGCAGCACTCCCTCAGCACTGCACTGGAGTGTCAGCCTGGATTTTTGTGCTCAAGTCCCTGGAGTGGGATTTGAACCCACAACCTTCTGACTCAGAGGCGAGTGTGCTATCCACTGAGCCACAGCTGACACAGGACAAGGAGACTGGTTCAGGACTGGTGTCAGGAAGCACTTTATACAGAGTGGCCTTGAATGGCCTCCTGGTTAGGGTAGTGGAGGCACAAACTGGAAGCATTTAAGGAACAGTACTGTGTAGAATTCTGGTTGCCATATTATAAAAAGGATATAGAGGCACTGGAGAGGGTGCAAAAAAGATTTACAAGGATGATACCAGAAATGCGAGGTTATACCTATCAGGAAAGGATGAACAGGCTGGGTCTCTTTTCTCTTGAAAAGAGAAGGCTGAGGGGTGACCTAATTGAGGTGTTTAAAATTATGAAAGGTTCTGATAGAGTGGACACAGAGAGAGTGTTTCCACTTGTGGGGAAGAGGAAAACTAGAGGCCATCAAGATAGTCACCAAGAAATCAAATAGGGAATTCAGAAGAAACATCTTTACCCAGAGTGGTGAGAATGTGGAACTCTCTACCACAGGGAGTGGTTGAAGCGAATAGTATAGATGCATTTAAGGGGAGACTAGATAAGCATATGAGGGAGAAGGGAATAGAGGGTTATGCTGATAGTTAGATAAGGAAAGACTGGAGGAGACTCGAGTGGAGCATAAACGCTGGCATGGACTGGTTGGGCCGAATGACCTGTTTCTGTGCTGTATATCTTATGTAATCCTCTGTCATCCTATGAACAGTTCGATTCTGTGATTGGGTGGGAGGCGGACAATAGTTTTCTAAGAAAGGGTGAACTAGTTGAGTTGAATAGTCTCCCTGGTTTTCCTTTTGTGAAGAATCTGAGCTCCTATAACTATAATGTTTTTAAAGCTTTTCTATGGCAAATAATATCAACCGTACTTTATTATCCACCTTTACTCTGATAAAGTGGACTTAAAATATCAAGATTTATCTGTCTATAATTGTTTTGTATGTTAGTATTTAACTTGGTTTCATAACTGCTTTCAATATCGATTTTCTTCTGATTGCTCCCTGCTTACCAAATTTATTTGAATGCTTCATTTAATTACTGATATTAACTCTATTGTTTGGACCTCTGGTTAGAGCATAATGTCCTTACAATTACTTTTTTTTACTTGCTGAGAGCTATGGGTTAACAATGCAATTCAAAATGAATGAAAGAATGGGTATGTTTTAAAAACACTTTTTCAGCCTAAGATGTGGAAAGATTACTAAAACACCTATACACACCTGTGGCTTTATAGCATCTTATATTTGTGTGATAATTCTGACAAATGAATTTGTGTGTGTAAGTAAAATAAGTTATTTATTTGAAGTGGATGTGTGTGACTAGATGCTTATTATACTGCATACAGGTATAAACGTCATTTTAATTTTAGAACATTGAAGAGTATATGTTAGAACAGTTCACTATTAAATCATTTTCAAAGCAAAAGCAGTATGTTTTAGATAGTTGAATACTTTCCATTTCTTGCAGCTCAATTGGAAGCAGACTTTGAAGAGTTGGAAGGTCACTTACTGCACTTGGAGGATATCTGTGAACAATGTGAACTTGAGCGTTATAAGCAGTTACACATCCTTCAACTGGAAAACTACAAGAAACAAAAGAGGTAACTATTAACACAAATGTACTATTGCTCAGTTACTCTCTATTACCAGAATTTTATCCAACTCTCTAGCAAAAATGATTGCAGGAAGATGATCATTTTAAGGGTTCACAGGGTAACCATCCTGGCTATGTGATTTCCTTTGTTTCCCAATTGTTTTCTCCTATTCTCTGCTGTAATGCATTCAACTCTTTAACAAACATTGCTGTAATTACTTCAGTGTGATTGCTTTAACATACATCGAGTTTGTCTCAAAAAATATTTATTTTCTGCTGTTTTATCCTGGAACAAAAAAAGGTTTTCTTGGTTTGTGTGTTTGATACTTTGAATAGTAAAATTTTTAGGAACGAGAAAAGACAATTAAGCCCAACAAGTCTGTCACTTTTTGATCAACCCAGTCTTTTCACAATATCCATCAATCCCTTTGTTGTTCATAAGTACATCTAGTCACTTCTTGAAATAAAAACAGAAAATGCTGGAAATACTCAGCAGGTCAGGCAGCATCTGTGGAGAGAGAAGCAGAGTTAACGTTTCAGGTCAATGACCTTTTGTCAGAACTGAAAAAAGTTAGAGATGTAACAGACTTTAAGCAAGTGCTGGAATGGGAGCAGGTGATGGACTTTATGAAGGGGGTATTTTCGTTGATGGATGCATACATAGGAAGGGGCAAGACCTTGAAGGGATTTAAACACAAGTATGAGAATTTTTAATTTTGAGGCTTTGGGAGATCAGGAGTCAATGTAGGTCAGTGAAGACGGGGGTGCTGGCTGAGTGTGACATGGCATGGCCGGTAGAATTTTGGATGAGCTGAAGTTGCCAACAGTCTGGATCAACCTGAGACGGTGGCTGGGAAGGAGATGGAATTGATAGCGAGGATACGGAGTTTGTGGTGGGTGCCAAAGGTGATGGCTTTGGGCTTAACAAGGTTGGGCTGGAAGAAACTACAGATCATTCAAGACTGAATGTCAGACAAACAACGCAGGCAGTGGAGGTGTTGAGACAGGTGGTGCAAGGGTAGAGCTGGGTGTTGCCAGCATATATGTGGAAGCTGACTCTGTCTGCAGATGATGTCACCAAGGGGCAGCATGTAGGTGAGGAAGAAGAAGGGGCCAAGCGTAGATCCTCGGGGACTCCAGAGATAACTCTGCAGGGGCAGGGGGGAAGCCATTGCTGAAGATGCTTTAGCTACAATGGGCAAGAGTGGAACCAAGCTGGACAACAAAGGAGAGGCATTGAAAGAGAATGGTCTGGTCGATCATGTCAAAGACTGCATAGAGGCCAAGAAGGGATAAATTCACCATGGTTACAGTCACTGAGGATGTCATTTGTGATTGATCAGGGCCATTTCGGTGCTGTGATGGGGCAGAAACCTGATTGGCAAGATTCAAGCAAGGAGTTGCAGGAATGACAGATTTTGGAAGTGACAGTATGCTGAAGGACTTTGGAGAGGAAAGTGAGATTGGAGATGGAGGAGTAGTTTGCAGGGACAGAGGTGTCAAGAGTGGGTATTTTGAAGATGGGGTGGTGGTGATGGTTTTGAAATGGAGGGGGACTGTAGCTGAGGAAAGTGAACCATTTACAATGTCAGGAAGGGAAGATTGGTGGCCAATTGGAATGTAGTATTGGGCAAGTAGTACTAGATTTCCCAAAATGCCATCTCTGTGTGTCCCTCTATTATTTTCCCAACGGTACAAACCCTGTTTCTTATCCACCGACTCGCTTCCCCTCCCTGGCCACTGTCTAAGGCTGAACCAGACGTTTCACAACCTCGGCGTACTATTTGACCCTGAGCTGAGCTTCCGACCCCACTTCCACCTCAGTAATATCGCCCCGCCTCAGCCCTGCTGATGAAACCCTCATCCATGCTTTTTATACCTCCAGACTTGACTATTCCAATGCTCTCCTTGCCGACCTCCCACCTTCCACCCTCCAGAAATGTCAGCTTTTCTACAATTCTGCTGCTGTTCATATCCTATCCAACACCCCTGTACTCACTGACCTACATTGGCACCCAGTCCCAAATTAAAAATTCTCATCCTAGTGTTCAAATCCTTCCATCTTTGTAGCCTCCTCCTGCTGTACAGTCCTCTGAGATCTCTGCATTCCTCCAATTCTGGCCTCTTGTGCATCCCTGATTTTCATCGCCCCACCATTGGCAGCCGTGCCTTCAGCTGCCTCGGCCCTAAACTCTGGAATTCCCTCCCTAAACCTCTCTGGCCCCTCTACCTCTCTCTCCTCCTTTAAGACACTCCTTAAAACCTACCTCTTTGCTGTCCTAATATCTCTTTATATGGCTCAGTGTCAAATATTGCATGATAACGCACCTGTGAAATACCTTGGGACGTTTTACTATATAAATGATAGTTGTTGGTGGTATTCTAGGAATTTTGGATTGACTTCCATAACATCATATATGTAGATTGAATATAGTGATTTAAGGGGGGGGGGTGGGGGGTGGAAAGAGAAGGGAAGAGAGGAAGATAAACATTTTCACCATCATGTTACGTTGATGGTAAATCTTAAATTGTCAGCTGCCAGACCTCCTCAGTCCCGGACAGATTTGAGGGCTCTGGCTCTTTCCTGCTGGGGACTGTGTCAGTCTCAGACCGACAGAACCCAGTGAGAAAGGTGTCCAGAAACCACATGGGTACTATTAGAAGATAGGAGCAGGAGTAGGCCATTCGGCCCCTCGAGCCTGTTCTGCCATTTAATGAGATCATGGCTGATCATCCAAATTCAGTACCCTGTCCCTGCTTTCTCCCCATATCCCTTGATCCCTTTAGCCTTAAGAAATATATCTAACTCCTTCTTGAATATATTTAATAAATTGGCCTCAACTGCCTTCTGTGGTAGAGAATTCCACAGGTTCACCACTTTCTGGGTGAAGAAATTCCTCCTCATCTCAGTCCTAAATGGCTTACCCCTTATCCTTAGACTGTGACCCCTGGTTCTGGACTCCCCCGCCATTGGGAACATCCTTCCTGCATCTAGTCTGTCTAGTCCTGTTAGAATTTTATAAGTTTCAATGAGATCCCCTCTCATTCTTCTAAACTCCAGTGAGTATAAGCCTAATCGACCCATCTCTCTTCATACGTCATTCCTGCCATCCCAGGTATCAGTCTGGTGAATCTTCACTGCACTCCCTCCATGGCAAGAACATCCTTCCTCAGATAAGGCGACCAAAACTGCACACAATACTCAAGTTGTGGTCTCACCAAGGCCCTGTACAACTGCAGCAAGACATCCTTGCTTCTGTACTTGAATCCTCTCGCTATGAAGGCCAACATACCATTTGCCTTCTTAACCGCCTGCTGCACTTGCATGCTTCCCTTCAGTGACTGGTGCACAAGGACACCCAGGTCTCGTTGCACTTCCCCTTTTCCCAATCTATTGCCATTCAGATAATCTGTCTTCCTGTTTTTGCCACCGAAGTGGATAACCTTGCATTTATCCACATTATACTGCATTTGCCATGTATCTGCCCAATCACCCAACCTGTCCATATCGTACTGGAGTTTCTCTGCATCCTCCTCACAGTACACACGCCCACCCAGCTTTGTGTCGTCTGCAAACTTGGAGATATTACATCTAGTTCCCTCATCTAGAATATATATATATATATATTGTGAATAGCTGGGGTCCTAGCACCGATCCCTGCGGTACCCCACTAGTCACTGCCTGCCACTCGGAAAAAGACCCGTTTATTCCAACTCTGCTTCCTGTCTGCCAACCAGTTCTCTATCCAAGACAGTACCTTACCCCCAATCCCATGTGCTTTAACTTTGCACGCTAATCTCTTATGCGGGACCTTATCGAAAGCCTTCTGAAAGTCCAAATACACCACATCCACTGGTTCTCCCTTATCTATTCTGCCAGTTACATCCTCAAAAAATTCCAGTAGATTAGTCAAGCATGATTTACCTTTTGTAAATCCATGTTGACTTTGTCCGATCCTGTCACTGTTTTCCAAGTGCTCTGCTATTACATCTCTTATAATGGACTCTAGCATTTTCCCCACTACCAATGTCAGACTATAATTCCCCGTTTTCTCTCGACCACCTTTTTTGAATAGTGGGGTTACATTAGCTATCCTCCAATCCATGGGAACTGTTCCAGAGTCTATAGAATTTTGGAAGATGACCAGCAATGCATCTACTATTTCTAGGGCCACTTCCTTAAGTACCCTAGGATGTAGATTATCAGGCCCTGGGGATTTATCGGCCTTCAATCCTGTCAATTTCCCTAACACCATTTCCCTACAAATACTGATTTCATTCAATTCCTCCCTCTCATTAGACCCTATGTTCCCTGACATCTCTGGGAGGTTATTTGTGTTCTCCTTTGTGAAGACAGAACCAAAGTATGTATTTAATTGGTCTGCCATTTCTTTGTTCCCCATTATAAATTCCCCTGATTCTGACTGCAAGGGACCTACACTTGACTTCACCAATCTTTTTCTCTTCACATATCTATAGAAGCTTTTACAGTCAGTTTTTATGTTCCCTGCAAGCTTACTCTCATACTCTATTTTCCCCCTCTTAATTAATCCCTTTGTCCTCCTTTGCTGAATCCTAAACTGCTCCCAATCCTCAGGTTTGCTTCTTTTTCTGGCCAAATTATATGTCCTCTCCTTGGATCTTATGCTATCCCTAATTTCCCTTGTTAGCCACGGTTGAGTCACCTTTTTTGTTTTGTTTTTATGCCAAACAGGGATGAACAAATTCTGCAGTTCATCCATGCGATCTTTAAATGTTTGCCATTGCCTATCCACTGTCAACCCTTTAAGTAACGTTCCCCAATCCATCCTAGCCAACACGTGCCTCATACCATCGTAGTTTCCTTTATTTAAATTCAGGACCCTAGTCTCTGAGTCAATTACTTCACTCCATTTTAATGAAGAATTCTATCATATTATGATCCCTCCTCCCCAAGGGGCCTCGCACAACAAATTCTGAAACAAACACATGGGACTGGGCTGAGAGTTCAGAAAATGGAGGTATCAATTAGAAATATTCACATTATGGTCTTTGGTGGGAACAAAAATCTTATTTCAGAAATTTGAAAACTAACCCTAAATTGTGAAGATACATGTTCCAAGTTCCTATTCCAGAAAAAGATCGATAACTTCCAACAGAGTTGTTCTTGGTGAATATTAGCATATGGGACAATTATTCAGTGTTCAATTTTTTTACACAGTAGCACTACTTATGAAGCTGTTGCTCTTTCCCAATCTCTCCCAAAAAATTGTTGTTAGGGCTACTAATTTGAAAATTAACTTTTAATTGAATTACCCAGCCATGTGAAACACATTTGTTTTTTTCTGTTTTCAGTCATGGCTCTTTAGATTTTTTTATTGCTCCTTCCTGACGGCCAGTATTACCAAGTCTTGCCAATTTTGCATTTGACTTGCAGCTGGCTGCGTGAGGCCTATGCTTTGGGAACCCAGTGGCACTAACACGGGTAACATGGAATATAAGAGTACCTCAAACTGAGAAATTAGGACATGTCTGTATTTAGCAGATCATTGCTTGTTGGAACAGACAAAAGGTTGAGGTCACGTAGGTTTATGGGTTGTCAAAATGAGACCTGTCTTGATACTGTTAGCTGCTACTTTTTGTATAGTTCCTCGCTAAATGAGAAGAAAAACTTTGTTTATCTGAAACGCTGATTTGGTTATGCTCAATTTATTGCCATTAAAAGTAGGGAATGTCATTTCTGCACATTCATAAATTTAACAAGCTGTATTTTTAGTTTATAGTCAAGTTTTTAATAACGTATGGAGACTAAAAATGCTTTGTGGTTAGTAAAGTAGTTAAAACAACATTTTACTTTGATTTTTCAGTAATTGACTTGTACATTGCAGTAATTCTAAATGACACATGCACAGAGATTAACATTTACATTTTCTTTTCTTGATAGGAAAAAAATTGAAGCTTTGAAAGGTAGGCTTTCTTTATATTTGATCTTGCTTTTGTAGCCTGTCACGATGGCCAAGAAACCTACATCCACAGATTGCTTAGAACATCGAAATAAATGACATTTTACTGCCAGAAGGCAACTGTTAAACCCAAATTACAATTTAGCAAGTTGATCACTTGCATGTTTTTGAAGAGAACAGTGAACTGTCATGTTGGGGAAATGGCGTATTTTTCAATTGGGCTTTGGAAGAATGGCTTGCCACCTTGGAAAGAGTCTGAGCAACTGTAAGTGGGGAGTTCATTTGCAAGTACTTTCTCTGCTGGAATTGGCTATTGAGAGGTATGGAGGACTAGTTTTTTCCACCTTTTTTTTTCATTGACATATATAGTAGAGGAACCTTCTGTCTTGATCTCTCCACAAGAGAGAACAATGGCTTCACCTTTTTTGAAAACTGCAGGTTAACTGCATACCTCACCCAAAACTAGCAACATATCATAACTTGGGGTCTGGCGTAAAACAAAACTTGAGCTCCATGGTGAGTGACTACTCAGTTGCAGGTTAGGTTTAGTTTAAAACCTATTTAAAGTTTTTATTTGTCAGTTTGTTTTTGCTAAAACATTTTTTGTTTATTTCAAGTTCATTTTTTAACATGGAATGCTACATATCGTTGTGCAGTTTTAAATCAGGAAGACAGCTTTGAAAAACTAAATAGACGTTTTATTGCCCTGAAGTAATTTTTATTCTAAAGTGCATCTGTATATGTGTATATATAGATGGTTACAGAGATGTATATATTTTTTGTGTGTGTATGGGTGACACAGTTGTAAGGTGTAAATTTTTGTAACCTTTTGTAAGATCACTGTTTTGAGTTAACTTATTGAAACTAGAAAGTAAATGGATAGGGTGAGTTTAAATGTACCTGCTTCTGCTATATGAACTCTGAACAGGGATCAACTGGGTACAAATGCAGTTTCTTGGAGCACTATAATGTCTCATTGGAATTGAGAGTTGCCACTTTATCAAAAACAAGTTTTGCAGTTCAGATTTAATAGTATTCCAAAATTGTAATATGAATATGGTTTTCCTAAGCTGCAGTGCTTTAGAAAGTGATTTTTATGATGTCATAACATGAACAATGTAGCCAGCTTAGTCTTTGCAAAATGTAGTTTCTGCACTAGCTGAGCAACTAAATGTTGCATTCTTCTTAAATAAAAATTCAGTTTCGGAATTGAGTATAGTTACATGTGAAATGTTGCTTTAAGTCTTCCTCCCCTTGATATTCAACGGCATTACCGTCGCCGAATCCCCCACCATCAGCATCCTGGGATCACCATTGACTAGAAACTTAACTGGACCAGCCACATAAATGGCTACAAGAGCAGGTCAGAGGCTGGGTATCCTGCGGCGAATGTCTCAACACCGGATTCCCCAAAGCCTTTCCACCATCTACAAGGCACAAGTCAGGAGTGTGATGGAATACTCTCCACTTGCCTGGATGAGTGCAGCTCCAACAACACTCAAGTAGCTCGACACCATCCAGGACAAAGCAGCCCGCTTGATTGGCACCTTATCCACCACCTTAAACATTCACTCCCTCAACCACCGACGCACCGTGGCTGCAGTGCACCATCTACCAGATGCACTGCAGCAACTCGCCAAGGCTTCTTCGGCAGCAACTCCCAAACCCGCGACCTCTACCACCTAGAAGGACAAGGGCAGCAGGCGCATGGGAACACCATCGCCTCCAAGTCACACACCATCCTGACTTAGAAGTATATCGCTGTTCCTTCATCGTTGCTGGGTCAAAGTCCTGGAACTCCCTCCCTAACAGCAATGTGGGAGTACCTTCACCACACGGACTGCAGCGGTTCAAGAAGGCGGTTCACCACCACCTTCTCGAGGACAATTAGGGATGGGCAATAAATGCTGACCTTGCCAGCGATGCCCACATCGCGGAACAAATAAAAGGAAGTTATTGCGTCCATTATGTCTGTGCCAGCTCTTTGCTAGAACAATCCAAAACTAATCCCACTGTCACACGCTCTCCCCATAGCCCTGCGTCATTGTCTTAAAAGATGCAGTGATATCTGCCTCAACCATGCCCTGTGGCAAAGCCTTTTATGCTCCAAACTCAATGTAAAGAATTTTTTCCTAACCTCTTTATTTGGTCTTTTAGTGATCATTTTAAATTGACTGTCTCCCCTACCAAAGGACCTAGTCATTCCCTATTTCAGTCTATCAAAACCCTTCATAAATTTAAAAGCTTCTATTAAATCTTCTCAGCCTTTTTAGTTCAAGTGGCAATAGTTAGTACCTCCAACATCTCTAGTTATTGTCGATGGCAGTTTCTGAAGGCAACACAGAGGTAACTGCGCAGATGTTGGCTCGGATCTCGCTCAATGCACAGCACTAACAATTCCCAAATCTCTGAAACTCTTAATTCCTAACCCTCACCCTAAGCTTCTCAAACCCTCACCCAAGCTGCGGTGAGAATAGCGTGATGCAGGGTGGCTGTGGTGTCAATAGTCACTGATTTATAAAACCAAAAATGATGTTGACCTTTTTTATGTCTTCATCTATCTGCACCATCTCTTTCAGGGAATTAGATGTTTGAACACCTAATTCTCTTTGTTTATCTGTGCCTTTCGGCATTATTCTATTGAGTGTACACCCCCATTCCTTACTTTTCCTCCCAAAATGTATTTCACATTTGCATTAAAATCCTTGTTCCACCTGTCTTCACATTCTGCTAACTTTTTTTTCCACAGTCCTCCTCACTCTTTGCCAATCCCCCTACTTTTCTGTCACCAGAATTTTTTGGATTATGTTCCTTATGCTTAAGCCCAAATCAACTACATACACCAAGAACAAAAGTGAACATAGACATACCCAGCTCCTCGGAGGCAAGGTGAGAGCTGGGATAAGTCAGGATAGTTCTCTGCACAGATACTGCATGTTTCTGAGCCAGATGCTTTTATTTGTATATACATTATCATTGCAATAAGCAGAAGTCCAAGTCAAATAATGCAGTCATTGTTCTGAATAAACGTAACTTTTAGTGCAAAATGGGAATTACGTAATCTTTTTGATTAAGTCCCAGGACATAGTGTAATTATTTTATCTACCTATACGTGCCAACTGTCTTGTGTGCTAGCATAATCCACAAGTGTGATAGAAGTGTTCTTGGGGTGATAAGTTTACTTGACAACTCTTATTTTATTAAAATTTCACATAACTGCCTCAGTCCTCACTGGAGCCGGATGGTTGATCTCTTTCCTCCCCCATCTTTATCCTCATAAATCAATTGGAAACTCTTGGGTTAATCACACCTTTTCTTTTGAGGTTTTTTTTAGGCAGTAGCAGAAAAAAATGGAAATTGTACTTGACATACATAATGCATGTGTACAAGAGGTACTGGAGAGTCTACTTGCAAAATATCTGATCTCAGTAATTTGGTCATTATCTACGTTGGACTGTTTCTTGGCCTTATATCATATTCCAACGCCATCCTTTGTTTTTCTTTTTTCTGTTAATGTGTGGTTGAACAGCATAAATCCTTTTAGTACCCTAGGAATATCCCTCTGCTTGGCAACTTCCCTGTCCTGTTTGACACTGAGCTGAACTTCAAACCCCATATCCTATCCATCATTAAAACGGCCATTAGCCATAGCATCTCCTGCTTCCATCCCACCATTGCTGAAACTCTCACCTACATCTTAACACTTCAGGCTCAATTCCTCTAATGCTGTCATCAGCTTCCCAAGATTTAAACTCCAACTTGTCCAAAACTGTGCTACTTGCACCCTGTCCTTTGTTGGGACTCGATACCTATTACTGCTGGAATTTACTGACTAACCATTCCCTAGTATATAGATTTAAAATCCTTGCCATTTAAAAATTCCTGCATGGCTTCGCCCCACCTTCCATCTCCGACTACCTCCCTCCTTATGCCTAAGCTGTCACCCTTCACTCTACCAACTAGCCTACTGTGCATTGCCCCCTCTCCTACGCTGCTTCCTCTGCACCACATCAGTGCTAGAGCATTCGGCTAGCACTCCCTGCACTCCAGAATTTTCTTCCTGAACCCTTCCACCATGCTACATCTCTTCCTATCTTCAAAAATCTCCTCAAAACCTCTCTGTTCAATCACGCCTTTGTTCGCTTCCCATAATTCTAACCCATGCTCATTATTCATGCCTTTGCAGAATGCATTTTTCTACATTTCCAGGAACTATACAAGTGCAAGTTATCTATTGTACCCAGTGGAGACCATGTACAGATTAGTGCTGCAAACTCCCCATCTCTCCAGAGTACTGTTCTCTTCACTTGGTTGGAGGGGTTGAGATCAGAAATGAGTGAGGCTTCTAATTTGGCAGTGGTATAACACCATGTGAGTGCTCCAGAGTGCATTGGACATTGTGGAAAGGGACACAAGAACTATTTCTTTTCTTCTAAGTCATGATCAAAACCGGTTACTTTAAAAAATACATTGGCCCAGAAATTGATCTCGCTCTGTTCCCGCGGGGGTAAGGCTTTCCCGCGATCTCTCACCTCGCTTGTGCTTTTTCAGATCCAGCTCGCACGAACTTCATGTTCTAGAGATCAGCCGGGCAGTGCTTGCGTATCCCAGCGGCGTAGTGAATTCGTGCGAGCTGTGGGATCACGTGACTCAGTTAGAGCCAATGGCAGCACACCATCTTCCATTCATAAGTTTCACAGCACCCTGTGAAATCTATGAATCTTACACCCCCCCAAAATAACAGCTAAACCTCAATTAAATTTTAAAAAAAAACCATCACATTAATAAAATAAGTATAGTTAATTAAATTAACCATTTTAAATAAAAAATTAAATTTTTGAAAAAATTTAAAATCTTTTAAAAAGTTATAAAAATAAACTTACCTGTCTTTAAAGTCTCTAAAAAAGATATACCTGTAAAAAAAAAAATTCAAAAAAATACTTAATTCACTACTTACCTTCTTAAAAGCGGGTCTTACTCCTCCTTTTTACATTTCTAAAATCTTCAGTACTTACCTGCGCGTCCAAAGCATGAAGTGCACAGCGTGCGCGCAGCCTGTAGCGCGCACGCGATGCACCCAGGACCCGCCCCCTTTTCAGAAGAGCAATTGCCGGTTTTCAGTGCATGCGCAGGGCATGCAGAAAACCGGCAATTGGAGTGGGAATACGCGAGAGTACGCAGTGCGTACTCTCGCGTCCCGAGATCAATTTTCGGCCCATTAAAAAGACAGGTCAGGTTAAACAAAAGAGGGAAAATGAACCCCCACACAGATCATTCACCAGCATTGAAAGTGAATTGCTGATGATCACAGTGACAGAAGCCACCAAAAGGGGAGAGGAATGGAAACAAAACTCTCTCTAATACTCGGCAGGTACACCAGATTCCAAATTCATGTGGCCTATTTAAGAAAGGCTCCTCTAGTACCTGGCTGCTAGTGATTTATACAAACAGCTGTATTGTCTCCAGTCAGTTTCAGTTGTGATCTGCTATAGTAGACAGCAGAGATGTCAGCTGCATGTTTCTACCTGATAAATGAGAAATGTATATATATATTACTTGTGGGTGAATCAGACTTTTTTTATTCAACATAGTCTCTTATTGAGGTGCAAGACTGAAATTAATTTCTTATTCCATTCAGTTGCCAGAGCTGCAGTTCAAAGTTGTGTGTGTTTAACCCTACATTTGCTACATGCACATTTTTATTGCATATTCAGTTGGATTTTCAGCTAAATTTTTATTTGTTAGTATGCATTATGCTTGCATGTAATGTAAAAGTATAATCTAATGTAAAAGTGGATTGGGATAAACTACTTGTAGGAAAATCCACATCAGAGCAGTGGGAGTCTTTCAGAAAGGAAATAGAGAGACTACAACGCCAACATGTTCCCGTAAAGGTCAAGGGTGGGACCAACAAGCCCAGGGAACCCTGGATGTCAAGGGATATACAAGAATGGATTAGGAAAAAAAGGGAGGCTTTTGGCAGATACAAAGGACTAAAAACAGTAGAAGCCCTAGAGGAGTATAGAAAGTGCAGGGGGGGTACTTAAAAAAGAAATTAGGAGAGCGAAGAGGGGGCATGAAAAAACACTGGCGGAAAAAATAAAGGAAAATCCCAAAGTGTTTTATAAGTATATTAAGGGCAAGAGGATAACCAGGGAAAGAGTAGGGCCCATTAGGGACCAAAGTGGCAATCTGTGTGTAGAGCCGGAAGATGTGGGTGAGGTTTTAAGTGAATATTTTGCATCTGTGTTCACTATGGAGAAGGACGATGTAGGCATAGAAATCAGGTAGGGGGATTGTGATATACTTGAACAAATTAGTATTGAGAGGGAGGAGGTACTAGCGGTTTTAGCGGGCTTAAACGTGGATAAATCCCCAGGCCCAGACGAGATGTATGTGCGGCTGCTGTGAGGCAAGGGAGGAGATTGCAGGGGCTCTGACACAAATTTTCAGAACCTCTCTGGCCACAGGGGAGGTGCCAGAGGACTGGAGGACAGCTAACGTAGTACCATTATTCAAGAAGGGTAGTCGGGATAAACCAGGGAATTACAGGCCAGTAAGCCTAAAATCAGTGGTAGGGAAATTATTGGAAAAAATTCTGAGGGACAGAATTATTCTCCACTTGGAGAGGCAAGGATTAATCAAGGATAGTCAGCATGGCTTTGTCGGGGAGATCATGTCTGACCAATTTGATTGAATTTTTCGAGGGGGTGACTAGGTGTGTGGATGAGGGTAGTGCAGTTGATGTAGTCTACATGGACTTCAGTAAGGCTTTTGACAAAGTCCCGCATGGGAGACTGGTCAAGAAGGTAAGAGCTCATGGGATCCAGGGCAATTTGGCACATTGGATCCAAAATTGGCTTAGTGGCAGGAGGCAGAGGGTGATGGTCGAAGGTTGTTTTTGTGACTGGAAGCCTGTGTCCAGTGGTGTACCGCTGGGATCGGTGCTGGGTCCTTTGCTGTTTGTAGTGTACATTAATGATTTAGATAGGAATGTAGGAGGTATGATCCGTAAGTTCGCAGATGACATGAAAATTGGTGGAGTGGTAAATAACAAGGAGGGAAGCCTCAGGCTACAGGACGATATAGATGGGTTGGTCAGATGGGCAGAACAGTGGCAAATGGAATTTAACCCTGAAAAGTGTGAGGTGATGCATTTTGGGAGGACTAACAAGGCAAGGG
This sequence comes from Squalus acanthias, assembly GCA_030390025.1. Classification (NCBI taxonomy): domain Eukaryota; kingdom Metazoa; phylum Chordata; class Chondrichthyes; order Squaliformes; family Squalidae; genus Squalus; species Squalus acanthias. Next base: position 45,256,237 of record CM059428.1, on the reverse strand, counting down.
AATACACAATGAATGGTAGGATCCTAGGGAGGACAGAGGGACTTTGGTGTGCATGTACATAGATCCCTGAAGGCAGCAGGACAGGTAGATAAGGTGGTTAAAAAGGCATATGGGATACTTGCCTTCATTAGCTGAGGCATAGAATATAAGAGCAGGGAGGTTATGATGGAGCTGTACAAAACGCTAGTTAGGCCACAGCTGGAATACTGTGTGCAGTTCTGGTCGCCACACTATAGGAAGGATGTGATTGCATTGGAGAGGGTGCAGAGGACATTCACCAGGATGTTACCTGGGCTGGAGCGCTTCAGCTATGAAGAGAGACTGGACAAGCTGGGGTTGTTTTCCTTGGAGCAGAGAAGGCTGAGGGGGGACCTGATTGAGGTGTACAAAATTATATGGGGCATAGATAGGGTAGATAGAAAGGAACTTTTCCCCTTAGTAGAGGGGTCAATAACCAGGGGGCATAGTTTCAAGGTAAGGGGCAGGAGGTTTAGAGGGGATTTGAGGAAAAACTTTTTCACCCAGAGGGTGGTTGGAATCTGGAACTCACTGCCTGAAAGGGTGGTAGAGGCAGGAACCCTCACAACATTCAAGAAGCATTTAGATGAGCACTTGAAACGCCATAGCATACAAGGCTACGGACCAAGTGCTGGAAAATCGGATTAGAATAGATAGGGCTTGATGGCCGGCGCGGACACGATAGGCCTTTTTCTGTGCTGTATAAATCTATGACTCTATGTAATGTTTCTTTAAAATATATTCTCCCTGGAAAAGACAGCTATCTATCCTCATTTATAGTTTGGACTTATGAACTACAGTTCTAAGAATTAGTTTGCTGTCTACGGTAGCAGATCTAAGAATCCACATATAGTTTAATGTCTTTCTACAAAACTAGTCAACATTTGCCTGACTTGCAGTAATTTCAAACAATATATTTGTGCTACTTTGAGAGTTTGAGTTTTAGGCAGCGTTTTCCCGTGTATTTGTTAGAGCAGAACTCAAAATGTTTCACTTGAATTACATGTTGTGCTTCTTTATTAAGTCAATAATAAAACTATGGGTTATTATAAAGATTGTTTTTACAGAATGGCTTTTCAGTTTCCACCAATGAGCAATTGTTACATAAAGTAACAGGGGATGAAATATTACAGATTTCTTTAGACTAGAACTGCTATATTGGCTGATGTGATTTCTAAAGATTTTATTTTCAATGTCTGTTTGTTTTACAGTAGAAGTAATTTTGCTGTGCTAAAACTTCAGATTGTTTCCTTCGAGTTTATAAAAGACTTTCATAGACACTCTGGAATATTAGAGTTCAGGTTTATGCTACATTTGTGATCAGTAAAGACTTGTTAAAAGCAGTGATTTTTGACTGTCTTCTGTAATAATAAAGAATCCGTGCTAGTAATATGGTCCATAGACAGTTTGCGGAGAAATCATCTGTCGTACTTGGTAGATTTTCCTTTCTGTGGCTTTCCTCTGCCTTATTTCTGGCTTGCACATCTCTCTGATGATCCAGCACTGCTCTCCTTTCTTCTCTTACATTCCAGAGTAAGTGGGGGGTGTATTCCAGCATGTATAGTGCATTTGGGAAAAACTATTTAAACTCCAGGACCTGTACAGGCCACCAAATGTTTTTATTGCTAGAGACAGAGAGCTGGAGAAGGGATTGTACTGAATTAGGAACGTAAGAACAGGAGTAGGCAAGTCAGCCCCTCAAACCTGTTCCACCGTTCAATTAGATCATGGCTGATCTGTATCTTAATTCCATTTACCTGCCTTGGTTCCATAACCCTTAATCCCTTACCTAACAAAAATCTATCACTCATTTTTGAAATTTTCAATTGACCTAGCCTCAACAGCTTTTTGTGGGGAAAGAGTTCCAGATTTCCACTACACTTTGTGTGAAGAAGTGCTTTCTGACATCACCCCTGAATGGCCAAGCTCTAATTTTAAGGTTATGCCCCCCTGTTCTGAACTGTCCCACCAGAGGAAATAGTTTCTCTCTATCAAATCCTTAAATCATCTTTAACACCTCAATCAGAACACCCCTTAATCTTCTGTACTCGTGGGAATACAAGCCTAGTCTATGCAGCCTGTACTCCTAATTTAAACCTTTTAGTCCCAGTATCATTCCGGTAAATCTGCGCTGCACCCCCTCCAAGGCCAATATATCCTTCCTGAGGTGCGATGCCTAGATCTGAACATTGTACTCCAGATGGGGTCGAACTAGAACTTTATATAACTATAATATAACTTCTACCCCTTTGTATTTGAGCCCCCCTGAGATGAAGGCTAACAGTCCATTGGCCTTTTAAATTCATTTTTGCACCTGTCCAAAGTTCTAGCACTAGAAATCATCACAACAGAGTCAGCCATGAACTAAGAGACAACAGACACAACTTATTCCCCCCAACTCCCATAAAATAACTTGTTTTTTCCCTGGTTCCTCTCACCTTCCACAGTCGCCGCCATCAAAAGGAATGGAATTGACAACTACCTTTGTGGTTCCAGAATGCTACCTTGCCACTCCAATTGAGTTACTGTTTAATTAGATTTTGACTTAATGCAAAGATAAATACATTTTGTTTTAACCAAATCAGATTAAATCTTAAAAAAATAAAAAAATAAATATGTATATTTTTTTAATTAGTTTATGGGATGTGGGCGTCGCTGGCAAGGCCAGCATTTATTGCCCATCCCTAATTGCCCTTGAGAAGGTGGTGGTGAGCTGCTGCCTTGAACCGCTGTAGTCCGTGTGGTGAAGGTACTCCCACAGTGCTGTTAGGGAGGGAGTTCCAGGATTTTGACCAGCGACAATGAAGGATCGGCGATATACTTCTAAGTCAGGATGGTGTGTGACTTGGAGGGGAACTTGGAGGTGATGTGTTCCCATGCGCCTGCTGCACTTGACCTTCTAGGTGGAAAAGGTCGCGGGTTTGGGAGGTGCTACCGAAGAAGCTTTGGCGAGTTGCTGTAGTGCATCTTGTAGATGGTACACACTAGCCGGTGGTGGAGGGAGTGAATGTTTAAGGTGGTGGATGGGGTGCCAATCAAGCGGGCTGCTTTGTCCTGGATGGTGTCGAGCTTCTTGAGTGTTGTTGGAGCTGCACTCATCCAAGCAAGTGGAGAGTATTCCATCACACTCCTTACTTGTGCCTTGTAGATGATGGAAAGGCTTTGGGGAGTCAGGAGGTGAGACACTCATCCCAGAATACCTAGCATCTGACCAGCTCTTGTTGCCACAGTATTTATGTGGCTAGTCCAGTTAAGTTTCTGGTCAATGGTGACCCCCAGGATGTTGATGGTGGGGGATTCGGCGATGGTAATGCCTTTGAATGTCAAGGGGCGGTGGTTAGACTCTCGCTTGTTGGAGGTAGTCATTGCCTGGCACTTTTGTGGCGCGAATGTTCCCTGCCACTTATCAGCACAAGCCTGAACGTCGTCCAGGTCTTGTTGCATGCGGGCATGGACTGCTTCATTATCTGAGGAGTTGTGAATGGCACTGAACACTCTGCAGTCATCAGCAAACATCCCCATTTCTGACCTTATGTTGGAGGGAAGGTCATTGATGAAGCAGCTGAAGATGGTTGGGCCTAGGACACTGCCCTGAAGAACTCCTGCAGCGATGTCCTGGGGCTGTGATAATTGACCTTCAACCACCACAACCATGTGAGAACCAAGGATAAACATTCTGATTCATTCTGGCTTTTTGCTACTTGAAATTGCGATGGTTCTTATCCAGAGTCCATTAAAACAAAATGACACTCTCAAAGGAGCTAGAGAGTTGCCTTGTGCTATTGAGGAACTCCTGTGAACTCAATCGGCTGCACCCCACCTTCCACTCCACTGTTAGACAATAGCTTGAGCTATTTTACCCCCCACACCCCATGACAAATGTAAGGATATCTGATGCATTTTCTTCCCCAAAAGAAAAATAGACCACTACAAGAAAACTAACAATCGATCAATACAAAATAAAATAATAGGCCGTAATCTCGTTGCAAAAAATCTTTGCCAAATATTGTTGAGTCATTGGCTGGAATTTTCACCTTCGAGGCTGGGTGGGTGCATGCAGGCTGCATAGCGGGTTGCCATACCGAAGTTTTCTAGAGTGTGCTCTGCACTGTGCGTTTAACTGATTTGGAGCAATTGAAACAGTCATGCGGATTTCCTGGCCAATTAAATGGAGCGGGTCTAATGATGTCACCGATGACTCGCTTTCAGCTCAGATAGCTAAAGGAGCCTTGCACACATCACAGTTGCAGGTTGTTGGAGGAGGCATTCAGGTGGTTGGGAGAGATGGCTATTGTTACATGCTGCCTTGGATCCCGATGGCCGAGTCTGCCCTGCACAGTTGCAGGAGGAGCAGCCTTTGGCGGTACAGCATCTGGGAGCCGCATGGGTGCACTAGTGCATCTTAACTAAATTGGGCTATTATGAGGCCATCCCGGGCAGCAATGTGCGCCGCTGCTGGTGCCATCTCCACCTCTGGTTCCTTCTCCTCCTCCTGTTCCTCCTCCTCCTCCTCCTCCTCCTCAGAAGAAGAGGCTGTGAGCTCTGCGCCTTGCTCTTTCTGCAGCTCCAGTTCTTACTGCTGAGCTGTTATGCAGCGCGCAGCATACGACGATGATTCTGGAGAGGCTGGCTGGTGCGTACTGAAGGGCTCCTCCAGATCTGTCAAAACATCTGAAGTGCATCTTCAGCATGCCGATTGCTTGCTCTGTGACACATGTGGTTGACGTGGCTTTCATTATAGCGCTCTTCGGCCTCATTGCTTGGCCTCCTCAAGGGTGTCATCAGTCACGTCTTCAGGGGATAGTCCTTGTCTACAAGCAGCCAGCCGGTAAGTCTGTTTGGAGGTGTGAAGAACTGAGGGAGGGTGGACTGGTGCAGGACGAAAAAGTCATGACAGCTCCTGGAAATCTGGCACACACATACATGATCTTTTTATGGTTGCAGACGAGCTGCACATTGAGGGAGTGGAAGCCCTTGCGGTTCACAAACACTCCTGGGTGATCTGGGGGTGCCCTGATGGCCACGTGTGCAGTCAATGACGCTCTGCACCTGTGGAAAGCCAGCCAGAGCCGCAAAGCTGAGCGCCTGCTCAGTAACACTGGCTCCATCAGTGGCAAAGTTTGCATAAGTGGCTGACTTGTGAAATATGGCATCGGTCACCTGGGATGCATTTGTGGGCGGCCGACTGCGCGATCCTAGAACTGTCTGCTGCAGATCCCTGGAAGGAGCCTGAGGAGAAGAAGTTGAGGGCGGTGGTGACTTTGACGGCCACTGGTAAGGCATATCCGCCAAGTTCTCTGGGCAGCAAGCTACAAATGTCTGCCACAACCTGGTGCGATAGCCTGAACCTCCTGAAGCACTCCTGTTCAGTCATGTCCAGGAAGCTAATTCTCTGCCCTGTGTTGGGGGTATCGCCTCCAGTGCAGTGCACCCCTGTGCTGCTCCCCTCTCTCCTCTGGAGCATCAGGTCAGTGAGGAGAAGGCTGCTGGTCTTGTTGCTGCTGCTGCTGGTGTGGCTGGTGCTGTTGGTGCTGGGGCTTATCTTGGTCCGAATCTGAGGTCCAAGGTGAAACAGCATAAGCGGCACCCATGCTGATCTGATAGATGCCAAGGTAAAGTGGAGATCAGAGGCACAGTCCTCCAATGTAGTGAGAGTGACTAGCAATGTGGTGAGAGTGGCTTCCGAGGTTGCAGAAATCACCTGCAAACTCCTGAAAGCAAAATCTCTGCACAAAATGCTGTCAGCAAGAGCCTTTCCCTTAGGCAAGGAAGCAGGTGTAAGGTGTGTGTACTTATGTGCTTTTTCCAGCTGTCACTTAATGAAGTAGCACAAATGGCCACTGAGCTCCCGCCTTGCCATCACAGGCGAGCTTCCCGAGGTCCGTGAATCCCGTCCGCAACCAGTTAAAGTGGAAACCTCACGTTAAAAAGGCTGTTAAGGGTCTCAACAAGCAGTTAACTATCTCAATAAGGTTGCCCGCCTCTCCCGAGCGGGTCCGTGGCGCACTTCGAAACGCACCCCAGTTAATTGCGGAAGTTGGCGGATGATGGCAGGTTCCCGATGCGGTCAATTTCAGCGCTTTTAACTGCTGACCCGTCTCCAAACTCGGCACTGGGAAAATTCCGGCCAGCATGTTGGAAGATTGCATTGTTTCTAGGTTCTATAATATTGACATAAAATTAAGTAGCTTTAAAATATATACAAGTGTGGCCTACGCATTTATTTCAGAATTTATAATCCTTGTATAACACTGCAAAATCTAAAAACAAAACATTTTTTTTTAAGTTGTGCATTTATTTTACCTTCCTTGGTATAAAAATTTTTCTTTTTAAACAAATACCTTTGATTTTTAAATTTGTCTAAAGCCCGTTCATTTTTTTTCAAATTTGTGATTTGAACCATGGTTTGAAATTCAGATAAAGACATTTTTAGTCCAATGTTTCATCATTGTGGGCTGCAGAGATGTCCATATAAAGTTTGATTCCATGGTTCCATTAATTTGCATGTACCTTAAGCTGTTGGTACTGATTGAGATCTTCAGATTCTGATTTGGAATTAACCTGCAAAATTTAGTTCTTTGACACACAGTTTACTGTTATACCACATTAAACCTGTAAAGCTCAGTTGAGTGTTTCACCTGCACCCTGTTTTAAAAAACATACTTAAAAAAAAAAATGAAAGTTCTTAATCCTGCAACAGCACTGTGCGCATGTCCTTCATTTTAATTTACATGAATGAGTTGTGGAATTGTAATGCTCAGTATCTGTAAAGCGAATGAAGTAAGATTAATAGTTTTTTTGACGCTTCTTAAAACCCAAGCACGGTTAATATGCTTGTATTTGTATGCATTTGTAATTCAAAAATTATAGTTTAGACGTAAAATTGTTCTGTAAATTAAATAAGCAATTATATCAAGTCTATTTTGACAAGAGTGCAAAATTGCGCTGCGAACAGCCTGCTACTTGAACCGGAGCCATAACTGCCAATATAACTATTTTAAATGAATGAACCAAACTCGTTCTCATACTTTCCCACAGATGATCATCACCCATATAGTATAAACACTATAATTCATAATTCAATCATACATGCTCACCATGTTTAGAGCATTGTCCAAGAACTGGAAATAAGCTCAAATTCTGTAATTTAAAAAAAAATGAAGAGTGGAACTTCCAATAAAGGAAACCTGCTACAACACAGTTGATGTTTAGCTTCTAAATCCATTAACATTTTAGTAGCCCGAAAAAAATCAACTAACCATTCTATATTAACTTTTGTTTGAATTTTATGCAGTAGTGCACATTGCAACAATAGTAGCCAGGATTTTGTTGCATTCAAACCAACCTATAAATATTGGGATTGGAGCACAAGAAATGTGTAGAGGTGAGGTGTAGACATTCATTTAGATTGAATTACAAACAATAGTATAGGTGCTTTAATTCCAGCACATTTTATTTTAATGTATTTTAACAATTGAAATCTTGATTTATGTGGTCATGTATGTTGTGACCATGATTTTTCTTTAACATGATAAAAGATTGTTTGGTGCTGTATCCCTAATCCCCTACCCTTTACAACAGTTTGTGGTATGTTCCAAAGCCTGCTACTACTGTGTAGCTTGCAAATCTCTTGACAGATCACGTTTAGATTTTGGATGGGCTATCTGCGTGAGCTGTGGAGAACTGGCATTCAGTGTTTTGTGCTACGCCTGACAACCGTAGTCTTGTCTCGGTTTGGTCTTTTTCTTTTCTTTTGTATTTAGAAGATGCAGATTGCCAGAGCAGCTTGGTAACTGGGGTTGTGACTCGGCCAATACTGTGCTTCTGTTTACTTTCCTTCCTGCAGTAATGTCAGCTCCAGGATCTACAGAGAGCAGTAAGAGGAACTCCCGTAGGTTAAACTACTCGTTTATGCCAAATTTTACTGTGGGTGTTGAACCTTGGTCTGTTTACTGGACTGCTTTACAAGACTACTGTATTAGCTTAGCCTGAATAGGGGAAGAGTGTTGGTTTAATTTCAGTTCCATATAATTTGTGCAGTTTGAGGGAATGCATATTTAAACAGAACAAATTTTGTAACTCAAAATGTCACTGCTGTATTCATGTATCATGTATATTCTCTTGCATATTCCTTTGGTACTGATTTTTTTTTTAAAAAGCTTTACTTACATACAAGTCTGAGGTTACGTTCTAAAATGAAGCTGTTTTCAATTCCGATCTATCATGGAACCTTGCTAGTGTTGTCTATACAACTGATTGTAGATATTTTCTAATTGCTATTCTAATTTAATCAATGATCATTATTAATTCAGCAAGTAAATATGACCATAACAGTATTCGATTTGCTGAAGACTTCTCTTTTAAGAGAAACATTTCGAAGCATTTGTCAGTGTAAAGAACTGTAGAGTCACTTGTGAGTATTGGAAAGTGACAAGTGCTGAAAATTGATTTTTATATTCAGTGACTGAATGGACTGTCTACACTTCAGTGTGTATTATATAAGCTTGACTGCTACAGCAAGGAACGAAGCTGCACTTTGGAGACCTGGTTGTTGGAGGCTGTTGGATCTTGAAGTTATTTAATTGGGGATGAGGGGCTAATGTGTCAGCCGTGACTCAGTTGGTAACACTCTCGCCTCTGAGTCAGAAGGTTATGGGTTCATAAACTCCAAAGTCCCACTCCAGAGACTTGAACACATAATAAAGCCTGGCACTCCAGTGTGGTACTGAGGAGGTGTTGCGCTGATGGAGGTGCCGTCCTGAAACCGATGTTTCAGCATGGTGGGACTTGGAGCCTACTGTGTGGGGAATTTATGAAAGTATCTGCATCTTACCATTCTGTAGTCCTCCAGAAGTGCCCATTTTTTATAACTTACATTTTAACTCCGATGCCTTTTTATATGCTTTGTGCATTTATTAACACTTTGGATAATATGAGACGTTAAACCGAGGCCCCGTCTGCCCTCTCAGGTGGACGTTAAAGATCCCATGGCACTATTTCGAAGAAGAGCAGCGGCGTTCTCCCGGTGTTCTGGCCAATATTTATCCCTCAATCAACATTACTAAAACAGATTATCTGGTCATTATCACAATGCTATTTGTTGGACCTTGCGGTGCACAAATTAACTGCCGCGTTTCCTAAATTAAAACAGCGACTACACTTAAAGTACTTAATTGGCTTTAAGGCGCTTTTGGACGTCCTGAGGTTGTGAAAGTCGCTTTATAAATGAAAGTTTGTTCTTGTAGCTGTGTTTCTGAGGGTTGGTAGAAGAAAGTGAATTTCTTTAAAGGTACCAGAGATGGGGTTTGAATACTACATCATTAAGTCTTTCGCTGCTATTTAACGCAGTTTTTACTTGGATTTATTTCTGTCTCATGAGAATTATGCGGAACAAATGCTCCCTTTCACTGTGTACTTAAAAGTTTTGTTACACACAGGCAGGTACTCTGGTTTGTATTCCTTATCTTCCCCCTTCTCTCCCCCAGTACGTGCACACATGATATTTCAGTTATTGGTTCAACTATAAGGAGAACCTTGAGTAAAAGTGTTTAGAAACTTAACATTTTAAATGAGATTAGGTGTTATGTGATTTAATGACCGATACTAAAACTGCTTCAGATGTGTGCCAGCTTCTGTTGTGACGCAAAAGCAACGCCAAGTTATTTTTGTATTGTGGAATTTTAAATAATTACCATTTTTAAAAACCAACAAAGCAAAATCTGCATCCCTTCACAAAGGACCTAATTTGCTTTAAACCTGAATGGTCGCCACACTCTTACTCTGTGGTTTCAGCTATTTCAATGGTCAAGTATTCACATTCCTTCTTCCTGTGCTGTGCACAACCTTTACCTGAGAGCCTTGGCTGGATAACTCTGGCAGTGCTACTGTATAGCTAGCTGTTAAGTTTCTGACCAGTGCCGAACTGACTTCCCTTGCTCCCTGTAGGAAAGTCTTGATGTTTCAGCATGGTGGGACTTGGAGCCTACTGTGTGGGGAATTTATGGCATTATCTGCATCTTACCATTCTGTAGTCCTTCAGAAGTGCTCATATTTTTCATAACTTAAGGTTTAATTCCAATGCCTTTCCATATGCTTTGTGCATTTATTAACGCTTTGTATACTATTAGTAGCATTTACAGCGTTTTAAATTATTTTGCTGAATATCTTTTGTTCCTCTGCGTGTTGGTGCCACTGTTTTCCCCATTGTAGAGGTATTGTGGTGGCTGCTGCCTTGTGACCAGAACTAGTGGAACAAAGCTGTTTTTATTTTACTTGGTAGCTAGTGCTGTACAAGAGAGGAGACATTGTATTCGTCCCTGCTCATGTTGATGGGGAAGTAGTCTTGCCCGTGTGATGTACAATATTGTCAGTTTTGTGATTTTTGCCTATGACAAAAACAGGAGTAAGACCTGCCATTTTGAATTGTTTAAAAATCTACAGATTAGAACTTTGATTTTTGACCTAAATGATTATCCTTATTAAACAGAAGCCACACACAAAGGGTTTCCAAATGCATGATTGTAACACTGCAGGAAGTACTGTTTCTCGGTTAAGTGATAACAATGGTGTGCTAAAAATGTGACCTGTGAGGAACTGATCTGCATACTTTGGGGAATGTTGAATGTTTTAAAGTGGGTTTTGACTAGATCTTTTTTTCCATTTGGATGTCAATAAGAAATAATGTTTTCATAATTAACTTTTTTGTTTTCTATTTTTGCTGTCAGTCCTTCATACAAGAACTCTGACTGCTTTTGAAGTATCTAGTATTCCTACATAATAAACCTAGATGATTTATCAGGTGTTCTCTTAACTGTCTTTATTTCTTGTTCCATGCTAGGACCCACAAGGAACTGCATTTCTGGCAATTTTAATGGAAGGCTGGTTATTTGTTGATCATTAACACTTGGTGCATCCTACAGAGAAGAATAGTTTTGTTATGTAAGAACTGCAGAACAACAATCTCATTTATAAAGTAGCAACACCAAAACAGATTGCAGATTCCAATACAGAACTGTAAATCTATTTACTCTTGACACTAAAATGATTTGTAAATACAGTTGATCTACCCATATTTACACAAAAGCATTTTCCAAATACTTTACATGTACCGTACACTATATGTGGCACAATCTATTTGGAAAATGAATATGGGTTCTTACTATAGTAATGGAAAGGAATGACGACCCTCGTCATGTTTGGTGTACTTCCCTGAGGATAAACACATATGTTAATCAAGTCGAAAGGCAATTAATGAGGTTTGTGTCTTTGGTAACCTTAATTAGATATGACAATGACTGCAGCTTGATTCAGTGTACAGTCCCAACAGCACCAAAGCATACTATAACTCTCTCAACGTGCATAGTCGATGCATATAGTCAGAAATCATTTTATTTGCTGTTCTAATCTATCTGGTCATTCAGTTGTAATTCAAAAAAGAATGGCTATCCTAGTTGAACCACATTGTAGTATATTGCTCTCTATCCCCTCTCCTGACTCAGTTATTGGAGGAAATATAACTTCCGTCCTGCTGTCACTTGTTGGGGTCAAAGTCACCTCCCCAACAAGGTACTTTTGTTATTTTACTTCACCAAATTAGATTACCACCCCACAAATCTTTTACTTTTCTTAAGTCCTCTATCTTGTGTGCTGTCCTTTTACTTTTCTTATTATTTAAAGCTACTTTGGCCAGGAAGAAATGACTGAATAATGCATATTCTATTGTTTTATTCACAGTAATGTTCCAGGTACTGACACCTATTTTTAAAGCAGTGCAAGAAGGTAGCGCAGAGTTATACTGCCTACTTGCATCCCTAGTCGTGGCGAATCAGAGCTCTGCATATACATGCTGAAACACTGTTGCCAAACTCCGCTTAGCATCATGTGAAATGTTTAATTTTAGAACAGATTCTGTCCTGCCAATCCTTGAAGCGTAACTTCCCTTTTTAAAGTTTGAACAGTTGACTTCCCATAGGTTGCACGTATACTAAACCTGCTGCAAAACTGAAGCAGTGTATAAATACCTTCTCAAATTGGATCCCCACCTGACACCAAATCCTGAACTGGTACCAGCTCTGCTACAGTTTTATGATAAATTTATTCTGAATCCAGTGTTATTTAAATTTGCACACTATAAGAGGGGGAATAGACAAGCCTTACAAAGCAATTGAGTAATAATTACTGTAATTCTCAACAAAGTCCTAATTGCATTTGCAACAATTGAGGCAGAATAGAACTGATGCCATCCCTAGATCATCAAAAAGGATACATTTTTGACATAGTTGTGAGGTAGTAAACATACATAACATCTTTGTCGTGTGTTTGTCTGCCTGCTTTCTGTATTTGTGCTGTACAGATGCACAAACATGTATGTAATAAACTGAAATGATGAGCATAAAACTTGAGCAATTTTACTTTTTTTCTTGCAATTAAATCTGGCAGAATTTGTTGTCCTGGCTGAATTCTGAGTCAGTCATTCCAACATTTGCCAGTATAATTTTAACAGGTCTATAGACATATTTACATCTTCCTCTTTTTCCTCCTCCTCTTCAACCCTGCCACAAGGCAGAAGAAGTTGAAGGTGTTGATGAACACATGGGAGTATGATATTGTTGCTATCACAGAGACATGGTTGAGGGAGGGGCAGGACTGGCAGCTCAATATTCCGGGGTATAGAATCTTCAGGCGAGACAGAGGTGGGTGTAAAAGAGGAGGGGGTGTTGCAATATTAATCAAGGAGTCAATTACTGCTGTAAGGAGGGATGATATCTTAGCAGGTTCCTCTAATGAGGCCATATGGGTAGAACTTAAAAACAAAAAGGGGGCAAGCACTTTGCTGGGAGTGTACTATAGGCCCCCAAACAGTCAGGGGGAGATAGAGGAACAGATATGTAGGCAAATCTCAGAAGTGTAGAAATAATAGGGTAATAATAGTAGGGGATTTCAACTTCCCCAATATTAGCTGGGATAGTCAGAGTGTGAAAGGCTTAGAGGGTGCAGAATTCTTAAAGTGCATCCAGGAGAGCTTTTTGAGCCAGCATGTAGAAAGTCCTACAAGAGAGGGGGCGGTACTGGACCTAATTCTAGGGAATGTAGCCGGGCAAGTGGTAGAAGTGTCAGTAGGAGAGTATTTTGGTGACAGTGACCATAATTCGGTGAGATTTAAGGTAGTTATGGAAAAGGACAAAGATGGACCGGAAATAAAGGTTCTAAATTGGGGGAAGGCCGATTTTAATATGATAAGGCAGGATCTGGCCAAAGTGGACTGGGATCAGCTACTTGTAGGAAAAGCCACATCAGAGCAGTGGGAGTCTTTCAGAAAGGAAATAGAGAGAGTACAACGGCAACATGTTCCCGTAAAGGTCAAGGGTAGGACCAACAAGCCCAGGGAACCCTGGATGTCAAGGGATATACGAGAATGGATTAGGAAAAAAAGGGAGGCTTTTGGCAGATACAAAGGACTAAAAACATTGGAAGCCCTAGAGGAGTATAGAAAGTGCAGGGGGGTACTTAAAAAAGAAATTAGGAGAGCGAAGAGGGGGCATGAAATAACATTGGCGGGCAAAATAAAGGAAAATCCCAAGATGTTTTATAAGTATATTAAGGGCAAGAGGATAACCGGGGAAAGAGTAGGGCCCATTAGGGACCAAAGTGGCAATCTGTGTGTCGAGCCAGAAGATGTAGGTGGGGTTTTAAATGAATATTTTGCATCTGTGTTCACTATGGAGAAGGGCGATGTAGGCATAGAAATCAGGCAGGGGGATTGTGATATACTTGAACAAATTAGTATTGAGAGGGAGGAGGTACTAGCGGTTTTAGCGGGCTTAAAAGTGGATAAATCCCCAGGCCCAGACGAGATGTATCCCAGGCTGCTGTGTGAGGCAAGGGAGGAGATTGCAGGGGCTCTGACACAAATTTTCAGAACCTCTCTGGCCACAGGGGAGGTGCCAGAGGACTGGAGAACAGCTAACGTAGTACCATTATTCAAGAAGGGTAGTAGGGATAAACCAGGGAATTACAGGCCTGTGAGCCTAACATCAGTGGTAGGGAAATTATTGGAAAGAATTCTGAGGGACAGAATTAGTCTCCACTTGGAGAGGCAAGGATTAATCAAGGATAGTCAGCATGGCTTTGTCAGGGGGAGATCATGTCTGACCAATTTGATTGAATTTTTCGAGGGGGTGACTAGGTGTGTGGATGAGGGTAGTGCAGTTGATGTGGTCTACATGGACTTAAGTAAGCCTTTTGACAAAGTCCCGCATGGGAGACTGGTCAAGAAGGTAAGACCCCATGGGATCCAGGGCAACTTGGCAGATTGAATCCAAAATAAGCTTAGTGGCAAGAGGCAGAGGGTGATGGTCGAAGGTTGTTTTTGTGACTGGAAGCCTGTGTCCAGTGGTGTACCGCAGGGATCGGTGCTGGGTCCTTTGCTGTTTGTAGTGTGCATTAATGATTTAGATATGAATGTAGGAGGTATGATCAGTAAGTTCACAGATGACATGAAAATTGGTGGGGTGGTAAATAGAGAGGAGGGAAGCCTCAGGCTACAGGACGATATAGATGGGTTGGTCAGATGGGCAGAACAGTGGCAAATGGAATTTAACCCTGAAAAGTGTGAGGTGATGCATTTTGTGGGGACTGAAACATAGAAACATAGAAACATAGAATCTAGGAGCAGGAGTAGGCCATTCGGCCCGTCGAGCCTGCTCCGCCATTCAATACGATCATGGCTGATCATCCAAATCCAGTACCCTGTCCCTGCTTTAATCCCCACAGTACACACACCCTACCCCCGTAACCCCACGTATTTAATTCCCCCTAACATATCCCATCCTATCCCCATAACCCCACATATTTAATCCCCCCTAATACTAAGGGTCAATTTATCAGAGCCAAATCAACCTAACCCGCACATTTTTGGACTGTGGGAGGAAACCGGAGCACCCGGAGGAAACCCACGCAGACACGGGGAGAATGTGCAAACTCCACACAGACAGTCACCCGAGGTCAGATTCGAACCCGGGTCTCTGGCGCTGTGAGGCACCAGTGCTAACCACTATGCCACCGTGTTGACAAGGCAAGGGAATACACAATGAATGGTAGGATCCTAGGAAGGACAGAGGATCAGAGGGACCTTGGTGTGCATGTACATAGATCCCTGAAGGCAGCAGGACAGGTAGATAAGGTGGTTAAAAAGGCATAAGGGATACTTGCCTTCATTAGCCGAGGCATAGAATATAAGAGCAGGGAGGTTATGATGGAGCTGTACAAAACGCTAGTTAGGCCACAGCTGGAATACTGTGTGCAGGTCTGGTCGCCACACTATAGGAAGGATGTGATTGCATTGGAGAGGGTGCAGAGGACATTCACTAGGATGTTACCTGGGCTGAAGCGCTTCAGCTATGAAGAGAGACTGGACAGGCTGGGGTTGTTTTCCTTAGAGCAGAGAAGGCTGAGGAGGGACCTGATTGAGGTGTACAAAATTATGAGGGGCATAGATAGGGTAGATAGAAAGGAACTTTTCCCCTTAGTAGAGGGGTCAATAACCAGGGGGCATAGTTTCAAGGTAAGGGGCAGGAGGTTTAGAGGGGATTTGAGGAAAAACTTTTTCACCCAGAGGGTGGTTGGAATCTGGAACTCACTGCCTGAAAGGGTGGTAGAGGCAGGAACCCTCACAACATTCAAGAAGCATGTAGATAAGCACTTGAAACACCATAACATACAAGGCTACTTACCAAGTGCAGGAAAATGGGTTTAGAATGGACAGCGCTTGATGGCCGGTGTGGACACGATGGGCCGAAGGGCCTCTTTCTGTGCTGTATAACTCTATGACTCTAAGTGGAATGTGATCCACAGATTTTGTTGAGTCATCTTGCGTAGGATAAATGATTTTATGGGCAGGCTTTCATGTTGTATGTATTTCACATTAAAGTAGTGTCTGATGACTGAACTGATGTATGAGATTCAAAAGTGGCATAACAAAAAATTCAGTATGCGATCAAAAAGCCCTAAGCATTTGCTGCAAAATGAAAACTTTCCAGGCCGACTCTGAACTCTGCGGATCACATTCCACACATTTAATTTGTGGTGGCAGGAGGAAGAAGGCAGTGACAGTAAATATGCCTGTTACCAGGGAGCTGACTGGGTGCCGTCTGACCAGAGCACTTTAAAGTTTTAGCACTACTTCCTGTATTGGACATATATTCTGCTGTTTGGCATTGTAGTTCAACCTCCTATTGGCTTTGTTGGTTGCTGCTTTGCTTTGCTTGGACACATTTTAGTATCAAATCTACTAAGACTCCGAGGCAATGTTCCTCCTAAGGTGCGCACCAATCGCAAGGTGCCACGCAGGCCACTCACCAGCTCCTGCCGCTGGAAGAGATAACGTGCATGTGTGGCTGCGCAGCAAATTTAAAGGGACCGTGCACAGGAAAAAAAATTAGAGGGAACATTGCTCCTCGATCACTTTCAGTTTTATTTTGGTTATTTCAACACCATTCCTTGGAGTATGTGTGTTGTCAGTTTTTTCTTCCTATGTGTCTGCATTAAATTTTATCTGCCATTGTTCTGCTACTTGTCTATCTTTCACCTTATTTTGTAATTGCTGAGTTGCCTCATCCCATTCCACTGCCCTTCCTAGTTTGGTATTGTTTGCAAATTTTACTACTTTGCATTGAGTTTCTGAATCCAAGTAAACTAGGAACAGTGTTCAAACAGGATCTTCTTGGAAGAGAGGTTGAGGAATTGTTAGCTTCTAAGAAGCACTAGCAGAACTTGCAAACAATGTCAGGAATAGCTACGAAAAGCGAGACCCTTTACACGCGATTCTTGCTCAACCAACAGGCCATGACACTGATGGTTCAGCAACAGCCCTTTCGGGGTTTTTGAGCCTCCTACCTGCGAACAGCTGCCCACCCTCAGCTTAATACTTCAATTTCCTCTCACCATGGCATGGGTTTTCCCTAACCTCACATCAATAACTCAGGGGTCACCCCACCCACACAGGGCCCAGGTTGGGTATTACCTACAGAAGTCATGGTGAAGTGGAAAAGTCACTACAGATGAATTGCTTGTCGGGATGGTCAGAGAGGCTTACAGTCTCCACTTCTCGGGTGCAACCATGAACCTTCACTGGGTAGTTGATTGGATTATGTACCTATTATGATTGCAGCGCCAAACGCAAGATCAACAAATTGCTAATTTCAGGCCCAGTTGAAAGAGTTTACTTTAAGCAGAAGAGTATAGGTGCCTACTTCGCATATTTTATAGCCCCAAATAGGCATGGGGACACTGTCCGATATTAGACCTCAGAGTTTTAAAGAAGTTCCTCAAGCAGGAAAGATTCAAGATGGTCACACTGCCTCAGATTATTCAGGAGATACACCCAGGAAGACTGTCTGGCAAACAGCGACCGAAAAGATAACATCCTTCCAGAATCTTACTCTGGTTTGCCCTTTGAAGTAAAACCTGTAGGTACAAAGTACTACTGGTTTTCCTCTCGACAGCATCCAGGGTTTTTACAAAAGGTAGTCTCCTATAGTTGCTACACAGCAGCTTCTCCAGATTTACCATGTGTCTTGGTGTTTCTTTGGTTCATCAGAACTCCTTCCTTACAATTTGCTTACATGGCTGTGCAGCAGATATTCAGTACAGTTCAGGAGCTAGCCATCATAATGAATTATAAGTCTAAGCTACAATCCATGAACAGCCTGTTATTGGAACAGTATTCCGAGCTATCCAGCAGAAAGTATTTGTGCCTCTAGACTAGCTCAATACTCAGGATTCTGATATCTCCCCTGCAGCCAGGGAAATTAATCCCCAGTGAATAGCTATATACAAATACTCATCCTGATGGCTGCAGTGAGCTTGTTAGTTCCCAAAATCTGTTTCCACTTGCTTCAGTCAGTGAACTTCCGAAGCACAGAGCATTCCTGCCTCAGCTAATAAGGATCGACCAGGCCTCTGTGTGTGTTTCCCAGCTCCTCAGCCTGTACTGCAGAGATGCTCCTGTGCCCCAACCAATTCTACTTCTCTCTTTCCAAAATTGCTGTATGTTTTGCTATTTAATTGTAAATAATATGAGCTCAAAGTATAATATAAAAATAACGACAATGTATAACTTTAAAATGATGATTATGTTATATCTGCAGTCCTGGTCCAATTATCCCCATCTTCGAACCCTGCTTCACCTGAAGGCGACACCAGGTCTGGACTCCTTGTGTACAATGCCACAGAGGATCAACCAGTATTTCTAAATATTATGAAAGCAATAGAATAATGATTGCAAGAGCATATTGGTGTTGAACTGAAAACAAATCTTTGATTCTATGCTGCTGAAAACGTTTTTATTAGGTTGATGTATTCTGAATGAAGGACAGCCAGATTCAGCTTTCTACTTACGATAATGCTCCTTTATCATACTTCAATTTTAATAATAGCCATAGACTAATTACATGACCTGCTTCACTTTCTAGAGTGTATTTTCAGGTTTTAACAAAATACCTCCGGGATAAGAACTTCTGTTCTGTTTGACCTAATTCCCCAATGTTTTTCAGTATTCCACAGACCTGAGCAATTCTACAAATTAGTTTTAGCTAAAAAATGCAGTTCACTTAATGTATTATAGAACAGTACACAATGAATGTCGTTTATTTTTCAAAAATGAATTGACATGAAGTGAACAAGTTAAACCTTCCTCATTCTGTAAGCCCTTTTATGTTCAGCACACCACGTGCCATGCCCTGTTTGAAGGGCGAGCAAGATGCTCACACCTAGCTTCATATGCTTTAGAGCCAGTCTTTTGAGGGGGGGCAGGGGTTATACTGCAGAGTTGCTGAAGTTGTAGCATAAATCCAGAGTCCGGATCTAACCTGACCCGGGAGAGAAGTGATGTATGATACCCGAGTAGAGACAGTCTCTCTCTGGGTTTGGCATTGCATGGGGCGCAATTCCAGTACAGTCCCAATGGGTTTAAAATGTTCTTGGCATTTCTGAAACTAGTAGGTCTTTTAAGCCCACCTGCACTTAATTTAAATGTTTAGACCGTGTGGCCACTCCAGCCTACACATTCAGACCGTTTAAATTTGAACTACTGAGAGAGGAGCTCTGTGCATGCATGTAACCATGAAAATAGCAGCTCCAGTCAGGCAGTGTAAATGCAGTATTTTCCTACCTGGAACCAAGCAGCAGCCTAGTTTGAGATCAGTAACTGCCAGCTAAATGCAGCATAAATAGTGCACAAGCTGTGTGGGTTGACTTGCTCTCCATTCCTTCTCTGCCCGCTATCACCACCTTCCCTCCTCGATAGCTTGGCTGAGATCTGAAATTCCTTTATGGGTTAATTTCATGTTTTGAGATTTGTTTTGATTATTTGGCTACAGAAGGATTTTATGATTTATATTAAAATGATGAGTTCAATTTAGCTCACAAGGGATTAAATTCCACAAGGAAGTCACATACTTGGAGGGAGGTGGGGGTGGGGGGGTAGCGGGTAAGGTGTGCTGCAAATTACATCTGAACAGACTGGCTGGTGAAGGGATGGCTCCCACATTCCACTTCAGCTTGATCAGTGGAAGTAGTTCAGACGCCACTCTGAAAATCCATACCCGTCATGTTGGGATAGCTCTCTTCCGTCCAACGAGGAGTGGGTAGTTGCAGGAAAAGTTCACCCCGGAACTGGTTTAAATTCCAAAGCTGTCGAGGCCGGCCTCCCACTTTGCACCCTCCGTACACTTGAGCTCATCCAAAACTCTGCTGTTGGTATCTTAACTCATTTCACCCATCACCCCTGTGCTCGCTGACCTGCATTGGGTCCCGGCCCCGCAACGCCTTGATTATAAAATACTCTTCTTGTTTTCAAATCCTTCCATGGCCTCGCCCCTCCCTATCTCTAACCTCCTCCAGCCCTACAACCTCGCCGAGATCTCGGCGCTCCTCCAATTCTGGCCTCTTGCGCATCCCCTGTTTTCCTCACTCCAGCATTGGCGGCCGTGCCCTCAGCTGTCTAGGCCCTAAGCTCTGGAATTCCCTCCCTAAACCTCTCCGTGTCTCTACCTCTCTCCTCTTTAAGACGCTCCTTAAATCCTACCTCTTTGACCAAGCTTTTGGTCACCTGTCCTAATATCTTCTTATGTGGCTTGGTATCAAATTTTGTTGGATAATACTCCTGTGAGAAGCGCTTTGGGACGTTTTACTACATTAAAGGCGCTATATAAATGCAAGTTGTTGTTTAAGTGTCAACTCTACTGGCCAAAGCCTTGCTTCCTGTCTTGCCTGGGAACAAAATCATGATCTGGGTCAGTTGCAAAGAACTGGTATGGGAAACTGACATGGGAATCGAGAGTGTTCTCTTTAATATGATACCGACTGGGATCAAAGGAAATACTGGTCGGAAAATTTATAATTACTGTGCTAACAGGGAGAGTGTGGCAAGTTTTACTATTTTCTATATTAATCGGAGTATTGTAACATAAGTTGGAATTTTTGTAATAGTTGCTCTGCGCATTTATTTAGGGTTTGTAAAATGAACTTGTTCATTTGTATTTGGCCTTATCTCACTAAATTGTTAGTCTGCCATCCAGAAGATTGGAGAAGCGTACTTGGCAGTGGGTGTGTGATTACAGTTACCAGTTCTTGCAACAAAGTGTTTCATTGCTATGGCTACCAGGTCATGTTATGTTATAACTAGATATTGAGCAGTAATGGTAAACTCTGGATCATAAGTGCTGCGGGATACATTTACGGAAGAGATCGATGACACTAACCTGAGAGAATATCTAGTGCGAACCTGAAAATTGTCATAGAAAGTCAAAGGGAGAAGAGGTGGTGGTTGTTGGGGTGGGGGGGAGGGGGGAGGTGTTTAAACTTAAAATTTAACTTGTGTTTACATTCAGGTAGAAAAATTGCAGTGTCTATTTGTTGGAATAAACTGTATAGCTCATATATGTTCAGTAATACTGCAGATAATTGCAACCACTTGTAGATTAAAAAAATATATATTTTGGTGAACTATCTGTACATATCCGCAAAGATAAATTTTGCATATGTTTGTCGTATAATTAGCATCAAAACTGTGCACAGAAGGATGAGTTTAGTTTTAAAAAGTAGAAGCCAATAATTTAAATTGCCCATGGATTTGAACCAGACTGCTTTATCATATCAGCTCCAACTGCAAATAGCAGCAGTAGCTGTATCTGCAAACTAGGCACGAGATTACGTATGAAAATACCGAAATAGTAATATGCACATGTTATTTGTAGGTATTTTTGCACTGACAAATACTGTCTTACGTCCGTTCCCTTTGGTTATTTCTAACTCTCCTATATGTCAGCCTGTTTAAAAATAAAAAAACACCTTTTCCGAACCAGTGACCACCTCTAAATGCTGTTGTATAACAGAGTGCTGTGAAGTGCAGAGGAGTGTCTTGGGCTAACTTTTTCTCTCTCATTTCCCCCTTCTTCCTGTTGGCAGCTCATATGCATATTGTTAACTGAACACTAGATAGCCCCTGATGGGAGTAAGCACATTGTAGCAATTGCACTCCAAGGTCTCTCGTGTTGCTTTTGTTATTCTTTGACGGAATGTTGTAGAGGGTCTGGGAAAAAAAGCAGCTAGTTATTACCACACTAATTTGTGTGCTTATTCGGACATAAGAGTGCTTCGTTGAAAGGATTGAATAGTGGACATCTTTGTTACTTAGGTAGTTATCTACCTTGTCACTGGATTTTTTTTTATCATGTCAGTATTCGTTGGCAAAATCGGATGGGGTCAAACTGCGGATCTACAACATATGCAGTGGTTAAGAATCTAATTGCTCCTGCCCAGCCTAAAGTCAGAACATATGAGGAGTTGGTCCTAGTGGTCAAAGAACATCTGAGCCCAAAGCTACTCATTTTGGCAAACAGTTCAAGTTTAACTAGAGGAGGCGAATGTTTCTCCGTTGATGACAACTGATGAAACTATCTGAAATGTGTGACTTTGGTGGGTTTCTTGACGATGCAGTAAGAGACTGTTTTGTCTACAGTTTTTAAAGGAAACATTGATACAGAAGAAACTGTCTGTACAAAACAGGTTTGCGTCTGCATGAGCTCTCAAAATAGCACATGGGATGGATACTGTTGCCAGGCACGCTAGCAAGTTACATGCCACAGGGTCCAACAGCTTCAGAGTGAACAGAATTGCTCAACCATGTTGGAGGTGTGGTAAAAATAATCAACGTGACCAATGTTTTTGTAAGAAGGTTAACTGTCATAACTGCATGGAATCAGCCCATTTAGCTGTGTTGTCAGAAGCCAGTAAGTAGGTGCTGCTAGATTGGAGGCGAGGAGAAGAAAAGAAGGTCCCAAGTAATGTCCTTTAGGGAAGGAAATCTGCCGTCCTTACCTGGTCTGGCTGATATGTGACTCCAGACCCACAGAAATGTGGTTGACTCTTAACTGCCCTCTGAACTGGCCTAGCAAGCCACTCAGTTGTAAAAAAAAAACGCTACGAAAAACATAAGAATAAAACCGGATGGACCACTCTGCATCAACTTCGGTACCGGCTACGGTAACGACAACGGCACACCCAGCCGAGTCAACCGTGCAAAGTCCTCCTCACCAACATCTGGGGACTTGTGCCAAAATTGGAAGAGCTGTCCCACAGACTAGTCAAGCAACAGCCTGACAGTCATACTCACAGAATCATACCTTTCAGCCAATGTCCCAAACTCCTCCATCACCATCCCTGGGTATGTCCTGTCCCACCGGCAGGACAGACCCACCAGGGGTGGCGTCACAGTGGTATACAGTCGGGAAGGAGTGGCCCTGAGAGTCCTCAACATTGACTTTGGACCCCATGAAGTCTCATGGCTTCAGGTCAAGCATGGGCAAGGAAACCTGCTGATTACCACCTACCGCCCTCCCTCAGCTGATGAATCAGTACTCCTCAATGTTCAACACCACTTGGAAGAAGCACTGAGAGTAGCAAGGGTACAGAATGTACTCTAGGTGGGGGACTTCAATGTTCATCACCAAGAGTAGCTCGGTAGCACTCGAGCTGGCCGAGTCCTGAAGGACATAGCTGCCAGTCTGGGCCTGCGACAGGTGGTGAGAGCACCAACACAAGGGAAAAACTTACATGACCTCGTCGTCACCAATCTACCTGTCGCAGATGCATCTGTTCATGACAGCATTGGTATCAGTGACCACCACACAGTCATTGTGGAGACCAAGTCCCGTCTTCACACTGAGGACACCCTCCATCGTGTTGTGTGGCACTACCACCGTGCTAAATGGGATAGATTCAGAGCAGCTCAAAACTGGGCATCCATGAGGCGCTGTGGGCCATCAGCAGCAGCAGAATTGTATTCCACCACAATCTGTAACTTCATGGCCTGGCATATCCCTCACTCTACCATTACTATCAAGTCAGGGGACCAACCCTGGTTCAATAAGGAGTGTAGAAGAGCATGCCAGGAGCAGCACCAGGTGTACCTAAAAATGCGGTGCCAACCTGGGAAAGCTGCAACACAGGACTACATGAATACGAAAAAGCGGAAGCAGCATGCTATAGACAGGGCTAAGCGATCCCACAATCAACGGATCAGATCAAAGCTCTGCAGTCCTGCCACATCCAGTCGTGAATGGTGGTGGACCATTAAACAACTAACGGGAGGAGGAGGCTCCATGAATATCCCCATCCTCAATGATGGTGGAGCCCAGCACGTGAGTGCAAAAGACAAAGCTGAAGCATTTACAGCCATCTTCAGCCAGAAGTGCCGAGTGGATGATGTATATTGGCCTCCTCCTGAGGTCCCCACCACCACAGAAGCTAGTCTTCAGCCAATTCGATTCACTCCACGTGATATCAAGAAACGGCTGAGCGCACGGGATACAGCAAAGGCTATGGGCCCCGACAACATCCCGGCTGTCGTGCTGAAGACTTGTGCTCCAGAACTAGCCGCGCCTCCAGCGAAGCTGTTCCAGTACAGCTACAACACTGGCATCTATCCGACAATGTGGAAAACTGCCCAGGTATGTCTGTCCAAAGAAAGCAGGACAAGTCCAATCTGGCCAATTACCGCCCCATCAGTCTACTCTCAATCATCAGCAAAGCGATGGAAGGTTTTGTCGACCGTGCTATCAAGGAGCACTTGCTCACGAATAACCTGCTCACTGATGCCCAGTTTGGATTTCGCCAGGACCACTCTGCTCCAGACCTCATTACAGCCTTGGTCCAAACATGGACAATAAAGCTGAATTCTAGAGATGAGGTAAGAGTGACTGCCCTTGACATCGAGGCAGCATTTGACCGAGTGTGGCATGAAGGAGCCCTAGTAAAACTGAAGTCAATGGGAATCGGTGGAGAAAACTCTCCACTGGCTGGAGTCATACCTAGCACAAAGGAAGATGGTTGTGGTGATTGAAGGTCAATCATCACAGCCCCAGGACATCGCTACAAGAGTTCCTCAGGGCAGTGTCCTAGACCCAACCATCTTCAGCTACTTCATCAATGACCTTCCCTTCATCATAAGGTCAGAAATGGGGATGTTTGCGGATGGCTGCGCAGTGTTCAGTGCCATTCACAACTCCTCAGATAATGAAGCAGTCCATGCCCGCATGCAGCAAGACCTGGACGACATTCAGGCTTGGGCTGATAAGTGGCAGGTAACATTCGCACCACACAAGTGCCAGGCAATGACTACCTCCAACAAGCGAGCGTCTAATCACCACCCCTTGACATTCAACAGCATTACCATTGCTGAATCCCCCACCATCAATATCCTGGGGGTCAACATTGACCAGAAACTTAACTGGACCAGCCACATAAATACTGTGGCAACAAGAGCAGGTCAGAGGCTGGGTATTCTGCAGTGAGTGTCTCACCTCCTGACTCCCCAAAGCCTTTCCACCATCTGCAAGGCAGAAGTCAGGAGTGTGATGGAATAATCTCCACTTGCCTGGATGCGTGCAGCTCCCAACAACGCTCAAGAAGCTCGACACCATCCAAGACAAAGCAGCCCGCTTGATTGGCACCCCATCCACCACCTTAAACATTCACTCACTCCACCACCGACGTACCATGTCTGCAGTGTGTACCATCTACAAGATGCACTGCAGCAACTCGCCAAGGCTTCTTCGGCAGCACCTCCCAAACCGCGACCTCTACCGCCTAGAAGGACAAGGGCAGCAGGCGCATGGGAACACCACCACCTCCAAGTTCCCCTCCAAGTCACACACCATCCTGACTTGGAAGTATATCGCCGTTCCTTCATCGTCGCTGGGTCAAAATCCTAGAACTCCCTGCCTAACAGCACTGTGGGAGTACCTTCACCACACGGACTGCAGTGGTTCAAGAAGGTGGCTCACCATCACCTTCTCAAGGGCAGCTCGGGATGGGCAATAAGTGCTGGCCTTGCCAGCAACGCCCACATCCCATGAACGAATAAAAAAAAAAGTCATATCATAGTTCTGTGAGGAATCAACAGGAAAAAAAGACAAAAATCCAGTGTCAATTATGTTGATTCTGATGAGGAACCTGAGGAAGAAACTACCACAAGGTGAGACAGATGAAGAAATTTGTTTTCCTGAATAGTTGGTAACATAAAAAGGGCAATTGAAATTGTGATCCCCATCTAGATAGAAATTATTAAATATAAATTTGAAATGGACATTGGGGCTGCAGTAACTATTATGTCACCAAAAGTATATGAAGAAAAGTTTCGGAAAATTGCCCTTCAAAAAAACCGACAATTTACTGAAAAGTTATTTTAGATACTGACTGCTGGTCCTTGGGAAAATGTCCAAGTAAAATAAGATCAGACAAAACAATTGTCTGTAATTGTAATTGAGGGTAAAGGTCCCTTATTGATGGGCAGAAATTGGTTTTGTAGCCTGAAGTTAAACTAGACCAATATTCAGAAGATCACCACTCAAAAAGCTGTGGACGGTCTTAGGGAAGTGTGCACGTCCTATTCAGTCTGAAACTTGTTACTGCAAAGGGTATCCAGGTGCACCTTAATGTGAAGGAGGGGCCGAAGCCAAAAAATGTTAAACCCAGACCAGTACCCTATGCTTTAAAGGAAAGGATATCAGTGGAATTAGATCGTACAGAGTGAGCGGGCATAATTGAGAAAATTGACCACGGTGGCTGGGCAAGCCCGATCATGCCTGTGGTGAAACCTGAACAGAATGTTTGAGACCATTTTTGAGAGTGAATGCACCAAGCCCGTCATCAAAGAAGCGCCTGAGGACAATGCAGTGAAACTGCTCAATTCAGAGGGCAAGAAACCATATGACGGAGAATTTCTCCTTGGTTTTCAGTTCATGCCGTCTAGCATTAACAAACCATATGGTTTGCCAGCAATCGGTGGTGTTGTTCATGACTATATTAACCAGACCAAACTAATGACAAGACCTTTAGACCCCTCACGAATGCTTCCTAGTTCCCAGACTTCATGCACATCCTATGCAGATTTTGGAAGGCAGTCACAAAGTGAACGAGAACAAGAAAAAGGTGGTCAGGAGACCGCAAAGATGGTTGCAGAGGATATTTATAAAGAGAGGGAGGTAACAAGGTGGCGATGCAGAGGGAGGGAGGTAATGAAGTGCAGATGCTGAGGGAGGGACTTTCAGCAGATGACGGCAAGGTGGCTGAAGGAGTAGCCACTGTTGGTGGAGCAGGAAATAAGAAGTAGGCTGGTGTTGGAGAGGGGGAGGGTGCATGCAAGGGCACAGGGCTAGAAGAGAGCCAGAGATGATGCTGTGTAGAGATTTGAAGTTGAGGATGAAAATCTTGGGGAAAAGAAAAGTAGCACAGTTTGGTAAGGACAGGGGCGATAGGGATGTGGGCCATGGTATTTGACACATTCTATGTGAAAAGCTCTTTTAAATTTGGTACAATTGGTTCAATGTTTCCTCTTCCATCCGCCCTTTACTAATATTAGAAGTTATTGCTAGTCATTATAATTACATTTTTCATGTTTTGTCTCCACACCTGACATTAATTCAGTGTTATTGTTTTTCTAACAATTGTGGTCTGATGAACAAATTAAAAGTAGTTTGCAAACTAATTTAAATACATCCTTTATTAAACAACATCTTTGATTCCACCTCTTACTAATTCAGCATCGATGGAACCTTGTTTGACATTTCCCACTTTTAATTATGTTTCACAAGTGGATGAACATGAGCTGAAGATTAATTCTGCTGTTAAATATGTATTTAAATGGTGTGTTCCATTAAATGCTCATGTAGTGTTTAACAAGGGTTCTCACTGGTTAGATAGATTATGTAATGCATCAGTATAATTGAAACCATGTTTTGTCCTAATCCTTTTCAAAATCAAATTGTGTGTGAGATGATGTATGATTGCCTATTTAATTTCATGTCAGTGATGGCAAGAGCAGACTTTAGACTGCAGTTTCACACTACAGGTCTGACCCTGACAGACGTAGAGCATGAAGTGCAGCTGGCATGATCCAAGCTAAATTGCAGGATGTGACTGGTTGTGGGTTGTGCTCTGCCTGCCAGGAGAGAGCTCTATGCAGGTGTGCTTACTCATGTGTGCAAAGCTGTGTCCCCCAGTGACTAACTTTTAGTATTAAGGATAAGCTGCAGTGTCTGCTTTCTGTCATAATATTAAAAAGACTCTTAAGTTTAAAAGTGACCAGGAAATCTAACAAGCCATCTGAGCACTTTTTAATCTGCTTTCATACTGGACTGGAGTTGTGCAAATTCAATCAGCCTCCTGGTGGGGATCTTGTATCGCTTGGCTTTAGTGTGCGGAAGGACCTGATTGGGACTTGATTATATTGCCAATTTTGCATTGATGCGTTTTCAAAACTGATTTGCATCAGTGCAAAAGTAGCAGTAGCAGCCTTACACTGGCATTAGTTAATTAAAATGAGTACCTTCAATCTTTGCACATGAAGTGTTGAGTTTAACATCAGGCCTTCAGCCCCACAACCTCCCCGAGATATCTGCGCTCCCCTAATTCTGCCCTGTTTTGAGCATCCCTGATTATAATCGCTCAACCATTGGTGGCCGTGCCTTCTGTTGCCAAGGCCCTAAGTTCTGGAATTCCCTGCCTAAACCTCTCCGCCTCTCTACCTCTTTCCTCCTTTTAAGACACTCCTTAAAACCTACCTCTTTGACCAAGCTTTTGGTCACCTGCCCTAATTTCTCCTGATGTGGTTCGGTGTCAAATTGTTTGTCTTATAACACTCCTGTGAAGCACCTTGGGACGTTTTACTATGTTAAAGGCACGATATAAATACAAGTTGTTGTTGTTTCCCCATTTGAAACACATCAGTACTAGTGGGGATTCAGCTCATTTATGGTGTATTGGCATCTCCGAGATTGTCTCTGTCGCTGTTGCTTACCCACCTCTTCTACAAAGATAGCAATCTCTTCCTCTCCATTGCAAACATTTAGCTCCTTGTGTTGGTAACCACGACTGAACTGCATTGGCCCAAATAAATGGCAAAAATGGATGGAAAAGCTACAAAACAATAAGAATCACCAAAAAAGGTTGTCCCAACTTGTGAATGTCGGCAACTTAAGTATTGTACAAAATCTGTAGCAATCCACTGAAGGAATATTGCACCCTGCTCAGTGTACTACGGTGAAAACCCATCTTTTACTGAACTCAGTTCAGCTCAGTTACACTAAACAGGAGACTTGATCTAGATAAAAACAGAAAATGTTGGAAATACTCAGCAGGTCAGGCAGCATCTGTGGAGAGAGAAACAGAGTTAAAGTTTCACGTCGATGACCTTTCATCAGAACTGGAAAAATTAGAAGTGTAACAGGTTTTAAGCAAAGTGAGGAGGCAGGGATAGAGGGGAGGGGAGGGGGGAAAAAGGGAAGGTTTGATCGGGTGGAAGGCAGGAGAGATTAAATGACAAAAGGAATGATGGTGGTATAAGGCAAAAGGAGATGGTGCTGCCCTTTTTCTCAGTTCTGTTAACTCTCCCAGAGACTTGACTCCTGAATGACAATTGTGTCACCCTCCACTGTCATTGGCCACTGAATGGTAAAACACAAGATCTATTATCTTGACTTATGAAGAGCATTTTGAAAACCAATTATTGCACTAACCTGGTATATGCACTTTTGCTTGAGGGCTGCAACTGCAACTTGCTTTAGGGTCACATTGTTGGCACCACCACAAGGCAACTTCATGTTTCCTAACTGGTATATGCAAACTTCAAAGTGAAAATACTGGCAAAAAATTCAGCGTCATTGGCTAAAGTGTACTGAATATATTTATTTTTCTGAACTAGGTTGCCAACATTCATGTCCACAAACTAGTTGTCTAAAGTTGGTTTTCATGTCAAATATTCCAGGTCTCTCAAAGCCTGTGTCATGAACTACCTTCACCAATGCCGAGATTTACCTCTACTGATATTTCCCTCTGTTATGGGGTCCCAACAGCAATAGATTCTAAAGCATTCCATGCATTTCACAGCAAGTGAGACTAGAATATTATGTAACAGTTGGGCACAAAATTTTCCAGTCTCTGCCTCCTGATTGTGATCAAGGACCAAAAAGGCTGCTGGGTAGCATGGAAAATTATGGAGCTGATTGCTGGGAGCCGGTAGGTGAAATACAGCTCTGTGAAATCAGTTCTCCAGTCCATCATTTGGGGAAATGAGAATAGTGCAGCGAGACTATGGAATGATAAATGAATGCATCACTATGTTTCCCCCAATAAATGCACTTACATAAATAAATGTTCATTATAAAATTCATAGGGGGCTTTTTGGCCAAAGGGTGAAAACAGGCGTTAAATGGGTGCAGTGCCAATAAGACTAGTCTGTTTGAAAGTCTGGAATTAGCGCACAATTTTGGTCCTAATTGCTGATTACCATAATTTGAATTTACCTGAAGGTGTTAAACCAGAAACCTGCAGATTTAGCACTCAATTGTTGATTAGGTGCAATTTTCGTGGAGCAGTATATGTGGGCCCCTCGCATCCACTTCCACTGAAGTTCTGGAGTACTCTGGCTGGCACACAGTGGCACGTTGCAGAATGGCTCAGTGACTGAGTGAGAGCGCGCACAGGTTATCAGATATGGTACTGGAGGTCCTGGTGGAGGAGTCCAGAGGAGGAGAGATGTCCTGTACCCACAGGGGCGGTGGGGGGAAGGACACCACCCCGCCCTCCTGTCTCCTGCAGCAGCTGGTGCTGCTCTGCCTGGCCTCATGTCCTCCTCCCATTCCTCGTCCAGGCCAAGGGGGACCATTAGCAAGATGTCCGTGACCAAGCACTCTCTTTCTCCTGGTGACTCCTATAAGGTGGAGTAGCACAACGCTTACACTTTTTAGGCAAAGTCATCAGAGAATTTCCGGAATAAATGTTGCTCGAGTATTGGTGAAGTCTGGACAAATTGTCACAGAAAGTCTCCCGATGTGTTTCAGAGGTCCTCTTCACACTTGCAGCAGCAATGAACATGAAAAGGTGAGTATCCCTTTAAGTAGTGCTTGAAATCAACAGTGTTTACACCCGAACAGCTGGTTGCTATTAGGAGAGGGCGTTTGTTGAAGCGCTATTTTTTTAAATTCGTTTATGGGATGTGGGCGTCGCTGGCAAGGCCAGCATTTATTGCCCATCCCTAATTGCCCTTGCGAAGGTGGTGGTGAGCTGCCTTTTTGAACCGCTGCAGTCCGTGTGATGAATGTACTCCCACAGTGCTGTTAGGTAGGGAGTTCCAGGATTTTGACCCAGCGACAATGAAGGATCGGCGATATACTTCTAAGTCAGGATGGTGTGCGACTTGGAGGGGAACTTGGAGGTGTTTCCATGCGCATGCTGCCCTTGTCGTTCTAGGTGGAAGAGGTCACGGGTTTGCGAGGTGCTGCCGAAGAAGCTTTGGCGAGTTGCTGCAGTGCATCTTGCAGATGGTACTCACTGCGGCCACGGTACGCCGGTGGTGGAGGGAGTGAATGCTTAAGGTGGTAGATGGGGTGCCAATCAAGCAGGCTGCTTTGTCCTGGATGGTGTCGAGCTTCTTGAGTGTTGTTGGAGCTGCCCTCATCCAGGCAAGTGGAGAGTATTCCATCACACTCCTTACTTGTGCCTTGTAGATGGTAGAAAGGCTTTGGGGAGTCAGGAGGTGAGACACTCGCCGCAGAATGCCTAGCCTCTGACCTGCTCTTGTTGCCACAGTATTTATGTGGCTGGTCCAGTTAAGTTTCTGGTCAATGGTGACCCCCAGGATGTTGATGGTGGGGGATTTGGCAATGGTAATGCCATTGAATATCAAGGGGCGGTGGTTAGACTCTCACTTGTTGGAGATAGTCATTGCCTGGCACTTCTGTGGCGCGAATGTTACCTGTCACTTATCAGCCCAAGCCTGAACGTCGTCCAGGTCTTGTTGCATGCGGGCATGGACGGCTTCATTATCTGAGGAGTTGTGAATGGCACTGAACACTGTGCAGTCATCAGCGAACATCCCCAATTCTGACCTTATGTTGGAGGCAAGGTCATTGATGAAGCAGCTGAAGATGGTTGGGCCTAGGACACTGCCCTGAGGAACTCCTGCAGCGATGTCCTGGGGCTGTGATTATTGACCTTTAACTACCACAACCATCTTCCTTTGTGCTAGGTATGACTCCAGCCAGTGGAGCATTTTCCCCCCAATTCCCATTGACTTCAGTTTTACTAGGGCTCCTGATGCCACACTCGGTCAAATGCTGCCTTGATGTCAAGGGCAGTCACTCACCTCACCTCTGGAATTCAGCTCCTTTGTCCGTGTTTGGACCAAGGCTGTAATGAGGTCGGGAGCAGTGTAGTCTTGGCGGGACCCAAACTGGGGTATCAGTGAGCAGGTTATTGGTGAGTAAGTGCCGCTTGATAGCACTTTCGATGACACCTTCCATCACTTTGCTGCTGATTGAGTGTAGACTGATGGGGTGGTAATTGGCCAGATTGGATTTATCCTGCTTTTTGTGGACAGGACATACCTGGGCAGTTTTCCACATTGTCGGATAGATGCCAGTGTTGTTGCTCTACTGGAACAGCTTGGCTAGAGATGCGGCTAGTTCTGGAGCACATGTCTTCAGCACGATAGCCGGGATGTTATCAGGGCCCATAGCCTTTGCTCTATCCAGTGTGCTCAGCTGTTTCTTGATATCACGTGGAGTGAATCGAATTGGCTGAAGACTGGCTTCTGTGATGGTGGGGACTTTAGGAGGAGGCCGATATAGATCATCCACTCGGCACTTCTGGCTGAAGATGGTTGCAAACGCTTCAGCCTTGTCTTTTGCACTCACGTGCTGGGCTCCACCATCATTGAGGATGGGGATATTCATGGAGCCTTCTCCTCCCGTTAGTTGTTTAATGGTCCACCACCATTCACGACTGGATGTGGCAGGACTGCAGAGCTTTGATCTGATCTGTTGATTGTGGGATCGCTTAGCCCTGTCTATAGCATGCTGCTTCCGCTTTTTAGCATACATGTAGTCCTGTGTTGCAGCTTCCCCAGTTTGGCACCTCATTTTTAAGTACACCTGGTGCTGCTCCTGGCATGCTCTTCTACACTCCTTATTGAACCAGGGTTGGTCCCCTGACTTGATGGCAATGGTAGAGTGAGGGATATGCCAGGTCATGAGGTTACAGATTGTGGTGGAATACAATTCTGCTACTGCTGATGGCCCACAGCGTCTCATGGATGCCCAGTTTTGAGCTGCTAGATCTGTTCTGAATCTATCCCATTTAGCACGGTTGTAGTGCCACACAACACGATGGACGGTGTCCTCAGTGTGAAGACGGGACTTCGTCTCCACACTGCTACCAATACTGTCATCGACAGACGCATCTGCAACAGGTAGATTGGTGAGGACGAGGTCAAGTAGGTTTCTCCCTCGTGTGGGGGTTCTCACCACCTGTCGCAGGCCCAGACTGGCAGTTATGTCCTTCAGGACTCGAGCCACTCTTGGTGATGGACATTGAAGTCCCCCCACCCAGATTACATTCTGTGCACTTGCTACTCTCAGTGCTACTTCCAAGCGATGTTCAACATTGATTCATCAGCTGAGGGAGGGCGGTAGGTGGCAATCAGCAGGCGGTTTCCTTGCCCATGCTTGACCTGAAGCCATGAGACTTCATGGGGTCCAGAGTCAATGTTGAGGACTCCCAGGGCCACTCCTTCCCGACTGTATACTACTGTGCCGCCACCCTTGGTGGGTCTGTCCTGCCGGTGGGACAGGACATACCCAGGGATGGTGATGGGGGAGTTTAGGACATTGGCTGACATCCATCAAAATGCCATGCAACCTCCTTAATGAGCGCTAGCAAACATTTTAAGTGGCAATCAGCTATTTAACCAGCCTCCAGGATGCCCTGCCTAGTGTTGGCTTCAACTCCTTTACCAAGATGGCATGTTGCACTAAACGCGGGCTAATCCAGCTTTTCAGCTCAAGACCCCATGTTGGCCACCTCGAAGGATCGTTACTACCTGAACATGCTGCCGCAAATCCCCCTCCATACTTTTCTCCAAGTCTTGTTCTTCAGCCCACGTGTTTGCAGTGTGAACATTACATACAGTTTCTCTCAGTTGAATATATTGCTCTCTGCAGTCTTTCATTTGATAAACTTGCACAAAATATTACAGGCCTTTACGTTGATCAATCAACCCATCTGAGTGACTACCAAAATGGCAGAGTGTAACTAGCTATTTGTTCAGGTCTGTTTGTTTGTATTAGATGGCATCTAGTCACGAGCTGAGGAGTAGTCTTGACCTGCAAGTTACAGGAGCACGTCTACAGTGGTAAACCTGTGCCAAGCTGCAGCCCCGTTCTCTGTGTCTGTACGTGACTAGGTTACATTGCAATTGTTTGTGTGAATGGTTTTGAAGATGTGTCCAGGCTTTCAATTGTAAGTCGCAGCCTGAATGTGTGCCCTGCTGGAGTATGGGTTTGTCTGAACGGCAATTAAAGAACTACAGGAAACTTTCGTTTATCCGGCATCGACGGGACCGGCGTGGTGCCGGTTTATCGAAAGTACCGGATAACGGAGAGTTATATCTACCGAGGCTATTTTTAACAAAGAGACTCCAGGCAGCACGGGAGAATCAACTCCTGCTACTGTAGTGTTTCGGACTTCCGACAGCGCCAGGAGGCCGAGTAGTGGCATTTTTGAAAAGTACCCCTACTGACTAAATCGGCGTTCGCGGACTCGGACTCTGACTCGGGATCGGCAACATTGCCGGTTATTTGAGAGGAGTTTTCGGAGCACTCGGCGTTCGCGGAGACTCGACTGCGACTCGGCAACATTGCCGGTTATTTGAGAGGAGTTTTCGGAGGATGATTTTTGCCGGTTAAGCGAGAATTCCGGATATTTGGGTGCCGGATAAACTAAAGTTTCCTGTATAAGGGTGCATGAAAGCTTGATATCAGCCAGCAGCAAATGTGGAACAGGTTGTCAGGCATACATACTTGGGTTATGTACCTGCTAAATTGTACTTTTGGGTAGTTTTGCATTACCAGGTTCCTTAAGGCATGTCATCTGCGCCTTTTTCGAGGTATTGCAGATAGTGCATATTGTTGAGTTTGTATGCCATTTCCTGACAAGCATGCTGCACTGTTCTCTGGGGAGGGTATCCTGCAGTATCAAGCAAGGCAATTTAAATTGTCAAGACCAAGATCGATAAATATTTGTAGGTAAGGTTATCGATGATGTGGAGTAAAGGTGGGTAAATGGAGTTGAGGTACAGATCAGCCACGATCTAATTGAATGGCGGAACAGACTCGATGGACTGGATACTCGATGCTCTACTTCTGTTCCTATGAAGTAAATTCTCTTCCCATCACCATTCGAATATCTCGCAGACGTCTTCCTCTTGGGTTTTTTGAGAGACACCAACAATTTGTATTTTGGTAATGGACCTCCATCCTCCTGCATTAGAATTCTCAAATTAGTTTTTGCTGAGATCCTCACAGCCATTATAGAAGCAAGGTCTTCATTCCATCAGTTAGAACTGGTTTCAAATCCAGTTTAGAGGTGAAATGATCATGTGCTATCACTCTGCCATCCAGTCCCTTTGTGTTGAATATTAATGTTTCTTTTGCATTTGTTTGAGCTGCTACCTTCAGTTTTATTTTTTACATTGCCATTAGTTGAGGTCTAAGGGAATATGACCCAGGAGAATTGCAATAAGAAGCTGGTATCCATGCAGCAATTGGGGAGTGGTTGAGTAATATATTAAGCCAAAAGTTAAAAGGGATTGATAGCCGTACCTATGGTTGCATTGCATTGGACTGTTGACATACAGATTTAAGGCTGTGAACCCTGTTGTGTTGCATGCAGAACTGGTACTTTCCCCTCTTAATCTGACCAATTAAATAAACTGCATTATTAATGAGAGGGAATCTATAAACGTACACTAAAAATCATTGTGACCACAATTACAGTCTGTTTCCTTGCTGAGTCTGTAGCTTATCCCCTGTGCTGTTAATGTAACCTCTAAAATATTACTGAAACAGTACTTACTTTGCTAGTGTGGGCCAGTATGTCTGCAGTCAGAATAAATTACTTAGACTATAAAGAGAATAGTAAATAACATAAATACATTAAGCAGAAACAATTAAGGAAAACCGTATCGGCCTAATTGTGTTCCACATCCCAGAATCTGTTTGAAATATTAAAATAAATTTAAACGCAAGAGAATGGATAATTTCTATTTATTTTATCTCCCTCTTTGAACATAAGTCAGTTTGCACAATCAATACAGTGTACTTTGTTCTCAGTGTATAATAAAGTTCTGTTCAGTATTGTTGTGAACCAAGTTGTGTGATGACAATTGACAGGTCACATTTTACACTTCAAATGTGTTGGCCATACAGTAGATGAGAATTATACAGAAACTGCCTTCATCTCTGAAAACTAGGTATCCTTGCAAAATCACACTTCACTGGCAAATGATAGCAAATTAAATGAGTTCAGCAGATAAATTTTCAGTGGGCCTTCATTTATGGTTTCAGTTTGATGGATGCATTGTCTATTGTCCATCTCATAAACAATGGAAATGTCGTCTGGTGGTGTATGGGGGGTGTGGAGGAGGGTATATATAAGTTGTATTTTTCATTATTGAGAATGCATTTTGTAGAAGTTTAATCTTAGTTTCTGCAAAGTTTGGGGAGATCAATATTTACATACACATGTGACTGGATTAATATAGACAACAGAGTAGTGCTGGTTCTTTATATTTCAGTACTTCAAGCTGGCTCAAGAATTCCTCACCCCTGAAGTAACCCTAATGATGCAATCAGCGCTATTTGTTTCAAATAAAAATATTTACAGAAGGTAGTGCAATGGGTTATATTGTCCTTTCACTGCCAGGATCTGGGTTAAAATCTAGCTCAAGCTAATGAGATGAAACTCTTTGACTGTTTTAGGAATCCTAAATAAAGTGTGTACTTCTAACCCCACTTCCTAGTGGACATGAGTCCGCAACACTAAACTGCCCCTAAATGAGTACTCTGTGCATTAGGTTAGCAGTTTTGGACAAGGTGAGAAGGTGCCTGTTGCGGTGCATTGAAAAAGTTCTAAGTGCAGTCAAACATTCTGTTCTGAATTTTAAATGCACTGTTGATGTAAAGTAGAGGAAGCTCTGAAGGGATACTGGCTTAGAAATTTGGTTGTGTAGTACCCAAACTACGGGTGCTGAATTGAGACCAGAATTGCAGCGCACACTCATTTCTGGTGCGGGACGCGCTGAATGCCATCTCGGTTAGGGCGGCCATTAGGAGCGTGCGCTGGAAGTATGGTAAGTAGGCAGAATGCTGATCTGGTGTCAGAGCTGCCATTTTCGTGTCATCGCTGGAACTAACGCCCTGTGTTAACCTCGCACAGCTGAACATGCGTTCAGCAGCAGGAAGGACCCCCCCACCAGCGCTATTTAAAGGGATCATCACCAACTTTCAGGTAACTTGCTTTTTGATTTCTACTGGCTCTGTGTAAGTTTGTGGAACTGTTGGGATCTTTCTAGAGTTATTTAAAGTTGGTGAGGTGGCAGGGAGTGGTGCTGCAAGTGGAGAAGGCCTTGGTTCTGAATTCAAGGGTTCTGGTCAGACCACTTGCTCCCAGTCATGGGTGCTCTAGTTGTCATCCCCCTTGGCCTGCAACATGACAGGGAGATGGAGCAGAGACAGCAAAGAGGACAAGCTGCTCACAGAGGGAGGAGGGGGACCAGGGCTCTTGGCAGGAGGCATAACCCACCTAAGGTCTTTCGAGAGCAATTCTCTTCCCTCAACCTGTGCCAGGAGCAATGTGTGAGATGTCTGCACTTTATGAAGGAGGTGCTCACAGAACTCTGCCACCTCTTGCAACCAGACCCCCAGCCTCACTCCAGGGCAAGGACAGTGCTGCCAATGGTTGGGACGGTGATGGTGGCCCTGAATTTCTTAGTGCCAGGATATTTCCAGGCTGGAGCAGGCGGCATCTGTAACATCTCCCAGTTCGCTGTCCACTGCTATATAAGAGAGGTGACAGACGCTATTTATGCCAGGAGAAGGGACTTCAATGTCTTCTTTCTGACCAGAGAGAAGAAGACAGAGCGTGCACATGGCTTTGCCAGGATAGCAGGCTTCCCCATGGTGCAGGGCGCCATCGACTGCACGTACGTGGCCTTGCGGGCACCATATATAAATGCTGAGATGTACCGCAACCGCAAAGGTTACCACTCGCTGAATGTGCAGTTGGTGTGCGACCATGCTTGGCATATCATGCTAGTGAATGTCCAGTATCCTGGCAGCAGTCATTGCCTCCTTCCAGGGAGCTGGCACCTGAGTCACCCTTCCCTCCTGCGAGCCTGTCCCCCACCGGTTAAGGTCTGCTGACGCCAGTTATGCGCCACCTTTTCCTGCGCGAGAAAGGGAAGTGTGTCAGTAA
This sequence comes from Squalus acanthias, assembly GCA_030390025.1. Lineage (NCBI taxonomy): Eukaryota > Metazoa > Chordata > Chondrichthyes > Squaliformes > Squalidae > Squalus > Squalus acanthias. The sequence continues at coordinate 45,218,350 of CM059428.1, read as the reverse complement.
GTGTGGTGTAATGTGCTTGGGTGATATGTCTGAAATGGTTGAATAGATGACAGTGTGTTCAAGCTGTGAGATGTGGGTGTGAAGGTTACAGCAGTGGTAAGTGTGTGCGGGTGAGGTGAAGCTATGAATGTGAGGTGTGAGCCGTGTTTGGGAGAGATTGTTGGTAGGTCAGTGATGGGGGTGTGGTGCATTGAGCAGTGTGTGAGGCTTGTGGTGTAGATGGGATATGGCATTTTAAGATGAATTCACTGACCTTGGTCACTCGTGTGAGGTCATTAAACTTCTTCCTACATGGAGTCCAGGTCCTTGGGGATATCTTTTTTTTAAATTCGTTTATGGGATCAGGGCGTCGCCGGCAATGCCAGCATTTATTGCCCATCCCTAGTTGCCCTTGAGAAGGTGGTGGTGAGCCACCTTCTTCAACTGCTGCAGTCCGTGTGGTGATGGTACTCCCACAGTGCTGTTAGGTAGGGAGTTCCAGGATTTTGACCCAGCGACGATGAAGGATCGGCATATACTTCTAAGTCAGGATGGTGTGTGACTTGGAGGGGAACTTGGAGGTGGTGGTGTTCCCATGCGCCTGCTGCCCTTGTCCTTCTAGGTGGAAGAGGTCGCAGGTTTGCGAGGTGCTGCCGAAGAAGCCTTGGCGAGTTGCTGCAGTGCATCTTGTGGATGGTGTACACTGCAGCCATGGTACGCCGGTGGTGGATGGGGTGCCAATCAAGCGGGCTGCTTTGTCCTGGATGGTGTCGAGCTTCTTGAGTGTTGTTGGAGCTGCAATCATCCAGGCAAGTGGAGAGTATTCCATCACACTGCTTACTTGTGCCTTGTAGATGGTGGAAAGGCTTTGGGGAGTCAGGAGGTGAGACACTCACCGCAGAATACCCAGCCTCTGACCTGCTCTTGTTGCCACAGTATTTATGTGGCAGGTCCAGTTAAGTTTCTGGTTAATGGTGACCCCCCAGGATGTTGATAGTGGGGGATTCGGCGATGGCATTTACCACATTGGCTATCTGCTCCCACTGCAGTCTTGTCTGTTGCCTAGAGGGGTTCCTGGCCCCCTGTGGAAAGAGGACCACTCTCCTGGAGTTGACCTCCTGGACCAAGGCCTCCAGTGCTGCATCGGAGAACCTTGGAGCCCTTTCTTTGGCCTGTTGAGCCATTATTTGGTCTTCTGGATAACACTTGGCTCCACAACCAGTTCCAGCACCTGTTGCAGGAAGAAGGCACCTCCCCTTTAAGAGGTGCAGACTGCCTTTAAGAAATGGAGGCTAGGTTTATTGGAACGAACCTCGCACGAACTTGGGCCCTCTGCTGAGCGTTCAGCCACTCATAAGCGCATTCAACGCTCAGCTGAACACTACAATCATATAAAGTAGCAAGCAACACGAATTTTACGTGCTGCTGCAGTCCTCCAAACGGGCACGGGTTGCTATCGCATCGCGATCCCCACGGCCGTTTTCGGGGGACACCGAATTTCTAGGCCACTAGGTTTTGTGTGTATGTCTGTGTGTACAAGTAACGCAATCCTGGGGTGCTGATAAGCTATTTACGTTTAACTAGTAACCCCATCACACTTACTACAGCTATTAGAAGTACTGTTATATACAAGAAACTGTCATTTTCTTCGGAGTTCACAGCGCAAGCTATTGCATTACCCGAGGAATCAATATGGAATTCATCAGTTTCAGGCACTGTTTCTGGTATTATAGTTATTTTGGTTAAAAAATTTTAAAGATTTTTTTCGTGCATGTAGCTTGTTCTGAGGTTTAGCATTATTGATATTTTGAAAATACTTTTTGCATTAACACAAGAATTAGGAGCAGGAGTAGGCCATATGGCCCCTCGAGCCTGCTCCACCATTCAATAAGATCATGCCAGGTCTTTGGCCTCAACTCCACTTGCCCACCCGATCCCCTTAGCCCTTAATTCCTTGAGTCCAAAAATCCACTCAATGGTTCAGCACCCACAGCCCTTTGGGGGTAGAGAATTCCAAAGATTCACAACCCTCTGAGTGAAGAAATTCCTCTTCATCTCAGTCTTAAATGGCCAAACCCTTATCCTGAAACTATGCCCCCTAGTTCTAGACCCTCCAGCCAGGGGAAACAACCTCTCCGCATCCACCCAGTCACGCCCCCTCAGAATCTTGTACTTTTCAATGAGATCACCTCTCATTCTTCTAAACTCCAGAGAGTATCGGCCCAATCTACTCAATCTCTCCTCATAGGACAACGCTTTCATCTCAGAAATCATACAAGTGAACCTTCGTTGCACTACCTCTAAGGCAAGTATATTCTTCCTCAGATAAGGAGACCAAAACTGTGCACAGTACTCCAAGTATCATCTCACCAAACCCCTTACTCTTGTACTCCAACCCCCTTGCAATAAAGGCCAACATGCCATTTGCCTTCCTAATTGTTTGCTGTACCTGCATGCTAACTTTGTGTTTCCTATACGAGGACACCTAAATCTCTCTGAACACCAACATTTAATAGTTTCTTAACATTTAAAAAATACTGTTTTTCTATTCTTCCCACCAAAGTGAATAACCTCACATTTCCCCACATTATAGTCCATCTGCCACCTTATTGCTCATTCACTTAACCTGTCTATATCCCTTTGCAGGCTCTTTGCGTCCTCTCTCAGCTTACTGTCCCACCTAGCTTTGTATCGGCAGAAAACTTGGATACATTATACTCGGTCCCTTCATCTAAGTCATTAATATAGATTGTAAATAGCTGAGGCCCAAGCACTAATCCTTGCGGCACCCCACTAGTTACAGCCTGCCAACCTGAAAATGATCTGTTTATCCCTACTCTCTGTTTTATGCCCATTACTCACCAATAACCTGCTCACTGATGCCCCGTTTGAGTTCCGCCAGGACCACTCAGCTCCAGACCTCATTACAGCCTTGGTCCAGACATGGACAAAGGAGCTGAATTCCAGAGGTGAGGTGAGAGTGACTGTCCTTGACATCAAGGCAGCATTTGACCAAGTGTGGCATCAAGGAGCCCTAGTAAAACTGAAGTCAATGGGAATCTTGGGGGGGGGGGGGGGGGGGGGGGGAACTCTCCACTGGCTGGAGTCATACCTAGCACAAAGGAAGATGGTTGTGGTGGTTGGAGGTCAATCATCACAACCCCAGGACATCGCTGCAGGAGTTCCTCAGGGCAGTGTCCTAGGCCCAACCATCTTCAGCTGCTTCATCAATGACCTTCCCTCCAACATAAGGTCAGGAATGGGGATGTTCGCTGATGACTGCACAGTGTTCAGTGCCATTTGCAACTCCTCAGATAATGAAGCAGTCCATGCCCGCATGTAACAAGAACTGGACGACATTCAGGCTTGGGCTGATAAAGTGGCAGGTAACATTCGCGCCACACAAGTGCCAGGCAATGACTATCTCGAACAAGCGAGAGTCTAACCATCGCCCCTTGACATTCAACGGCATTACCATCGCCGAATCCCCCACCATCAACATCCTGGTGGGTCACCATTGACCAGAAACTTAACTGGACCAGCCATACACATGCTGTGGCAACAAGAGCAGGTCAGAGGCTAGATATTCTGCGGCGAGTGTCTCACCTCCTGACTCCCCAAAGCCTTTCCACCATCTACAAGGCACAAGTCAGGAGTGTGATGGAATACTCTCCACTTGCCTGGATGAGTGCAGCTCCAACAACACTCAAGAAGCTCGACACCATCCAAGACAAAGCAGCCCGCTGGATTGGCACCCCATCTACCACCTTAACCATTCACTCCCTCCAGCACTGGCATACTGTGGCTGCAGTGTGTACCATCTACAAGATGCACTGCAGCAACTCGCCAAGGCTGCTTCGGCAGCACCTCCCAAACCCGCGACCTCTACCACCTCGAAGGACAAGGGCAGCAGGCGCATGGGAACACCACCACCTCCAAGTTCCCCTCCCAAGTCACACAACATCCTGACTTAGAAATTTATCGCAGTTCCTTCATCGTCGCTGGATCAAAATCCTGGAACTCCCTCCCTAACAGCACTGTGGGAGTACCTTCACCACACAGACTGCAGCGGTTCAAGAAGGCGACTCACCACCACCTTTACAACGGCAATTAGGGATGGGAAATAAATGCTGGTCTTGCCAGCGACGCCAGATCCCATGAATGAATTTTTTTTTTTAAATCCTCTATTTCTGCTAATATATTACCCTAACCCCATGAGCCCTTATCTTCCGTAACAACCTTTTATGTGGCACCTTATCAATGAATTTTGGAAATCCAAATATACTACATCCACTGGTTCCCCTTTATCTACCCTGCTAGTTACATCCTCAAAAAACTCTAATAATTCTGGCCTGTAGTTCCCTGCTTTCTCTCTCCCTCCTTTCTTGAATAGCGGGGTTACATTTGCTACCTTCCAATCCACTGGGACCATTCTAGAATCTATGGAATTGTGGAAGTTCTTGGGTCTATCAACTTTAAAATTGCACGAGGATTGAATACTTTGCACATTGTAGAAATTGTGAAATGTTTTCCTTCCAGGCCCGGATCTGGAGGGTTTGATCTGCAACAACTTCAAGCTCATCGATGCACTCAAGGCTGAAGTGTTCAGCCTTAGTGAGTGACTGGCCACGATTCAGAATATTAGGGAGGGAGAAGTTTTTAAAGTATAGATAAAAACTATACTTAAAACTCCAGTGTGACATAAAGGATGCTTGATGGTAAGGAGCTGAATATGAAATATATCCAATTAGTAAATGGGATCAAGCACCTCACAAGTATGATGAATTCAGATAATAGCTTACCTCTCCTATCTTATAACTCTGCCAAACTTGTGATGTAAAAACAGTGTAACAGCAACATTTAATTTCATCACTAAATCTAAATTAAAATACAGTTGGTTAAAAGAGCTGGTTAACAAGAATGTGCTTTAAATATGTCCTATGAAGCAATTTCAGTGTCTTCTGAAAATTTGTGTCAGTTTCAATTTCTTGTTTCCTAAATTTTTAGCATTCTAAATATTAGAGGAATAATTTATCAGAGTTGGCATATGGTCTTTGATTTAACTTGGAAGAGCCTTCACCATTTTAGTTTGTTTCTAAGTTGCTTATTTTGTCAGAGGGAAATAGCCGAGAATTCAGACAAATTAAATGTATACTATTTCTAGACCATTAATTAAGGCTGTACTCTGCACTGAGCGGAATAGGAATAAATTAAGTAAATGATGATAGACCACTGAGTGTAAGCTTGGCTCAGTACTAACACCCTCACTTTTCAAGCACTACATAATCTAGACTGGCCTTCAGTGCCATACTGAGGCCGTGCTACATTGTCAGAGGTGCCATCGTTCAAATGCAATGTTAAATTGAGGCCCTATCTGTCGATTCAGATGGATATAAAAAATCTGATGGCTTTTTACCGAAGAAGAACAGGGAGTTCTCCCAGTGTTTTGGCCAACATTCATCCCTCAATCTCTGCAACTGCGACCGAGAGTTCCAAAGGCTGTGTTGCCTGCCTGGTGCCTGGGTTAAGGATATCTCCTCGCGGTTGGAGAAGAATTTGGAGGGGGAGGATCCAATTGTCGTGGTCCATGTAGGAACCAACAGCATAGATACAACTAGGAATGAGGTTCTGCTGAGAGAGTTTGCGGAGCTAGGGTTCAAATTAAAACGCAGAACCTCAAAGGTAATAATCTCTGGATTGTACCTGACCCAAGCGTAAATTGGCATAGGGACAAGCAAATCAGATAGTTAAATGTGTGGCTCAAAGAGTGGTGTGGGAGGAAGGGGTTTCGATTCATGGGGCACTGGTACCAGTACTGGGGAAAGAGGGGAGCTGACAAATCGAATAACTAGGGCTGTAGATCAGGCTTTAAACTAAAAAGGGGGAGAGGGGTCAGGTGAGGGGAAATTTAGAAATCTAAAGTGAAAAAGCCAAGGCAATGGAGCAGTTTAGCCATTTGGGTAAAGATATGCAGAGTGTGACAGGAAGGGACAGAGTTTAACAGTAATAGTGCATCAGCGAATAAGGTGAGAGCAGGGAACAATGGTTAAAATGTTAAAATTAAACGCTCTTTATCTGAATGCATGAAGCATTCGTAACAAGATAGACAAATTAGTGGCACAAATAGAGATAAATGAGTTTGATCTAATATCCGTTAGAGGTGTGGTTGCAAGGTGACCAAGGTTGGGAACTAAATATTCCAGGATACTTGACGTTTCGAAAAGACAGGCAAAATGGAGGGGGGCGGGGTAGTCCTGATAAAGATGACATAAGGACAGTAGTGAGAAAGGATCTTGGCTCGGAAGATCAGGAAGTAGAATCAGTATGGGTGGAGATAAGAAATAACAAGGGAAAGAAAACACTGGTGGGAGTAGTTTTTAGGCCCCCTAACAGTAGCTATACTGTTGGACAGAGTCTTAATCAAGGAATAATCGGAGCTTGTATCAAAGGTAATACAATAATCGTGGGGGACTTTAACCTTCATATAGACTGGGCAAATCAAATTGGCAAACGTAGTCTGGAGGACGAGTTCACGGAGTGCATTCGAGACAGGTTTTTTTGAACAATACGTCGTGGAACCAATCAGGGAACAGGCTGTTTTAGATCTTGTATTGTGTAATGAGACAGAGTTAATTAGTAATCTCAGAGTAAAGGATCCTTTGGAGAAGAGTGATCATTATATGATAGAATTTCACATTGAGTTTGAGTGGCATGCTTAAATCCGAAACTAGTCTTAAATTTAAATAAAGCCAATTACATAGGTATGAGGGGTGAGTTGGCTCAGGTAGATTGGGAAATTAGATTAAAAGGTATGATGAGCAGTGGCCAACATTCAAAGAAATATTCCAAAATTCTCAACGAATATACATTCCATTCCATTGAGAAATAAAAACTACATGGGGAAAGTGATCCATCTGTGGCTAACTGAAGAAGTTAAGGATAGTATTTGATTAAAAGAAGAGGCTTATGTTGTGAAGAATATCAGTAAGCCTGAGGATTGGGACAGCTTTAGAAACCAACAAAGGATGACCAAAAAATTGATTAAAAGGGAGAAAATAGAATTTGAGAATAAACTAGCAAGAAATATAAAACAGATTGTAAGAGCTTCTACAAGTATGTAAAAAGGAAGAGAGTAGCAAAAGTAAGCGTTGATCCCTTAGAGGCTGAGGCAGGAGAAATTATAATTGGGAATAAGGAAATGGCAGAGGCTTTAAACAAATATTTTGTATCTGTCTTCATTAGAAGACACAAAAAGCATACCAAAAATGCTTGGTAACCAAGGGGCTAATGAGAGTGAGGAACTTAAAATAATTAAGATCAGTAGAGAAAAAGTACTTGAGAAACTAATGGGACTAAAAGCCAACAAATTCCCTGGACCTGATGGCCTACATCCTAGGGTTCTAAAAGAGGTGGCTGCAGCGATAGTGGTTGTGATCTTCCAAAATTCCCTAGATTCTGGAACGGCCCCAGCGGATTGGAAGGGCAAATGTAACCCCGCAATTCAAGAAAGGAGGGAGAGAGAGAACCTGGAACTAGAGGCCAGTTAGCCTGACATCAGTCGTCGGGAAAATGCTGGAATCCGTTATTAAGGAGGTGGTAGAAAATCATAATTTGATTAGGCAGAGTCAGCATGGTTTTATGAAAGGGAAATTGTGTTCAACAAATGTATTCGTTTTTTGAGGATGTAACTAGCAGGGTAGATAAAGGGGGATCAGTGGATGTAGTATATTTGGATTTCCAAAAGGCATTCGATAAGGTGCCACCTAAAAGGCTGTTAGAAAGTTAAGGGCTCATGGGATTGGGGGTGATATATTAGCATGGATAGAGGATTGGTTAACTGACAGAAAACAGAGAGTAGGGATAAACAGGTCATTTTCCAGTTGGCATGCTGTAACTAGTTGGGCGCCGCAAGGATCAGTGCTTGGGCCTCAACTATTTACAATCTATATTAATAACTTAGATGAAGGGACCAAGTGTAATGTATGCAAGTTTGCTGATGATACAAAGCTAGGTGGGAAAGTAAGCTGTGAAGAGGACACAAAGAGCCTGCAAAGGGATATAGACAGGTTAAGTGAGTGGACAATAAGGTGGCGAATGGAGTAAAATGTGGGAAAATGTGAGGTTATTCACTTTGGAAAGTATAGAAAAACAGAATGTTCTAAATGGTGAGAAACTATTAAATGTTGGTGTTCAGCGAGATTTAGGTGTCCTCGTACAGGAAACCCAGAGTTAGCATGCAGGTACAGCAAGCAGTTAGGAAGGCAAATGGTATGTTGGCCTTTATTGCAAGGGAGTTGGAGTACAAGAGTAAGGAAGTCTTTCTACAGTTGTACAGGGCTTTGGTGAGACCACACCTGGAGTACTGTGCACAGTTTTGGTCTCTATCTGAGGAAGGATATACATGCTTTAGAGGCGGTGCAACGAAGGCTCACTAGATTGATTCCTGGGATGAGAGGGCTGTCCTTTGAGGAGCGATTGAGTAGATTGCGCCTATACTCTCTGGAGTTTAGAAGAATGAGAGGTGATCTCATTGAAACATAAGATTCTGAGGGGGATTGACAGGGTAGATGCTGAGAGATTGTTTCCCTGGCTGGAGAGTCTAGAACTCGGGGGCATAGCCTCAGGATCAGCCATTTAAGACTGAGATGAGGAGGAATTTCTTTACTCAGAGGGTTGTGAATCTTTGGAGTTCTCTGCCCCAAAGGGCTGTGGATGCTCAGTCATTAAGTATATTCAAGGCTGAGATGGATAGATTTTTGGACTCTCAGGGAATCGAGGGATATGGGGATTGGGTGGGAAATTGGAGTTGAGGTCGAAGATCAGCCATGATCTGATTGAATAGCGGAGCAGGCACAAGGGGCCGTATGGCCTACTCCTGCTCCTAATTCTTATGTTCTTAAAAGAGTAGCTTGTTTCAAGTCAGTTATTGAGTTTTTTGATGATTGATCAGATAACAGGCTCACTTTTAATTCTTTGCTCGAGGTAGACATTTGAATACACCAGTACTAAAAGAGGAATCAGGGGACATAGCCCACAGGATTTGCCAGCTAGGACTTTATCTTTCAAAAGTTATTTGTTTTTAATTGTTTTTGCTTGAAAAAAGTTATTGAGTAGAGTAATTGAAGCATTACAAACTTTCCTTGATGTATGTTTGTGTTTATATGTTGTACTTGTTAGTATTTGTCAAACTTCTGCAAATTTGTTTTATCCTTGAAAATTTGATTTGAGTCTACTATCCACCATTCCAAAATGATTGTGTTAGTATAGTTTGAGAATACTCTGTTGAACTATGTGATTAAAACCCAAAATGGATTAACCAGTCAATCTGTAGTGTTGCATATTGTCTTTTATACCAAACTATTTTTGTTGCAGTACGTAGGGCTCACCTTGACCTAAAGCACACGGTGTGTTAGTTAAAAATTAATCAAAAACGAATATTTCTGCATTTTCACATCTGTGTATGCATAATTACTTAACAATAGTGTATTAACTTGCATATATGCAGCACTTTATAAAAACAGAAACTTACTTTAAATTGATGTGGCCTTCATGTGATTTGATCATTTTTTGAGAAGAGGACTCAAGTTTTGGGTGTTCTTTATATGCACGGATAGCCGATATGTTTGCTAGTATGGTATCATTCTGTAGCAATTCTGTTCGGAGGAACACTGATCAATTAATTTAAGACTGCCTTCAGCAGACTGAATTCAGAGGCATTGTAATATAATTACGCAGAGATGTGACATTATATAAAAGGAGATTTGGTTCAATTAGCATTCCCAGCTTCATGCTGGACAAAATAGCATCTGCAGAACTCTCCGTACACAAGACAGAACCATTATTTATTAATTATTCAAGTGAGAAGCAGCTAAATGTAGACGTATGATTCCGGCATTGCTATAGAACAGACCAGCTTCACAGTGGGAGCCAATTTAATCCATGAAACAAGCCTTCAGTACCAGGCTATACCCCAGAAACAAAGGTTATATAAACAACGGAAGTTTTTATTGCAACAGCGGGCTCTCATTATTCAAAATAAAATGAGCCATTCTAGGGTTAGTGATATTCAAGCTGCACATTGTATTTGATTACCTTTATATTAATACAAACAGATGGTTACAAAAAACAAAAATGGGATGCATGATAAATCTGCCATAGTAAAAATACATAAAGTTTAAAAGGATGAGGACTTGCTTTCAAGGCACTTATGCTCAAAGCATGCCACATAGATGCATTTAAGGGGAAGCTAGATAAACACTTGAGGGAGAAGGGAATAGAAAGTTATGCTGATAGGGTTAGATGAAGGGGGGTGCTCATGTCGAGCATAAACACTGGCATGGACCAGTTTGTCGAATGGCCAGTTTCTGTGCTGTACATTCTATATAATTCTGTCATTTTCAGTATTTGCTTTAATTAATGAATTCATCTAAGTTTACCTTTAATCACTGAATATTTTATATGAATATATTACCTGTAAAATGATAGATAATTAATAACATTGCTTCATCAGCATTTATGCTTTTAAACCCCTTTTTCTGCTCTCCATAGCTTTTTTTGTCCTGAAACACTTGATGCAGCAAAGTACAAGCATAGTGTGTAGCAGCAGCAGAGCATATGTTTTATCGAAATATAACCACTACATTTTGGGTGAATCTAGAAATGTTGGGCCGAATATTCCGATCCCTACGGGTGAGTACGCGCTGTGTACCCACCCGTAGGGACATTGGAAATGCCGGTTTCAGGCATGCACTGCGCATGCGCTGGAAACCGGCATTTCCGATCTGTCAAGAAAGCTCTTGACAGATCCTCCGGCTGCCCTGGAGAAGGGCCTCTGCGGGCGGATAGTTCCGCTTTTTGGAGACCCTCCGCCTGCAGAAAACCCTTACAATTCTTGCGCCTGGTAAAAGCAGGCCTTACCGGGATAAGAGTTGAAAAAAGTATTAAAAAAAATTTCCACTGATTTATCATTTAAAAATACTTTTTTTTTTTAAAAAAGGTAAGTTTATTTTTAGCCCCGTAAAAAACTTTGATTTTTTTTCAAAAATTTAAAGTTTTGTTTAAAATAGTTAATGTATTGTACTTTCAAGTCATTTTAAAAATGTGATTTTTTTTTAAATTTATTTAAAGTTTTACTATGTTTTGGGGGTGATCTCCATTCATATATTTGACAGGTCTTCCTGTCAAATGTATGAAGGGAGATTCCCTTCTTTGATTGGCTCCCCATGGCCACGTGATCCCAGGGACGCTGTGAACTACCTGCGCCTCTGGGATACGTGGGCCCTGCGCACCGGCAGTTTGGAGAGACCCAGCACTAGAACTGTGCGCGTCCTGGGAGCCCGCAGGTAAGGGCGCAGATTTTTCCAGATCGCAGTCCTCCGCCCGCGGGAGGCCTGCGATCGGAATATCTGGGCCGTTATCATAGAATGATACAGCACTGAAGGAGGCCATTCATGCCCGTGCTGGCTCTTTGGTCGAGCTATCCAACTAATCCCACTCCCCTGTTCTTTCCTCGTAGCCCTGCAATTTTTTTCCCCTTCAAGTATTTGTCCAATTCTCTTTTAACTGTTACTATTGAATCTGCTTCCACCATCCTTTCAGGCAGAGCATTCCAGATCACAACAACTTGCTGTGGAAAAAAATGTTTCCTCATGTCGTCTCTGGTTCTTTTGCCAATCTTTTAAATCTGTGTTCTGTGGTTACTGACCCTTCTGCCACTGGAAACAGTTTCTCCTTATTTGCTCTATCAAAACCATTCATGATTTTAAACACCTCTATCAAATCTCCTGTTAACTGTCTGTGCTCTAAGGAGAACGATTTCAACTTCTCTAGTCTCTCCACATAACTGAAGTCTCTCATTCCTGGTACCATTCTTGTAAATCTCTTCTGCACCCTCTCCAAGGCCTTGACATCCTTCCTAAGCCCAGAATTGAACGCAATACTCCAGCTGAGGCCTAAAACAACTGCTTTGTAAAGATTTAGCATAGCCTCCTTGCTTTTGTACTCTATTCCTCTATAATAAAGCCAAGGATCCGATAGGCTTTTTTAACAGCCTTCTCCACTTGAAAGATTAGTGTACATTCACCCCTATGTCTCTCTGTTTCTGCACCCCCTTTAAAATTGTACCATTTAGTTCATATTCCCTCACCTCATTCTTCCTACCAAAATGTATCACTTCACAATTCTCTGGTAAATTTCATCTGCCATGTGTCTGCCCATTTTACCAGTCTGTCTATGTTCTCCTGAAGTCTGTTACTATCTTCCTCATTGTTTACTACATTTCCGAGTTTCGTATCATCTGCAAACTTTGAAATTATGCTCTGCATACCCAAGTCCAGGTCATCAATATATATCAAAAAGTGCAGTGGTCCTAATACCGACCCCTGGGGAACACCACTGTATACTTCCCTCCAGTCTAAAAAACAACTGTTCACCACAACTCTCTGCGTTCTGTCCATTAGCCAAATTTGTGTCCATGCAGCTACTGACCCTTTAATCCCATGGGCTTTAATTTTGCTAACCAGTCTATTATATAGTACTTTGTTAAATGCCTTTTGAAAGTCCATACACACAATATCAACTGCACTACCCTCATCAACCCTTTCCGTTACTTCATCAAAGAACTCGATCAAGTTAGTCAAACACAATTTGCCTTTAACATATAGTGCTGACCTTCCTTTATTAGCCCATACGTTTCCAAATAGCATTCAATTTTGTCCCAAATTATTGTCTGTAAAGGTTTCACTACCACCAACGTTAGGCTGACTGGCCTGTAGCTGCCTGGGTTTATCCCCCTCCCCTTTTTTAAACAGGGGTGTAACATTTGCAATCTTCCAGTCCTCTGGCACCAACCCCATAACCAAGGAGGATTAGAAGATTGTGCCCAGCACTGCGTCAATTTCCACCCTTGCTTCGCTCAGTAACCTAGGATGCATCCCATCCGGACTGGGTGACTTTTCTACTTTGAGGACTGCCAATCTTTTAAGTACATCCTCTTTATCTATTTTTATCCTATCCAATATCACTGCTGCCTCCTCCTTTACTGCTACATTGACAGCATCCTCTTCTTCCCTAGTGAAGCACGACGCAAAGTACTCATTTAGTCCCTCAGCAGTGCCCTCTGCCTCAACAAGCAGATCTCCTGTTTGGTCCCTAATTGGCCCCACCCTTCCTTTGACTACCCTTTTACTCTTTGTTTATAAAATTCTTTTGGGATCCCTTTTCTGTTGGCTCCTAATCTATTCTCATATTCTCTCTTTGCCCCTCTTATTCCCTTTTTTAGATGATCCCTGTACTTTCTATATTCAGCTTGGCTCTCTACTGTATTATCAACCTTACAATTATCATAAGTCTGTTTCATTTTAACCTCTATATCTTTAGTCATGCAGGGAGCTCCAGCTTTGGATGCCCTTCCTTTCTCCCTCATACGCATGTGTTTACTCTGTACCTGAACCATCTCTTCTTTGAAGGCCTCCCATTGTTCAATTACTGTTTGCATACCAATTTTTGATTCCAATCTACGTGGGCCAGTGTCTGTGCTATGTGGTGCAATATTTAATAATTTACTTAAAATAAAAAAACCTTGTGTTAGCTGGCATGATATAATCTTTAATTTTTGTTTTAACCTACCAGTGATTAAACTAGGCTTAACATCAGAGAACTGTAATTGAACCCAGGCCAGATAGAAGGCCTAAGAGTACTGAAAGAGAAAGAAAGAAAATGTCAGCCTTGGTTCAGTGGTAGTACTTTCGCCTATGACTCAGAAGGTTGTAGGCTCAACTGCCACTTCAGAGCCTTGAGCACAAAACCTAAGTTCATTACTGAGGGAGTGCTGCACTGTTGGAGGTGCCAGTTTTTGGATGAGACATTAAACCAAGACCCAGTATGTCCTGAGGACATGAAAGGTGTTGTATAAATGCAAATTCTTTGCTAAAAGTACTATTTGAAGATTATATACAAAATTAAAATAAATGTATTTGCCCAGCTCAAATGGCTCCCCAGTGAACCTAGATCTGGAGCACAAAATGTTCTCATAGTACTGAATTAATTGTGCATTTTCACTCAAAGAAGCCATTAGAATGATTGTTGAGGCACTGCAATAGCAGCCACAGTGTCTTTCATAAATCAGATGATGTATTATTTCTATTTTTCTTCTCGCACCAGTCTTTCTCTCGTCCCCTCGAGTTATTGGCAATGTTCCCTTTTTTTCCTGCACGAGTCCTTTAAATATGCTGTGCGGGCATGCGCGGTATCTCTTCCAGCAGCTGGTGAGCGGCCTGTGCCAGACCTCGCGATGCCGCGCACCTTAGGGGGAACATTAGTTATTGGCCTATTGCTTTTGAATAGTTTCATTGGTACCAAGTACTCTCCAGTACCTTGCCCATTATTCAAGTGAGCCGTAACAGTAACTGTCTGTATACTATTCCACTTCCAGGGACTTCAGAGCCGAGCCTAATCTTGCCCTCACCCAATGCCCACAAAAGCACTTGCAGCTGACGTAGCTATCAGAAGCAGTAACTCTGCCTATAGCTCAGGGCCACTAAGGTCAGTTGTAGCAATCCTATTGGCATCCAGCTGAATTCGGCACAAGCCAGGAACCAAACTTAGGACCTTCCTGGTCTGTAAGTCCCAGCAACCCCTGAGACATCAGAGAACTTCTCTTGTTTCATTTCCAGATTATTGCAACATCTTTTGAATTTTTGAAAGTTACAAGAAACCTAGTGATGGTCAGACTTGTTTTTTTCATTGTCTTCCTTTTTGATTGCCATTCCATATTCTCAACGTTGTGAAAGATTTCAAGAGATGTTGAATAATGGGGAAAAATGTATAATTCTGCAACTTAATCAAAGCAAATATAAATGATTAACTCTGCAGCAAGAGCATAACTCAGATCAGGACTATTAATCTAACTCTTATCATGACCACTCAGCCTCTTGTAGTGAAGAATTGTTCCTCAAGCATCTGTGAGGTCAGTTTGATGTCACATCAATTATTATTCTTGAGGCTAAAAGTTGAGCAGTGATCAAATCAAAATCTGTTGAAAAGGGTGGATCATATACAGCTTCAGGCATTCCCTCTTTCCATGAAATTGTGGAGTTGCATTGCTGGACCAAGGTCTTCCATGATTTGCTATTCCATAAAACCCTAACTGGGTAAAATGAAAGAGACCATCTTGAATTTCAAGCAAAATCAGTAAACCATAAATCTATTCCTACCTGACCCTCTAAGACCTAGTTGCTGCATGTGTTTCAGCCCCAAATAGGGTTCTTTCAAACCTACTGTGGAGTATACAAAAGGTTGGAAAATCATGGGCGGTGCAGACCAAGTGGGTGAAGCGGCCCAATAGGAGCATAAAGTCTGAGAATTATCCCAGCAGTGTCAACTTTTCTATACTTTGTGTGTCAGATAGCTGTTAACAACATGCCTTAATGGGTACACAGCAAATGAGTGGAATGATCTGCTTTTAGTGCTGTTGGTTGAGGGTGGAATTGTTGACCAGGACTTCCTCATTTTCCAAAAAGCAGCTTGGGATTTCTTAATCCACCTGAACAGGCAAACGCAGCCTTGGTTTAAGATCCCACCCAATGACAGCCCCTTTGACAATACAGTAGTACCTTAGTACTTATTCAAATGTCAAGTGTGTGCTTGATATTTGGAGTGAGGCTTGAATTCACAATCTTCTGAGGCAGGAGAGCTACCAACTGAACCAAGCTGACAAACTGTACTGAAAAGCAATTTTCCCCTGTTAATTAGGTTATTAAAAAAAGTTAATGTAGGATACTTCTTTTATCTGAATCTAATACTAATTTGTTTATGTAAAGGTAAGACCAACATTATTTAAGGGGTCCCCTAAAGATCTAAACATGGAACTGCTGCACAGATTCTGTATTTAAAAATAGGTTTAAAAAAATCTGTGTTCTTTTTGTCAGTTAAACAGATTCCATATCTAGAACCTTCTTTCAGTCCTGACGTTTAGCTCCATGACAGAGAAACATTACCTCGCCATAGCATTGAGGTTTAGTTATACACAAAGACTATCCAAAAACATTTAGCATCTCATTCATAACAAAAGCATAAACAAAGTCAAGCTTTAACTACCATGAAAACTGCTCAGTAACATTAAAGATGGAGAAATGGATTTTAAGTTTTTGTTTTGACACAAGCATTAGAATACCTCAACAAAAAAAGCAGAGCACTCATTCTCTGAACGAAAGGTATACTCCACATTTTGTGAGTAAGCAAAGTCATCTACAAGAACAACTTGCATTTATATAGCGCTTTTAACGTAGTAAAACATACCAAGGAGCTTCACAGGAGCGTAATCGGACAAATATTGATAATGAGCCAGAGAAAGAGATATTAGGTCAAAAGCTTGGTCAAAGAGGTAGGTTTTAAGCAGCATCTTAAAGGATAAGAGAGAGGTGGAGAGACAAAGAGGTATGAGGAGGCAATTCCACAGCTTAAGGCCTAGATGGCTGAAGGCACGGCTGCCAATAGTGGGGCGAAGGAAGTGGGAGATGCACAAGAGGCCAGAGTTGGAGGAACGCAGAATTCCCGGAGCTGGTTGATGTTAAGATAGGGAGGTGCGAGGCCATGGAGGGATTTGAACACGAGGATTTTAAAATCGAGGCATTGGTGCACTGGAAGCCAATGTAGGTCAGCGAGCACAGGGGTGCTGGGTGAATTGGTCTTGGTGTGTGTTAGGATGTGGGCAGCAGAGCTTTGGATGTGGTCAAGTTTATGTAGGGTGGAAGATGGGAGGCCGGCCAGTAGAGCATTGGAATAGTCAAGTCTGGAGGTAACAAAAGCATGGATGAGATATTCAGCAACAAATGGGCTGAGGCATGGGTGGAGATGAGCAATATTACGGATAAAACTGGGAAATATCAGATGAATGCCTGTTCCTTGACCAGGATCAAGGAGGAGGCACAAGTTTAGATACAAGAAGCCCACTTCCCTTGTGGGAAGTAGGAAAACACCCTACATTTGGTTTGGAATTCGGTAATCAAGATAAGTACGGGCAAACTGGAGTGCATACCATTATAAGCAAATCCATAATATACAAGGAATAAAAACAGAAAATACTGGAAATACTCAGCAGGTCAGGCAGCATCTGTGGAGAGAGAAACAGAGTTAACGTTTCAGGTTGATGACCCTTCGTCAGAACTGGAAAAAGTTGAAGATGGAACAGGTTTTTAAGCAAGTGCAGGGGCAGGGAAAGGGGGAGGGGAGGAAAGAACAAAAGGGAAGGTCTGTGATAGGATGGAAGGCAGGAGAGATTAAGAGACAAAAGGGATAATATACAGGGGCAGGTATCACTTCAGTAGTTTAAAGTAATATTCAGTTAAACTAACTAAAGAACCACACAATTACCCGGAAATGAAACCTCCTTAACTTGATAAGTGATTTCTTGTTAATAAATGGACATTAGACGCTATGAATTTCCAGCATATGAAGCTAATTTTTCAAGCTTCTGTCTCATAGCATGCATGATCTGCTTAGACTGAACGACGTCCCATATTGTTTTAACTGGAATTGATCAAATTTCCAACAGAGAACATCGCAGAAGCTAAGTTTGGTCCTACTTGGTGCCACTACTAGATGGCAGCAAGCCCAGAACATAAATGGCTTGATTTCATTAGATTTCTTTATTCCCTGAAGTGTAGCAGACAGACTGTCCCTTTATACTGTAGAAATGGGTTTTATACCAGCACTTGCTTTACACCAGATCAGGCCAGCAGAAGCTTTACTGCTGGCTCTACCAGCTCTATACTAGGGCAAAGTGCTTAAGCAAGTGTTCAGAACTCTGCTCTGGACACTGGTAAAAATTTTAAAGTTCTAATCGGTGAGTTACTTTTAACAGCCTCACTTTGATGAAAAACATTAAATACTGTCTCACATTACGTGCCAAAGTAACCTCAAATTGGCATCTTGCAACAATGGTTATATTTCAGTTTTTGCAAGGATGAGACTAGCAGAATTGTCCAACAGTGTCTTGCTACACAGGGGCAAGGAGGGGAAGACATCTTTTAGTGTCAGAGCACTCTATTCCCATCTCCTGAGTTAGAGAAATGCCATTGCCATTTGTTGCCAAAGGCTAATAACTCAACCTATAGTTGCCTTGAATTCCTAAAAATTGCTGATGCTAATCATGTTTTGAAGTGTTCATTTACACCATTTTGATCGAACCCATGTTGGAAATAACTGTATAAATTTGTATCTTGCTGCACAGCTATCCTCTCAGCAAGGCATCCAAGTAAAGGGCTGTGTGTCTTGTGGACCTCCATACTCACTTGTTGATGCATCAAATCATTTGTTTGCCGTTCACAAAAGCTGTGATTGATTTTGTCATTGGGCCTTGAAATGCTGCAGTAACAGCCAGACTGCTGAGTTCCAGCCTGCTTGTTTATGTGCCAGCTAGATTGTTGCTGAAACCAGATGGCCTGTCCTATATTTGAGCTCCCCAGTCTGTTGGGTAGTTAACAATAGTAATGGCCAGAATATTTCCTGAGGAGATCAACAATAGCACTAGCACAGCATCTCACACACCACACCTTCTTTCACATACCACACCACTGAAAATCTTCTGTGGAAGTGACTGCCATTTTCACTATCTGATGTAGGGAAAAATATTTAGGAGATCCTTTATCAACACGTTGAGCTGAGATAGTCTCCATAAATCACACAGCTCCACAGTACAGCCAGCATTAGGCCCTGCTGTGAGAGGTGGGCTTGCATCAGTTCAAGTCATGTTAATGGCCCAGGACAGGAAATCCAAGTGCTCCTGGGACTGGGGTAGGAGCAGTGCATTTGGGGTGCAGTGCTGGAGTGGGAGAGGGAGGGAGACTAGGGAAATCAATCCTTAAAAGTCCGAGGAAGTATTAACTAAAAATATTGATGAGCCCTCTTGTGGAATATTATGTCCAAAACTGGTCACTGTACTAGTGGCAAGGTGTTGGAGTTGGGTTGTAAAGTCCAAAGGCGCTTCACAGGAGCATTCTAAACAAAATTTGACTCCGAGTCACATAGAGATATATGGGCAGATGACCAAAAGCTTGGTCAAAGAGGTAGGTTTTAAAGATTGTCTTAAAGGAGGAAAGAGAGGCGGAGAGGTTTAGGGAGGGAATTCCAGAGCTTAGGGCTTTGGCAGCTGAAGGCACGGCCACCAATAGTTGAGCGATTAAAATCGGGCATGCTCAAGAGGCCAGAATTAGAGGAGCGCAGATATCTCGGAGGGTTGTGGGGCTGGAGGAGATTAGAGGTAGGGAGGGGCGAGGCCATGGAGGGATTTGAAAACAAGGATAAGAATTTTAAAATCGAGGCGCTGCTTAACCGGGAGCCAATGTAGGTCAGCAAGCGCAAATAGAATTTGTTTAAGGTATATCCTTTTAATAAAATGGAGAAAAGTGGCAATGAGAAAACCAAGATTATGCTTGCTAATTTAGGTCAAACTAAGAATTTTAGGATTCAATTATATTGGTTTGGGGACCTGCGTTGTTTATGGACGTCTGTAAAGTGGGTGTTATGAAGAAGCTCAACAAATTAAATCTCTACTCGACACCTGGACTAGATCAGTTGCACTCTAAAATTAACAAAATAAACGAGGCTATGCTTACTAATCTATTAACTATGAAAAGGGGTACTACAGAGTAGAACGCCTCTTTATTGGAAAAAAGATGACTGATTGCAAAGGGGGCATGATCTAAGTTTTTTAAATGTTGAAAGGACGGAATTTTGTAAAATTAATGAACTTCAAGTAGGGTAAACGAGAAAGTCTTCCCTCCCCACAAGATACTAGAGGGGTGAAATTGGGCTCGATAGCGCTTGTTTTTGGGTGCTACGAGGACCCTTAGGGTTGCAAAATGATGTCCGTGGCACGCGCGCACACTTCTGCCACGAAGCGCGCCGGACGCCATATTGGTAAAGGGGTTAGTGCGCGCACACTTAACACCCGGCAGAAGTATGCAGAGCAGGCAGATCATGACGTCACACTGATTTAACACCAGCGCTGCTATTTTGGAGCTACACCCTCCAGTTGACTCCCTCGCTTAACCTCGCACAGCTGAACACTCATTCAACAGCATGAACCACCCACCACCAGTGCTATTTAAAGGGATCCTCAGCTGCTTGCAGGCTAGTTGCTGGTTTATTTTTTCTGGCTGTTTCTGCAATTCTATGAGTTTTGGCTGCTTCCTACAGTTGGTTAAAGTTTCAGTAGTGGATAGGGAGTGGTATGGCAGGTGCTGAAATACTTTTTGCTGAATAAAAGGCTTCTGCACAGACCTGTTGCTCCAAGATATGGGTGGACCAGTAGGCCTTCCTCTTGGCATTGAGCGTGACTAGGAGAATGAGCAGAGGCCACACAGAGCAGGACAAGCTGCTAGAAGAGGGAAGGAGGGAGAGAATGGCTCTCAGTAGAAGGCCATATCTGTATAGTCTTTAGGGAGCAGATTTGTTGGAGAACAGAATGCAGGAGTGCTGTGATGCCCTGGAAGCCGCTTTGCACGCTGATGGCCATGATGGCTAAGCTTTCATGGCAGCAAGCTGAGATTGCACGACAGCAGTTTGAGCTTCCACTGCAGCACTCAGACGTTGGGTGGAAGCTGCTTGTGCTGCAATGGAAGCTGAGACATCGCCATCAGACGCTGCATCATGGTGGGTTCCACAAGTGTGCTAGTGGAGGTGACCACCCGTTCCATGTTGGAAAGGATGGGCTCCAAGCTCTGCGCAAAGCCCTGTGCCAAGTTGGTGCTGGGCTCCTCCATGCTCCTTGACGTTGTGTGCAGGCTTTCTGGCAAACTTTCCAATGCACCAGGCATTTGGTTATGTATACCCATCAGCCTTCTTCTGTAGCCTGGCCCATCGAAGTCCTCATCTGACTCCTCTACAGCAGAACTAGTGGGCGGCCTCACCTCTGGCGAGCTGGCACCTGCGCTATACTTTTCCCCCGCCCTGACTCCGAAACACTTGTGCCTGGTGTCTTACCACATGCAGATCCCTCCTCTATCCTAGCCTCTAAAATACACAGTGTCAGTGTCTGAGCAGGTAACTGCGAGTATCGGTGTCTCTTCATCTTCACTGTTGTCTTCCTCTTCCTCCACTGACTGGGAAGGCTCCAGTTCTTGGGTATCTGAAATGAAAAAGGGACAAGATTTGGATTGTGGTGAAGGGAGAGGAGAATGTAAGAAGTGTGTGCTTACACCATCTGCAGCTTCTAACTCAACAGATTGTGGGATGAGAGAAGGAGGATTAGGTATCGCTTCAGCCCTGCCAGTGGCCACGGCCTTAGTGATTCCCCTTCCCATGATGGCCAACACTGTCTCCTCCATGGGGGTTAAAATATGCAGGCGCGCTTGTCCTCCTCCAGTTCCTTGCTGCTGCCTCCTGCTGTTATGTGCCAGCTTCTCCTGCAAGAAAAAGAGAAGTGCGTCAGTGAGTGTCCTGCAATATGTTTGGGTGATGTGGCTGTCATGATTGAGTAGCTGCCAGTGGATGTGAGATGTGGATTTGAGGCTTGCAACAGTGCTAAGTGTGTGAAGGTGAGTTAAAGCATATGAATGTTAGGTATGCGTACTGATTGATAGAGATTGTTGGCAGTTGGGTGATGGGGGAATAGAAAATTGAGCAGTGGATGAGGCTAGTGGTGCAGTTGGTAGGATGTGCCATTTGAAGATGCACTCACTGACCTTGACCACTCACGTGAGGTCATTAAACTTCTTTTGACACTGCATCCATGTTCTTGGAGCAACACTCATGCATTGACCTCTGCCTCTATTTGTTCGCACTGCCTCCTGAGCATATTTCTGGAGGGCCTCCTGCCCCCCTGAGGTTACAGGATGTTTCTCCTTTCTACCTCTTCCGCCAAGACCTGCAGTGCATTGTCTGAAAACCTTGGTGTCGCCCTTTCACATGTTCAGCCATTGCTCAAAGTATCACAGTCCAGATTGCATTTTCAAAAAACACTCTCCACTTCTTGCAGCCACAATGCACCTCATCTTTAAGAGGTGCAGGCTACCTTTAAGTAGCGCTAGCCACTTACAGAATGGAGCACCCTGCTAATTGTGCAGCCAATGAACAGCGCAGGTAGCGCTGGCTGCACGCAGAAATCCTGTAAAAGAGCAGGCAGCACCAATTTAACGTGCTGCCTGCAACGCAATGAACGGGCGTGGGTTAATCCCCACGCCCGTTTTCCAGGTTAGCTAATTTCTCCCCAAGGTCTCCTCATCTTAACTCTGGTTCATTTGCCCTGTTTTATTTGCAACTGTTCCCATGATATCTTGAATGAATTCTGTTGCATTTAGCAGTACATCCTGTGCTGCTATTCTTCCTGGATACCAAGTTAACTTTTGAGATGGATTAATCGCTCTAATTTAATTTTATTACTTAATTTTAATGTTCGCAACAATTTGAAGTGCAGAATCCCTTCAGTGAGTGTGAGCTAATTATGTTAAATTAGGATGAGGCAGTTAAGCCCCTTTGAAGTATAGACCATAATCTAAAAATCGAGAACAATGCTCAACCTAATTAACCCCGTCTAGCGAAAGCTGGTAAACCATTCTAAATTTTACTAATTACAACATTTGAGTTTACACATAGAGATTCTTATAAATCTTTGTAGTTTATTTTTTGGATCTTTCATTAAATTTCAACCTGTGCAGTAGTTCACTGCAGATGGCAGAAGAGTGAGTTATGCAGTGACTCAGATTTGTTTCAATGGTTTTAGAAAACAGCTCCAAACTGGAGTTCTCTGAAACTCTCTTTATATTACTGAACCTCTTCCAGTGCAAGTGGCTCAGTGATTGATCCTGCTCTATTGTTACCAAATTTACCCTATTTGTACTGTAGGGCAGATTCAGGAACAATAGAGGAATCACTGTGCAGGATTTGCATAGTTGCTTAGAAGTTTTGAATAGGACTTGCCAGTTTAGCGGGACCTTGCCTATTGTTTGGGGAAGGCCCATACAGACGAGCAGTGATACAGACAAGCAATGATAGCACATCAGTGGCTGTACAGAATGGCTGGGAGGTCAGTCGCCTGCATGCAGACCCAAAATGGCAGACCTGGTGGAACTTTCAGAACACCAGAGCGCTGGTTCATTTGCGCACTCTTGCCATCAGACCCTGCAGCATAAAGGCGGCTTTAAAGGAACTGTAAAAACTGAACAAAAAGGAGACACAGATAAATTAAAAGAACCAGGTAAAATTGAGTGAGAGAAGATTGTTGAAATGTTAGTAAAATGAGGATTAAATCAAAGATAATCAGAGGTATGGTGCTATTCATATGCTAATACTTTACTGGAGCTATTAATTAAGTGAATCACAATACTGTCAATATATAGGCTTAGCTTGAAGCGTGTTTGTATTTTACATTCAGATGAGGCAGTTTAGTTAGCTGCTCAGTTCTCCTAATTTAGAACTGGAATAAGTAAATGAGGTGGTTTTCACAGCAAATGAAACAAAAAAAGCTGCAATGTGTGGCTTGCTTTCTTGTCGCCATGCCGTCCTCGGTGGTAGTGCAAAACTGCCTCACTGTGTATGTGTGGACTCAGCTGTGAGCAGTCAGATGACAATGGCTGCTTCCAGTGGCAATGTCCGTAGTGCCATCAGAGGTAGGACCACCTTATTTTGTCTTACAGCTGTGCTACTGAAATCAGGCTGCCATCTGTTACATTATGGTAACATAAATGGCACAGCACTGTGTCCTAGTCTGTGGTGTGCTTTTGGAGGGCACATGAAAATCTGTCTCCTTCCCATCTGAATTTTTCTCTTGCGCATTTCTCCATGCCATGCACCGTTTGTAGAGTTCAGGTCTGGTACTGTGCTCTCTGGCATCTTCAGTGCCATGTTTGGCCATTAAATAGTTGAAGGCACCCTGTCTGGTTTCATTGGGGGCTAAATTCGGTTGATTTGCGCCTCCCGTTAGTGCCCTCTTAGGGCGCAAATCAACTAGTGCCTGGGCACAGCGTCACTAACGCCTCCCGCGAAATTCAGTGGGAGGTTAGTGGCAGCGCTAACCGTTAGCACCGCACTGCGCCGCCGGCGATGACATCATCGCCGTGCACAGCGCCCCGGCTGTAATATTGGGTGGCACCCCCCGACTTACTGTCTGCCGGGGTCAGGGGGGCCTACCTGCGGCCGGGGCGGCGCTAGTTAAAGGGGAGGTGGCGGGCGACCATTCTTGTTGCTGGTCGCCTGCCAGCATCTGCCCCCGTTGCTGTCCCCGGCGAAGGTAAGGGGCGCTACCCAATTTTTACCTGATTGTCTTTTTCTCTCCGACCCCTTGATGCAAATTTTAAAAAATGTGCACACATGCTTGCTTTGAAATCATGAATGAGATTTTGGCAGTCTGGCTGGAATCTTGCTACCAGTATAGACAATGATGGCTTGCACAATCAACAAAGCATGGTTCTGAGTTCCATATTGGTTAAATCGTCCTGTTTAGTTTCACCAATAGTAAGTACCTTTCAACATGCTTGAAGCCACATCTTGAATCATATTTTCTAAGCATAATCAAGATACAGCAACTTCCATTATTATTCATTATCGGGATGTAGACATCGCTGGCAAGGCTGGCATTTATTGCCCATCCTTAGTTGTCCTTGAGAAGGTGAGTGAGCCTCCTTCTTGAACCATTGCAGTCCGTGTGATGAAGGTGGTTGCACAATGTAGTTAGTTAGGGAGTTCCAGGATTTTGTTTGACGATGAAGGAATGCTGAGATATGTCCATTTCAGGATGGTGCAGAGGTGGACTTGGAGGTGATAGTGTTCCCATGCACCTGCTCCCCTTGTCCTTCTAGGTGGTGGAGGTCACAAGTTTAGGAGTTTCTACCAGGGGAACCTTGGTGAGTTGCTACAATGCATCCTGTAAATCTGCCTATAGCAAGTTGCTCTTTAGCATGCTAGTAGTCCTGTGTTGTAGCTTAACTAGGTTGACACTTAATCTTCAGGTATGCCTGGCACGTCTCCCGGTATGCTCTTCTACACTCCTCATTGAACTAGGGCTGGTTATCTGGCTTGATGGTGATAGAAGAGTGAGGGATATGCCAGGCCATGAGGTTGCAGCTTGTTGTGAAATACAATTCTGCTGCTGATGATGGCCCACAGTGCCTCATGGATGCCCAGTTTTGAGCTGTTACATCTGTTCTTAATATGTTCCACTTAGCACGGTGATAATGCCACACAATACGATGGAGGGTGTCCTCAATGTGAAGACGGGACTTGGTCTCCACAAGAACTGTGCGCTGGTCACCCCTACCAATGCTGTTGTGGACAGGCGCATCTGCGCCAGATTGGTGAGGACAAGGTTAAATAGGTTATTCCCTCGTGTTGGTTCTTTCACCACCTGCTGCAAGCTCATTCTGGTAGCTATGTCCTTCAGAACTCGGCCAGCTCGGTCAGTGATTGTACTACCAAGCCACTTTTGATGATGGACATTGAAACCCCCCCACCCAGTGTGAATTCTGTGCCCTTACATCCTCCAAGTGGTGTTCAGCATGAAGGACTACTGATTCATCAGCAGTGGGAGGGTGGTTGGTGGTGGTCAGCAGGAGGTTTCCTTGCCCAAGTTTGACCTGAAACTATGAGACAACAACCACAGCTGTGTATCCACGGAGACTACTACAGCTTCACATTGTTTTCTAGTTCATATTGTGTTTTCTGGTTTGAGTACAAGACTAAATGTAAAATAGTATTCATTGACCAGAAAATGTTGTAAGTATACAATGAATAGAACTGAAATGACAGGAAGGCTTAGAAAGGAATCTGGGAGCAATAGTAGAGTCAGCAGTTTCAATGTCTAGACAATATGATAATGTAATTTTTAAAAAAGCTAAAAGAATACTGGGGCATATAGGCAGAATAATAAAGTACAAGTCTACAGAGGTTGTGCTAAGGCTTTACAATGCACTGGCCAGACCACACTGTGTAGGGTTCTGATTCCCACACCATAGAATAGATGTGCAGACATCGAGAAAGGCAGAGATCAGAGCAAGATGACGATCCCAAGTGTGAAAGACTGGAAAAGCTCAATGTATGCAGTTTGGGAAGAAGGCAGTTAGGGGACCCTTACTGAGGTTTAGAAATTGGTATAGATGAAATATAGATAAATATAAAGATTAAAATATAGGTAAAAGGTACTCCCACAATATTGCTTCAAAGTAAGCCAGGAAAGCAAGGCCAGAGGATGTACATTTTAAGACGTTATTAGGAAGAGTGGTGCGCGTTCCAGACGAGGTGATCAAAATAAAAACATTGGAATGTTCAAAAAGCAATTTACTATAATAGGAGAGTTAGGATGCTAGAGGGATGGGCTGAATGGACTATTCTCATCTTTGACTTTGCTTATGTAATGTACTTGTACCATTGAATAGGCAATCCAAATTGTGCCATGTTTTAGTTCAGCGGAGATCCGTGTTTTGATGGTCTCGGGCTTCTCTTTGGTGAACATGTTTTCAATTTTGCCGATTTTGAGTGGCAGCATTGAAAGTGTTACCAGCAAAGTCAAGAGCTTTTGTCGATTACATCACTCATAATGAGTTAGAATCTGGAAGTCGCAACCACAAGGAGTAGTTGAGGCAAAGAGCATAGATGCATAGGAACAGGAGTAGGCCATTGAGCCCCTCGAGCCTGTTCCGCCATTCATTGAGATCATGGCTGATCTGCGACCAAACTCCATATACCCACCTTTGGCCCATATCCCTTAATACCTTTAGTTAACAAAAAGCTATCAATCTCCAATTTAAAATTAACAGTTGATCTAGCATCAGTTGCTGTTTGCGGAAGAGAGTTCCAAACTTCTACCTCCCTTTTGTGTGTAGAAGTGTTTCCTAATTTCACTCTTGAAAGGTCTGGCTCTAATTTTTAGACCATGCCCCCTAGTCCTAGAATCCCCAACCAGCGGAAATAGTTTCTCTCTATCGACCCTATCTGTTCCCCTTAATATCTTGAAAACTTCGATCAAATCACCCCTTAACCTTCTAAATTCTAGGGAATACAACCCTAATTTGTGTAATCTCTCCTCGTAACTTAACCCTTGAAGTCCGGGTATCATTCTGGTAAACCTACGCTGCACTCCCTCCAAGGGCCAATAAAACCTTCCTAAGGTGTGGTGCCCAGAGCTGCTCACAGTACTCCAGGTGTGGTTTAACTAGGGTTTTGTATAGCTGCAGCACCCCCTTGTATTCTAGTCCTCTAGATATAAAGGCCAGCATTCCATTAGCCTTTTTCATTATTTTCTGTATCTGTTCATGACATTTTAATGATCTATGTACCTGGACCCCCCAAGTCCCTTTGGACCTCCACTGTTTTTGCTTTTCGCCATTTAGAAAATACCCTGTTCTATCCTTTTTTAGGTCCAAAGTGGATGACCCCACATTTGCCTACATTGAAATCCATTTGCCACAGTTAATTGCCCATTCGCTTAATCAGTCAATATCCCTTTGTAATTTTATGCTTTCATCTACACTGCCTACAATGCCGCCTATCATTGTGTCATCGGCAAATTTGGATATATGACTTTCTGTTCCATCATCTAAGTCGTTAATAAATACTATGAATAGTTGAGGCCCCAACACAGATCCCTGCGGGACACCACTAGTCACATCCTGCCAATTAGAATACCTGCCCATTATCACTACTGCCTCTCTCCTGCCGCTCAACCAATTTCCTAACCAGGTCAATAATTTGCCCTCAATTCCATGGGCTTATACCTTAGTTAACAGTCTCTTATGTGGGACTTTATCAAATGCCTTCTGGAAGCCCATATAAATAACATCCATAGACAGTCCCCTGTCCACTACTTTAGTCACCTCCTCAAAAAATGGTTTGTCAGGCATGATCTACCTTTCACAAATCCATGCTGGCTCTCGCTCATCAACTGAAAATTTTCGAGGTGTTCAGTCACCCTAGCTTTAATTATAGACTCTAGCAATTTCCTGACAACAGATGTTAGGCTAACTGGCCTATAATTCCCTGGTTTCCCTCTCTCACCATTCTTAAATAGGAGTGATATGCGCAATTTTCCAATTTAAAGGAACGGTTCCTGAATCGAGAGAACTTTGGAAGATTATAGTTAGGGCATCTGAAATGTGCTCACCTACTTCCTTTAAAACCCTGGGATGGAAACCATCTGGTCCTGGGGATTTGTTACTCTTTAGTGCCATTATTTTCTTCATTACTGTTATTTTACTTACGTTAATTTTATTGAGTCCCTGTCCCTCATTTAATATTAGTTTCCTTGGGATTTCTGGCATGTTATCCTCTTCCTCTACTGTGAATACTGACGCAAAACAATTATTCAACATGTCCGCCATTTCCTTAACATTGACAATATCCCTGCTTTCAGTTTTTAAGGGGCCAATATTGTTCTTGACTACCCTCTTTTTCCTAATGTAATTGTTAAAATTCTTTGTGTTGATTTTTGATATCCCTTGCAAGTCTCTTTTCATACTCCCTTTTTGTAGCTCTTACTATGTGTTTTGTGACCCTTTGCTGTTCTTTGTATCTTTCCCACTCGCCAGGATCTATGCTATTTTTTGCATTCTTGTATGTTTTTTCTTTTAGTTTTTTAGCCAATATGTGCACAGCAAGCTCCCACAAACAGCAATGTAATAATGACCAGATAATCTGTTTTAGTGATGTTGATTGAGGGATAAATACTGGCCAGTACACAAAGGATAACTCACCTGATCTTCTTAGAAATAGTGCCATGGGATCTTTTACGTCCACCTGAGAGAGCAGACGGGACCTCGGTTTAACATCTCATCCAAAAGACGGCACCTCCGTCAGAGCAGCACTCCCTCAGCACTGCACTGAAGTGTCAGCCTAGATTTTTTTTGTTGTGACATCAGCAGGGATGACAATCAGGTTCTCCTAAGTTTTCTGAAAAGTAGAAAGTGTCACACCTTTAGACAAAAGCATATAGGCAAAATCTAATAGACTTATTTATAAATAGAATAATGCACAAATGCAGTAAAACACAAAGTTACTGAAAGTGCAATACTTAAAACAAGAACAGTGGAATCAATCCACAAAGGGTTAAAATATCCTTTTCGGGATGTACATCTTGCACAAATTGATAAGCAGCAGGACTCTTGAATGGAATAGGTTTTTGTAGACCATCACAAAGCACAGCTATACAAGGATGCTGCAAATGACCAATCGCAAGTGTTCAAATCTCCTAAACTGAACTAAAGTTATTGAAAGAAGTTTCCAGTATCAAAATTCAGATCAAAAGTCTCTGGGTGCAGAATTGTCAATCAAGATTAAAGGCATATTGGAGCATACTATTTACATAGAATGACTGATGGGCATGTTCTCTCTTCAGCCAGAGACCGTGATGCTTTAGCCAAGTGCAGCTTAACAACCAAAACCAAGCCTCCGTGTACTAATTAATTTACAGATCAAACAACCTGGTCTATGAGTTATAAATAACTAGGCTGTGATCTATATTTTGAAATTCAATCAGGAAAGCGAGCTTCCTTTTTTAACATTAGTTATTTCAAATACTGTATGACATTAAATACAGTATTTCTCTATCACAGGCATATCATCATTAAAGGGGGAAGGATACTGAAGCTTCTTACTCCTAGCAGAGAGCTAATATGTGTGCTTCAACAGAGAATCCTTAGTCCTTCATCTGCAGGCCCAGCAAGTGTGGGAGATGAGTCTGTAGGGATTGTAAGGCCAGTCGTGGTTGCTTTGACATGATTAAAAAGTGTGCAATGTGCTGGTCTGCATATAGCATCTTCACAACTCATCTATCAGGGCAGGGTTTCTGTGGACTGTGGGGTTTGGTTCTAAAGCGCCACAATATTTAGCAATAATTTTGATTACAGTAGAAAAAGTAGAATGGGAAAGAATTCAGGTAGTGATCAACTTGTGTGGGAAAGCAAGATGATCAGAGGAAGGGAAAGAATTCAGAGAGACCAACACTTACCAACTAAGCAGGTTAATTGCAAATGGCATCCAACATTAAAAAGTGTAAGGTAGTGCTTATTTTCTCAATATTGTATTAAAATTGCAGCAGTTGTAAAAAAATAATTTAGTAAATAAAACGTAGTCTTAGAAAATAATTTTTCGAAAACTATTAATTGATGAATTCCCAGTTCACAATTTTCTTTAATCGCACATGCAATGTGCACGTGGCAGTAATATGACTTTAAATCCAGAATAATTACATCCTTTGGCTTCTGTTTCCTTCATTGCACATGTTCCTATTATCTGTTTTTTGTCATGTGGATGAATCATGTAGAAAAGTAATGAAAACCTGGTTGTGTATTAATTGGAGATTCATTAATATGATTATGAAATAATTCTGAAAGATTTAGGGGCTTCATAGATGGTGTTTTGAGTTCTAAAATTAGGTTTGGGGTAAATAAAAACCCGACTTGTTCTAACTACATGGAATATATAATAATAGGCACTAGTGGCTTGGATTCTAGCACAGCTTGAGGCACACTCTGACCTCCCATTATATAAATCTACCAGATAATAGCTAATTTTTTTGTCAGATCTCGTGTCTGAGTCAGTGGTGACTGCTCAGCTTCGTCTTTGCTGACATTTCTGTGTTATGTATTGCTGCTGTTTTGTACTATATCAATATTGTGTGTAATGGGGGAAGAGGGTGCTGTTGTATTATCACCATCTATAACAGCAGCGGCTTACATTTATGTGGCATTCCTTGTATTATAAAGAAGTCTGATGCTCAACGGTGTGATGAAGTAAAAAATGCTCACCAAGTGGGAGGGATGAATAGGTGGATGGAACTTGGGGAATGGGGCCAAATAGCAGTTGAAGAGA
Organism: Squalus acanthias; assembly: GCA_030390025.1. Classification (NCBI taxonomy): domain Eukaryota; kingdom Metazoa; phylum Chordata; class Chondrichthyes; order Squaliformes; family Squalidae; genus Squalus; species Squalus acanthias. The sequence continues at coordinate 45,187,576 of CM059428.1, read as the reverse complement.
ACATTTTTGAGAGAGCTTTTGAAAGTGGGAAGGGAGGAGGCAAGACTGAAGGATTTAGAGACAAAGTTTTAGAGGGTAGGGGCATGGTAGATGAAAGAGCCAGCACCAATGGTGTACATACTCATAAAATCCTCAACCCTCCCTCTACCTACAGTGATTTCTCTCTTGTACCCATGTTAGGCACCTAGATAGAGGGCCGCTTGCTGCAATTCACATTTAGGTAGGAGGAGATGACGGTTACAATTGAGACTTCTCCAGATTCTTCTTCTCGTGTCCAAAACAAAAGCCAGGGCCATATACAGCCTTTGCTTTCTAAGAGCTAAAGCAAGACCTTGTGCACAAAGTAATCTGGTATAGTGTGCCCTGGGTAAATAGAAGACCCATTTATTATCTTGGATTGCATGTAGGATTTCCAGTATACATCCAGGTCACTCTGGAAGATGATTAGGATCGGTTGCGCCAAACTCTTTCATAAGACTGAACTGCCAGATGGTCATTTATAGAAGCCAGCAGTAAACACCAATTGTTGAAAACTCTTTTAAGTAACACAGCTGAGCCAGCTCATTAAACAGATACATATGTCATTTAAGTTCCTTTGACAAATATTTCTTAGGGTCGGGGGGGGGAGAAGGGGGTGGTGGGAGGAGGGTGCAGCCTCACAATAACTATTGGTTACAGTCTTATTCAGTTTTATGTGTATGTTCCAACCTACAGAGCCAGGCCTTGCTTTCACATCTGTTAAAGCCAGGGTAAAACCATAACTGCTGATGAATAAAATGTGTGGGATTTATATACTTGCAAAATCCTTTGAAAACAGTCTCAGAGACAAAGGTAATAGCTACTCAATTTTTACCACATTCACCATTTACAAACTGAAAGGGCAACCTACTCTGTTTAATAAAATTTGCAGATGGACATCATAGACATTGGGCCAGAAATTCGGCTCTCCGGCTTCCCGCGGGTGCAAGAATCGCGCGCGTACTTACATACCGCGCCTGCCGTTGTGCTTCGGGCCCGCGTGAAATTTGGCTCCTGGGCCTCCTGCAGCTGCCGGCGCGCAGTGCTTGCGTATCCCAGGGGCGCAGTTAGTTCGAAGCGTCCCCTGGGATCACGTGGGCCATGGAGAGCCAATCGGAGCAGGGAATCTTCATTCATAGATTTTGACAGGAAGACCTGTCACATCTATGAATAGAGATCGGCCCCAAAACCTCACTAAAACTTCAAATAAATAAATAAATAAATCACATTTTTAAAATAACTATAAATTACATAAATTAACTACTTTAAACAAAAATTAAAATTTTTGAAAAAATTAATTACACTTTTTAACAGTGCTAAAAATAAACTTACCTTTCTTTAAAGTATGTAAAAAAGATAAACCTGTTGAAAAAATGTTTAAATTGTACTTAATTCACCACTTACCTTGTTAAAAGCAGGCCTTGCGCCTCCTTTTTCCCCACGCAGCTTCTCCGTACTTACCCTCACGGAGAAACTTGGGGAAAAAAACTAAGTTCGCTGCGTGCGCGCTGCCTCTCCGGCGCACGCGTTCGACCTCTGAACCCCTTCCTTCAGGGGAACGGAAGTTCCGGTTTCCAGCGCATGCGCAGTGCATGCGCAAAACCGGCACTTTCATTGGGTCTACGGGTGAGTACCCAGCGCGTACTCACCCGTGGAGACCCGAATTTCTGGCCCATTGTAGGCCATTGACGCAGTCAGATGACATCTGTTTGAAGTAGGTGGCCTTTTTAAAGAACAATACATTTTACTTGGGTAAGGGTATCGAGGGAAAAGAGGGTTCTATGAGGAGCGATTGAGTAGAATGGGCCTATATTCTCTGGAGTTTAGAAGAATGAGAGATGATCTCATTGAAACGTATACAATTCTTCGAGGGCTTGACAGGGTAGATGCCGAGAGGTTGTTTCCCCTGGCTGGAGAGTCTAGAACTAGGGGTCATAGTCTCAGGATAAGGGATTGGCCATTTAGCACTGAGATGAGAAATTTTTTCACTCAGAGGGTTGTGAATCTTTGGAATTCAAGGCTGAAATAAATAGTTTTTTGGACACTTAAGGGAATCAAGGGATGTGGGGATAGAGCGGGAAAGTGCAGTTGAGGTAGAAGATCAGCCATGATCTTATTGAATGGTGAAGCTGTATGGCATACTCCTGCTCCTATTTCTTATGTTCTTATGGTATGGAGCCAAGGCTGGTCAATGGAGTTGAGGTAACGATCAGCCATGATATAATTGAATGGCGGAGCAGACTCGAGGGCCTCTGTTCCTATTGGATTAAGTGGATGTCACTTGTTCATAATGACTTTGCAATTAAAATTATAGCACATTAAGGACTCTTTCATCAACAACAACTTGCATTTATAAAGCGTCTTTAACATAGTAAAACGTGCCAAGGCACTTCACAGGAGCGTTATCAAATAAAATTTGACACCGAGCCAAATAAGGAGATATTAGGACAGATGATCAAAAGCTTGGTCAAAGAGGTAGATTTTAAGGAGCATCTTAAAGCAGAGTTTTGGATGAGCTCAAGTTTATGGAGGATGGAAGATAGGAAGCCGGCCAGGAGAGCATTGAAATAGTCAAGTCTAAAGGTAACAAAGGCATGGATGAGGGTTTCAGCAGCAGATGAGAGGTGGGGTGAAGTCGGGTGATGCTACTGAGGTGGAAGTAGGTGGTCTTGGTGATGGAGAGGATATGTGGTCAGAAGCTCATCTCGGGGTCAAATATGATACCAAGGTTGCGAACGGTCTGGTTCAGCCTCAGACAGTAGCCAGGGAGAGGGATGGAGTCGGTGGCTAGCAAACGAAGTTTATGACAGGGACTGAAGAAAATGGATTCAGTCTTCCCAAAAGCAACATTATAGATAACACAGTAGTGGAATGGAAGGCCCAGTTGAGAAGGCACAGTTTTGGGGACAAAGAAGAGGGAAGGAATGAGGTGCCCAAGGGAGGGACAGGTCGAGCATCAACAACTAGTCTCCCTTCATGCCCTCTTCAGGCTCATCTTGTCCATGAGACCCGCGTCCTGCTCCCTGGACCCTATTCCCACCGAACTGCTGACCACCCAATTTCCCTTCCTGGCCCCCATGTTAGCTGATATTAACAGTTTCCACTCCTCAGTTACTATCCCCCTCCTCTTCAAATCTGCCGTCATCACCCCTTCCTCAAAAACCCACCCTTGACCCCTCTGTCCTTGCAAACTACCGCCCCATATCCAACCTCCCTTTCCTCTCCAAATTCCTTGAGCGTGCTCTCGTCTCCCAAATTCGTGCCTATCTTTCCCGCAGTTCCATGTTTGAATCACTCCAATCAGGTTTCCACCCCTGCCACAGTACTGAAACGGCCCTTATCAAACTCACAAATGATATCCTGTGACTGTGACCATGGTAATCTATCCCTCCTTATCCTTTTTGACCTGTCTGTAGTCTTTGACATGGTTGACCACACCATCCTCCTCCAACGTCCATCTGGGTGGGACTGCCCTTGCCTGGTTCCATTCTTAGCTATCCAGTTGTAGCCAGAATCACCGGCAATGGCTTTTTCCCACTTCCATACCGTTACCTCTGGAGTCCCCCAAGGATCTATCCTTGGCCCCCTCCTATTTCTCACCTACATGCTGCCACTCTGCGACATCATCTGAAAACACGTCAGGTTTCACATATTCGCTGATGACACCCAGCTCTTCCTCGCTGCCACCTCTCTCGACCCCACCACTGTATCTGATTTGTCACACTGCTTGTCAGACATCCAGTACCGGATGAGCAGAAACTTCCTCCAGTTAAATATTGGGAAGACTGAAGCCATTGTCTTCAGTCCCTGCTACAGACTCTCTCCCTCTCCATAACTGCTGTCTGAGGCTGAACCAGACTGTTTGCAACCTTGGTGTCGTATTTGACTCCGAGATGAGCTTCGGACCACATATCCTCTCCATCACCAAGACCACCTATTTCAACCTCTAACATCGCCCGACTCCGCCCCTGCCTCAGCTCATCTGCTGTTGAAACCCTCATCCATGCCTTTGTTATCTCTAGACTTGACTATTCCAATGCACTCCTGGCTGACCTCCCATCTTCCACCGTACATAAACTTGAGCTCATCCAAAACACTGTTGCTCATATCCTAACTCTCTCCAAGTCCCATTCACCTATCACCCCTGTGCTTGCTGACCTACATTGGCTCCCGGTCCAGCAACACCTCAATTTTAAAATTATCCTTGTTTTAAAATCCCTCTGTGACCTCCTCCCTCCTTATCTCTGTAGCCTCCTCCAGCCCTGCAAGCCTTTGAGATCTCTACGCTACTCCAATTCTGACCTCTTGCACATCCCCGATTTTAATCACTCCACACTTGGCGGCCATGCTTCAGCTGCCTAGCCCCTAAGCTCTGGAATTCCCTCCCTAAACCTCTCCGCCTCTCTACCTCTCTTCTCTTTTAAGACGCTCCTTAAAACCTACCTTTTTAACCACCACCAACAACAACAACTTGTATTTATATAGCGCCTTTAACGTAGTAAAACATCCCAAGGCGCTTCACAGGAGTGTTATAAGACAAAAAATTTGACACTGAGCCACATAAGGAAAAATTAGGGCAGGTGACCAAAAGCTTGGTCAAAGAGGTAGGTTTTAAGGAGTGTCTTACAGGAGGATAGAGAGGTGGAGAGGTTTAGGCAGGGAATTCCAGAGCTGTCCTGATATCTCCTTATGTGGCTCGGTGTCCAATTTTGTTTGATAACTGTGAAGTGCCTTGGGACGTTTTACTAGTTAAAGGCGCTATATAAATGCAAGTTGTTTATTTATCAGGCCAGCGCGTATGCTTGACATCTAGTCCAATCTCAGCAAAAGTAAATGAAATGTAATCTGAAAGAAGTGAAGAGATAACATTATGGGCAGAGAGAAAATAGAGAATGTAAAGAGGTGACTGATGGGGAAATTAATGAATTAGTCTAAAGGCGAAGCAGAGATAAAGATGTAGCCACAGATAAAGTGTGTGAGACATAGTGATAAATGTACACTAAAAGAATGTAAGATGTACAAAAACACAGGGAAATGGAAAGAATTACAGAAGCAGACACAAATACAGAACCAATTATTTTCCACTCCATGAGTAATGCCGTAGGACAGAAACAACTGCAGAAGATTAGGAAGTTTAAAACCATGGTCATCATGAGACAAAAAAACTTTTTTAATTTGTTTATGGGATGTGGGCGTCGCTGGCAAGACCAGCATTTATTTCCCATCCCTAATTGCCCTTGCGAAGGTGGTGGTGAGCCGCCGCCTTGAACCGCTGCAGTCCGTGTGGTGAAGGTACTCCCACAGTGCTGTTAGGGAGGGAGTTCCAGGATTTTGACCCAGCGACGATGAAGGATCGGCGATATACTTCTAAGTCAGGATGGTGTGTGACTTAGAGGAGAACTTGGAAGTGGTGGTGTTCCCATGCGCCTGCTGCCCTTGTCCTTCTAGGTGGAAGAGGTCGCGGGTTTGGGAGGTGCTGCCGAAGAAGCCTTGGCGAGTTGCTGCAGTACATCTTGTAGATGGTACACACTGCAGCCACAGTATGCCAGTGGCGGAGGGAGTGAATGTTTAAGGTGGTAGATGGGGTGCCAATCAAACGGGCTGCTTTGTCCTGGATGGTGTCGGGCTTCTTGAGTGTTATTGGAGCTGCACTTATCCAGGCAAGTGGAGAGTATTCCATCACACTCCTTACTTGTGCCTTGTAGATGGTGGAAAGGCTTTGGGGAGCTGAGACACTCGCCGCAGAATACCTAGCCTCTGACCTGCTCTTGTTGCCACAGTATTTATGTGGCTGGTCCAGTTAAGTTTCTGGTCAATGGTGACCCCCAGGACGTTGATGGTGGGGGATTCGGTGATGGTAATGCCTTTGAATGTCAAGGGGCGGTGGTTAGACTCTCGCTTGTTGGAGATAGTCATTGCCTGGCACTTCTGTGGTGCGAATATTACCTGCCACTTATCAGCCCAAGCCTGAATGTCGTCCAGGTCTTGTTGCATGCGGGCATGGACTGCTTCATTATCTGAGGAGTTGTGAATGGCGCTGAACACTGCAGTCATCAGCGCACACCCCCAATTCTGACCTTATGTTGGAGGGAAGGTCATTGATGAAGCAGCTGAAGATGGTTGGGTCTAGGACACTGTCCCGAGGAACTCCTGCAGCGATGTCCTGGGGCTGTGATGATTGACCTTCAACCACCACCACCATTTTCCTTTGTGCTAGGTATGACTCCAGCCAGTGGAGCGTTTTCCCCCCCGATTCCCATTGACTTCAGTTTTACTAGGGCTCCTTGATGCCACACTCGGTCAAATGCTGCCTTGATGTCAAGGGCAGTCACACTCACCTCACCTCTGGAATTCAACTCTTTTGTCCATGTTTGGACCAAGGCTGTAATGAGGTCGGGAGCCGAGTGGTCTTGGCAGAACCCAAACTGGGCATCAGTGAGCAGGCTATTGGTCAGTAAGTGCTGCTTGATAGCACTGTTGATGACACCTTCCATCATTTTGCTGATGATTGAGGGTAGACTGATGGGCCGGTAATTGACCGAGTTAGATTTGTCCTACTTTTTGTGGACAGGACTACCTGGGCAGTTTTCCACATTGTTGGATAGATGCCAGTGTTGTAGCTGTACTGGAACAGCTTGGCTAGAGGCACGGCTAGTTCTGGAACAGAAGTCTTCAGCACGATAGCTGGGATGCTGTCGAGGCCCATAGCCTTTGCTGTATCCAGTGCGCGCAGCCGTTTCTTGATATCACGTGGAGTGAATCGAATTGGCTGAAGACTGGCTTCTGTGATGGTGGGTACCTCAGGAGGAGGCCAATATGGATGATCCACTCGGCACTTCTGGCTGAAGATGGTTGCAAACGCTTCAGCCTTGTCTTTTGCACTCACGTGCTAGGCTCCACCATCATTGAGGTTGGGGATATTCATGGAGCCTCCTCCTCCCGTTGGTTTAATTTACCTAGTGTTTTACCCACAGGGACTGAACAGCTATGCCAAGATTGTGACTACTTTTTTTCTCTCAAAACACTCGGTAAATACAGGTTTTTTTTGTCTCATGATGACCATGGTTTTAAACTTCCTAATCTTCTGCAGTTGTTTCTGTTATTTGCAAAAACTGGTTATTAATTACAGATGATATCACAGTCCCAATCCTTAATTATAGTTATATTTACAGCTATATATACAGAACCAAAGTAGCAACATAACATCCTTCTTTACAAACTCAGAAACTATCTTTTTACAATTAAGCGAATGAAGCGTTATGGAGCCTGTTACTTTAAATTCATTTGAATTGGGAAGGAGTTCATTCAACTCTCCAGAGAGCAGATTCATTCTTCTGCATGTGAATAGTAAATTGGACAAAATGATGCTATGCTCCCAGGAGCCTGTACTGTTGCAACTTGTCTTTTAATTAAGAAGTATTGACTCTGTTAAAGCACAATCAGACAATGATGTTCTACTATTGTTTTCATTTTGATGCAAACGGTTTCAGATGTGTATAATTTGAGCCTCAGTCAAGCTCCTGAACTCACTCAAGCCGTGTGATGTGCAACCATCTCTTGTAGATAGTGTTGGGGACACTTCAGCTTCACACAAAATGGATCACTGGCTCCCTTGTGAGAGTAAAAATGAGCTGTTTGGGTGCACGATGCTCCTCTGATGCTGAACTTAATGCAAAGTGGAGTTGGCAGTGTAACTTGATCTGTCAGCTGCAGAATTCAGCACAAGTCTGAGAGCAATTTGCTTTTTCAATTTTTGCTAGTTTCTTCTTCAAACCAATGAGTAATAAAAGGTTTAAACTCCTGTTTTATGTAGTTTTCTTGCACCTACAGGTTGCTGGTGCTGATATGAATAGAGCCCTGTAACTTGGAGCCACATTCTGTTTCTCATGGTTCATATCAAAGATCTTTCTTTCTGTTCCAGCTGAGTTGGATGGAGAACATGCCCAGAAGGTGCGAGATATGGAGAACACACAGCAGCTGAAGCTGAAAGAGCGGCAGAAGTTTTTTGAAGAAGCCTTTCAGCAGGATCTGGAGCAGTACCTGTCGACAGGATACTTGCAGATAGCACAGAGACGAGGCAAGGTTTTATTTTATTTCACTATTATATCTTTATCCAACTTTTATCAAACTTTCCTACAAAGCAAAAGTGTTTGCTATTTTGTGGTGTAACTTTAGAAGTTCCTTTGCCTCTTAATACTTCTGGCACACATAGTTGATGTAGCTCTTGAATTTTGCATTTTTAACCAATATTTATTCAGCAATTTCATGTATTAGGATCTGCAGGTGATGTTGGAAATTTATTTTAGCTTAATAAGCCCATATGGGAAAACTCCAGCAACCTGCTGTGTGTGTGTGTTTGGAGCTGGGATGAAGTTGAGAGGTTGTAAATTGACCTGAGGGATTACTCATGTCTGTGTTAGTTAGGGGAAGGATTGTGTGTATTTAGTTCTATTTTGAATACCTTGGACAGTATGTATACAGGATAAATGCGATAGAACACAGAACAGGGAAACAAAATATAAAAATGGTGAAACTTGCAGGTCAGATAGCTGCTGCATTCCATATGTTGTCTTCTATTATTACCTTTAACTCATCCATAACTGTTAGGAGATTTGGGGGTCAGTTTAATAGTCTTCACACTATTTGAAATAGGAACAAGATTAGGCCACTCATCGTCTCAAGCGTCTTCCACCATTGAGTTAGATCATGGCTGATCTGTACCTCCAACTCCATTTAACTGCCGTTGATCCATATTCCTTGATACCAATCTGTCGATCTCAGTCTTGATAATTACAATTCATCCAGCATCCACAGTCTTTTGGGGAGAGAATTCCACTACACTTTGTGTGGAAAAAATATTTCATGGTTTCAGTCCTGAATGACCTAGCTCTAATTTTAAAACTGTGCTCCCTTGTTCTGGATCCACTCCCCCCGCCGCCCCCCCCCCCCCCCCCCCCCAAACCAGAGGAAATGGCTTCTCTATATCTTCTTCAGTTTAATCCTTTTATAATTTTAAAGACCTCAATTAGATCACCTCAACCTTCTAAACTCAAGGAAATACAAGCCAAATTTATGCAACCTGTCGTTATAATTTAACCCTTTTGTATTGCAGCCCCTTGAGATAAAGGCCATTCTATTAGCCTTTTTGATTTATTTTTGTACCTGTGCACTAGCTCTTTGTGATTTGTGTACTTGAACACCCAAATCCCTTCGTTCTTCCATAGTTCCTAGTCTCCCCAGTGAGAAAACATTCAGATTTGCCTTTCTTAGATCCAAAGTGATAACCTCACACTTCCCCACATTGAACTCCATCTGCCATATTTTTCCCCCTCTCTTCATCTATCTATGTCCCTTTGTAACTTCCTGCTCCCATCTACACAACTTAATGTCATCTGCAAACCTGTATATACAACTCTCGATTCCTTCATCCAAGTCATTGATATTTATGGTGAAAAACTGAGGCCCCAGTACCGATCCTTGGGAACACCATTTGTCACATCCCACAAATCTGTGTACTTTCCCTTTATCCCTACTCTTGCTTCTAGAATGATCTTTGCACTCTTGCTTTTCCTGCCCCTTCCAATTAAAAGGTTGCTTATATTAACAGTAAAATGGAATTCAGTTTTCTCAAAAGCATAGCCTCAGCATGTTTGCATCCCTTCCACCAATTCTATCTTGCTTTCGGAGGTGGCAGAGACCGGCTGAAAAGTTGGACAGCATTAGAACATAACATAAGAAATAGGAGCAGGAGTAGGCCATTTGGCCCTTCGAGCCTGCTCCGCCATTCAATGAGATCATGGCTGATCTTCTGCCTCAACTCCATTCACCGGCCCTATCGTCATATCCCATGATGCCTTTACTAGTCAGAAATCTATCGACTTCTGTCTTGAATATACCCAATGACTGAGCCTCCACAACCCTCTGGGGTAGAGAATTCCGAAGATTCACCACCCTCTGAAGACATTTATTCTCATCTCAGTCCTGAATGGCCTACCCTTTATCCTGGGGCTGTGGCCCCTGGTTCTAGACTCTCCAACCAAGGGAAACATTCTCCCAGCATCCACCCTATCAAGCCCTGTAATAATTTTGTATGCTTCAATGAGATCCCCTCTCATTCTTCTGAATTCAAAAGAATACAGGCCTAGTTTACTCAATCTCTTCTCATACGACAGTCCCGCCATCCCAGGGATCAATCTCGTGAACCTTCGTTGCACTCCCTCTATGGCAAGTATATCCTTCCTTAAGTAAGGAGACCAAAATTGTGTACACTACTCCAGGTGTGGTCTCACCAAGGCCCTATAGAATTGGAGTAAGACTTCTTTACTCCTGTACTCAAATCCTCTTGTAATGAAGGCCAGCATACCATTTGCCTTCCTAATGGCTTGCTGCACCTGCACATTCACTTTCAGTGACTCATGTACAAGGACACCCAGGTCCCTTTGAGCATCTGCATTCCCCAATCTTTCACCATTTAGGAAATACTCTGCCTTTCTGTTTTTTCTACCAAAGTGGATAACTTCACATTTATCTGCCATGTTCTCGCCCACTCACTGAGCCTGTCGAGATCCCCTTGAAGCCTCTTCACATCCACTTCACAACTGACACTGCCGCCTAGCTTTGTATCATCAGCAAATTTGGAAATGTTACATTTAGTCCCCTCATCCAAATCATTGCTATAGATTGTGAATAGCTGGGGCCCAAGCACCCACTAGTCACAGCCTGCCATCCTGAAAAAGACCCGTTTATCCCTACTCTTTGTTTTCTGTCTGTTAACCAATTCTCAATGCATGCTAGTATATTACCCCTAATTCCATGTGCCCTAATTTTGTTCACCAACCTCTTGAGTGGGACCTTATCGAAGGCCTTCTGAAAATCCAGATACAACACATCTACCGGTTCCCCTTTGTCTACTCTACTAGTTACATCCTCAAAGAACTCCAATAGGTTTGTCAAACAGGATTTCCCTTTCATAAATCCATGTTGACTCTGCCCAATCTTACTATTAGTTTCTAAATGCCCAGTTATTGCATCCTTTATAATAGATTCCAGCATTTTCCTAACTACTGATGTGAGGCTAACAGGTCTGTAGTTCCCCGTTTTCTCTCTCCCTCCTTTCTTAAATAGCGGGGTTACGTTTGCTATCCTCCAATCTGCAGGAACCGTTCCAGAATCTATAGAATTTTGGAAGATGACAACCAATGCGTCCACTATCCTAATGGCCACCTCTTTCAAAACCCTAGGATGTATGTCATCCGGTCCTTGGGATTTATCGACTTTTAGTCCCATTAATTTTGCTAGTACTGTTTTTTTTTACTAAAAGGAGGCCGGTGACTGTTCAGTTGGGTAACAGTGCTAGCTGACTGCAGGTTTGGGGGAAAGTTGCATGTTGCAGATCACCTCTCACCTATTTAAGGTTGAGAGAAACCAAGAAAACTTGGAAAGAGGACAAATACTGGAAAATATGGAAACCTGGACAGACACTCAAAAAATGGGCTTTTAATGCCCAGTTAAACTTTTTTTTTTTAAAAGTGTCTACTTGAAAATGGTTGGTGCCAACCACTGGTTCCCCTCAGCTGAATGGCTGTGCAGTTACCTCGAGGCTGCCGCACACCAGGCGTTGCAGGCCGCGCAGTCCCGCTGGAGCGGGTTCCAGCTCGCAGGCGCTCTTTTCAATCGCGGCCCACAGGAACGGGCTTTGATGCCTGCGCACTGGACCCATTTTGGCGGCTGCGTGCTGGAACCCGCTACAGGCCTGCCCTTGAGGTACTGGATATGACTCCGGACCCCATGAAGTCTCATGGCTTCAGGTCAAGCATGGGCAAGGAAACCTCCTGCTGATTACCACCTACCGCCCTCCCCAGCTGATGAATCAGTACTCCTCCATGTTGGAAGAAGCACTGAGAGTAGCAAGGGCACAGAATGTACTCTGGGTGGGGGACTTCAATGTCCATCACCAAGAGTGGCTTGGTAGCACCACTACTGACCGAGCTGGCCGAGTCCTGAAGGACATAACTGCCAGTCTGGGCCTGCGACAGGTGGTGAGTGAACCAACACGAGGGAAAAACCTACTTGACCTCGTCCTCACCAATCTACCTGTCGCAGATGCATCTGTCCATGACAGTATTGGCAGCAGTGACCACCGCACAGTCATTGTGGAGACGAAGTCCCGTCTTCACACTGAGAACACCCTCTATCGTGTTGTGTGGCACTACCACCGTGCTAAATGGGATAGATTCAGAACAGATCTACTAGCAGCTCAAAACTGAGCATCCATGAGGCAGCTGTGGGCCATCAGCAGCAGCAGAAGAATTGTATTCCACCACAATCTGTAACCTCATGGCCCGGCATATCCCTCACTCTACCATTACCATCAAGCCAGGGGACCAACCCTGGTTCAACAATGAGTGTAGAAGGGCATGCCAGGAGCAGCACCAGGCGTACCTAAAAATGAGGTGCCAACCTGGTGAAGCTGCAACACAGGACTACATGCATGCTAAAAAGCAGAAGCAGCATGCTACAGACAGGGCTAAGTGATCCCACAATCAACGGATCAGATCAAAGCTCTGCAGTCCTGCCACATCCAGTCGTGAGTGGGGGTGGACCATTAAACAACTAACGGGAGGAGGAGGCTCCAAGAATATCCCCATCTCAATGATGGTGGAGCCCAGCACGTGAGTGCAAAAGACAAGGCTGAAGCGTATGCAACCAACTTCAGCCAGAAGTGCCGAGTGGATGATCCATATCGGCCTACTCCCGAGGTCCCCACCATCACAGAAGCCAGTCTTCAGCCAATTCGATTCACTCCACGTGATATCAAGAAACGGCTGAGCGCACTGGATACAGCAAAGGCTATGGGCCCCGACAACATCCCGGCTATAGTGCTGAAGACTTGTGCTCCAGAACTAGCCACGCCTCTAGCCAAGCTGTTCCAGTACATCTACAACACTGGCATCTATCCGACAATGTGGAAAACTGCCCAGGTATGTCCTGTCCACAAAAAGCAGGACAAATCCAACCCGGCCATCAGTCTACTCTCAATCATCAGCAAAGTGATGGAAGGTGTCATCGACAGTGCTATCAAGCGGTCCTTACTGACCAATAACCTGCTCACTGATGCCCAGTTTGGATTCCGCCAAGACCACTCAGCTCCCGACCTCATTACAGCCTTGGTTGAAACATGGACAAAGGAGCTGAATTCCAGGATGAGGTGAGAGTGACTGCCCTTGACATCAAGGCAACATTTGACCGAGTCTGGCATCAAGGAGCCCTAGTAAAACTGAAGTCAATGGGAATCGGGAGGAAAACTCTCCACTGGCTGGAGTCATACCTAGCACAAAGGAAGATGGTTGTGGTGGTTGAAGGTCAATCATCACAGCCCCAAGACATCGCTGCAGCAGTTCCTCAGAGCAGTGTCCTAGGCCCAACCATCTTCAGCTGCTTCATCAATGACCTTCCCTTCAACATAAGGTCAGAATTGGGGATGTTCGCTGATGACTGCACAGTGTTCAGCGCCATTCACAACTCCTCAGATAATGAAGCAGTCCATGCCCGCATGCAACAAGACCTGGACGACGTTCAGGCATGGGCTGATAAGTAGCAGGTAACATTCGCGCCACAGAAGTGCCAGGCAATGACTATCTCCAACAAGCGAGAGTCTAACCACCTCCCCTTGACATTCAATGGCATTACCATCGCCGAATCCTCCACTATCAACATCCTCGGGGTCACCATTGACCAGAAACTTAGCTGGACCAGCCACATAAATACTGTGGCAACAAGAGCAGGTCAGAGGCTAGGTATTCTGCGGCGAGTGTCTCAGCCTCCCCAAAGCCTTTCCAGCATCTACAAGGCACAAGTAAGGAGTGTGATGGAATACTCTCCACTTGCCTGGATGAGTGCAGCTCCAACAACACTCAAGAAGCTCGACACCATCCAGGACAAAGCAGCCCGCTTGATTGGCACCCCATTCACCAGCTTAAACATTCACTCCCTCCACCATCGGCGCACCGTGGCTGCAGTGTGTACGATCTACAACATGCACTGCAGCAACTCGCCAAGGCTTCTTCGGCAGCACCTCCCAAACCCGCGACCTCTTCCACCTAGAAGGACATGGGCAGCAGGAGCATGGGAACACCACCACCTCCAAGTTCCCCTCCAAGTTACACACCATCCTGACTTAGAAGTATATCGCCGATCCTTCATCGTCGCTGGGTCAAAATCCTGGAACTCCCTGCCTCACAGCACTGTGGGAGTACCTTCACACGGACTGCAGTGGTTCAAGAAGGCGGCTCACCACCACCTTCTCAAGGGTAACTAGGGCTGGGCAATAAATACTGGCTTTGCCAGCGATGCCCACATCCCATATGCAAATTTTTAAAAAAGAACGCTGTGATTATCCACACGACCATTTTTGCAGCCTTCTGCATATGCTCGCAGTAACCCAGAGCCGTGCATACGCATTACCCAACAGGTGCGGCCTTGCACCGTGACTACATTTTTTCAGCTCCGTGGAAGAACTGGATCCGTTGATGGCGAGGAGAGGGGGGGAGGCTGGAGACGAGAGGGGGGGAGGCTGGAGACGAGAGGGGGGG